>CM077093.1:21105820-21750324 GCA_039513925.1 Platanthera zijinensis | reverse complement strand
TTATGGCGTGCACGGACGATGATACGACTCGCGGACGTGTCCGGATCCGCGTTCCGATGTTTTTTTATATATAGCTTTATTATTTTTCGGACATTATTTCATGTATTTTGGGCCCGAAACCATTGACATATCATAGCCGTTGATATTAGGGATGCTGATTTCAGATTCATTGCTGAAATTTGGAGACTTCTTTCTCATTTCCGGTGATACCCTCCGCAGTGCCGACTCCGTGGAACCCTTGGTGACGACTCCACGGGTAAGCTTCTTGTATCTTCGATTTCCCCTTCCATCCTCCCCTCCACCTCGCGGTCCAGCCGCCCCCGCCCCCTCAAAATTCCCCCTCCTTGCTGTCCAACCAGCCGACCACCATCACAACTCCCTCCAACCACCTCTCCATAAGCCACCGCCCCTATTTCTCCCTCCCAGAACAGCCGACCTCCCCTCCTCCACTTGTCAACCCTCTGTCCAGCAGCCGCCGCCCAGATTTCCCCCTCCCAGAATAGCCGACCGCCCTCCTCCCTTGCTGCCACCGCCCCCACCAGCAAGGAAACCACCCCAACCTCCCTTCCCCCACTAAAAAACCCTAGATTTGGGAACTACAACCCGGATCCAGCCCCTTCCCCTTTCTCTATTTGCTGCCATCACCCCACATCACGTGGAGCCACCTCCAAACCTCCTCCCACCATTAGATCTACCCAGATCTGGGACATCTCAGCCCGGATCCAGCCAACCTCCGCCCCGATCCAACCCTCCCAATCCCCAACCGGCCTCCCCGTACCCGATTCAGTCCATCCACCACGAGAACCCCCCTTTAGCCCCCAACGTTCAAATCTATTTCTATTACAACAACCCTAATATTTGTGTTGTGTTTTTGTATTGGTTTTTGGTTATAAACATGGTTATGGTTTGGATATTATGTGCTTGCTTGAGATTATAGTTTGTTAAAGTATTTGCTCCACGAAAATCTCTAACTGCAAAAAGGATTGAATCGCCATGGGCTTGTATTTTTGGCCCTCCGTGCAGGGAAAGTCACTGCTTTACGCTTTAAAGAAAATACTTCTCTTACCTATGAATTGATGCTATGTTAGTTATACTAAATAATTGCATGTGTTAATTGTTAGTGCTTAACTGCACGTATTGCCTGCGTTGAGTCATTGAGAAGTCGGGAGTCGAGTCGACCTCACTCACCACTAGCTTGCATTCTAGGAGTCCACTACACACCCTACCCTACATCAATGGTTTTGTAAGAGTTTGGAAATGGATTATACATTTATAACGGGACTTGGCGGTGGAATGACAAGATAAAGAAGATTATGAAGACAAAAGACACCAGTTGAGAGTAGAATAAATTAATACTTTTGATGCTTATGTTGATTATATGATGGCGATGGTCGTGCAAAGAGTGTGGTAAGCAAAGAAAAGATTTTTTTGTTGATGACTAAGATGATCCCAAATGATCGAAGAAGAATCATATTATTATTCATATTTAAGAATAAAAAATGATCAGCTTTATGCTAACTATAGAGGGACCAATATCACGTGTGACCGGCCAATGGTGCCATACATTGAAGCTTTGGGTGATCATAATGAGACATGGAAAAAAGTGCAACCCGGTGCACACAGCATCCCTGCTCAACGAGGGTCTGCGGAAGAGTCCCATCACAAGGGTGAAATATAGGTAAACCTTATCCTGCATTTTTGCAGAAGTCAGATTCGAACCCGTGACCTCAAGGTCACATGATAACATCTCAACCGGTGCATTTAGAAAGAACCATATGTCAAATATCACAAGTTTTAATTTGACGTGCATTTATAAAGAACCATGTGTCAAAGGAATGTTAAATACATATATGCTGGAGTGCCGACTAGTATAAAATTAGCTTTTCAATTTTAGTTGTTTTGCAAAAAAAATCATCATTTAATCCATGCTCATTTGTATTGATTTTGGATATGTTTATAAAAGATATTTATAGGTTGATATTTTATCTTTTTTATTCTTTTGATTATTCACTTGTTTTAGTACATGACTCATCCATTAGAAGCTAAATTGGTACCTATATGTTATAAATTTCTATCTTGAACCTATTACATAAAAAATGATGGTATATGCATGGACATACCTTTTAGAGATCGAGTGTTTGACATGAAAAGTACTTCAGGGTAGAGGATATCATGGAAATTTAAAGGTAAATTTGATATTGCTACATTTGGTCCGGTGATGATACATGGATTCAAATGTTTGGTAGTAAAACAACCAATGATAGCTAGCTTGATGGTATGAATGAGAAGGGATTTGGGAGAGAAAAGAGAAAGCTAAGGTTTTGACAGAGGGAGAAAGGAATACCTGAGAATACTTGCTTGTCCACCGCTAGGCGCTAGCAAATCCTAGGGGTATTTATATCCCTTGGGTTAAGGAGCCCCCCCCCCGTAGGGGCTGAACCCGTCCGGTTCATCCCCCAAACGCCTTCTTGTTTTAAGTAGGGAGGGCTGAACTGGTTGGTTCTGCCCTGCTTGATGCCGCATCCTTTCGTCGTCTCCGGTATGTCTATTCGGCGAACTGGCCATTATGAGGATTCATAACATTCCCTTCCCCTTCAAGAATCAGCTTGTCCCGAAGGTGGAATTCTGGGTATAGTTCCTGGAACTCGAGCAAGTCGACCCAGGTGTGTGGGATGTAGATAAATTCTTCCATTTGACAAGAATCTCCTGACGATATTCTTCCACTTGGTGAGCAACACCTCAAGGAGTGGTCGTAATCCCCCCTCCTTGTTGGTTGCTTCTGGGAGGGTAGAGCACACATGAGTTGTTTCCCCGATTTTCTTCTTTAGCAAGGAGACATGAAATGTGGGATGAATACGCGAGCCCGCGGGAAGGTCCAAGGTGTAAGCAACCAGTCCCACCTGCTGAATGATTTTGAAGGGACCATCATAGTGATGTGCCGGCTTCTGATTTGTCCTCCGAGACACTAAGGTTTGTTTGTAGGGCTGAAGTTTTAAGAAGACTTCATCACCGATTGCAAATTGATGTTTGGATCGGTGTTTATTTGCTTGTATTTTCATCCTATTATGGGCAGTAAGGAGATTTTCTCGTAATATGGCGAGGGTATGGTCGCGATCGCGCAACTCTCGATCAACAGCCGGCAATGCCGTTCCCCCTGGCTCATATGTACCAGACTCGGGGCGGAGCGCCCATGGACAATTTCAAAAGGAGTAAACTTACTGGCATGTGGTAGAAGGTATTATAACAGTACTCTGCCCAGTGCAGCTATCGTGTCCATGTGCGAGGCTCATCCATAACGAAGCACTGTAAGTATGTCTCAACTTCCCAATTGAGTACCTCGGTCTGATCGTCTGTTTGTGGATGGTTTGCTGCTTGAATATTTCTTTCCAGAAGTTGCTTACAAAGACTGTATCCCGATCAAAGATGATGGACTGTGGGATTCAGTGAAGTTTGATTATCTCCCGCACGAACAAGTTTGCTACTGATTCGTCTGTATAAGGATGGCTCAGGGCTAGGAAGTGCCTGTGCTTGGATAACTTATCCACCACTATCAAGATGACTGTCTTCCCTTGGGACTTCAGCAGTTCGTCGATGAAGTCCAAAGACACTGTGTCCCAAATCTGCTGCGGTATCTCCAGAGGAGTCAGAAGTCCCGCTGGTGAGGTGGTTTCGTATTTCTGACATTGATAAATTTCGCATTGTTGTACAATCCTCTGGACATTCCTTCGTTGGTATTTCCAGAAAACATTAGTTCTGACCCACTATAAGGTACGTAGAACTCCTGCATCCCCCCCACCGGTGAGGAGTGGAACTTTTGCAGCATAGTGTTCTTCCATGACGACGACGAGGGTATGACACTCGGTCGTGAAAGTATAAGTGCTTGTTTTGCAGTCGAAACCCAGGAGGAGCATCTTGTCCCTGCCGAAGGTTCTCCACGATTGGACGCAACTCAGGGTCTTGTAGGACCTCCTTCTTTATATCGTCCAAGGCGTCGATCAGGGGCCCTGAGATGTGTTGGAGTGCTCCCTCTGGTATGCGGGATAGTGCGTCAGCCGTAATGTTCTCCTTCCCCTGTTTATAGACTATCTCGTAGTCATAGCCAAACAACCTCATCACCCATTTTTGTTGTAGAGGAGAGGCCACCCGTTGCTCCAACAAATGTTTCAAACTCTGGTGATCGGTCCGGACCTTAAAGTGTCTCCCCAGAAGGTAGAGCCGCCACAAGGCCACAACATGTATGACGACCAACATTTCCTTCTCGTAAGTCGACAAGCCCAACATCTGTGGAGCCAACGCCTTGCTGAAAAATGCTATCGTCCGACCTTCTTGCATGAGCACGACCCCGATCCCTACTTCTGAAGCATCAGTCTCTAGTATGAATTCCTTGGTGAAGTTAGGAAGAGCCAACACTAGTGTCATCATGGACATCTTGAGAGCTTTGAATGCAACCTCTTCTTGCCAGCAGAAGGCATCCTTGTGTATCAGTTGAGTTAACGGTCAAGCTATCTTCCCATAATCTTTCACGAATCACCGGTAGTAGCCTGTCAACTCGAGGAAACCCCAGAGTGCATGGACCGTGCGCGACCTAGGCCACGTCTGCATGCTCTCCACCTTCCAGGGGCCGGCCTTGACTCCTTGTGCTGAAACAATATGACCCAGATATTCCACCTCTTCTTGACCAAATGAGCATTTGGAGTGCTTAGCATAGAGCTGGTGTTGTCGAAGTATCTCGTTCATCACTGCCTGAAATGTCGAGGGTGCGTTGGAGAGTCTGAACGACATCACGACAAACTCGTAGTGACCATCATATTTCCGGAAAGCTATTTTGAAGATATCCTCATCATTCATCCTGATTTGGTGGTACCCTGACTGTAAATCCAGCTTGGTGAACATGTGTGTTCCGTGTAGTTCGTCCAGAAGTTCCTCGATCATGGGGATAGGGAACTTGCCTTTGATAGTTGAGCTGTTCACAACGCGGCAGTCGACACAAGATATCCACGACCGTCCTTTTTCTTCACCAAGATGATGGGTGAGGAATGCAAACTGGTGCTTGGTCGAATGATCCCTGTTGTTAGCATCTCCTTCACGCCTCGTTCTATCTTGGCCTTCTGTATGTACGAGTAATGGTAGGGTTGAATGTTGGTCGGCTCATTCCCTTCCTTCAGGTTGATCTGGTGATCCCAGAATCACCGATGTGGTAACAATCGGGGTTCCTGGAAGATATCCGGATACCAGAGAAGTAATGAATTCATTTTCTCTTGGACTTCTTGCGTAGGCGTAGTTGGAGGCCCGATCTCCACAATCACAAGTCACAATCATGTCGTTCTCTTGTTTCCACAGTCTCTCTAAGCAGCGAAGAGAGATCTCTTTCATCGGTGAAGTGTTGATCTCGTGCAGGTTGTACTCTCTCCTACTCTGAGCAAATTCCATGGTCAAACTATCCCAATCTAGGGTTACTTTACCCAGCTGTGGCAACCATTGAACTCCCAGAGCCATATCTGATCCCCGGATGGGCAATAAGTAGACATCCATCCTGCAGGTGTATCCTTGCATACTGAACCCCACTCCTATCAACACTCCTTCACACTGCAGCTTTTTTCCGTCTGCCACCATGACCTGGAAAGAGGCATTCTTGGTGATCTCTTTCCCCAGCTTCTGTGTCATAGCGGGGTTGATGAAGTTATGAGTACTCCTATTGTCAACCAAAATAATCATCTTCTGTTGGCAGACCCGCCCTGCAATCCGCATCGTGAGCGGTGTAGATCCTCCCTCCATGGCCTGGATGGAAACCCCAAACTAGGGTATGTCTGGGATGTGCTCCTGGTCCCCTTCTTCTTCATCTGGCATCTCGTCTTTCTCCCGCAACATGTACACCTGGATCATCTAGCATTTGTGGCCTGAGGTGAATTTCTCATCACAGTTGAAGCCCTATCCCTTCTCCTTTCTTGCTTGTAGCTCTGACGGCCGTCCTTCCAGTAGCTCCTTGATCTTTCTTAGTGTCCAGAGGGGTTGCAATGTTCTTCGTATTCCCTCATCTGGACTTTTACCGGTTGAATCGCTCCTCTTGAATCCGGGTCAGACTGATAGTTGGGCCTTCTTGTTTTAATTAGTGAGGGTTGAACCGGATGGTTCAGCCCCGCTTGATGCCGCATCCTTTCGTCATCTCTGGTATGTCTGTCCCGCGATTCGGCCGTTATGAGGATTCATAACACTTGAGCATGATGAAAAATAGAATGTTAGACTTAATTGCAATAGAGCATGACTAATCTCACACAGAAGAACACAAGATTTATGCCATTCATTCAAGACCAACTTACTTCCACTTGAAACTAGGAGAGAATAGCGCAGAATATTACTGCAATTTACTAAAAAAACCAAAAAAATCCTTTTTTATATCTAGACTTTCTACTATGAACATAATAACCATGATATGCTTAATAAATAAAAGTATTTTCGGGGGCACTGCCCCTAGAATCCATATTAGATGCATCATGCATGTGCATTCTGTAAGGAGGCCCAACTTTGTGGAGAAGATAGAATACAAGACATGTCTAATAGAAATTATTAAAATGGATGTTTGTCACCGTTAGGAAGAATAAAGCAAATATCAATTATATTGGAAAATTAGTTTGAGTGATATCTATTTATGATAAGGTAATTGAAAATAGAATTGGGTGATTGTAAAAAATGCACCGATTAAAAGGGAAGATAAAATTAGTGTTTGGAGTATCATAAAAGGGAAGGGGTATAATAAATAATATAAGAAGCTTTTCAAATATGTTTTGAAGAGTTGACTTAATATCTCATGCACCATTTGGCGGGTACGAATGTAAAATAAGATTATGTTAATGATGATGATTAATTTCAAAAAGTCACAATTTGAGCATAATATTTGATTGGATTTTCACCGTGCAGATGGATTCTTGGCTTGGAAATCGTAAAAGAATTTTAGTTTTGAATAGAGAAGACATGATATCCACTGCAGATCGAAATGCTTGGGCTACTTTTTTTGCAAGGCAGGGTGTGAAAGTTATATTCTCAAATGGGCAACTAGGAATGGTACTTGAATGATTATTTTTTTTCTTCTTATGTTTTTTAAAATTAGTTATACTCATATGCCTCGGTATACCGTATATTTACTGACGCGTAGTAGTTGGTTGAAAACTGCAGGGCACTATGAAGCTTGGCAGAATTGCAAAGTCTTTAGCCACAGATGTGAATACTAAACGTAGAACAAAGGGCCTTCTTCCTCGTGCAGTAATTTACTTGATATTTATTCAAACATTTCACATCTTTTTCTTGTCTTCTCTAACTTATAGTTTTACATGTTTAGGTGTTTCCTCATAATCCATCCAAACAAGAATAGATGGACTACGAAATGACTTTTTATTGAAAGGCGGGGCCATCTAGACGATAAATAGATTGAATTTCATATTTACATAATTGAAAAATTGGACAAAATTATAGAAGTTATACATATAATTGAACAAGCTTGATAGTGGCACTTGTTGATTTAAGACCACGAATGTACGACCCGTATTCGACTATTCGTCGAGGGCGGGTCCTTACGCAGCCAACTCAGCAGAAGTTAAGGTCAATAAGTCAAAGTTGAGAAGTCAGAGTTAGCGCGCAAGACAGCAGAAGGCCTGAGCGAGTATGACGAGCTCCCCTCGCATACTCGCCAGGTAGGAGACTAGGCGAGATACTCGCCCAGCCATGCGAGCTTCTCCAGGAGGTCGCCTAGTCGCCGAGGGGTGGGGTATAAATAAGACCCCCCCTCCCCCAGGATTTCCCTATAAATAGGATCCCAGAGGTACGAGGAGAGACACTTGAAATCCTCTGCAGGATACTCACGAGCTTCTCTGGGATATCAGCTGAGCCTTTGGATTCCTTTTCCTTAGAGACCAGGTCGTGACCTTGCGACTTAGTCACCAGCTAGTCTCCCTCGTACCTAGCTCGACCGTTTTTGGTTGAGAAGGGGTTGCTCCTTTCGAGCATCCGGGTACGTGGTGGGACCTTCCTGCCGCAGCATCTGGGGTCCTGTTTGCCTTCGCTTTTCATCCTAGTCACTCTAACCGTCTAGTTTTACCTCTGAACCGGTAACCTTAGACGGTCTTGATCCGAATTCTAAGGTCGGGATTTTTCTGGCTTCAACACTTGGTGCGGTGAGCGTGGATCGCAGCCAAGGAGGAAAGTTTGGCGGTTTAAACGAGATGGCGAGTGGTGGCAAGCATGGAGAGTTGGTCGGCAACTCGGCGAGAGCTGGTAACTCCGCGCGAGGTGGCGAGTTTATGACCATTGCAGCGTTTGAAGAGTTCGCCAAGAGGATCGAGAGGACTGTCCTCGCCAGGTTTTCTCATCCCCCCGATGTCACCTCGACTTCTCCCCGTCGCCTGACACCGCCGGACGAGGAAGCGCCGACGAGGCGAGCTGGGAAGGAGCCCGCGTGGGCAGGAGAGGAGCGTCCGATGCAGTCGCGACATTATCCGGCGAGCAGCCAGGGAGTCAGATTCCGAGATCCAGAACCAGCGGCGAGATACCGAGATACTCGCCCATGGAGCGAGTATGGTGATGATTCGAGCGAGGATGAAACTCGTCGCCACCATGAAGGGAGGAGCCCCTTCTATGACGAGATCCTCGCGGCCCAGTTCCCGAAGGCTTCAGAGAGTCTGTCCTCACCTACTACTCCGGCAAAGATGACCCGGTCAGACATCTTCAGTGGTTTGAAGATGTGGTTTCCATCCGCAACATGTCCGACGCCTTCAAGTGTCGGTTCTTCTCCATCACCTTCAAGGGTAATACGAGAGACTGGTTCCACCAGCTGCCAGCAGGTTCCATCTACTGTTTCTCCGATCTGCATCGGGGCCTCGTGGCGAGGTTCGCAACATCCAAGAAAAGGAAGAAAGAAGCAACGCCCTCTTCAAAATCAACCAAGGGCAGCATGAAAGTCTCGGCTATTACATAGATCGTTTCCAAGAGGAGATTTTGGAAGTAGAGGAGGTGGATGGCTTCACCCTGATGGTGACCCTCAAGTTTGGCCTGAAGCAAGACCTCTTCAACATGGAGATAGACTCCAAACCCCGAGGTCCTTTGAGGACATGGTGGAGAGGGAAAATACGTTCATCCAGGGGGAGGAAAGGAACAAAGATTTCTTGACGCGTATGGACGGAGACGAGCCGTTGGAGAGGAAGAGAGGGGGAACTTTCGGAGTCGGGGAAAGGAAGGCTATCAGAGAGGCGGGAAGAGAGGAGAAGGGAGGAGCCGAGGAGAAGAGAGGAAGACAAGAAGAGAGAAGAGCCCAGAAAGGTGGAAGAGAGGAGGCAGGAGAGGCCTCAGAGGCAGGAAGAGAGGAGGCCCGCAGAGGCTCCGGCAAGAAGAGGAGAAGAGAGGCGATTCCAATACCCCGAGAATCGCCCCCAATGGTGGCCGCCAGTTCGGCCGCGTTTTCAGCTAGAGGAGAGGAGGAACGACAACCGGCAGGAGGAAGGCCGAGGAGGAGCAAGGAGGGAGGCGATGACTATTGTTCGTCAAGGCAATAAGCGTCGCAAGCGGGAAGAGCGGGCGAGGCGTCAGGAGGCAGAGATTCCCCTTTACTGCGACATCCATCGAGTAGAGGGGCATGAGACGTTGGCTTGCCCGGAGTTCTGGGAAGCGAGGAGGAGGTTGGACGCAGGAGTTGCAGAGAGGGAACAACCGAGGCAAGAGGCCCCGGTGGGACAAGTCGCATTCCAAGCTCCGCTGAGGAGAAGGAATGAGGATCGGGTCGACCTGAGAGATCGTGGAGAGGTGATCCATGACCCAGGAGGTGGGTAGGTTGGAGTGATCAACGGAGGAGCCGGGCTCGGAGCTTCCCGCAAGGGAAGTCTCCATCAGATCTACAAGAGGAGCGTCGCCTCGACCTCCAGAACCCACCGCCGCTGGACGAGATTACTTTCTCAGAGGAGGACATGCTGGGAAATGAAAACCCCTTCCACGATGCCCTGGTTATTCAAGCTGTCATCGAGGATTTCACCGTCGACCGAATCCTCGCGGACAACGGGAGCTCGGTGAATGTCATTTTCAAAAGGACTTTTGTTGGGCTGGCTGCAAGTGGAGGCGTCTCGGGTTCAGGCTGCGGATGGACCCCTCTTTAGCTTCTCAGGAGAGAAGAAAGAGGTGGAGGGGAGTGTGGACCTTCTGGTCACTCTAGGCGGGACTTCGATCCGATGTCGTTTTGTCATCGTCGATGCGCCGAGCAGATACAACGCCATCTTCGGGCGTCCCCTCATCAACTATTTGAAGGTCGTTCCGTCATCTTATCATCAATGCCTGAAATACTGCCGGGGGGATGTCCAAGTCAGGATCAGGGGAGATCCCAAGGCCTCTAGGGAATGCTACCTGAATGCCGTCAGTACCATCAGCTGGATGGGGGACACGGAGAGGTTGGAGGAGCTGCTGGAAAGAGAGAAAGGGCTGTGTGCTGCTGAGGAGATAGAAGCGGTGGAAGTGATCTCCCGAGGAGGAGAGCCTGGTTTGCTGAAGGTTGGAGGATCCCTGCCGCTGGAGGGAAAGATAGAGATGGCCGCTTGCCTACAGGAGAACGTCTACGTCTTTGCTTGGAGCGCTGCCGAGATGCCAGGGATTGATGCCGATGTTGCCTGTCATCGCCTCAACCTGGATCCCGCGGTGGCTCCCGTTCGCCAGAAGCAAAGGAAGAGCGCTACCGTGCTGGCTGGTCCGATCAGAGAAGAAGTAGAGAAGCTACTGAAGGTGGGTTTTGTTTCGGAGATCCAGTATCCAGGCTGGGTATGGGGCTGACGTCTATGTATTGACTTTTCCATGTTGAATAAAGCTTGCCCGAAGGATTGCTACCCCTTGCCTCATATCGGCGCGCTGGTTGATTCCGCCGTCTGGTTTCCTGTGATGAGTTTTCTTGATGCTTTTTCAGGGTATCACCAGATCCGGATGCATCTCCCCGACTGCCGCGACGTCTCATTCATCACCGGCGATGGCTGCTACAACTACAAGATGATGCCCTTCAGGCTCAAGAATGCGGGCGCAACTTATCAAAGAATGATGGATCAAGTCTTCAAAGAGCAGAAGGGGCGGAACCTAGAAGTGTATGTGGACGAGCTCCTAGTCAAGAGCAAGAGCGTCGCGAAGCACATTAAGAATCTGGTGGAGACCTTCGCCACCCTGAGAAAGTACAAGATGCGACTCAACCCGACCTAGTGCGTCTTCGGTGCAGGAAGAGGAAAGTTTCTATGTCACCTCCTCACTCCAAGGGAGGTGGAGCCTAACCCAGACAAAGTCAAGACCATTCTGGAGATGGCGTCTCCGAGAGATCCCAAGGAAGTCCAAAGGTTAACGGGAAGGCTGGCAGACCTTAGCCGTTTTCTCTCCAAGGCAGGAGAGAAGTGTTCTTCATTCTTCAAAACTCTTCGGGGCAATCAGAAGTTCGAGTGGGCCGCGGAGTGCGAGGAGGCTTTTGGAAAGCTCAAGCAGTAGCTAACTCAAGCTCCTCTCCTCCAAGGCCCGCAGGGAAGCGAAGACCTCCTCCTCTATCTGGGAGTAGGAGCGGAAGCAGTTAGGTCGGTGTTGGTCAGAGAAGAAGGCTAGAAGCAGCTCCCCATCTACTATGTGAGTAGAGTGCTGCGACAGGCGGAAATGAGATATCCTATCCTGGAGAAGTTGGTGTTTGCTCTAGTAGTTTCGGCTCAGAGGCTCCGTCCTTATGTTCAGGCTCACTCCATCAGGGTCGTCTCCGATCATCCGCTGCGTAGTATCCTGGGTGGAGTGGAGCATTCATGCAGGTTGGCAAAGTGGGCAGTGGAGCTTAGCGAGTTCGACATTTCTTACTCTCCGAGGGTAGCAATCAAGGTGCATGCAGTAGCAGATTTCCTAGCTTACTTCTCAGCCGAGGTGGGGGGAGACGAAGGCTCTTCTAGCCCAGTCTCTTGGAAGATGTTCGTGGACGGGGCTTCAAGCCGGTATTCCGTGGGAGCCGGAGTCGTGCTAGTAAGCCCCCACGGAACCAGGATTGAGCAAGCAGTCGAGATCCTCTTCCCCGTCACGAATAATCAGGCGGAGTATGAAACCATGGTGCTGACTTGTGTCTCGCCAAGGAATTAACAATCCAGGATCTCATGGCCTTCACCAATTCAATGGTGGTCGCGTCACAGATCAGAGGAGAGTTTGGGGTAAATGATCCAATCTTGCAGAAGTACTTGGTCAAGGTAAAAGGTCTGATCCGGGGTTTTCAGTCCTTCATCGAGCATGTACTCCGGGAGGAAAATTCCGAAGCAGACTACCTCGCCAAATACGGTCCCCGGGTAGGGAGGACCGTGACCGAGTTGTTCCGACCGTCCATCGAGGAAGGGGAGATGATGGAGATCGAGCAAAGAACCTCGTGGAAGGATCCGTTCGTTACGTTCTTAACAACGGGTCAGCTGCCTGTCAGCGAAGGGAATCAGAGAAAGTTCCGTTACAAAGTTGCTTATTACTTGCTTTAGGAATGAGAGCTCTACCGCAAGACCATCTAGGGCCCGTTAGCCAGATGTTTGTCAGAGATCGAAATTCCTCGCGTTCTCGAAGAGATCCATTCAGGAGAGTGCGGCAGCCACTCGGGAACTCGTACTCTGCCTGGAGCAGAGAATTCTAAGGCACGGATACTTCTGGTCAACCATTCGAAAGGATGCGGAAGCCTTCTCTAAGAAGTGTCCCCAATGTCAGCTCTTCGCGCCCCTTCAACTACAACTAGCTCAGCACCTTCGCTCGATCACTGCTCCATGACCCTTCGCCATCTGGGGGATGGACTTGATCGACCCTTTTCCTCAGGCTAGCGGACAAAGGAAGTTCGTTCTTGTAATGATCGATTATTTCTCCAAATGGATCGAGGCAAAAGCTCTAGCCAAGACCACTTCTCAAATTGTAAAGAACTTTATATGTGGAGAGATTGCATGTAGGTTCGGGATTCCTCTCGCCATCATCACCGACAATGGTCCACAATTCGCCAGCTTGGAGTTAGAGGACTTCTGCAAGCAGCTAGGGATGGATCTTCGATTCGCCTCTGTGCTCATCCTCGCAGCAATGGACAGGTAGAAGCCGCCAACAAGCTAATCATCGGCAAAGGCACCTCAGCTATTGATCAAGCAGGATAACCTGCCGAAGGAGGGGCAAGGGCAAGCCCAAGAGAAGATGTTGGACTCGAGTGCGTCCTGAAGGACCCTCGGAGGAACATTACCCTCCGCTCATACACTGACACTCGTAGCCAGTGGCATGGCCGAGAGTGATCTCCACCATTAGATCGGGATACGAGCCTTCGACCCGTTCCTCCTAAATAACCCAGTGCGGATGATAGGACGATGCCTCGGGACTTAAGCGCTCTTGTAAGACCGAGCCTCTGCATTGATGACCGAGATCATCTCCCCCTTTGCATGTCGGTCTAGGTTCCCCCGATTGCATCTCTCCTCCGTCTGGAGGAATTATCAGGAACAGGTTTGGACGCCAACTTCCAGATTTGACGAGTTCGAGATCGTCTCTTTTAAAAGATATCTTTCGTATTACTAAAACATTGGTGCAGCTAACCCATCTGTCCCCTCTCAAGTAACAGGATGAAATCTCCTCAACAATAATTGAAGTCCTCAAGTGGTAGTGTTATCGTAAGACCGAGTTCCTGCACGAGCTCCTCTCCTGGACATCGGCCAACGACCTCCTCGGGTGAAATCAAGTTCCTCGTTGGAGTGATGTCGTAGTCCGTGAACTCTGTACGAGCTCCTCTCCTGCAGACCGACTACTTGCCTCTCCGAGTCGACTCACACCACTCTAGTTGAGCAAGGCTCCTGAGAGCTGTCGACTCCAACAATAATTGAAGTCCTCGAGTGACAGTGTCATCATAAGTTCGAGTTCCTGCACGAGCTCCTCTCCTGCACATCGGCCAACGACCTCCTTGAATGAGACCAAGTTTCTCGTTGGAGTGATGCCGTAGTCCGTGAACTCTGTACGAGCTCCTCTCCTGCAGACCGACTACTTGCCTCCCCGAGTCGACTCACACCACTCTAGTTGAGCAAGGCTCCCGAGAGCTGTCGACTCCAACAATAATCGAAGTCCTCGAGTGGTAGTGTTATCGTAAGACCGAGTTCCTGCACGAGCTCCTCTCCTGCACATCGGCCAACGACCTCCTCGGGTGAAATCAAGTTTCTCGTTGGAGTGATGTCGTGGTCCGTGAACTCTGTACGAGCTCCTCTCCTGTAGACCGACTACTTGCCTCCCCGAGTCGACTCACACCACTCTAGTTGAGCAAGGCTCCTGAGAGCTGTCGACTCCAACAATAATTGAAGTCCTCGAGTGGCAGTGTCATCATAAGTCCGAGTTCCTGCACGAGCTCCTCTCCTGCATATCGGCCAACGAACTCCTCGAGTGAGACCAAGTTCCTCGTTGGAGTGATGTCGTAGTCCGTGAACTCTGTACGAGCTCCTCTCCTGCAGACCGACTACTTGCCTCCCCGAGTCGACTCACACCACTCTAATTGAGCAAGGCTCCTGAGAGCTGTCGACTCCAACAATAATTGAAGTTCTCGAGTGGCAGTGTCATCATAAGTTCGAGTTCCTGCACGAGCTTCTCTCCTGCACATCAGCCAACGACCTCCTCGAGTGAGACCAAGTTTCTCGTTGGAGTGATGTCGTAGTCCGTGAACTCTGTACGAGCTCCTCTCCTGCAGACCGACTACTTGCCTCCCCGAGTCGACTCACACCACTCTAATTGAGCAAGGCTCCTGAGAGCTGTCGACTCCAACAATAATTGACGTCCTCGAGTGGCAATGTCATCATAAGTCCGAGTTCCTGCACGAGCTCCTCTCCTGCACATCGGCCAACGACCTCCTCGAGTGAGACCAAGTTCCTCGTTGGAGTGATGCCGTAGTCCGTGAACTCTGTACGGACTTCTCCCTTGCAGACCGACTACCAGCCACCCAAGTCGACTGATTCCCACCCCCAGTTGAGCTTGGCTCCTGTTAGGGTGTCGACTGATTCCCACCCCCAGTTGAGCTTGGCTCCTGTTATGGCGTCGACTGATTCCCACCGCCGGTTGAGCTCGACTCCTGATAGGGTGTCAACTCTTCTCCACCCCCAGTTGAGTTTTGCTCCTGCGGGTGTCGACTACAACTTCTGACTCAGTTGAGTCGGGCTCCTATGAGGAAGGCGACCATGCAGGTGCAGGCAGCAATGAGCGAGCACACGACTGCGACTATGCAGGTGCGAGCATCAAAGCGCGAGCAAGAGGCGGCGAACTTTGATGAGCGAGATCCAAATGCGAGTTAACATATCACGAGTACTCCACTCTCCGAGCCTATGAGCCTATCGAGCGACATCCAGCGAGCGAGCATGCGAGTAAGAAGTAAAGAGAAAGGGAAGCTGCAACAAAAACCTTGTACTATGTCAAAATGATTACAAGTGTAAAAAATTTCAGTGTTTTCTATAGGCAAACATGAGGAATATCGGCGAGTAACTAAGACTTATCGTCGCCAATATCGGGCCGATACTCCTCATCGCCAATGTCAACGTCTTCTTCTTCCTCTCTCTCGCCATTACCTTCCTCCTCGCTCTCGCCGCTGCCGCTGCTGCTGCCGCTACCGCTAGAGCCCGACGCTGAGGAAAGTACGCGATCAGGCGAGTTAGATTCCTCGACGAGCAACTCCGGAATCAGGTCCTCGTCTGTCATCTTCTTGGCCACCTCGTCATGATGGCCGCCAATCCTCAGCCTGGCGAGGATAATATCCCCCGCTGCCCGCGCAATTCCCCGACGTATGGCCGACATCTCATCCCCATGAGGGCGGGGGCCTCTTCACCGCCGCATGTGGGGACTCCTCCCGCGGCGCATCGGGGCGAGGAGCTGAAGAGCTCGCACGTTCCTCGGCGGCGATCACGCGAGTTTCCATCTCGGCGGCGCGAATCTGGGAAGCCTCTAGCTCGGCCAGGGTGTCGGCGAGCTTCTGCTCGCATTCTGAGAGCTTCTTCGCCGCCTCAATCTCGACAGCCTGCGAGAATCATGGAACATTCAGCAAAATAATCCAAAGTCCATATCAGTCATGTCGCACGGGGAGCCGACTTACCTCATTTTCCTTCCAGCAAGCTGACTGCATTCCAAGGTTGATTGCCTTCTTGGAAACGACCTTCAGCGCCTCGTGCGTCTCGAGCAGCTTCCTCGCTGAAAAATGGCCCAGCTCGGCAGCCCGCAAAATAGAGTGCGAGGTCAGCTGGGCGAGTTCCTCTGGGCTGAGCTCCGTCATGGACTCAGCATCACCTCGCCCGTAGATGGCGTGGAGGACGTCAAAGGCCTCCCCATTGTCGTCCCAGTCCTTAGACCAAGCGGGGAGGTTGGTGCTCAGCGACACCCGGTGTTTGTCAGCAGACCAGGAAACTAGCGGGCGGCCGAAGGCATCCTTACCTTCTTGCCCAAGGTTGTAATTCGGGTGAAGGTAAGGCGCCCCGACGTCGGCCGGAGATTCCCGGTCATCGAACAGCCGGCGGGATACTTTAGCCCGCTTGCTCGCATGGTCAGGCGACCTGACCTTCTCCTTCCCCTTGGCGGGCTTCTTCTTCTCCCCAACTTCTGGCAGCTGGTTAGGGTGGCTTTGGGTGCGACGAGGCGACTTCCTTAGACGGAGGAAGCGGCTTCGAGGGGAGCCTAGAGGGTACTGCGGAAATTAGGAGCGAGTTAGTGCGACTTTCATAGTAGCTAAATGTGAGAGGTTGCCGAGTATGCTCAAATTCCGAAGACTTACTCTCGCAGGAATGGACCTCTAACAGAACATTGACGTTGATTCGCCAATGGATGACGTCGAAACGTCACCCGCGAAAAGCCTCGACCAGCTTCTCGCGCACGCCCTCCAAAATCGGCGGCAAGAAGGCGACGTTGGCGGGTTGGTGCGGCTTTCCAAGCACGCCGTCGAAGTCGCCGGTAACGACGACGAGGTACTCGCTCCATCGATGGACTTTGTTCGCCGTTCCGACTAGCGTGCAGACGTGACTGCTGAAGAAGACGATCCCGTCCGACGTCGCCGCGAAAGCGAATATCTTCCTAAAGACGGAGAGGTCGAAGGCGATCCTCTCTTCCCGCAAGAAGCACAGGAACCCCATGATGATCGCCACGCCGTTAGGATTGATTTGCGCAGGGACGATGCCGAAGTACTGGAGAATCTGGCTATATTCCGACCACAACGGAAGTGGCAAGCCGACTTCGAGGTGGCGGAGAGAGAATTAGTCCGCCTTCGATATAGGAGTTTAATCTCTCTTAACGCGCGAGGAGTCTTGCCGAGTAGCCCTCGACGAGATGCCGCTGTCGAAACTCCTCCAGGTCTCGCGCAGAGGTGGCAGACTTCTTGAAGGAGGCATCGTGAAATTCATGGCATGAGCTTGTCGACGAGCGCTGGCATCGTCCCCGACCATCTTGAGCGAGTTGTTTAGGCGAGTAAGAAGTGAGAAGGCAAAGGGGAGGCGAGTAAGGAAAGTTATTCACGAGTATAAGTCTAAAAATCGCAGCAACGTACTTATGATTTACCAACTCCCTCTATTTATAGTCCTGGGCCAAGGGGGAGGGGTATATGAACCTCGCGCGAGTATAGTCCTAAGTCGCGTGCCTGAAGAGAGCAACCCTAACGCCTGTCCTATTTCGTGTGAAACCTTACAGAACCTCGCTAAAACCTGCACGACATATACGGCAAATCGCAGAAAGAGAGCGAACTTAACAGACAGAAGACGACTATCAACCAAATAATGGCGAGATTCAAGATCGCTTATTACAAATATGAATATTGTTCATTACATGTCGCCGGAGGCGAGTTAGGCTAACTAGAAAGAAAAAGAAAACTAAGTTCTAGGAGGCCGCTCTGGAGGATGAGGATGTCGCCCAGCCCAGCCCATCTCGCGAGCCCGCCGGTAGTGCTCCGTGGCCGCCGATATCGCATCGTCGTCAAGCCGCAGCTGCTCTTCCATCCTCGCCAGTCGGCCCGCAGAGCCCATACTCGCGCGCATACCAGCCAGCTCGTCCAGAGCAAGCTGAACACGATGGTCGTTCATCGCCATCCGCTGATCAATCTCGCCGATCATATGGAAGCGAGCCTCGTAGTTCTCCAGGCTGGCCCGAAGCTCTTCCATCCTCGTCATCCTCACCTCCAACGATGAAATCCGACGGTGAGGCTCGCAAATAGCGAGTTGGTCGAACTTGGACTCCAACTCCAAGTAGGCGCGAGCGGCTGCGTGGCGATATGCGCCCCCAGACAGCCCGATGGCATCAAGAAAAGCCGCTCCAGGGGTTGCAGGGCAATCTGTCAAAACAGGAACATCGCCAAATCAGAAGTCGGCATCGACGATCAAGTCAACACAACAATGACGTTACCTTGGCCAGGAGATCGAGACCGCCGAGGAGAGTGGCCACGACCAGACGATTCTCGCTGGCCCGAAGACGAACCGCCCGCGCGTTCGACAGGCCTCCCCTGCCCACGACCTCCATGGTCGCGATCCCCATTCCTCGGCGGGAAGTAGTTGGTCCGACCTCCGAGCCGAGCTGTCCAGCGGAGGAGGTTGTGGCAGCACCGTACCCGGCAACGGTGCCCGCGAGCTTGTCAGAGGTGGTGGCGGAGGCAAAGGTGTGCTCGCGAGTTGACGCGAGGTAGAATGGACAGCAGGGGGTGGCGGAGGTACGGGAATACTCGGCTCCTGTTGTGGCTTGGAGACGGCAGGGGATGGCGGCGACAATGGAGTGCTCGCCGCCGACAGTACCGCTGTAAGGGCGTCAGGAGCTTTGCCCGTCCCAGGCTGAGGAGTCTTGGTCGTCGCGAGCTCCTTTCTCGCAGGAGCATCCTTGCTCGCAGAAGGAACTTCCCCCGCCGAGGAGGCCGGTACTTCGGTCGCCTTTCCTGAGCCGATGCTGATTCGCACAGTGCGCGCGGTTTGAACTCGCTTCCCGGCTTCGAGAGCGCTCAGCGGGGCCGTTCGCAGAGGAGTGGCGTCAAGCACCACGACGGCGTCATCTGGCGGGAGACCTGCGTTCGCAAAAATTAAGTTAGCAGAGGCTTCACCAACCGACTAAGATCGCAATAGCGTCGGCAAGATGCCACCTGACGAGGTAGCGAGGTTGGTCTGTTCCTGTGCTTGAACATTGATGACCTCGGGGGCTGGAGAGATGATCGGTGATTTGAGGAGATCGTCGCCATGGACTGATATATCGGGAATATCGTCCAGCCCAAGCTCGTCAAGGAGCTGTTGGGTATTCAGAGGGGATGCGAGATCCTCGGCCGTCGCGGCGACGTTCTTCAACGATGACGGCGGGTTGTCGGTCTTGGGGGTGTGCGACATCTTCGACTTCTTCGTCTTCTTCCTCTTACTCGGAGGCAGGTCAGCGGAGACTTCACTTTCCCGCGACCTCTTCAGCTTGGAAGGCTGGATAAGGCCGGATATCGCGTCAAGACTCTTTTTAAGAAGTTCCTCGTCAATCTTCGACATGTTGGGCGAGTTCCAGTTGGCGTATCTCGAAAACCAGCCCTCCCTATTTATAGAGTTCGGCAGGCCTTCGACAATTGCGAGCAACTCAGATACTCGGCATAGTAGTTCGCCGAATAAGTGTCGGATGATTCTTTTCGAGCTCCTACGTCGCTCGAAATGAGCAGGGATTGTGTACGACCCGTATTCGTCGAGGGCGGGTCCTACCGCAGCCAGCTCAGCAGAAGTCAATGTCAACAAGTCAAAGCTGAGAAGTCAGTGCTAGCGCCCAAGACAGCAGGAGGCCTGGGCGAGTATGGAGAGCTCCCCTCGCATACTCGCCAGGTAGGCGACTAGGCGAGATACTCGCCCAGCCGTGCGAGCTCCCCCAGGAAGTCGCCTAGTCGCCGAGGGGTGGGGTATAAATAAGATCCCCCCTCCCCCAGGATTTCCCTATAAATAGGACCCCAGGGGTACGAGGAGAGGCACTTGAAATCCTCTGCAGGATACTCGCGAGCTTCTCTGGGATATCAGCTGAGCATTTGGATTCCTTTTCCTTAGAGACCAGGTCGCGACCTTGCGACTTAGTCACCAGCTAGTCTCCCTCATACCTAGCTCGACCGTTTTTGGTTGAGAAGGGGCTGCTCCTTTCGACATCCGGGTACGTGGAGGGACCTTCCTGCCGCAACATTTGGGGTCCTGTTTGCCTTCACTTTTCATCATAGTCACTCTAACCGTCTAGTCTTACCTCTGAACCGGTAACCTTAGGCGGCCTTGATCCGAATTTTGAGGTCGAGATTTTCCTGGCTTCAACAACGACATGATCTTAAAAAGCGATAAGTACATAGTAATTGTCTAGTTAATTAATGACTATTTTATATTCTTGTTTCTTTTTTTGGGTCCTATATGGCTATATATTTGAAAAAGATATATCACATAAGTATGATGAATATTTATATTGAGAATATATATAGTTGACATGATTAAATTTTAATTTGTATTCTTAGTAAATTCCGGGATGAGTATTAAACAAACATTGGTATGTACGTGCATTATACATAGTTTTAAGATCGGGAATAAAAATAGGATATATCTAACAATTGTTTAAAAATATTATAACTAAAAATGGTTTCTAAAAAAGTCATAATGAGACAGTAAAGATATTTTTTAGTGTGCATGTAAACTTTTAAAAGTCAAAAATGCTTTTGAAATTTAAAATAAGTGTATTTTTGTATATTTGAAATTATATGAATGCAAAAATATTATTTAATAACTCATATATGCGAGTGATGGGCTCCACCTTAATTTATAAGGAAAAGGAGACCCCCATGATCCCCATCAATGGAGATCATGGGTGGGCCCCCCTAACCCCCATGATCTCTCATGGAGATCATGGGAGTGGGCCCCCTTTCTCCCCACCTTTAGGGGAAGGAACCGCCGCCGGCGGTTCCCCTCCGGCCATGGCCGGCCGCGGCCATGGCCGGCCGCAGCCATGGCCGGCCCCGGCCATGGCCGGCCCCGGCCATGGCCGGCGGCGGCCATGGCCCCGGCCATGGCCGGCCCCGGCCATGGCCGGCGGCGGCCATGGCCGGCCACCATCATGGCCGACCGCAGCCGTGACCGGCCTCGGCCATGGCCGGCCGCCGCCGTGTCCGGCCACCTCCTCGCCGTCGGCGTCGTCCGGGCGGCCCGACCTCGGGATGACCTCCCCACCGTCCGATCGAGGGGGAGGCCCCGCCGGCCGTCCGATCGGGGCAAAACCACCCACTAACCCACTATGTTAGTGGTGGGGCCCGCCATAACTTCCCCCTGGAGCCTATAAAAGGACCCCAGGGGCTCCTCATTTGATCATCTTCTTCTCCTACTCCTTCCCCCCTTCTTCTTCCTCAGGTGGAAGCTCTCCCGTTCTTCTCCGCCGGCGGCCACCCCTCGTCGCCAACAACCAGCGGCCGCCTCTCGTCGCCAACCACCGGCCACCGCCCGAGATCTCCAGCGGCCCCCAGTGGCTATCAGCACCCGCCAGCGGCTATCAGCACTCGTCATAGGCCGTCGGCCCCGTCATCGGCTATTGGCACCCCACCAGCGCTCAATCGCAAAGGAAGCACCCCCAGAACAGAGAAAGACGAGCAAGGGAAGCAACAACAACCCTGAAATACACACCGCCTCTGAACGTACACGCCTAAAGCGTCCCGCGCATTCCACCGTCCAAGTCCCTTTGGTGAGGCAGTCTGTTGCCCACCAACGGCTGCATACACTCTCCCCCTCTTCAAGATTGTAACGGGAGCGGCCTGTCGCCCCGATTCCCCCATCAAATTGTAACCTCCAGCAATCTAGTGGATTTTGACCGGCAGCGACCCGGTCACGTGGTTTTTCACCCGGTTGAAGGGTTTTCCACGCTAAAACTCTCTGTGTTCATTCCCCCTTTTCAACTGACTGTGTGCGCGCTCGACCGCTCCGCGAGCTAAGGCGGTCCAAGGTTATCCGGTCCGACCGGGGCGTCGAGTTAGTCCGCAACAGTTTGGCGCCGTCTGTGGGAAACATTCCCAGTATCCTTCGCAGAGAAAGTTCATCGTCCCTACTACTGCCATGGCGAAGAGGAGTGCCCGCACCGCAGAAGGATCCGCACTTGGCGGACACACTGAGCCTGCACGATCTCACTCTCTGGTAGACGTGCCACTGACCGCTGAAGCAGCTTTCGCCCCTGTCACCGCTTTGGAAGGGCGTGTCCGCCAAATGGAGGAGCAGCAGACAGAGATGCTCACACTGCTTCGGAACATGGGAGCACCTCCAGCTCCGCCCAGGTCACCTCCGCCAGCTAACCATCCTCCACTATTTAATCCACCAAGGAACCAGGAAGACCCTGTGGAACAAGAAGGACCCGAAGATCATTCAGATGCCGCCAGTTCGGCTCATCCCCATCTAGGAAGAGCAAGGGCAGATCGCCCCCACGATCCAGTTAACGATGCTCCCATCCACCCTCTACTAACTCGTCAAGAAATCAGGGAGGCTGTTGCTCAAGAGTGCCGCCAAGCTGCAAGGAGAGATTTCCACCTTTATCGACCGCTTTATCAAGGCTCCCCCTTTATCCAGCAGATCCTCGATCATCCGATTCCACAAGGGTTCAAACTTCCAAACATCGAAACATTTGATGGAACTGACGATCCACTCGAGCATGTCAATCATTTCACCACAATCATGAGGATCTTCCATGCCACTGATCAACTATTATGTCAAGTATTCCCAACTACCCTCAAAGGACAAGCTCGAACATGGTTTCACTCTTTGAGGCCCGGTACCATCACTAGTTTTGCCGAATTAACTAGACAGTTCTCCGACCAATTCATCGCTAATCGAAGGATTGTTCGAGATCCCTCTCATCACTCTGGAATCCGCCAGAGCTAAGGAGAAACCCTTAAAGAATTCTTTCGACGTTTCACGGCAGAAGCCCGCCAGATCCCGGGAGTCGACCCCGAACTCCTCCGTGGAGTGTTCCTAGGGGGTCTTCGACCCAGCGGTTTTTACTCAGCGCTAATGAGAGAAACCTTTCCCAACTATCCAGATCTGGTACGCAGAATCGAAGCGCAAATAGCCGCAGACGAAGCTATTGAAGCTCATCGACGGCAGTTCGATGGAGTACAAAAAAGACAGAGAGATAAAGAGCCAATCCCTCTACACCAGGAGGGAAGGTTCCTTGAGGACCGTCGATCTGGACGACGCAGGTGTGACTCACAGAGAGATCCCCCTAGAGATTATACCCCGCTCAATACTTCCCGCACCAACGTTTTGTATGCCATTCAGAATGAACCAGCAGTACAGCGACCAAGGCAACCGCCTCCTAATCCCAGGAACGATCAATCAATGTATTGCGAATACCACCGGACAACCGGGCACACCACTGAAGAATGTGCTCGCCTAAAGGAGGAGATCGAGCGCTTAGTCCGTCTAGGACTGCTCGGTAGGTTTCTGCAAGGAAGGGTCCAAGAGCAGTAAGGCCCGCCTAGGCGTCCCAGGGACCAGCAGAATGCCCCGCCGGCACCTGAAGGAGGAAGGCAAGTGGTAGGAAACATTGAGACTATCGCCGGATCACCTATTCTGACTACACAAATATTGTCAGTCCACTCTGGAAAGGAAGCCTATGAAGATAAAAAAAGCAAGCAGGACACCACCATATCATTTGGAGATGAAGACCTCATCAACGTCCGAATCCCGCATCAGGACCCGCTTGTAATTAGCGCCGGCATCGGAAACCCCTGCTACAACGTTAAGCGAATCCTCGTCGACAATGGCAGTTTGGTCGACGTCCTTTTCTCTACCACTCTGCAGAATATGGATATATCCCGACAGCAGCTAACTCCAGCCGCGAGCCCGATATACGGTTTCGATAACCATCAGGTCCAGGTCATCGGAACTGTCACCCTACCAGTCACGTTGGGAGAATTTCCAAGACAGACTACACATGAAGTCCAGTTCGTGGTAGTAGACTCGAACTCAGCGTACAACGCTATCTTTGGAAGGCCTGTTCAGACCACCTTCAAAGCTATCCCATCTATTCCCCATTTAGCGATGAAGTTCCCTACTCCCGGAGGAATTGGAGTAGTGCGTGGGAATCAAGAAGCCGCAAGGAGCTGCTATTTTAAACAAGCTCGGCCCACCGAGCCCACCACACTGAACATCGATGATTTTGACCTCAGAGATGAAGCAGTTCTACAGCGAGGGGCACCCATCGAAGGTCTGATTGAAGTCCCTCTTTCTTCGACAAAACCAGATCGCACCGTCCAACTCGGGTCCCTCTTACACGAGCAGGAGAAAGAAAGGTTAGCAGCCTACCTCCGGAGGAATAAGGATATCTTCGCTTGGTCCCCGGAAGATATGCCGGGGATCGATCCTCAGGTCATCCATCACTCCCTCAACATTAATCCCGCATGTAAACCCGTCATTCAAAAGAAGAGGAACTTTGCCACAGAGAGGCTCCAAGCAATTGAAGAGGAGGTTGAAAAACATCCGCAAAGCTGAAACTGGAAGTATCACACCCAAGATGCTTCCCTATGAAGCGAAAGGCCTTCGAAACACCACGACGAAGCGCTAACTGGCGTATGTCATCCATCTGAGGCTCCACTTCCTTGGACCAAATGTCATCACGAACCTCCTCCGCGATCAGGCTACGATCCCGCATATAGTCCAAGGACTACAGGTACTCCGCAAGACCTGCGGCCTTCAGTTCTGATGTATGGTCATCCGAAGATAACATCTCTACCTGCGCCCTCGCCGCACAAAGCTGGGTCTCAAGGCCTGAAACCTCATCTCGCGCCGCATGCAACTGAGTCTCCAAGCCAGATATCTCCTCCCTCGCATACTTCAACATCTGGGCAGTCCTCTCCACCACGGCTTTCTCCACGTCCAAGGAAGCACGCACGTCTTCTAGCTCGGACTTCAGCTCTGACCCAACTCGATGATACTGCGCGATGTCCCGGTCATGTTCTTCCTTGAGAGAAGAGAGTGAGCCCATCGACAGTCGAAGCTTCTCCTGCAAAGCGAGATATCCATCCTTCAGGCTCACGTAATGATCGTTCCAGGTGACCGCTATCTGTGCCTGAGTCTCGATCTGCAAAAGGAAAACACGCAATTAGCCGCCTTCAAACAAAAAATAAAGGAAGAAGGAAGAAACAATAAGGCACCAACTTACCGCGTCACTCATCGCCTTCAAAGAGGAAGACATCCGAGGAACCGCTGCGCTAGCAAGCGCCCGTGGAGCCGGGGAAACAGGTAACTACGTCTCTGGGACCGAATCATCAGAGGCTACCACCACAACGTCAACATCACTAACGGGGGCCATAACCGCTTTTCTCTTGCGGCCCCCTCCCTGAGAAGACGACACCACCCGTCCCGTGCCAACAGAAATACCACATCCCAACAATCGCTTCTCTTCAACAAACGCATATATGTTGAAGAGACGATTAGCCAACTCACGAGGCTCGGAAAATCCCAGCACAGGAGAGAAGTCTCGCTCCCTCCCTTTCACACGACGACAACGATCGGGAAACGCATTCCACACCTCAGGAAGACCCCAGGAGTTCTTCACATATCCAAACAAAGTGTTACCATGACGGCGATCTTTGCGAGACTCAAACTCCAGCCAAACCTTGTTGCTGCGCACCTCGATCCGCTCACCACCATCAAAGCGCACGTCGCACCAATCCCGGAACTGGTCTAGAGAAAGAGAGCCCCCGTGCTCACGAAGAAAAGCAATCAAGCCCATGATACGAGTAACCCCGGTTGGGGCAAACTGGGAAATAGGAACTCCGCAAAACTTCAGAATCTCCACCACCTCGTCGCAGGGAGGAAGACGGAAACCAGATCTGAGCGACACTTCGCAGACAGTCAGCCAACCACGGGGAGGATTTTGAACCCGCTCCTCGGGACGCGAGATCCTCACCTCCAAGTCAGGAGGAAGTCCGAACTTCGTTCTCCAAATAGCCACACCATCTTCAGTCAACGAGGAGCGTAGACGCATTGGTCCAGCAGAGCGCTTCGGTACCTGCGCACCACAAAAAGCTAGTCAGTCCAAAAGTGGTAAAATTACGTAACTATTCACACGCACAAACCGCGCACGGCTTGCAGGCGCGCACGACATGCACGTACGCCCGACCTGCACGTACACACGACCTCCGCACAAGCACCGCCGGCGTGCGCGCATAACCTGCGCGCACGCGTACCTGCGCCAGGACCGACCTGCGCACGCGGCCAGCGCGCGCGGCCTGCGCACGCGCATACAAGCAGCCCGCGCTCGCGGCGCGCGCGGCCTGCGCGCGCGGCACGCACGGCCAGCACGCGCGGCCAGCGCGCGCGCGGCCAGCGCGCGCGCGGCCAGGGCGCGCGCGGCCAGGGCGCGCGCGGCCAGGGCGCGCGCGGCCAGGGCGCGCGCGGCCAGGGCGCGCGCGGCCAGGGCGCGCGCGGCCAGGGCGCGCGCGGCCAGGGCGCGCGCGGCCAGGGCGCGCGCGGCCAGGGCGCGCGCGGCCAGGGCGCGCGCGGCCAGGGCGCGCGCGGCCAGGGCGCGCGCGGCCAGGGCGCGCGCGGCCAGGGCGCGCGCGGCCATGGCGCGCGCGGCCAGGGCGCGCGCGGCCAGCGCGCGCGCGGCCAGCGCGCGCGCGGCCAGCGCGCGCGGCCTGCGCGCGCGGCCGGCGCGCACAGCACGTCCGCGCACGGACCGCCTCCGCGCACGCACGGCCACGCACGGCCGATTCCTGCACCTTGCCGGCCTCCGCGCATGCTCGCCTGACGTCCACTTTCCAAACTAGCGCGCACTATCGTACCTTAGAACCGCACGCCATCGCCGCCATCCCGGATTCCACGCTGGCAATCACCACCGCGACCAGAGTTAGAAATCTCTCCCCGTGCTCGCTTCCCTCCCAACTGAAAGAGATTTGGGGGGCAATTGATGGGCTCCACCTTAATTTATAAGGAAAAGGAGACCCCCTTGATCCCCATCAATGGAGATCATGGGTGGGCCCCCCTAACCCCCATGATTTCTCATGGAGATCATGGGAGTGGGCCCCCTTTCTCCCCACCTTTAGGGGAAGGAACCGCCGCCGGCGGTTCCCCTCCGGCCATGGCCGGCCGCAGCCATGGCCGGCCCCGGCCATGGCCCCGGCCATGGCCGGCCACCATCATGGCCGACCGCAGCCGTGACCGGCCTCGGCCATGGCCGGCCGCCGCCGTGTCCGGCCACCTCCTCGCCGTCGGCGTCGTCTGGGCGGCCCGACCTCGGGATGACCTCCCCACCGTCCGATCGAGGGGGAGGCCCCGCCGGCCGTCCGATCGGGGCAAAACCACCCACTAACCCACTATGTTAGTGGTGGGGCCCGCCATAACTTCCCCCTGGAGCCTATAAAAGGACCACAGGGGCTCCTCATTTGATCATCTTCTTCTCCTACGCCTTCCCCCCTTCTTCTTCCTCAGGTGGAAGCTCTCCCGTTCTTCTCCGCCGGCGGCCACCCCTCGTCGCCAACAACCAGCGGCCGCCTCTCGTCGCCTACCACCGGCCACCGCCCGAGATCTCCAGCGGCCCCCAGTGGCTATCAGCACCCGCCAGCGGCTATCAGCACTCGTCATAGGCCGTCGGCCCCGTCATCGGCTATTGGCACCCCACCAGCGCTCAATCGCAAAGGAAGCACCCCCAGAACAGAGAAAGACGAGCAAGGGAAGCAGGAACAACCCTGGAATACACACCGCCTCTGAACGTACACGCCTAAAGCGTCCCGCGCATTCCACCGTCCAAGTCCCTTTGGTGAGGCAGTCTGTTGCCCACCAACGGCTGCATACACTCTCCCCCTCTTCAAGATTGTAACGGGAGCGGCCTGTCGCCCCGATTCCCCCATCAAATTGTAACCTCCAGCAATCTAGTGGATTTTGACCGGCAGGGACCCGGTCACGTGGTTTTTCACCCGGTTGAAGGGTTTTCCACGCTAAAACTCTCTGTGTTCATTCCCCCTTTTCAACTGACTGTGTGCGCGCTCGACCGCTCCGCGAGCTAAGGCGGTCCAAGGTTATCCGGTCCGACCGGGGCGTCGAGTTAGTCCGCAACAGCGAGTATAATATACTTCCACACGAAGTGAATTATCATCAATTTTTGATGAAAAAATATGAATAAGTTTATGTAACAAAACTCATCTTGCATATTATTACCTAGGCTTGTTTAAAATTCAATTATGCTATGAACTAGGGAAATAAATAAACTTGCCTAGCAAGATTTTAAAACCTATAGTCTCGTTCAAGCTAGTCTCAAATTCTATTAGCACGTGTGTACTGTGTTGGTTTTGCTTATTTATTTGTATATGATTTATTTATTTGTATTCGGCTGAACATGTGTTCTTGGAGATAATGTTAGCTCTATTGTTTTCCCACTCTATTTTACATAGTTTCATAGCTGTGCATTTTGTCGTAGTTGTTTGAACTACTAAAAATGTTGAAAAAGCAACCTTCTTTTTTTTGAAGGGGAGCCTTGGCGCACCGGTTGAGGTGTTTCCGTGTAACCTTGGGGTCACGGGTTCGAGTCTTGGAAGCAGCCTCGTGCAAAAATGCATGGTAAGGTTTGTCTACATTTCCCCCTTGTGGTGGGACCTTTTCCCGGACCCTCGCTGTGTGGGGATGCCTTTGTGCACCGGGCTGCCCTTTTTATTTTTGATTTGCTCCCACATTGTTCTTTATCGGTGGCTTTGAGGGTGGCTTCTACTTCCCTTCTTCAGCATTGTTGCTACCAAATCCAATTTTCTTTTTTCACCTGGACAACTTTAACTTATTTAATTTTTGCTGACCATGCTACTGTCGTTCTTCTTCGCATGGGCGGCTTTGATTTTGATGCCACAGTCTTCAATGTTTATGTTGTTACCATCAATGACTTCATGCTACTGCCACCAATGACTCCAACTAGTCTTCTTTGATGCTGTTGTTTCCACCATCCTTGTCGCTGTTCTTACGGAGATGTCAGTGGAAAACCGGGGAAATAAATTAATTAAGGAAAGGAGAGATCCCCACACTTATATAAGTGAGGGGATAGAGTACAAAGACAATGATACCCTTATGGGTAAATACAAAGCAAAACTTAAAATAAAACAACTTGATTACAACTCTCCCCCTCAAGTTGGATGGTAGATGTCTATCATTTCGAGTTTATGGATATCATCAGTAAAGACATCGGAGCCAAGACTCTTGGTGAAGACGTCGGCTAACTGATCTCTGGAATTGACGAAGGGTGTGACTAGGTTTCCTTTGTCAAGGTGATCTTTGATGAAGTGACGATCCACCTCAACATGTTTCGTCCTATCACGCTGAACTGGGTTGTGCGCTATGCTGATGGCAGTTTTGTTGTCACAGTACAAGGATATGGGAGCTTCCTCCTTAAGACCGAGATCTTGCAATAAGATGCTTAACCAAAGGCCTTCACAGAGACCCTGTGACATCGAACGGTACTCAGCTTCAACACTTGATCTAGCCACCACACTTTGTTTCTTGCTACGCCATGTAACCAAGTTTCCTCCAATGAAGGTACAATAACCTGTTGTAGATTTCCGGTCATCATGACATCCAACCCAATCTGCGTCGGTGAAGACCTCGATCCGCAGATGTTTGTTCTTCGAGAACATCAACCCCCGTCCTGGTGACTTCTTTAAATACCGGAGAACACGATAGGCAGCCTCCTGGTGTCTGACCCTTGGGGCATGCATGTACCTATTCCCAACAACATATGTAATGTCAGGACGAGTATGTGAGAGGTATAAGAGCTTTCCTACCAACCTCTGATAACTGGAAGCATCAGTACGATCACCATTGTTGTCCTGATCAATCTTATGGTTCTCCTCCATAGGTGTGTTAGCAGGGGCACACCGAAGCATACCAGTCTCTGTCAGCAGGTCCAACACATACTTGCGTTGGGAGATAAAGATACCCTTGTCAGACCGGGTCACCTCAATTCCTAGGAAGTAGCGTAGCCTCCCCAGGTCCTTTACTTCGAACTCAGCTGAGAGGAGTCCCTTCAGCTTTGAGATTTCATCTGTATCATTTCCGGTGATCACGATGTCATCAACATAGACAATTAGCACAACGATTTTTCCTTCATTCCTCTTAACAAACAGTGTATGATCAGAGTGTCCCTGCTTGTAGCCAAACTTGATCATGACCTTGTGAAATCTGCCAAACCATGCCCTCGGAGACTGCTTTAGCCCATACAGGGACTTCCATAACCGACAAACAAACCTCTCTTTCCCCTTCTTCACAAAACCTGGGGGAAAAGACATGTACACCTATTCCTCGAGGTCACCGTGCAGGAATGCATTTTTAACGTCCAGTTGATGAAGTTCCCAATCTAAGATCGCAGCACAAGATATGATCACATGGATAGAGTCTATTTTTGCTACAGGAGCGAAGGTCTCTTGGTAATCAATCCCCTGAGGTTTAGTATAACCACGAGCAACCAACCTAGCTTTATATCGCTCAACTTTCCCATCCTGATTTTGCTTAACTGAGAAAACCCACCTTGAACCGATGGGCTTCTTGCCAGGAGGGAGAGAGGTGACATCCCAAGTGCGGTTCTTCTCCAAAGCTGACATTTCTTCCTTCATTGCTTGAGCCCATACTGGAATGCAAAGTGCCTCCTGCCATGTCTTAGGGATAGAGATCTCGGACAAGGAAGATATAAATGACCGATGAGGCTTTGAGAGATGATCATAAGCAACATGATTAGAGATGGGATGTTCGGTACACCGGGCCTTACCACGTAGCCGAACAATGGGAACATGTAAATCAGCATCAGGATCTGAGTCTGAAGACAGCCTTGGCAGCAGCGGGGCAACAGTGGGTTGTGTACCTTATTTTCGACGATGATATACATGAGGTAGATGAGCGATGAGTGAAGGATGATGAGAGGGAGAAGTATGAGGAATATCTGTAGTAGATGGCGTAGTGGAAGGTGTATGAGGGATATCTGTAGTGGAGGGAGGAGGAATAAAAGTGAGAGGAACAGTACCAATGACAGGAAGAGGGACAGTACCAATGACAGGAAGAGGGACAGTATCAATGACCTCATCCTCCTTCTCCCCTGACGACAAGGAGTCAAATCAAGGTAATATGATTCGTCCTCGCGGAACGTCACGTCCATGGTACAAAAAATACGTCTGGTTGGGGGGTGATAACACCGGCACCCCTTGGTGGTGGTAGAATAACCAAGAAAGACACATCGGATAGCTCGAGGATCGAGCTTATCACGAAGTGGCTGGTGAACATGAACAAAACAAACACACCCAAATATACGAGGAGGAAGAGACGAGGTATGAACAACAGTCTTAGAAGCAAGACGAGCCAGAGGTGTAGCATAATCGAGAACCCGCGAGGGGAGACGGTTAATAAGATGAGTAGCCGACATGATGGCATCACCCCAATAGGATTTCGGAAGGTGCATGGTGGTGAGAAGGCAACGAGCAACATCAAGGAGATGCCGGTTTTTTCGTTCCGCCACACCATTTTGGGTGGAAGTGTAAACGCACGTGGTTTGGTGGATAATGCCATTGTACGAGAGGTAGGCCCCAAACACACCACGATCATCATATTCGCCCCCATTGTCACTACGAAGGACACGAATGGTTCCGTTAAACTGAGTTTGTATCATCTTATGAAAGGTTTGAAAGACAGATGCGACATCACCCTTTTTTTTAAAAGATAAACTCAAGTAGTACAGGAAAAACAATCAATAAACGTAACAAACCATCTATAACCAGTCAAATAAACAACTGGGGAAGGTCCCCAGACATCTGAATGTATAACAAAAAAAGGAACACTACTAGGAGAAGACAAGTGTGATGATGAATGACGAACATGTTTAGACATTTCACAAACATCACATTTAAAACTAGAAACAGACTGAGATAAAGTAGGAAAAAGTTTCTGAAGATAAATAGGGGACGGGTGACCGAGACGCAACTACGCAAGTGCCAGCGTCGAGCATCAGCAGTAATAACATCAGAAGAGGACAGAGCAAGGGATGATTGTGTAGCATCCAGGTAGTACAGACCACCGCGGTTCCTACCACTGCCAAGTTTCCGCTTCGTACCCAGTTCCTGAAAAATACAAGAATCAGAGAAAAATGTTACAGAACAGTTAAGGGATTTAGTAAAATTGCTAATAGAAAGTAAACTGCGGGGAAAAGATGGAACACGCAAAACAGAAGTGAGAGGAAGCGAAGAAGAGCAGGAGAAATTGCCCTTGCCAGCAATATGAGACAAGGTGCCATTGGCGGAGACGACCTTGTCCTTACCAGACACGGGTGTGTAGGAGTAAAACCTGTAGAGGACCCGGTCATATGATCAGTAGCTCCTGAGTCAATAATCCACTCAGACGAAGGAGTCACAACAGCATGGGCACTGAGCATCGCAGCAGTGGCAAACAAGAATGAATTACTCGGTGCAGGATCAGCCTGAGGATGTAGCAGACGGCGGAGCGCATCCAATTCGGACGTGGTGAAGTGACCTTGGAACTGGCCATGATGGCCCTCTTGAATCTCTGTGGAGTAAGCAGCATCATGAAAGCGGGTGTCAGTCTGGCGGTGTCCACCACGGCCAGGACCACGCCCACGTCCACGACCACGGACAAATCCAGGTGGAGCAAGGTGTGGGTGAAGCTTGAAGCACGCTTCCCGAGAATGGCCCCGACGGCCACAATGGTCACAGGTGGGAATCTGGGTGGTATGACTAGAACCGCCACGACCAGTACTAGTAAAAGCTGAGCGGTCTGAAGGAGGAGCCGTCGTGTTGAGAAACCTCCGACGATCTTCATCACCAAGAATCATACCGAACGTCTCCCTAAGAGATGGGAGGGGTGAACGATGAAGAATATTGGTGCGAACCATATCTAGCTCCATGCTCAAACCCATCAAGAACACATGAAGACGGAATCGTTCATCTCTCCTTTGCAACAAAACTGCATCGGCAGTGCAAGCAGGGGTAAACTGATCGAAGTAATCTAACTCCTGAGATATACGCTCGAACTCAGAGTAGTAGGTGGAAACAATCATAGATCCCTGTCGTAGTTCCAACATACGGCGGGTCAGCTCATAAATCTGAGTAGAATTCCCGATCTGAGAATAAGTCTCCCGCGCTCGAGTCCAAATCTCGTAAGCAGAGTCCATTAACATATAACTGCGGTATACCTTTGGAGACATAAAGTGGAGAAGCCAGGAAACCACCAGGGAATTCTCTGAATCCCAACGCGACCAGGCTGGATCAGTCAGGGGTGGTGCCACTTTGGACCCATCAATGTATCCAAAGAGCTGGTGACTGCGAATAACATGCTGCGCCGCACGAGACCACTCTAGATAGTTAGTGCCATCTAACGACACCGTGGTGATCTTCAAGGAGCTAGTATGTCCAGAAGGTCGCTGGAGTTCGCCCATCTGGGAACCTGAAGACCGCTGGGTTTCCCCCATTTGGGGAACAATAACACTTGGTGATGGAGAGCCATCACCAACCGAAGAATCATCCATGGGAAACAGCGGAAGAGGGATAGGATCAGATCTAGACTGGATCTGATCTGATCTGAAGGAGCAGCAGAGCAGCAGAAGAAAGACTGGATCTCTGTAGTGGAGGGAGCAACATGGCTGGATCTAATCTGAAGGAGCAGGAGCTGCCGGGAGATCAGATCAGAAGGAAGACCGGAGACGAAGCAGGCGATCAAGCAGCACGCACGCAGAATCAGTCGGAGAGGACGCACGCACGCATGCAGGGGCAGAAGACGCACACACGCACGCAGGAGCACACACGCAGGAGACGCACGGCACGCAGGAGACGCACGCACGCCGGAGAAGATGCAGGATTAGATCTGGAGGCGGTGCAGAGGTCCGACTGCTTCATGAAAGGACGGCGGCGGCGTCCTTCTCAGCATCCGGCGGTGGCTAGGAGGCCGCCCGGCAGCCACATGAGAAGGACAGTAGGAAGGGGACGCCGAGCGGGCGAGCGGAGGAGGACGCCGAGCGGAGCGAACGAGCGAGCGAGCGAGTGTGCAGCGGCGGCTAGGTTTCCTTTTTTTCCTCTGATACCAAGTGGAAAACCGGGGAAATAAATTAATTAAGGAAAGGAGAGATCCCCACACTTATATAAGTGAGGGGATAGAGTACAAAGACAATGATACCCTTATGGATAAATACAAAACAAAACTTAAAATAAAACAACTTGATTACAACTATGTCCACCACTACCAGGCCAAAATGGCTCCACTAGGGATGATCCAATTGTCATTTTTTTCATGATGTCTTCTTGATTTTTGTGTCCTTTGTGATCTACTCACGATACTGTGTTCCTCTTTGGTCAGTATCACGACTTGATGAGATACTAGGTGTAGAATATGCTCCCTGTTTTTTTTATTGCTGTGTGACCTCTCTATTTGGATATCATGGATACGATACCGAATTCCTAATGATTGAGATAACCTCAACTAGGTTTCCTTTTTTTCCTCTGATACCAAGTGGAAAACCGGGGAAATAAATTAATTAAGGAAAGGAGAGATCCCCACACTTATATAAGTGAGGGGATAGAGTACAAAGACAATGATACCCTTATGGGTAAATACAAAACAAAACTTAAAATAAAACAACTTGATTACAACTATGTCCACCACTACCAGGCCAAAATGGCTCCACTAGGGATGATCCAATTGTCATTTTTTTCATGATGTCTTCTTGATTTTTGTGTCCTTTGTGATCTACTCACGATACTGTGTTCCTCTTTGGTCAGTATCACGACTTGATGAGATACTAGGTGTAGAATATGCTCCCTGTTTTTTTTATTGCTGTGTGACCTCTCTATTTGGATATCATGGATACGATACCGAATTCCTAATGATTGAGATAACCTCAAGTAAGCTTACTATTTTAAAGCTTATTGATGATAACTTTGGTGGGATGAGTCATGTAGTTTATTGAGCTCTAAGTGCGTGAAAGAGAACACACCATTTGGTTGAGCCACTCACTAATAAGATGACAGCCCGGAGAATATGAAGCTTCAGAGGATGTCACGGCTTATGCATCCCTATGAAATGAAATTGAATTGTATTTAGCATCACTCACACAGTTATACCCACACATCTCAAGATATGTGATGTTTCAATATGACATGGTCGTCACTATACTTCAAAAGTTTTGTAATTTCTCTCAAGGTGATGAGATTTTGACAAGACACTTTACGAAGTATAAATTATTCTTTTTAACTCATTGATGCGTATATCGACCAACCTTGTTAAGATGAAGAAACAATGGGGCTTTATGTTGTGCAATCGAATCTAGTCCGCAATACGAATCGTCGCGGACAACGCAACGAAAATGAGCGAGCAATAGTAATAGCGCAAAATAAATAACGACGAGAAATCCAAGCACACACAGACAACACAAAAATTTACGTGGTTCAGAGATAAACGACTCCTACGTCCACGGGGAGAGCACCGGAGAAGATCCACTATAAATCAGAGAGTTTTAGAGTACACAAGATGAGCAATCAACAATATATGACCTTGAGCGCCAAGATCCACTGTCTTCCTCTAGGTTATGAACTGGACGGACAGAAATGAGCCGCCGTCGCGATGTCGCCGCCTCTATGGGAGGATTCTTGCATTGGAATCGCCGGCTCTGGACGGAACCACAAAACCCCTGCTGCAGGCGTCGACCGGCCCTGGAAATCCCTGCTGCAGTGCATCGGCCGGCTCTGGACGGGAAGAACTGGAAGAAACGGGCGACCAGCTCTGGATCGGGAAGAAAAAGGGGAGGAAAAACGCTGTAGCCGACCTTTTCTCTTTTAACCCTAATAATCAACTCAATTAAACCAAGAGTTTATATATAGGTGCAATCCCCCACATGAACCGCCCGGTTCAAGGCTAAAAGGGGCGGCAAGAATTAACAATCTCCACCTTGACACTCCTTGAGATTGAGCTCCACCATCATCTTGGATCTTCTCCCCAAAGAACACCCCCTCTCCCTGGGGTCACCACGATCAGCAAACACAAATATGAGCCAAGTCAAGACAGTGTTTGAACTTGACTCCTGTCAGGAGCTTTGTCAACATATCAGCAACATTATCCTCCGTGGGTACTTTCACCAACTGTAGATCTCCACCTCCAACGAACTCCCTCAACTTGTGATAACGCACATCAATATGCTTTGTTCTTGCATGGTAGACTGGGTCCTTAGCAAGACAAATCACACTCTGACTGTCCAGTGCAGCTTCACCGCTTCATGAGTAATCCTGAGTTCCTTAGTGAGACCTTTGAGCCAGATGGCTTCCTTTGCGGCTTCCACTGCAGCAATGTACTTCGTCTCTGTCGTGGATAGAGCAACGATGTCCTGAAGAGTGGTTTTCCAATTAATGAGACCTACACCTTGAAGAAAAATGTACCTGGAAGTATATCTTCTCCTATCGAGGTCGCCAGCATAGTCAGAATCGACGAAGCCCTCTAGAGCACCAACATCCTTGTCCCTTCTAAAAAGTAGCCGACGTCTGGAGTTCCCTTCAAGTATCTCAAAATCCACTTGACTGCTTCCCAGTGTTGTCTCCCTGGATTCCCCATGTATCAGCTGACTACGCTCACGGCCTGAGCGATATCTTGTCTCGTACAAATCATGACGTACATCAAGCATCCTACCGCACTAGCGTACGACACCCTGAGCATCTTTTGTCTTTCCTCTTCTGAGTCTGTACACTGCTGTGAAGACAATCTGAACTGCTGTCCAGATACTCGGCATAGCAGCTCGCCAAATAAGTGTTGGATGATTCTTTCCGAGCTCCTACGTCGCTCAAAAAGAGCGGGGATTGTGTACAACCCGTATTCATCGAGGATGGATCCTACCACAGCGAGGTCAGCAAAAGTCAAAGTCAACAAGTCAAGACAGAAGTCAAAGACAGCGCGCAAGCCCGCAGAAGGTCCTAGCGAGTATGGCGAGCTCCCCTCGCATACTCGCCGGGTAGGCGATTAGGCGAGATACTCGCCCAGCCCGTGCGAGTTCCGCCTTGGAAGTCGCCTGGTCGCCAGGGGGTGGGGTATAAATATGACCCCCCCTCTCTTTGGTTTTCCCTATAAATAGGACCCAGGGGCACGAGGAGAGGCACTTGAAATCCTCTGCAGGATACTCGCGACCTCTTCTTTTCGGATACCAGCTAAACCTTGGGATTCCTTTTCCTTAGAGACCAGGCCGCGACCTTGCGACTGGTTTGCCAGCTAGTCTCCCTCGTACCCTGCTCGATCATTTTGGTTATGGAGGGGTTGTTTCTTCCAAGCATCCGGGTACGTGATGGGACCTTCCTGCCGCAGCATCCGGGGCCCTGTTTGTTACCGCCGTTCTTCATCCTTGTCATCCTAGCCGTCTGGCCTTACCTCTGAACCGGTAACCTTAGGCGGGCTTGATCCGAATTCTGAGCTCGGGGAATTTTCCTGGCTTCAATAGCATGTGCATCATCTTGTGAATCATAATTGCATGAAATCTATAGCAGTACCCTGAAAAACATGAATTTTACAAAATACATGTGCATTTAAAATTCTCACTGTTTTAAAAATCTAAAAGCTTCCGCATAAAAATCTAACTGCTTTTACTTAAAAGTAATTATTTTATACATATTACCAGTATCTCTGCATACGGCTTAGCAGACATGATTTTCTTTCCGCCAATGCCTGTGACATCACGACCCGCCCGAAGCGCACTCTGATCGGGACGGGTCGTGACAACTTTGGAGGACCCAACCCTCGAGTGCTTGACGAGAGCTTGTCTCTCGGTTGTCTCCATGCTTACTTTCCATGCAATGCAAATTTGTGTTCCTTGTTTTAGATATTGTTACGACTAACACACATAAATTTGTCTGACTTGCCGTTAATTTAGGATTTCGGCAGAAACCCTAATTGATAGCCCATCTGTTCTGTCTCCGGCCAGCCGTTCACCGTTCTCGCCCGCCGATTCCGCCTTGTTCTCGCACAACGTGATTCCGCGCCTTGATGCAGTTCACGCCTGGCCAACGTAGCTCCTCTTCGCTTCCTTTTCCACCGTCCAACATCGACCTGCTCCTGCATTATCGATTTCCACGACATCTACGTCTGACGATTCCATAGGTCGTGTGCCTACGCCTGTGACAACATACGTATCAGACGACATTTCCAGAGGTCGTGCGCATCGACATCCTGCATCATGCGCGCCTATGATATTTGCATTGTGCACATACGACATTTGCATCTACATCCGACGATTCTATCCCACCTTACCATCTTCTCCCATGATTCTAGTGGGTCTTTCGGCTTACTGCGCCTCCAGCCTACTCTTCTTATTCAGTTGTGTTCAGCCCCACATCCAGCGATTTTCGCCAATATTTTTACCTTCCAAGGCTGCTCCAGCCGACCTTGTCCACTGCCGTGTCTGGACGTCCTTCCTGCGACTCTTGCAGCATTCCGGTGCTTCTAGTAACTACGCTCAGCCGTCGTTCCATGCTCGTGACTCGTTCAATGACCCTCCACGCTGACGAGAACGCCCCCTCCATTGCCTCCACTGACTCCCATCACTTGGATCAACTCGAAGCCCGATTTGAGGATGTCACTCTCCTCCTTAGAGAGATCGCGAGCACGACAGTTAACTGCCCACCGCCCCCTCCGCCTCCACCACTGAAAACCCTTCGTCCCGTTCCGGACTACATGGGGTGTTTTTTCACCCCACTGCGGACATCCACCCGACCCATCTTCGTTGGATTGAGATCCTCATGTTCGGTGACATCAACCCTCTTGGTTGGATCGCCCTCGCCGAATAGTTCGTCGACCTTCAGTCCACCCCTGCCAACCGGAAGGTTCCCCTGGCCATTATCTATATGGAGGGTTCTGCGCTCCATTGAGTGTGGTGGACGTGCCAACATGTTCTTGATCTCTTCACCCCGCTGCAACTCAGTTGGTGATGAAAGCTTTGGTGAAAGAATCTTATCTAGGAGGTCGGGTATTTGATCCCAAACCTCAATAACCCAACGCATGGTGGCGACTCCATGGCGGAGACGGGTTGGGGTGTATGGGATGCAACCCTAATGAAATCCGCCTTGGTGGACTCCAAGGTGGCCCCCCTGGTGGGAATCTAGAGTGATAAGAAGGTGTGACGCCTGTCCTGCATCATAAAAGTGTAGAGTCTCTCTTTAGAGAGGGGAGTACTATAGAGGACCCAACCTGCGGGTGCTTGACTAGAGCTTGTCTCTCGATTGTATCCGTGTTTACTCTTTATGCAATGCAAGTTTATGTTGTTTTATATCTTGATACGACTAGCACGTATCATTATGTCTGGTTTGAGTTGACCTAGCAAAGGATTCGCTTTGTTATGTAGCGGTTAGTTGGTGATAACTAGGGAGACGACATGCGTCCATGGAAGGACATATAGATCGAGGTCTCTAATATAGGCGTGCTGAGGTGAGCGGCTTAGGGAGTGTCACCAATTTATTGAACTCATGCCCCATAGTGGACTACTAGAGTATGATCTCTAGGGTAGTCGTACTTTGTCCAATATGGATTGCTACGCGTGGCTTCTGTGGTCGAATCTCTGAGACTCAGGTCATGATTATCAGCACTAGATATATACATGTGCATAGTTGTCAAGGCGCGCGCCTAGGCGCGCCTGAGGCGCCGGGCGCACCAGGCGCAGTCCGCCGCGCCTCAGCACAGCTGAGGCGGGCGATGTGCCCCAGGCGCGCCTCAGGCGCCCCCAGGCGCGCCTAGGCGCGCGCCTTACAGGCTCCCAGGCGCACCAAAGGCGCGCCCGGGTCTTTCAAGGTATTTTTTTTAAAAAAAGATTAATATGGTCAAAAACATGATCTTAGATGCACCCGAGGCACCCCAATTGAGCGAATTGGGCGCCCAATTCGCTCAATTTCAGCGAATTGGGCGCCCAATTCGCTGAAATTGAGCGAATTGGGCGCCCAATTCGCTGAAATTGAGCGAATTGGGCGCCCAATTCGCTGAAATTGAGCGAATTGGGCGCCCAATTCGCTGAAATTCAGTGAATTCGCTCAATTTCAGCCAATTGGGCGCCCAATTCGCTCAATTTCAGCGAATTGGGCGCCCAATTCGCTCAATTTAAGCGAATTGGGCGCCCAATTCCCACAATTTCAGCGAATTGGGCGCCCAATTCCCACAATTTCAGCGAATTGGGCGCCCAATTCGCTCAATTTCAGCGAATTGGGCGCCCAATTCGCTCAATTTCCTTTTTCCACAATTTTTGCGCCTCACGTGCCTCAGGCGCGCGCCTGCGCCTTGCGCCTAGGCTCCAGGGGCCCTTTGCGCCTCGGTGCCCCTTGCGCCTTTGATAACTTAGATGTGGTGAACTGGCGGTAGTCTATATATATATATATCACCCCTCTCTATCGCCGAGATTAAAATTATTTTTTATTATCTGTTCTTTAACATTCTGTGATTTACTTAATTAGACTACTTAATTCTTAATATTCATCGGTTGTACGTTGATTTTGGAATTTGAGTAAGATAGTTTCTCACATAATAGTAGCTTTGGCCGGAATCTTATTCGCCCCCTCCCCTGTAAGGCTACCTACCTGATCCAACTTATATGATTCTTGTTGATGTTTGGAAGTAAGTTGGAAGCAATCCTTGTGTTCTTCTGTTGCTTTACAGTTTACTGGAACAAAATTCCAGGCATATACCTTCTTGGAGAAGGTGATTGCTTGTGAATTGCGTTTGTTCCAAAGATGAGTGCTGATGACACACTTGTTCTTGAAGATGCATCTTGTGGGAAAGTGGAATTATTAGACAAATGATATTGACTACAAGGTGACTTTCTCTCATGTAGCCAAGTACACCTAACTTCGTGTGATGCTTGTAGCTGGTATGCATGGATGGAGCAACTACCTAACTTCGTGTGCTGCTTGTAGCTGGTATGCATGGATGGAGCAACTTACCTAACTTTATTCCTTAGGCAGAGTATTGTATGAACTTAAGGAATCCTCTAGAGCGTAATTTGGATGATTCACTATGGTGGTGTACAGCTTTGAGATTTAGTGTACACAAAGATCATTTTGTTGTTGTTAGACATGCTAACTTCAAATGCATTATAATGATGATGTTAGACTGTGTTTTCTGTTATTTTTTCAATTATGATGTATTTTCCTTATATATGGGGGACTCCTCTATTGAATACAATCAACTTTTCCCTAATTAACATGGTATCAGAGGTACCGTGCGGCTAAGGATCTCCGCGTTTGTCTTCCACTCAATTCCCCCCCCCCCCCCCCCCCCCCCCCCGCTTCTGACGTCGGGCTCCCGCTCCGCTTTCGTCGGCCTCCCTCTCTCTCTCTCTCTTTCTGAGGCTCGCTGCCCTTCTGCAGTGTCGATCGGTGCTCGACAACTTGTCGGCCGATCGGCGCTGATGTCTCCCCGAACGGGTCTCTGGCAGTCCGATTGACCTCATACTTCAGCAAATTTTCGCTTTGTCTGTCTTATCCTCCCTCTCAAGTTTTGTGAGATTCCAACGGTTGGATGTCTTCCCATCTTCTATCTAGGGTTTCCTTTGTTGCCGTGGATCGTGAATCCTAATTGTTGAAGCCAAAATTGACCCCAACGAATGTTCACAAACCAAAGTGCAGCCGACTCCTACTTCTCTCTTATCTCGACCCTTGACTGGCTGCTAAGGTCAAAAGACTGACCCAAAGCCTCAGCGGGGAGGTCCCACCACACACCCGGAAGATCTCTGAGAACTTCCCCTCCAAAGCCAAATGCTGGGCTGGGAGCTCCTCAGAAGGCACTAGAGTTGGAGAATAATGAAAAGCCTGCCTTCCAAAGAGCCCCTATGGGTCTTTTTATAGTCTTCCTTTGACCTGAAAATACTGAAATACCCCTGAGGGGTCTGCCAATAGCCAAATCCCGCTGTCATCCCAAGGGCATTTGGATAATTTTACCTCGGGATAATATATTATAAAATAATCCCCTTTACGAGCGCCGGGCCCTACCACGTGGGCCCACTTGGCGAGAACCCTGGCCGTGAAGGCTCTCGCTGGACCCCCACCTGGGCCAACCCTGGCGAGACCCCTTGCCAGGGAGGTTCGCGCCCTTCACGGTCTTGAAACTATCGCGACTGAAGGCCTACTTGGGGCCTTCTCGCTCCCCTGGGCGGGAGCTTGCCCTAAGGCGGAAGCTTCCGTGGTCGACGATCTCTCCTACCGAGAGCTCGACTATCTGCCTTGGTTGGTCGACGATCTCTCCTGCCGAGAGCTCGACTATCTGCCTTGGTCGGTCGACGATCTCTCCTGCCGAGAGCTCGACTATCTGCCTTGGTTGGTCGACGATCTCTCCTGCCGAGAGCTCGACTATCTGCCTTGGTCGGTCGACGATCTCTCCTGCCGAGAGCTCGACTATCTGCCTTGGTTGGTCGACGATCTCTCCATCTTTTCCCTGCCCTTGGCGGGAGCTCCTACAAGACGAGAACTCCACAAGTATGCCTTAGGGTTAACCCAAGGCTAACCTGAGGCTAGCCCAATTCCTCAGTGGTGTCTCCGGGTCCTCGAGAACTCCACAAGTATGCCTCAGGGTTAACCCAAGGCTAACCTGAGGCTAGCCCAATTCCTCAGTGGTGTCTCCGGGTCCCACCCAGCGAATATGGGGTTGTACACAATCCCCGCTCTTTTCGAGCTAGCCCTGCGCTCGACAAGACAAGTCCAACCCCCAAAATATTCGCTGGACACGTGCCTGCCTACCGAGGGAATCTTTTGGGGGGCCCTACTGCGGCTATAAATATGCACTGATAGGCGTCCATACGCCCTGCCCTTGAAGTACGGTTTTCCAGCTGAGCTCTCGCCTCAGGGATTTTTGCGCGAGCTTACCATGCATCCCAAACGTGCTGCCAAACCACTTCCGCAAGACCTCCAAGACCGGTTAGCCGCTGCCCAAGCGCGGGCCTTGGCTAACTGTGCGGCGGTGGCTCCATGGTTAGCGAGAAAGACTTCAACCGCCGGACCTTCCGAGCCGAAGAAGAAGGAAAAGAAAAGGGCGAAGGTGGTCCGACGGGACCTTTCTCGCGAGAACAGGGATCCTCCTTCCCCCACTCCCAATCCTGCGGGGGATCCTTCTCCGCAGAAGGTAAGCCTTTCAACCGTTCCTATCGAGCTGATTGTGCACTAGATCCGACGGTTAAAGTAAGCTTTCGCAGGAATCCGCTCCTAACGATGACGCCGAGATCCCGCCAAGTTCTTCGAACCTGCCCGCTCATTCACCCAAGGACCAAACGCGGGTCTCGGAGAGGATTCCTCCGGCCGAAACCGGAACGATAGGTACATTTTCCCTTGTCAATATTTCAACCCGACCCTTTCTTTTCTGAACCGTCTTCTCGCAGTGCCAACTCCCGCCGACCCGGGTCTAACCACCCGGGAAGATGAAGCGAGAACCGTTGAAGTGCCTCCTGCGGTGGCCAATCCTATCCTGCAGGCGGGAGGGGCGGCTTCTGAACCTTCCGCTACTCTCAAGGATGCTGATCGTCCCTTGAGAGAAGACAACTCCCCTCATGCTTCCGGCCAGGCCGGGATCATCGTGCGCGAGCCCTTCCGCCCGGGGCTGGGCAAGCCTCTTCACCTCCTTTATGGAACCAATGGAGGGGCCGGGCCTTCTCGTCCAACTTTGGTTGACGGTTCTCGCCCAGCCGCAGGTATGCGAAAACTTTTCTGGACTGTTGATTGTCATGCCTTGACCAAAATTCTCGTGCGTTTCTTTCGCAGGTGATCCTGGCTTGCGGTCGGGAGTCAACGAGGAAGGAGAAGAAGAGGAAGAAGAAGAAGAGGAAGAAGAGGATGAAGAGTCCCCTCTCCCTTCGTCTGGCGAGATAGAAGAAACCTTGAACAGCGCTGGGAGCGCGAAGGGGAGAAGGAGGAAGATCTCGGTCATTTTGGCCAAGCTTATCCGGCGAGACCGTGCCCATACTGTCGCGGCGAAAGCATTCCGCGAATCCGTGGAGCAAAGGCTGGAGGCTCTGGAGCGGGATTTCTTCTTGGGCGAGACTGATTGCCCAGGAGGGCCTTCTGCCGAGTCTTCGCCAGGGAGGTGCATCTCGCAGATCCGGGATCACGCCAGGCGGATCAACCTTGGGTGTACCACCCTATCGTCCTACTTCAACCCGTTGGCGCCCCCAAGAACTAGGCGGCGAGAACGAGGACGTTGGAGCTGGAAGCCCTATTAGCCTTCCCGCTCTGAATCTCAATGTATCTCTTTTATCAGTGTATCTCTTTTCATCGATGTATCTGTAATAAACATTACTGTTAATTAGGTTTATCCAGCTTGCGCTAGCGAGGATCTCGCTTCTACCCATGTCTCTCTTTTCTTTTTCTTTTTATTGCTCTGCGAGGCTTTTAAATTAAGACGCTTACACCAATCTAGGATGCTTGCGCCAATCTAGGAGGCTTGCGTCAATCTAGGAGGCTTGCGCCAATCTAGGAGGCTTGCGTCAATCTAGGAGGTTTGCGCCAATCTAGGAGGCTTACGCCAATCTAGGAGGCTTGCGCCAATCCAGATAGTTGCGTCGAAACCAGGAACGACCGTTGACCGCTGCCATCCCGAGGGGGGAAATCGAGGCGCCGTTAGTCCGGATTCTGACAGCTGTACTCCGCTGTCACTTTCTCTCTCTGTCGGATGGATCCATGATGATTACGATTCTCTATAAATAGAGAAGTCTACCAACCGCATTTACTTCTTCGATCCGGAACCTCAGCCTTCCTTCCTTGCTCTCGCGTTCTTGCTTCCGCTTCGACCTCTTTTCAGTTCTCGCTCTCACTCGCGAACCCATCATGCCTGGCGAGAACAAGGGTCGCGCCCACTGCGCGGAAGCTTTCCAAAAACACCTCTTCCCTTCCTGCAAGCTCACCCTCGACGAATATAACCTAATCGTTGACCGCTACATCCCCGCCGGCTTCTCGGCGCGGAACCCGGGAAATCACGATAAGGTGAATACTCCGGAGGCGGGAGAACTCGCCATCCCCCTCGAGCATTTCGAGGTGGGCTTCCGCCTTCCCCTTTGGCCGGAGGTTCGGCTTGTTCTTCGCTACTATGGGGTGGTTCCCGCCCAACTGAACCCGAACTCAGTCGCGATCCTTATAGCATTCATATGCTATATGCGATCCGAGAGGATCGAGTTCAGTTTGCCCATCTTCCGGAAGCTATTCAACTTCCGCGCCAAGGGAGGGGTGGTTTTCTTCTCCGGGCAACTGCTCGAGGTTACCGGTCTCGCCAACAAGCACCACCACTGGGGCGAGAAATTCGTTTATGTCAGCGGAGACTTCGGCAACGTCCCGCTTCAGCCCGTTCAGTACGAGGACGCTGCCTACAAGCCGCCTACTCTGGGATCGCGCGAGAGCGCAATCCTGGAATTCTTTGGGACCAAGGAGTTCGATGTTCCCTACCTCAGGCGAGACGTCGACTCCCTCCCACCCGTTCACTCGGGCGAAGGTATGGTCTCGCCTTGGATTCCCTCTTTTATCAAAGATCTTCTCGCGCTGAAGCGTTTTAACTTTGCAGGAGAGCGGGAGGTCCCTCTGCGCCAACCCTTCGCTGAAGGCCGGAGCGTCGAGGGTCTGGCCGCGGGAGGCTCCCTTGCGCTCGCGGAAGCTAGCGCCAGCGCTTGCCGAAACGATCCAGCCCCCCCTTTGCCGCCACCAGCCAAGAAGCGGAAGGTCACCCTTCCTCCTCTCCGAACGCTGAAGAGGCCCAAACCTTCTGCTCTCGAGAAGGGGAAAGCCCCGGCCGTCTCGCCTGTCCAACCCCTTCCCGCAGGCAGCTCCTTCGAAGCGATCCTCCAGAGGGCCAGCGAGATGGATGCCGCCGCCAAGAGCCGCGCCGAGGCTTCCACCGGGAACCCACCGGCCGCAAGCGAGGCTGGGGGAGAAGTGCTCGCCGCCGAAACCTCCGCCCGAGCTCCGCCCCGGGAGGTGCCGAAAGGGCACAGGAACTTTGGCTTCGGCGTGAAGTACGTCGACGCGGAGGGGAAGCCTCAGATGGAATGGGACCCTGAGTCAAACTTGATCAAGGTTACGACGCTCCTTCCCAGCTGGGCGGAGGGGGAAGATGTGACTGGCGAGGCCTTCTCGCTTGGATATGGCCTTTACAGCCGAGAGGATGCCAGCGTGTTTGACCAGATGTCCACTCGCCTTATAGCCTTCGATGCCATCCGGGCTCTATTGCGCGGGTTCGAGCTTGCGCATATGTGTGCGCGCCGAAGCATCACCCTCGACAAGAATTTCACCGATATGCGCAAGGCAAGGGAGGACGCGGTGGCTCGAGCGCACACCGCGGGAGAAGAACTCGCGAAAGCTCAACAAGAGCTTGCGGATGCTCGACTGGCGCTGTTTCTACGCCCCGCGACTGAGGTAAGCGAGACCCTCCTGAACCCTTGCTTTCGTTTTTCAAAGTTACGATGGTGCGATGTTTCTAGACTGAACTCTTTTTTCACAGGATTCTGCCCAAGTCAAGGAGCTTCGCGCAGAGCTGGCCAACGCGCGCTGCGAGAGCGTCCTCTTGAGGGAACAGCTTCGCGCAGAGCTGGCGAAGGTCCCGCCTCCGGAGCTAGATGCGAGGCTGCGGAGTCGTTATCTCTCGGAGTACGACGTTGACAAGCTGCTGCAAGCCAACGCTCAGGCAACCGTCAAGCTGACGCTCGAGACGCTGCGAGACGTCAAGCTGCTTCGGGAGGACGGCGCGACCATCGACGCTCGCCAACTTCTTCCTTGGCTCTACGATCCAGTTCCCAAACCTCCGGGCGCGCCGGACTCGCCTCCCTCAGACATCCCGAGGTCTTCTACCGCCGCTGGCGAGACATCTGAAGCGAGCTCTGGCGATGATTCAAGCGAGAGCACCAGCGGGAGTTACAGCGCGTCCCCCTAAGCTTCTTCTTTCTTTTTGCTTCTTTTGTAATGAGCGAGAGGCTCCAACTTTTGTAATTAATTTTATGTAAAGTAATGTTTCATCTTTCATTTTCAGTGTGTGCTTGAAAGTATATTATTCTGCCGAATGGCTTCCGCGCGAGCTTCCGCCGAGACCCTTAGTCTCTTTTAGGATAACCTTTCTCAGAGATCCGTTAGGCGGGAACCTCGCGTCATCGATTAAGTCATCCTGCTCAGGTCCGCCGGGAGCCTCCTTTTGCGAGAACCCCCCTTTGACCGAGACCTTTTCTGGCCGAGACCTTTGAGCCGAGACCCTTACTGGCCGAGACCTCCTAATCGAGGCCTTTACTGGCTGAGACCTCTGAGCCGAGGCCTTTGGGGCCTTGCCTCCGGTCTAGGTCAGGGCCCTGCCCGCATATTTTTTCCAACCAATTAAACCCCCACCCCACCGGCGAGCCGTCAGACCTGCTAGCTTATATGAGAGCGTGCGCAGCGGGTCTACTGGGGTTCGAGCCGAGCTCGTTGTAACGTAGTAACTACCAACCAAGAGCCAAGGATCAAAAAGTCAAGGACTCCACCTATCCCCCACAGGCGAGCCTTCGGACTTGCCAGCTTGATGGGAGCCTGCGCGGCGGGTCAACCTGGGGCCGAGCCGAGCTCGGGATGTCGTAGAAGTGGCTAAGAACAGAGTATCGCAAGAGCCAACCTTTCCCCCACAGGCGAGCCTTCGGACCTGCCAGCTTGATGGGAGCCTGCGCAGCGGGTCTACCTGGGGCCGAGCCGAGCTCGGGGTGTCGTAGAAGTGGCTAAGAACAAAGTATCACAAGAGCCAACCTTTCCCCCACAGGCGAGCCTTCGGACCTGCCAGCTTGATGAGAGCCTGCGCAGCGGGTCTACCTGGGGCCGAGCCGAGCTCAGGGTGTCGTAGAAGTGGCTAAGAACAAAGTATCACAAGAGCCAACCTTTCCCCCACAGGCGAGCCTTCGGACCTGCCAGCTTGATGAGAGCCTGCGCAGCGGGTCTACCTGGGGCCGAGCCAAGCTCGGGGTGTCGTAGAAGTGGCTAAGAACAAAGTATCACAAGAGCCAACCTTTCCCCCACAGGCGAGCCTTCGGACCTGCCAGCTTGATGAGAGCCTGCGCAGCGGGTCTACCTGGGGCCGAGCCGAGCTCGGGGTGTCGTAGAAGTGGCTAAGAACAAAGTATCACAAGAGCCAACCTTTCCCCCACAGGCGAGCCTTCGGACCTGCCAGCTTGATGAGAGCCTGCGCAGCGGGTCTACCTGGGGCCGAGCCGAGCTCGGGGTGTCGTAGAAGTGGCTAAGAACAAAGTATCACAAGAGCCAACCTTTCCCCCACAGGCGAGCCTTCGGACCTGCCAGCTTGATGAGAGCCTGCGCAGCGGGTCTACCTGGGGCCGAGCCGAGCTCGGGGTGTCGTAGAAGTGGCTAAGAACAAAGTATCACAAGAGCCAACCTTTCCCCCACAGGCGAGCCTTCGGACCTGCCAGCTTGATGAGAGCCTGCGCAGCGGGTCTACCTGGGGCCGAGCCGAGCTCGGGGTGTCGTAGAAGTGGCTAAGAACAAAGTATCACAAGAGCCAACCTTTCCCCCACAGGCGAGCCTTCGGACCTGCCAGCTTGATGAGAGCCTGCGCAGCGGGTCTACCTGGGGCCGAGCCGAGCTCGGGGTGTCGTAGAAGTGGCTAAGAACAAAGTATCACAAGAGCCAACCTTTCCCCCACAGGCGAGCCTTCGGACCTGCCAGCTTGATGAGAGCCTGCGCAGCGGGTCTACCTGGGGCCGAGCCGAGCTCGGGGTGTCGTAGAAGTGGCTAAGAACAAAGTATCACAAGAGCCAACCTTTCCCCCACAGGCGAGCCTTCGGACCTGCCAGCTTGATGAGAGCCTGCGCAGCGGGTCTACCTGGGGCCGAGCCGAGCTCGGGGTGTCGTAGAAGTGGCTAAGAACAAAGTATCACAAGAGCCAACCTTTCCCCCACAGGCGAGCCTTCGGACCTGCCAGCTTGATGAGAGCCTGCGCACGGGTCTACCTGGGGCGAGCCGAGCTCGGGGTGTCGTAGAAGTGGCTAAGAACAAAGTATCACAAGAGCCAACCTTTCCCCCACAGCGAGCCTTGACCTGCCAGCTTGAGAGAGCCTGCGCAGCGGGTCTACCTGGGGCCGAGCCGAGCTCGGGGTGTCGTAGAAGTGGCTAAGAACAAAGTATCACAAGAGCCAACCTTTCCCCCACAGGCGAGCCTTCGGACCTGCCAGCTTGATGAGAGCCTGCGCAGCGGGTCTACCTGGGGCCGAGCCGAGCTCGGGGTGTCGTAGAAGTGGCTAAGAACAAAGTATCACAAGAGCCAACCTTTCCCCCACAGGCGAGCCTTCGGACCTGCCAGCTTGATGAGAGCCTGCGCAGCGGGTCTACCTGGGGCCGAGCCGAGCTCGGGGTGTCGTAGAAGTGGCTAAGAACAAAGTATCACAAGAGCCAACCTTTCCCCCACAGGCGAGCCTTCGGACCTGCCAGCTTGATGAGAGCCTGCGCAGCGGGTCTACCTGGGGCCGAGCCGAGCTCGGGGTGTCGTAGAAGTGGCTAAGAACAAAGTATCACAAGAGCCAACCTTTCCCCCACAGGCGAGCCTTCGGACCTGCCAGCTTGATGAGAGCCTGCGCAGCGGGTCTACCTGGGGCCGAGCCGAGCTCGGGGTGTCGTAGAAGTGGCTAAGAACAAAGTATCACAAGAGCCAACCTTTCCCCCACAGGCGAGCCTTCGGACCTGCCAGCTTGATGAGAGCCTGCGCAGCGGGTCTACCTGGGGCCGAGCCGAGCTCGGGGTGTCGTAGAAGTGGCTAAGAACAAAGTATCACAAGAGCCAACCTTTCCCCCACAGGCGAGCCTTCGGACCTGCCAGCTTGATGAGAGCCTGCGCAGCGGGGCCGAGCCGAGCTCTACCTGGCCAACCTTTCCCCCACAGGCCGAGCCGAGCTCGGGGTCTACCTGGGGCCGAGCCGAGCTCGTAGAAGTGGCTAAGAACAAAGTATCACAAGAGCCAACCTTTCCCCCACAGGCGAGCCTTCGGACCTGCCAGCTTGATGAGAGCCCGCGCAGCGGGTCTACCTGGGGCCGAGCCGAGCTCGGGGTGTCGTAGAAGTGGCTAAGAACAAAGTGTCACAAGAGCCAACCTTTCCCCCACAGGCGAGCCTTCGGACCTGCCAGCTTGATGAGAGCCCGCGCAGCGGGTCTACCTGGGGCCGAGCCGAGCTCGGGGTGTCGTAGAAGTGGCTAAGAACAAAGTGTCACAAGAGCCAACCTTTCCCCCACAGGCGAGCCTTCGGACCTGCCAGCTTGATGTGAGCCCGCGCAGCGGGTCTACCTGGGGCCGAGCCGAGCTCGGGGTGTCGTAGCACAAGGCCAACCTTTCCCCCACAGGCGAGGGACCTGAGCTTGATGTGAGCCTGCGCAGCGGGTCGGGGTGTCGTAGAAGTGGCTAAGAACAAAGTGTCACAAGAGCCAACCTTTCCCCCACAGGCGAGCCTTCGGACCTGCCAGCTTGATGTGAGCCTGCGCAGCGGGTCTACCTGGGGCCGAGCCGAGCTCGGGGTGTCGTAGAAGTGGCTAAGAACAAAGTATCACAAGAGCCAACCTTTCCCCCACAGGCGAGCCTTCGGACCTGCCAGCTTGATGAGAGCCTGCGCAGCGGGTCTACCTGGGGCCGAGCCGAGCTCGGGGTGTCGTAGAAGTGGCTAAGAACAAAGTATCACAAGAGCCAACCTTTCCCCCACAGGCGAGCCTTCGGACCTGCCAGCTTGATGAGAGCCTGCGCAGCGGGTCTACCTGGGGCCGAGCCGAGCTCGGGGTGTCGTAGAAGTGGCTAAGAACAAAGTATCACAAGAGCCAACCTTTCCCCCACAGGCGAGCCTTCGGACCTGCCAGCTCAGCGGGTCTACCTGGGGCCGAGCCGAGCTCGGGGTGTCGTAGAAGTGGCTAAGAACAAAGTATCACAAGAGCCAACCTTTCCCCCACAGGCGAGCCTTCGGACCTGCCAGCTTGATGAGAGCCTGCGCAGCGGGTCTACCTGGGGCCGAGCCGAGCTCGGGGTGTCGTAGAAGTGGCTAAGAACAAAGTATCACAAGAGCCAACCTTTCCCCCACAGGCGAGCCTTCGGACCTGCCAGCTTGATGAGAGCCTGCGCAGCGGGTCTACCTGGGGCCGAGCCGAGCTCGGGGTGTCGTAGAAGACAAGAGCCAACCTTTCCCCCACAGGCGAGCCTTCGGACCTGCCAGCTTGATGAGAGCCTGCGCAGCGGGTCTACCTGGGGCCGAGCCGAGCTCGGGGTGTCGTAGAAGATATCCTTAACCTGCCAGCTCCTAGCGGGTTATGGGGCCGATCATTGAGATGAGGAGTCATAGCCGGAGACTCAACATTGAACATATTGATAGTGTATAATCAAACGATTGAAAATGCAATAGTTATTTACAACATTACAATCCTTCTTCCCCTCTTACGGGTAGAAGCGCTTCAGATCGTCACCACTCCAGGTGTGACTCAAGGTCCTTCCCTCCGCATCCTGGAGATAGTAGCCTCCGTTAATCAGAGTCTTCTCTACTATATAAGGCCCTTCCCAGCTAGGGTTGAGCTTACCAACCGCGGCCGACCTTCCTGCAGCGTCGACCTTTTTCAGTACTAGATCCCCCTCGGCGAATTGCTTGACTCTGATGTGCTTATCGAAGTACCGAGCCATTCGCCGTTTTACTTCCTCTTGCCTGATGACGGCAACCTCCCGCAACTCTTCCACCATATCTAATGAGAGGCGCAACCTTTCCTCATTCTCCAACCTCCAAGCTTCGCTTCCCTCAGCCGCGGCCGCAACCCTTGGGGACCGAACCTCGAATTCCACCGGGAGGACAGCCTCACACCCATGAGAGAGCTTGAAGGGGGTCTCCCCTGTGGCCGTGTTCGGAGTCGTTCGCAAGGCCCACAGAACGGAAGGGAGCTGTTCCACCCAGTTACCCTTCAGGTTCTCCACCTTCTTTTTGAGCAAGCTGACAATGATCTTGTTTGCCGCCTCCACCTGGCCATTGCTCCGAGGATGATGAACAGAGGCGAACCTGAGGTCAATTCCCAATTGGGTGCAGAAACTGATGAATTCTTCACTGGCAAACTGAGGACCGTTGTCTGTCACTATCGCTTGGGGCAATCCGTGCCTGCAAACGATTTCCCCCCAAACGAAGTTCCTGATGACCTGGGAGGTTACCTTGGCTAACGGCTTGATCTCCAACCACTTGAAGAAGTAGTCAATCATAACTAGGAGGAATCTCCTCTGCCCGCTAGCTGGAGGAAAGGGTCCAACCAGGTCCATTCCCCAAATGGCGAAGGGCCATGGCGCCGTGATGCTTCGAAGTCTTTGGGCGGGCAAGAGCTGGAGGGGAGCATGTACTTGGCACTTCCGACACCTCCTTGCGAACTCAGCTGTATCCTTCCTCAAAGTCCGCCAGAAATATCCTTGCCTTATCACCCTTGCTTCCAATGTCCTTCCCCCTGAATGACTGCCGCATTCTCCAGAATGCACCTCTTCCAGGATCCCTGGGACTTCCTCCTCGGTCACGCATCTCGCGAGGAGTCCTGACAACATCTTCCGATGCAAGCTTCCTTCCAGCATCAGGTAATGAGCCGCCTTATGCCTGAAGCTCCTGGCATCCTTGACTTCTTCCGACAGTTCTCCTGTGGTCAAGAAGGTCACCAACGGATCTACCCATGAGGACCGCCGATTCACCTCCATTACCTCCCCCTCTTCAATGGCTGGCCGAAATAGTTCGGTTAGGGTACCTCCACCCCGAGGCCCGAACTTTGCTAATCGGTCAGCTGCCATGTTTTCCTCCCTGGGAACATGTTGAATAGAAAAAGAACGGAAACCTCCAATGATAGTTCTTACCTTTGATAGATATCTCGCGAGGGTAGGCTCCCGGGCCTCGAACTCCCCTCGGATCTGCGATGCCACCACCATTGAGTCTGTGAAGGCCTCCACATCCTGAATTTCCAACTCCTTTGCCAGTCGGAGACCGGCTATCACGGCTTCGTACTTCGCCTGATTATTGGTTACAGGGAAGTGGAAGGCCACTGCTTGTTCTATGGTAACCCCTTGGGGACTCACCAGTACCATACCTCCTCCCAGGGAGTGCCTTCCTGAGGCTCCATCGACCATCATCTTCCATGCCTCCGACGGCCTCGGCTCTTCTTCTTCGGCCTCGGTGACATAATCCGCCAAAAAGTCCGCCACGGCTTGGGCTTTGATGGAGAGCCTTGGGACGAAAGAAATGTCAAACTCGCTTAGCTCGATGGACCACTTCGCCAACCTTGCTGAATGCTCCACCCCCTCAAAGACCTTGCGAAGAGGATGGTCGGTTACCACCCTAATCGAGTGCGCCTGGAAGTAAGGGCGAAGCTTCCTAGCTGAGATGACCAAAGCATACGCTAGCTTCTCCAGGATGGGGTATCGGAGCTCCGCCTTTTTTAAGATTCGACTTACATAATAGACGGGCAACTGTTTCTTCCCCTCCTCCCTAACCAAGACGGAGCTCACTGCCTCTACCCCCACTCCGAGATACAAGGCTAGGTCTTCCCCTTCCTTCGGGCTTTGAAGTAACGGAGCTTGGGAGAGTTGCCTCTTCAGCCCCTGGAATGCCTCTTCACATTCAGCCGTCCATTCGAACACTTGGTTACCACGAAGTACTTTAAAGAAAGAGGAACACCTATCCCCTGACCGAGAGAGGAACCTGCTTAGCCCGGCCAACTTCCCGGTCAAGCGCTGGACCTCTTTGGCACTGCGAGGTGATCCCAGGTCTAGAATAGCCTTGACCTTATCGGGGTTAGGTTCTACCCCCGCGGGAGTCAAGAGGTGTCCGAGGAATTTCCCGCGACTAGCCCCGAAGACGCACTTCAAGGGATTCAACCTCATCTTGAACCTTCGCAGGGTGGCAAACGTTTCCTCCAAGTCCCGCAAGTGGGAATCAACACACTTGCTCTTGACCATGAGGTCGTCCACATAGACCTCCAGGTTCCTTCCCCTTTGATCTCGAAAGACTCGATCCATCATGCGCTGGTACGTTGCCCCTGCGTTCTTCAACCCGAAGGGCATCATCTTATAGCTGAAGCATCCCTCTCTTGTGATGAAGGAAACATCCTTGACATCAGGAGGGTGCATCCGGATCTGGTGGTAACCTGAAAATGCATCTAAAAAACTCATAAGAGAAAAACCGACGGCTGAGTCAACCAGCGCGTCGATTCGAGGCAAGGGGTAGCAATCCTTGGGACATGATTTATTTAATAAAGAAAAATCAATACACATGCGCCATTTTCCTCCTCCCTTCTTCACCATTACCACGTTGGAGATCCAGCCTGGATACTGGATCTCTGAGATGAAGCCTGCGTCCAGGAGCTTTTTGACCTCCTCTCGGATGGGGGCTTCTAGCTTGGTGGCGATGGCCCTCATCTTTTGGCGTATGGGGCGGGCTCTGGGATCCAGGTTCAAGCGATGACAGGCCACGTCCGCGTCAATGCCCGGCATGTCTGCCGCGTTCCAAGCGAAGATGTCGACGTTGCCTTGGATGCAGGCTCGCATCCGCTCCTGATCCTCGAGGCTCAAGCCTCCGCTGATCCGAACCCTTTGCACCTCCCCCGCTCTTGTAAGCACCTCCATCTCCACCACTTCTTCGGCCGGTTCCAGCCCCGACCGCTCCCAACTTACCCTTGCCTCTTCCTGCTCAAACTCGAGCTCCTCTCCCCCAACCTCATCAACTTCCATCGCCTCCTCCAGGCTCTCCTCCTGCCTCTGCTCTCCTTCATCCATCACTGCTCTCGCCTCTTCTAGGCTGATCTCCTCCACCTCTGCCATCTCCTTAACAACCTCCATCGCCTCTCCCAGGCTTATCTCCCCTTTCTCAACCCCTTCCTGCTCAGCCATCTCCTTCTCCAACTCCTCTGCCTCCGCCATCCACGACACGGTGTTAACCGCCGTCACATAGCATTGCCTTGCCATCTTCGGACCCCCCCTGATCCTAACCTGCACCCCTCCATTGTTGAACTTGAGGCATTGGTGGTATGAGGAGGGTACGCAGCGAAAGGCGCTGATGAGGGGACGTCCAAAGATGACATTGTAACTACTCGGGGCGTCCACGATCACGAACCGACAGTTCCGTGAGACGCCCCCAAGCCTCACATGCAGGCCCACTCCCCCTTCCACTTCTTTCCTTTCTCCGGAGAAGCCAAAAAGCGGTCCATCAGAAGCCAGGACCCTTTTTCCTTCCACCCTCATCTCATCGAAGGCCTTCTTGAAGATCACATTCACCGAGCTCCCATTGTCCACCAGTATCCGGGAGACGGTGTAGTTTTCTATCGCTGTCTGGATCACAAGCGCGTCGCAGAACGGATCCTCGTAGTCTGGCATATCCGCGGATGAGAAAGTGATCTTCTCCTCTGGGGGGGGGGGGAGCCAGGGAGGTTGAGGCGACCCCTCGGCGGAACATGGTTTGGAGGCTCCCCTTGCGGGTTGCCTCGATCCCCACTCCCCCATAGATCACTCCGATCCCTCCTCGGGTCCCCACGTCTACCCTGTCTTCACACCTGTCCTCAGCCTCTTCTCGCTGTACTTCGACGATCCTTACAGGCGGGTCTTGCCTTCCGGCCCCTCTGGCCCCTCTTATCTCCAGAAACTCTGGGCAGGTGGCCGTTGCGTGACCTTCCTCCTGATGGAAGTCACAATAGGGCAACGCCACCCTGCCCCCTCTTCCTTCTCCTCCTCCCCTCCTTCCGGCTCCCCGAATTCTTCCTCCTCTTCCTCTTCCCACCTCCATGGCCGCCTGCGGTGGTGGGAAATGTCCCCTTGGTCCTTGTCGCCATCCTCCCTGCTCCAGCCTTCTTTGCTCCCGGAAGTTATCTCTTCCCTGAAGTCCTCCTTGGCCCTGGGGGCGACCCTCCTGAGGCCTCCAACCCAGTCGGTTGTTCGGCTCCCTGGCCCCCCCCATGCTGCTGCCCCTGCCCTCGGGGCTCTTCTCTTCTCCTATCTTCCCTCGGCTCCCTCTGCTCCCTCTGCTCCCTCTGCTCCCTCTGCTCCCTCTGCTCTCTCTGCCTTCCCACTACCGGCTCCTTCACATCATCCTCGGCCAACCTGGCCAGCTTCCTCGCAAACGCAGGGTTTGCCCTCTCAAAATCTATCTCCTTCGCCTCTCTCTCCATGAGCTCCTCAAAAGAGAGAGGGGGCACCCTCTTCAACTCCATGCTGAAAAACCCTGGTCTCAACCCCAGGGTGAAGGCAAGCATCAGCGCATACCCCGGGACCTCCTGGACCAGGAGAATCTCCTCTTGGAACCGGTCAACATAATGACCCAACGTCTCCTCCGGCCCTTGCCTTACTGCAAACAGGCATTCAGCCTCCTTCTTCCGCTTCTTTGAAGTGGAGAACCTCAACAAGAAACCCCTGCGCAGATCTTCAAAACTGTAGATGGAACTCGCCGGCAACTGGTGGAACCAGTCCCTGGCCTTCTCTTTCAGAGTGATGGCAAAAAGCCTACACTTGAAGGCATCCGACATTTGTCTGATGGACACCACGTCCTCAAACCATTGCACGTGCTGAACCGGGTCATCCTTCCCGGTGTAGTAGGTCATGTCCGGCTCCCGGGACCCATCCGGCACTGGAGCCGAGACAATGAGCTCACTAAATGGGGTCTCGCCTCCCGCCTGGCGAGAAGGCCCGTCTCGCGACCTCGGTTGGCTGGACCGATCCGCGAGACCATGCCCGGGGAAGAGTTCCCGCACCGTCGCCTCCTTCTCGCCCAGATCCGCCGGAAGCTCCTTCTCGGGACGCTGGCCTGGGAAAAGCTCCCGCGCGGCTACGTCCCTCTCGCCTGCCTCCACCGGGACTTCCTTCCCGGGGCGCTGCCCTGGAGCGTTCTCGCCTAACAGCGGAACCACCTCCACCGGAACCTGCGGCGTCTCCCACTCATTCCTTGCCGAGAAGGCCAAGCTGATCGTCTGCATGACTTCTCGCCTGAAGTCCTCAAACATCTTCTTCGTCGCATCGTCCACCCGGGTGGGGGATCCTCCTGCGCCTGATCCTTCACCTTCGCCTCCTGCCATGGGACTTAACTCGAGATTTTCTTACACCGACTGCTTCCACGCTCACCGCACCAGAACTGTTGAAGCCAAAATTGACCCCAACGAATGTTCACAAACCAAAGTGCAGCCGACGCCTACTTCTCTCTTATCTCGACCCTTGACTGGCTGCTAAGGTCAAAAGACTGACCCAAAGCCTCAGCGGGGAGGTCCCACCACACACCCGAAAGATCTCTGAGAGCTTCCCCTCCAAAGCCAAATGCTGGGCTGGGAGCTCCTCAGAAGGCACTAGAGTTGGAGAATAATGAAAAGCCTGCCTTCCAAAGAGCCCCTATGGGTCTTTTTATAGTCTTCCTTTGACCTGAAAATACTGAAATACCCCTGAGGGGTCTGCCAATAGCCAAATCCCGCTGTCATCCCAAGGGCATTTGGATAATTTTACCTCGGGATAATATATTATAAAATAATCCCCTTTACGAGCGCCGGGCCCTACCACGTGAGCCCACTTGGCGAGAACCCTGGCCGTGAAGGCTCTCGCTGGACCCCCACCTGGGCCAACCCTGGCGAGACCCCTTGCCAGGGAGGTTCGCGCCCTTCACGGTCTTGAAACTATCGCGACTGAAGGCCTACTTGGGGCCTTCTCGCCTCCCCTGGGCGGGAGCTTGCCCTAAGGCGGAAGCTTCCGTGGTCGACGATCTCTCCTACCGAGAGCTCGACTATCTGCCTTGGTTGGTCGACGATCTCTCCTGCCGAGAGCTCGACTATCTGCCTTGGTCGGTCGACGATCTCTCCTGCCGAGAGCTCGACTATCTGCCTTGGTCGGTCGACGATCTCTCCTGCCGAGAGCTCGACTATCTGCCTTGGTCGGTCGACGATCTCTCCTGCCGAGAGCTCGACTATCTGCCTTGGTTGGTCGACGATCTCTCCATCTTTTCCCTGCCCTTGGCGGGAGCTCCTACAGGACGAGAACTCCACAAGTATGCCTTAGGGTTAACCCAAGGCTAACCTGAGGCTAGCCCAATTCCTCAGTGGTGTCTCCGGGTCCTCGAGAACTCCACAAGTATGCCTCAGGGTTAACCCAAGGCTAACCTGAGGCTAGCCCAATTCCTCAGTGGTGTCTCCGGGTCCCACCCAGCGAATATGGGGTTGTACACTAATCCTCCATTGATGCTTGTTCTCCCTTCTTCTCTTTGACGGGATGTTCTTCTCTGCCCTATTCTATTTTCTTGGCGGTTTGGTTGCACTTTGTTTCCATGTCGGAGATTAGTGATTCTGATACTCCCACGACCCCCGCTGGATCTGCCCGGGCTGGTCAAGATCACCTCTATTCGCAGCTTACCACAATCCACCTTGATGACACCAACTATTTGGCTTGGCCCCGCTTTATTACCCTTGCCTTGAAGAGTCGAAATATCTTTGGCTACATCAATGTCACCACCACTGCTTCAGCTACGACTTCCACTGCTTGGCCTAAATGGGAGTCAAAAAACTCCTTTGTCATGTAATGGCTTATCAACTTCAGCAGGAATCGATTGCACAGAATTATCTCTTCCTGGATACTGTTGCAGACATATGAAAGCGCGCTGAGTCTACCTATTCCCGCAAAGGGAATGCAACCCAAATTTTCTAGCTTCATCGCAAGATCAGGAATCTCCGTCAGGGGGATTTTCTTTCTTCAACCTATTACCTTGAGTTTTCCCAGCTCTATCAGGAGTACGATTTTTTTTACTCTCTCATCATGGTGTGCAAACCGATGCATTCTTGCTAAAGAATCACGAAGATAGAAATCGTGTATTTAAGTTTCTACATGGATTGCACATAGATTTTGATCAGATTACGATCTAAATCTTGGGGTGTATTCCTATTCCCTCACTTCCTGAGGTTTACAATATTGTTGAACAATAATTTGATCGACGACAGTCCTGGACCACCTCCAACCTTCCAGAGGGATCTACTCTAGTGGCTCATCAACCCCATTTTGGCAGTCGCGCTTCTTGTGATTTCAAGCCTAAGACGATATATAGGGATCACCTAGCATATGACTATTGTGGCAAGCCTCGTCATGCTCGGGATACTTGTTATTGCCTTCACGACTTTCCTCCTCGAGGTGGATCGACTTCTCATGATGGCCGCGGTTGTGGTAGGACTCCAGGCCGATCTCCTTACTCTGCTCATCTGACCGAGACTTTCGATGGTGGTTCTTCTCAGTCATCCTCCTTCTCTGCTGAAGAGATGTAGGCCTTCGTCGTTTGATGCACTACCTTACTATTGAGCTTGTCGATGCCCCTATGCCATCATCTGCTCTTGTCCACATTAGTACTTCGAGTGCCAACTCCGCTTCTACTGGTCCTACTCAATGAATTATCGATTCCGGCGCTACCGATCACATGACCGGCTCTGCTTCAGGTTTTGTATCATTTTCCCCTCTTTCAGGCAGGGATAAAGTGAGTATTGCTGATGGGTTCTCTTTTATTGTTGGGAAAGACTTCATTCCTTGTTCTTCTTTCTCTTTATCCTCTGTTCTTCATGTTTCAAAGTTCACCAGTAGTCTACTTTTTGTTAGTCATTTGACTAAATATCTTCACTGCCTCGTTACCTTTTTCTTTCTCATTGTGTCTTTCAGGATTTGAAGACGGGGCATGTGATTGGCTCTGGTAGCATAAAAGATGGACTGTACGTGTTTGACTCCTCTTTCGAGGCTATGCCACCTTAAGCTCTCCACTCTTCGCAAACCTCCACCTTGCTTACCTGACATCGTCGTCTTGGTCACCCTTCCGTTGCGACCATGCAACATTTATTTCCTGTTTTTTCTTCTTCGTGTTTTAAAAATTTTGTTTGTGACATTTGTGTTTTTCCAAACATCATCGTACTCCTGTTTATCATGTGTCATTACCTAGTACATCTGCTTTTCATGTTATTCATTCTGATGTGTGGGGGTCAATGCTTTGTTGCCTTTATTTCTGGATGTTTTTGGTTTATTACATTTATTGACTATTTCTCCCGCACAACTTGGGTTTATTTGATGAAAACTAAAAATGAGGTGGTTTCTATCTTCCAAAAATTTCATGCCATGGTTTCTACTTAGTTTTTTGCTCCTATTAAAATCCTCCGTAGTGATAATGGTCGGGAGTATGTCAACGCTCCATTGCAGGACTATCTTGCTGCTCATGACATTCTGCATCAAATCTCGTGTGTCCACTCTCCATCTCAAAATGGAGTCGCGAAACGCAAGAACCGTCACCTCTTAGAAGTGGCTCGCTGCTTACTCTTCACTATGAATCTCCCAAAATACTACTGGTGGGATGTTATTCTCACGGCTACCTATCTCATAAATCACATGCCCTCTTCAGTACTGGGACATCGAACCCCTCTTACTGCCTTAGGGGTGACACCGACCTCTCTACCACCAAAAACTTTTGGTTGAGCCTGCTTCTCTCATATACACTCTCCGGGTTGGTCCAAGCTTAACCCTTGGGCCCTTAAATGTGTGTTCATTGACTATTCACCCACTCAGAAGGGGTATAAATGTTTTCACCCCCCGATTTAAAGGATTTTTGTCACGATGGATATCTCATTTCGTGAATCTGTACCGTATTACGTAACCTCACTTCAAGGGGAGCACACATATACGAGTGACGTGAGCTCACCTATTTTACCCTTGCTGATTCCTCCTTCACATTCTTTACCTACTGCTGAGACTCTCAATCAGGGGGAGCCTCCTTATAATAAAAAGGAGTTACAGGTGTACACCACACGGAGTTGAGCTAACACACAGGCTCATCCTACGCCACCTGCACCAATGCCAACTCCGTCAATGAATTCTTCTTAACTTCCCATCGCCCTTCAAAAAGGTACTAGATCTTGCACCCAACATCCGCTATCTCGTTATGTTTTCTTGATGCTCTAACTTCTTCCTACAAAGCTTTCATCTCCTCTCCCGCTTCTGTCTCCATTCCGTCCACATGGCAGGAGGCTCTTGGACATCAATAGTGGAAAGAGGCTATGATTGAGGAAATGAACGCTTTGAAAAAGAATTGTACCTGAGACCTAACTCATCTTCCACCTGGAAAGAAGGTTGTTGGTTGTAAGTGAGTGTTTACCGTAAAGCAGAACTCTGAAGGTTTGGTTGAACGATTCAAAGCAAGGTTGGTCGCAATGGGGTATACTCAAACTTTTGGTATTGATTATTAAGACACTTTTGCCCTTGTCGCAAAAATGAACTCCATATGTGTGTTGCTATCATGTGTTGTGTGCAAGGGTTGAGAACTTAACCAATTGGACGTGAAGAATACTTTCCTTCATGGGAATTTAGATGAAGAGGTATATATGTTCATCCCTCCTGGTTTTCCCTCGTCTGGATCCGAAGGGAAAGTGTGCCAATTTAAAAAGTCACTTTACGGTTTGAAGCAATCTCCGAGGGCTTGGTTTGGTCAATTCCACAGAGTCATGACTTGGATACAAACAAAGTCATGTTAATCATACTTTGTTTATTAAACGAAGAACAAATCTAATAACCGCTCTCATTGTCTATGTTAATGATATCGTCATAACAAGAGATGATATTGAAGAAGTAAAAATTTTGAAGATGAATTTGGCAAAAAAGTTTGAAGTAAAAGATTCGGGGAAGCCGAAGTATTTCTTGAGAATTAAGGTAGCACGATCTAAACGGGGTATCTTCATCTCCCAGAGAAAATACACACTTGATTTGCTGGAACAATCTGGTATGAGTGGTTGTAGACCTGCTGATACATCTATGGAAATGAATCATAATCTTGGAAGAGATGATGGTGATCCATTTGAAGACGTGGTTGGCTATCAACGCCTTGTTGGAAGATTAATCTATCTATCTCACACTCGTCCTGACATAACTTATGTTGTTGGAATCGTTAGTCTATATATGTTTGTCCTAAAGAGGAGACATTTGAATGTTCAACGAATCTTGAGGTATTTGAAGACTTCACCAGGATGGGGGATTCTGTTCACTCCCAATACAGACTTGAAGATTGAAGTTTTTACTGATACTGATTGGGCTGCGTTCATTGAAGACAGATGATCTACATCAGGGTATTGCTCATTCGTTGGTGAGAACTTAGTCACTTGGAGAAGTAAAAAATAATTTGTCGTCTCAAGGTCCAGAGCTGAAGCTGAGTTTAAAGCAATGACACATGACATATGTGAAAGATTATGGATACACTCTTTTATGTGTGACCTGAGTTTGAATCAGTCTAGTCCTATCCTATTGTACTATGATAACAAGGCTGCAATCAACATCGCTAACAACCTCGTCCAGCATGGCCGCACCAAGCATATTGAGATGGACAGACATTTCATTAAGGCGAAAATCGAAAAGAAGATTATCTGCATATCTTTTGTTCTCTCAGAGGGACAATTAGCTTATATCCTAACTAAGAGTCTCGTGGGAAATATTTTTTGTGCTTGTATTGACAAGTTGGGTATGAAAAATATAACAGACCCAATTTGAGGGGGAGTGTTAGACCGTATTCCATTATGTATATGATTATGATGTATTTTCTCTATATATAAGGGACCTCTCTATTGAATACAATCAACTTTGCCCTAATTAACAGATTATTTATGTAAACGACTTTATTATACATAGAAGGATTCTGTGGATATTAGTGCTTTGAAAACAAATATGCAAAAACAGTTTCAGACTAAGGAATTGGATTGCCTCAAATATATCAAGGTAATTGAGGTGTTCTGAAGCGGGAAGGGTATTATCTTGTCTCAGCTCAAATACATCTTAAAACTTTTTTGTAGAGATGACAATGGATTGCGAGTTATCAATGGGAAATTGTTGAAAGATTTTGAGCAGCACCGACAATTGATTGGGAAGCTAGTTTGTCTTACTCTCACATGGACAGATCTTCACATATTCTATGAGTGTACTCAGTCGGTTCATGGTTTCCCCAAGATTTTCCAACTAAAGTGATTCTATATGGATCCTATACTTTTTTGAAGGGAAGGTATATAATATCAAAAAAGTGATGTAAATGGTGTTGTCTTACTCTCACATTTTATTTCAGGTTTTGGGTTTAGAGCTGGTAACCCTCTCGTGGAAGTAAGAGGTAAAGTTTATCATGATCCTCTGTTGAATTCGAATATCGAGTGGTGATTGAAGCTACTTTGTGAAGTCATTTTTCTCCTTGTCCCTTATGATTATGGTATAACATGAAGCAATTCAAATTGGGAGAAATCCAATTTGTCAAGAGCATCCAAAACATTTTGAGGTGAACTGTCATACAATTTACAAGAAAGTAGGAGAAAAGATCGTTTTTACCCTACTCAAGATGAGTGCTGACAGCTTTTGTAGATATCCACTCACAGCCTTTGGGTGGAAAAAATATGTTACATGCCCTAGATTGTGAGTGTGTGCACGGGGAAGAGGGGGAAAGTCCTCGAGGGAGGAGGAGCTCCGGCGGGCTATGGCCGCGGCGGCTTGCGAACGGCGGAGGCGGGGGAGTGGATCGCGGAATTGGCGGCTAGGGATCGGGCTTGTGGGTTCCGTGCAGTAGAAGAATAGTTAGAGAGAGAGATGAACTAGAGAGAGGAATGAGAAATTAAAATAAGGATGCATTTTCCTTGCCCCTTTGGTTCACCCATCCAGGTATTTAAGTAGTCACAAGGGTCAATAGCGTGCATAATAATAAAATAGAAAGTAGAACTCGACAAGGGTCGGCAATATACGCGACCAAGGCGGGATCGTAACAAAATATTATTGATATTTGTAACAACCTTGGCATAATCAATGTCTTTTTATAATTTGTGGAGTGTTAGCACATATGTGCATATGTAATAATGTAACACGAGCTTGACCCTGGAACCAATTTTTGCTCTAGGGTTTTCCATTTCTATTCTCCAAGCTTGATAAAAAAATTCAATTAATGAGCTTGAACATAATTATACTTGTCAGATTCATTTACGGTTTTATGTCAATATACCCTATTTTCTGATTTCTATCTTCCACTCCGACTTTATTTGCTTCTTCCTGAGTGCCATGTTTCACTCTTAATTAAACTGATTGTTTGAAGTTTCTATGGCATATAATCATCTGATGTTTATTTCTGACATAAAAATAGAGGAATCTTTTCAATGGCATATACTTATATCCTAATTTAGTTATGTTTGATCTTACTTGGCGCCTCTCTATAAATGCAAGAATAAGATTTTGTATAACCATTGATAAGATAGTCATTTTTCTTCACATTTCATTAAACTTTTGGATAACATGGGATAACTTCTCTAATCTGCTACAGGCCAGAGCTGGAATAGTGGGATATCCAAATGTAGGCAAATCTTCCCTAATCAACCGTCTTCTAAAGCGGCGAATGTGCGCAGCAGCTCCTCGGCCAGGTGTTACAAGAGAGCTCAAGTAAGCATTTCATTCTTCAAAATTTTGTTGGGTTTTCATCAAGTGGTTACACATGACATGTGCGCAGCGGAATATATTACTAGAAAATTTTAAACACTAAATAGGATCTTGCGATGATCATGAATCAAGAAACAAAAAACAGAAGGTGCAATATACCTGTGCGGGATAGATTCAAAATCGATCAAGATGCTCCAAAGATTTGCTCCAGAAAACTTGTCTATGCAGCAGGCGGCTGAGTGTACGCAAAAATAGATCTACGACTCTACAGGTATCCGCACTAGAAGAGGAGAACACCAACGTCTTGTCCAACAAGATTTGGGATGGTGAAAGAGTGTCCTTTGCGTCTCCATGAATTACTAGATTCGCTTCAGAAGAGGCAGCGACAACTGAACGAGAAGGTCACGACGGATTCTAGGGCTTGGCTCACAAGTCGGATTCAAAAGCAGACTCACTCAAGGAAAACTATTTTCCAAGTCTATTTATATCCAAGGATGTCAGACAGACATGAGTCACCACAATCCGGTAAAACCTTGACTTGCGTCGATATATGTCGAATAGAACTCGATGTGTGTCGATAAGAACTCGACGCAACGTCGGAAAGCACTTGACGGCACTTGACGCAACTTGCGTCGATTTGAATTCGACGTGCGTCGACATGCACTTGATTCAACCTGTGTCGACTTAACCCCGCTTTGATTTCGATCTCGGTTGCGTCAAAAAGAACTCAATTTGCGTCGACACGCACTCGACACAATCTGAGGTGATATTCTTTATGTCATAGGATTGGTTCTTCACTCATATCTAATATGAGTAAGGTCAACACAATCCTTCATCCAACTTCTTTAAACGCTATTATGTGCGACCCTATAGGCTCATATCGCGTTGACAGTGAGACCAAGTGCTTGATGACTTTCATATCACCTTGGAAACACCAACAAATTAGACCCTCATGGTAGAAGATAATCTGATGGGGATCGACGCCAGACTACGGGTCACCTGTCGACGGGACCCACTTTCATATATTCGCACAGGAGGCAATGCTCGGATCAGCGATCCGAGACCACGAGCGTGTCCGACTCGTTGTTCTATTATTTTTATGTATTTCATTTTATTTTTTGGATTTGTTTTTGGTGTTTTAGGGTCTCGGGCGTGACGACCAATCATAGCCGTTCACGCCTGGTGCTCAACCACCCCCTCTCCTTATAAATAAGGACATATGCTGCAGTTTAGAGGCATTGTTGATTTGTTGAAGAATCTAGACCGACAATCATCCGTGGTGCGACGTTGTGATCCTTGGGATGCGACGTGCCGACTATCTTTACAGTTACTTTGTAATTTTTCCATAATTCCCACATCACCACTTGATTCCCTTCAATCTCAGTCGGACCTCACTTCACTTCTTCAATTTCTCCTCAGAGCCACTCGCTTTTTGTAACCACTCGACAAAATCGCAAACAACAACTCCCTGTCATCGTCTCCCAGCGGCGCCCATCCTCTCCCTTACCGCTGTATCCACAGATACCTCCCAGGTATTTGACCATTGGCCACCGCAAACCTCCTCTCCCCTCTTCCTTTCCCCCCAACGCCGATTACCCCTATCACCCTCGTATCTACCCGAAAATCCCTTTCCTGTTTTCGTCCCAGCCAGCCGCCCATCCCATTACTGCATCATGATTTTTCCTGTTGCTCTCCTCTGGCCGATCAATGACAGCGCCCAATCTCCTGGACGGCGTACTAGTTCCGTTCCCCTCTCCCTTCTCGATCCCGTCAGCCACCAGCGAACCTCACAACTACATTACTTCCTCCTCCTCTCATTCCTCTGTCGTGGAGCCACCATCTAAGCCGACGACAACAACAACACCACCTCCCTATCCTGAAATCAGCAACAGACATACCTCTCCCATTTCCTAAATCCGACACAACCATATCCATCATCTCGTGGAGCCGCACCTGCCACTGTTGCCGGATCTTCTTTGCTACATGAGTATTATTGTATTGTGCTTATTTCTTTTATTGAATATGAGAAAACATTTCGTACTTGTTTGAATATTTTGATTTCTTAGTGTATTTTTTCATTATTGTCTTTGTTCTATAGAGCTTAATCGTGGAAATTGTAGTAGATAGTACTTTGTGCGAATGTTAACATGGTTTGTTTGTATGCCGGAAAATTATTAATCATCTTGTGTTAACTTGCTTCGTTTATAACATCATCACTGCAAAATTTGAATTCCAGAGCAATAGTTTAAAAACCCATTTGCATTTTCTTATAAGTTGTATTTATTTGAGTCCATCTTGCATCACATCCATTTAGGATTCCATTAGTGTCAACACACCCAAGTCACACGGCCTACCTTGCGTCATAATCACCACATGATAATGTATTAGAATCTCAAATTTCATAGTTTTAGTTTCATTTCAACCAGATAGCTATAATTTATTATGTGCTGAAGAGATTCACAAAAAATATTATCCGCGGTGTTTAGATTTTTGACCAAACTAACCATTCTGCAACAGATGGGTCCGCTTTGGGAAAGATCTCGAGCTGCTGGACTCTCCGGGAATTTTACCAATGCGCCTTACAGATCAAGCAGTTGCAATCAAACTTGCAATATGTGATGACATAGGCGAGAGATCATACGATGTCACGGATGTGGGCACTATTCTTGTGCAGATGCTTGCAAGGCTGCCTGCCGTAGGTGATTCTCATCTCAAACTTATTGTTAGGTGTGCTAGTGAATAGTCGGTTTATCCTTTTTTTGTTGGTTTACCGACATCCGCCATATCGTGTTATTATATTAGATGAACTCCATGCCAATTGGTAACTGACAGAAAATATCCTTTTTTTGGAGTGATTTGGATGTTAGCAGAATTGGGCTGCATCTGTTGTGGAGCTGTCATTCAAATATAATAACATTGAACTAAACATAAGTACTTGACAGACAATGGTTATGACTGCCAGCAAGAAAAGAAAACTTGTTTTGAATATAAAAGTGAATAAAGTTCCCTAGGTGAAATCGGGCCCTCACTCCTTTCATAACCGCTGCATTCACAACCACTACCGCAGTGCCAATCGGAGCCTTAATCTCTCACATCGAATGTGAAATATATGCTGGTGTCAAAATACTATGTGAAATATGGCTTGAGTTTTTTTAAAGTTGAATATGAATTTGACCATTCATCCAACTTTGGTTGCGTCTCTCTAATAAGTGATATGAGAGCCGATTATTCAATCGAGATCAAATATGCAGTGCAACTCCCATGAGCGAAATTGAAGGACTTGTTAACTATCTGTCCCAACATATCCACGTGATCAAGCACGCTCTTGATGGAGAAAAGTGCTTTTGTTTGAGGGGGAGTGATGATTGATATAAAGAGCTCTCTCGGAAGAGGTAGATTATTGATGCATGGTAGGCAAAGTACGTAGAAATACTTTTGGGCTGAATATGAGATTTCCACTGATACAGGACAAACGTCACACCTTCCTGCCACCCTAGCATCTCACCAAGGAGGCTGGTGGTGATGCCAGGTTGGCAGACAATTGTGACGCCTGTCCTGCATCACCCACCAGAATTACTTGTCCAACTTCAGTATCCCCTTGATTGTCTCTTCCTAACACTAAGGCTGCGTTTGGCGCGACTTATCGCGACTTATTTGCTCCAGTGTGATTGGACAAAAATGTCATTGTCATATCAAAATCCTATGCCCCAAACTAGTTTCTTTTTTTTAATAATGGTAGTAACATTGTCATACCAAACATACAATGACGTTTTTATCCAACCTCACCGGAGCAAATAAGCTGCGATAAGCTGTGCCAAATGCAGCCTAAGGCTCTGTTTGGGGGGACTTATTTTCACCGGTCAAGCGGTTACGGCCGCATGAATCAGACCATAATTATGATCCGGTACATGCGGTCGTAACCGCTTGACCGGGGAAAATAAGTCCCCCCAAACGGAGCCTAAGACTAACATCTAAAAAGCAGTGAACCAAACAACCCCTACTGTGATGATTATTTACGATGCATAGTAGCAACTGCAGTAGTAGAAACTTCCATTTTTGTTAGCTGCGGACTTTACTTGATATCAGAATATCAAAACTTTCATGCTCTGTACTCACCCTCTGTTCCCACAAAGTCTCCCCTAACAAAATCCTTGCAGGTCCAGAAGGTCTTTCCAAGCGATATCGGGTTGATGTTGATGCTAACTGTGGCAAATTGTATGCTTCAATCTGGTATATTCTTGACACTTTCTTCTAGATACTTGATTCTTAACTGGCACAATTTTTTTTATATATATAGATTTCTTGATAAGCTGTCCCTTCAATTGTTCAATGGGGACGTCGGCCAAGCATCTTTTCGCGTTTTGAGCGACTTTCGGAAGGGGAAGTTCGGTTGGATTTCACTAGAAAGGCCCCCGCAGTAGGCTGCGAGATATCTCAGCAGCAGCAACAGCAGGATTGCGTGCTTCCAGTCCTATATTCAATCTTACATGATACACCTGAAGAAAGTGGTTGTTTATGTAAGTGGGAGGATTTCTAGTTTTCCCAGGATACAATTTTCCCAGCATACTAAGGTTGCATTTGGCGCAGCTTATCGTGACCTATTTGCTCCGGTGAGGTTGGACAAAAATGTCAATGTCATACCAAAATCTTATGCCCCAAACTATTTTTTTTAGGTAATGGTAGTAACATTTATAATACCAAACATATATTTTATGACTATGACTTTGTTGTCCAACCTCATCGGAGCAAATAAGTTGTGATAAGCCGTGCCAAACGCAGCCTAAATTTTTTAATGATCTTCATTTAGAGCAACAATGGTAGGTCTTGTATGATGCTGTAGCATGTCTTTAACTCCGTTTGGGGGGGACTTATTTTCTCCGGTCAAGCGGTTACGACCGCATGAACCGGGCCTTAATATAAGACCCGGTTCATGCGGTTACGTTAAGGCCCGGTTCATGCGGTTGTGACCGCTTGACCGGTGAAAATAAGTCCCCCCCAAACGGAGCCTTTATAATAAATAAGCCTCTCTTTTTATTTTTATTTATGATCATGCTCATTTTCTGAAGTTAGCTTTGCAGAATATCAATGACTTGGAATGAAAAGTGGACCAAAGTTGGCACGGCATGAGCGATCGGCGCATGTGGGATCCACGTGCAACCGCAATTGTGCACTTGGTCACCCGCGTCACTTGTAAACAGACGGGACAATATTGCCAATGCTCATGCATCTTGTGCTTTATCACTTGTACTACCGAATATTTTATTTTTTTATTTTAAAAATTTTAATGAACTAGATATTACCTCAGTTTTTTTCTGTTTGAAACTATATTTTTTTGTTGCGGTAATTGTCATGTCAAACATACATTTTTTTACTGTGTTTTTTAATCCAAACTCACTGGAGCAAAAATGCAGCATTTTCATGTGATAGTCTCATTATGAGTTTTTTTCAATATCTAATTTAAAATAAACTATATATATGGGGTTATTTACGGGGATTTCCTCTCAAAATTTGTGTAATTACAACTTGCATCTCTTTAACTTTCAAAATTACAATTACCTCTCTTCATTACTCGAAGACGATAATGCTTCAAAAGAAGTGCGAGGTTCTCCTCAATAACGAGTTTGCTCACTGTGTTTATATACAAAACTAATGAGCATTGTAAAAAAATCCTGCAAAAATTTGTTTCTCAAGAGGTAGACCATAAATGTATCAGGCACTATAGCTGACATCTATGATCATGCAAAGTAATATACTTGTAGCAAAATGAGCAGGAGACACCCGACTCAAGAGCGAATTTTATGACAATGAGTTGAATCTTTAGGCGTGTATGAAAGCGTCTAGCAATATGATTTCTTTGACAATGAGTTGAATCTATTGCTGCTGTGATCGTTCAAGCAAGTATTTGTTGTTCGAGAAGTGATGGAAACAAATGTATAAGCGTCGGTGAAGAAAAAAAAATCTTTGCCAATCTCTCCATCGGGCGTGGACAGAGCCCATCTATTCAAATGCTGAATCAGAGCAGAGAACTTCGCCAATCTCGTGGGAGGTAGAAGTCAATCACAGCGAGCGACGACTGTTGTAGACACAATCAGAGTGAAGAAGATGGGGGAGAATAAGTAAAGACCAGAGAGGAGTGATAGTTATAGCCCTTATTAATTTGATGACAAAAGGATGAATGATTTATTATAGGGATTAAAGTATTAATAAACTTAATAAATATTATAACATAAGAAACGCATAAGCTATCACTAGTAGTTGAAGAGATGACAATCATGATATTACTCTTATAATGATGGCTATAGCCGTTTAATTTTTTTAAATCAAAATTAAAACCCTTTAATTGTTTTTCCTAATTAGGTGTAATTGTGTATATAAAACTAAGCTGTGTTTGGTGCTGTAGCAGTCATTAAGACAGTGTTTGAAAACGAATGCAGCTGCATAGTTTGGAAAAATTATGTTTTTACATTCGTCTGTCAAAGCAATTTTATCTGTTTGTTAGCATGAAACAGTGAGAGTTGTTTGAATCGAACAAAATTTAGACTCCGTTTGGCACGATGGTGACGATCATGAACACATGAGTTAAATCGTCCTTCGTTACATATCATCTAACAAACATCATCCGTTTGAACATAAAAGTGGATGAAGTTCCTCAGGTGGGCGTTAACGAATGACAATTTAATCATCATGTTCATGACCACTACTATCGCGACAAACAGAGCCGTAGGCTCCGTTTGGGAGGATTTATTTTCACCGGTCAAGCGGTTACGACCGCATGAACCGGACCTTAATTATGATCTGGTTCATGCGGTCGTACCCGCTTGACCGGTGAAAATAAGTCCTTCCAAACAGAGCCTTAATTAGAATGAGGAGGAAGCCAGAGCATAATTAGAATGGGGAGGAAGTCAGAGCATATATCTTTCACTTGAAATAAAGAAATACGGCTTTGATACGCGTAAGCATCCTTAAACCCGGGAATGTGAAATGAATAATATCCATTTCACAATCTGGATCTATTTCACTGTTCCGACAGGTTCACTAATCTCATCCTTTTATATTTTTTATTTAATCAAAAATTTTTCAATCATAGCAACTTTTTGAATGTATGACTCTATTTGAGGTTCCAAATAGAGAGAATACTGCTCCCAACCCGTGGTCTCGTTTAACCCAGAAAAGAGCGTTGCAGCTATTGCTGGTTGCAGCTTCAAAGAAAACAGAGAAAATAGCGTTTGACGTTTTGTACCGCTACCCCAAACAATTACAAAATCGCGGTTTTTTTTTTTTTACAGGATAAGATCATGCTAAGAAGGAAAACAAATCAAAGTGCTAAAAATCTCCACGCGTCATTACCACGCGTTGCGTAAGTCAATGCCAACGTCGAAAAAGTCTTGACAACAGCTGGAGGTCAAACAGATCCTCTCCCCTCTGTTCTCGTCTCCGCCTCTTTACCTCGCCCGCACATTTTAAAATCTACACATCACCTGGGTTTCTCTCCCCCCTCTTCCTTCTCAACCATGGCCGGAACCCTAACTGCTCCTAATTTCCGGCCATCCATCCCCGCTTTCATCCTCCTCGCCCTTCTCTCCTTCCCTTCCTGCGTCCTCTCCATCGGCGTAAACTACGGCACCTTGGCCGACGACCTGCCGCCCCCATCCCAAGTAGCATCGTTCCTCAAATCCAAAACCTACATAGATCGCGTGAAGATATTCGACTGCAACCCCGATATCCTCCGCTCCTTCGCCGGCTCCGGCATCTCCCTTTTCATAACAGCCCCAAATGGCGACATCCCCTCCCTCTCTCGCCTCCCCGGAGCCCGTGCGTGGGTCGCCGCTAATATTTCCCCCTTCTATCCGGCCGCCAACATCTCACTAATCGCTGTAGGAAACGAGATCATGGCCTCCGGCGATCGAAACCTAATCGCCCATCTCGTCCCCGCCATGAGATCCCTCTCCGCCGCTCTCTCCGCCGCCGGATTCCCCCAAATCCGCGTTTCTACCCCTCACTCCCTCGGAATTCTCTCGGCGTCGCAGCCCCCTTCATCCGGCCGCTTCCGCCGGGGATACGACCGCGCCATTTTTGCGCCGATGCTCGATTTCCACCGCCGCACCAAAACGCCCTTCGTCGTCAATCCCTATCCCTACTTCGGCTACACCGATCAAACCCTAAATTACGCGCTATTCAAGCCGAATCGCGGAATCTATGATCCTGTAACGCGGATCACGTACACGAACATGTTTGATGCTCAGTTGGACGCGGTGTTCTCCGCCGTCAGCCGGTTAGGTTACGGCGATGTTGAGATCGCGATCGGAGAGACCGGATGGCCGACGGCGGCTGAACCGGGGCAAACGGGCGTCGATCCCGCCGCCGCTGCGTCCTATGTGGGGAATGTAATCCGGCATGTGAGTTCCGGTAAGGGAACGCCACTGATGCCAAATCGGAAGTTCGAGACCTATATTTTCGCTCTGTTCAACGAGGATTTGAAACCTGGGCCGATTGCTGAGCGTAACTGGGCCTCTTCCGGCCGGATTTTACACCGGTGTACGACGCCGGCGTTCTCCATGCCGGCAGTCAGGTATGGTGAAAAATAGACTTTGGCACGAAGCATCTTTAATTTCAAAATTTGTTTTTTAAATATTTAATTTTAGCGCTATAAACATTTACATTCTGCATTTTAAAGTACTATACAACACTATAAGAGCACTCAAGCCTTTATCCTATTATAGTGGGTCGTTTAAAGTACTGTAATATGGGAAAAAGAAAATCCCTTTTCACTAAATTTTATTAAGTATTTTTATTTTCCTTGTATTTAAGTCAATGTTAAATTAATCCTTAAAATTTTAATCATGTTTAAAAAATTCTTAAACTTCTCATCTATGTATTTTTAGCTCTTAAATTATACTTAAAATGAAATCCATTATTAGTAAAAATAAAATAAAAATGATAATAATTAGAAATTTAAAGACCAAACTAACATTAACTGAAATGATTTTTATTCAAGAAATCAATTTAATGCTTTAAAAATAAACTCCAAATGACTCAAATTAGCCTTTTTAGTACTCTGAATGAGTACTTTACAAAAAAACCTTTGTTACATACCTTAATAATCTGTGGTTTCGAATTATTTATATTTTTTATATTATAATAGATATCGATAAATATATGAATTATTATTTATTAAATATTTGTTAAATTATATTTTAACATACTTCTAATCTTAATGATAAATTAATAATATAAAATTATAATAAATGCTGAAAATGATATGGAGCCCATTTATCTTATAAAAATTTAAAATGACATAATTAATAAGAATAAAATGTATTTTTAAAATTGAATAAATTTGACAGATGTGGCTTCCTGTTTCTATAATGCAATAATTCACGCATGGCTTGATGGCTTCTGATTAATATTATTATAATATAATAATAAGTATTCGGAGGAATTAAATAAGATGATTATATGAAATTATGACAGGGAGGTGCTGCGGCTAAATTCTGCATGGCGAAAGCCGGAGCGAGCGAAGCGGCCCTCATAGCCAATATTAACTACGCCTGTAGCGTGGCGGGAGTGGACTGTCGGCCCATCCAACCGGGCGGGTCGTGCTTCGAGCCCAACTTGATCCAGGCCCATGCAAGCTACGCCATGAACGCCTACTACCAGGCCGCCGGCCGCCACGACTTCAACTGTGATTTCGGCCAGACCGGCGTCATCTCCAACTCCAACCCAGGTTAGACGTCTATACACTACTAGCTACACTAATTAATCATCATATTAATTATTAGAACGCCTACCTCATATATTTTTTTTATAATTATTACTATTTTTTAATGTAAAATAGCTTTACATGGGCGAGTCTTTATTTCACAAATATAGGGGTCTGCTATATGGATCTTCTGCCGTCATTGTGCATTTGTGCTCTATTTTGTGTCATAATCTCACTAATGTCTAAGTATATCATGTCTTTTGTTATAGTTTCATTTCAAGTTTTTATTGGTCTACCCCTCCTTATTTAACAGCCTAGTGACTAAACTCTCGCAACTGTTGGAATTTATTTTATTTATGTTTTTATATGTCTGCAGACGTACACCCTAACTCTTCTCCATTTTATTCATGGCGGGTTGTTGAGGTCGGGTCTCTATCCCTTGACCTTCTTTATGAGAGATTTTATTCATCTCCTCATACCCAACTGCACTGAGATGAATAAAATTTATCATAAAGGAGGTCAAGGGATAGAGACCCGACCTCAACAACCCGTCATGATCAATAAAATGGAGAACGTTTGGAGTGTACGTCTGCAGACATAAATAAAATAAATTCCAACATAAAGTGCAGTGAAGTTGGGTATGAGGAGATGAATAAAATCTCTCATAAAGGAGGTCAAGGGATAGAGGCCCGACCTCAACACCCGCCATGAATAAAATGGAGAAGGGTTGGGGTGTACGTCTGCAGACATAAAAAAATTAATAAAATAAATTCCAACAACAACGCCTAACAGGTGTCTCTAATGGTCTCCTTTGCACATGTCCAAATCATCTTAGTCGAACTTCTCGCATCTTCTTGCAATTGGTGCTACTCATGTCTTATTTTTGATACATTCATTACTAATTCTATTCAGTCTCGTGTGCCCACACATTCACCTAAGCGTTTTCATCTTCGCATCTCTCATTTTTTTTGCTCATGTACATAATTCACTGCCCAACTCTCAGAATCATAGAGCATCGTTGATCTAATCGCAGTACGGTAGAACTTGCCCTTAAGTTTTAATGGTACTTTACGATCACACAAGATCCCTGATGCGCCTCTCCACTTCAACCAATCTGCTTGGATTCTGTGTCACATCTTTATCAATACCTCTGTCCTTTTGAATTATCGATTCAAGATATTTAAAACTTTCACTGCGAGAAATATCTTAATCACCCAACTTAATAATGAACTAAGTCATCCGTCCTTCTTGCACTGCTAACTTTATGCTCCATATTCTCTGACTTTGTCCTGCTCAACTAAAAACTCTTCTTTTCTAAAGTGTCTTGTTGAGATTTAAGTTTTACGTTTACATTCTTTCGCATCTCATTGATCAAAACGATATCATCCGCTAATAATAAACATCAAAATATTGCTTATTGAATATCTCCGGTGAGATCTTCTTAGGCTTCGTTTGTTTGGGCGTTTTGATACTCCGTTTTGGGCAAATGCCGCCGGAAGGAGGGTAAACAAATGACCCTCCGGCGGCGTTTGCTCCGTTTCCACCCGCCCGCCTTGAGAAACGCCCCAAAAAGCTCCATTTGGAGCAGCCACCTCCCCCCTCCGGTTCGAACACTCCGTTTCCACCCGCCGGATCGATCCGCCACCGCCGAACCAAATGAAGCCTTAGTTAAAGGTAAAGGGATAAGGGAAATGCAAATGGGGCACATGTGCTTGTAAAATTTTTTTGGTGCGCTTCAAGTGCCTTGATACCGGTGTTGGTGGTATCTTGAGCAGGAGCACATGTTTTCATGTGCAAACAATATTTTATTATATATATATTTTTTTAAAAAAGTTTTATTTTTTAAATTTTAATTATTTTGTTAAATAATCCATACCATATAGAATCTTAAATTTTAGTAGTATATAAATAGATTTTATGTTTTTTTGGTTTATGTGATTTAAAAAATATTATCATAGAATAGAAAGCATGTTTGATTGCCAATCATTATTACCGCTATAAGGAAAAAAACTTGTTTTGAACTTAAAAGTAGATGAAGTTACTTATGTGAGTTATAGGCTCTGTTTGGGGGACTTATTTTCACCGGTCAAGCGGTCGCGACCGCATGAACCGGGACTTAAATTGACCGGTGAAAATAAGTCTCCCAAACAGAGCCATAGTGTTCATGAACTACAATTCCTAACCATCATGTTCATTACCGCTACCATTTTGTCAAACAGAGTAAATGACTTTGTTGGGCATGATGGTGGTGGTCATGAGCGCCGCGATTACGAACCGTTGTGTGTGAACGTCCTACCTCACCTAAAGTACTGCATCCACTTTCATATTTAAAAATAGAGTAAATTGTTGATAACCCTCTTAAAATTTTATGTTATTGGCAATAATCCTGTAAACTTTAGAAATGGGTGGATAACTCTCCTTAACTTTATTTTTCCATCCTACTCATCATAAATCATCTTAAAAATAAAGGTTTAAGTTAATTATGAGTTATAACAATTTTTCTAATTAAAATATTTGAAATAAGAATTGTAATATATTGTTTAAATAAATTTTTTAAGTATGATAAGTATAATTAAGGTTAAAATAAAATTTCTGTATTCTTTTAATTAAAAGTAAAAATGTAAAAGTTTTAAATATATATGTAGTCAAAGACATAATGATTTTGCATATTTTTTTGTTAAATATGAGAGATCAAATATATTAAATGTTTTTTATTTCATAACATTAAATGTCTTAAAACTTAAATTTTATGATGTTTTAGAATGAGTACAGTGAAAAATAAAATTAGGGATGTTATCCACCCATTTTTTAAGTCTAGGGAGGTTATTAACAATAGTGTAAAAATTTAGATGAGTTGTCAACAATTTACTCTTAAAAATGGTTTTATTTTCTCGGTGGTGGTCGCAATAATTGTCATGCCAAACATACATTCTATGACGGTGGCTTTTTTGTCCAAACTCACCGGAGCAAAAACGCCGCGCCAAACGGAGCTTAAGGGTTCGTTTGGCATGGTAGAGGCGGGCATGAACGTTGCGGTTACGAACTGTGTTACGTGAACGCCCTACCTCATCTAACGAACTCCAACAATTTTTTGCATTCAAAATTAGTTTTTTTTCTAGATGGCAGTCATAACTGTCATGTCAGACATATTTTACAACGGCAGTGTTTTTCTCCCAACTAAGCTGAGCAAAAACGCCGCGCTAAATGGATTATACTTCGTAACCACTACATTCAGGGATGCCACAGCCCTTCCAAACGGACCTTAATTCCTCATTTCACTCTTCAACTTCCACCACTTTCTTTATCCCCCAACCCCCAACAGCCCTGCCCTACTCTCCGATGCTCTTGCCGCCGCCCCTTTCAAAACTCCATCAGATATTCTTTATCAAAAGACTGAAATATCAGACATTAATCTCTCCTAATCAGTTCAAGAGGGACATCCACTGAGCCACCTTGAATTTCAAAGTAATGCTGTTAATTTTTGGCCAATTTGAGAATAACATCTTTAATTTAAAATTTTGTGGCTACAATTCTTAAGTAAAAAAACATAGGGCCTGAAAATCAAGCAACCAAACGTCTAGAGCTGAAATAAGGATTTTGCCATATAAATATTATGATTTTTGATAATCATATTTCAGTTAAAGCAAAATCTTGTTTAAATGGTCATTTCCATTCAATTATTAATTATGATTTTTTTTTACTTTGGGCAGGCCATGGTAATTGCAAGTTCGTCTCGTGAGAATGGAGCTGACAATTAATCATTTTAACTCGATTTTAATTACTAAAGTTGCTATTTATATATTAAATAATTTGTTAGGGTCTGAGCATGGAGCTGCCTCAGTTTTGTTCTTTTGCTTGTATTTGTAGATGTATCATTTGAAGAGGATGGGCATAAATATTGGAGTTTTCTATTTATTTTGATATATTGTTGCTATTCAAATTTGACTAAATTCCAATTTTGTTTGAGCTCAAGTGCAAGTGAGTTGATCAACTCTTGATTCCAATTGAGTTTGTTTGTTATAATAATCGTGGATTCGGACTCACTGATACAACGCGATGGACTCGAACAAAATGTGTTCCCATGATATTTTTTCGATTAATTTTGTGATTATTATAACATATGTTGCATAATTATTCATTAATGAGAGATGATGTAAATTGAGTAATTGGACGCATGCACATGAAAATAATAAAGTGTGATGTGAATGCATATTTTTACTATTATATATGTAAATCCCTTTTATGGTGTAATGGTCAACGAATGAGTTTTAGCCTTTCGATCTTTCTTGATTTAATTTCAGCCATTAGATTTTAGGTGAGACCTCCCTCTGATATCAACTTATCACACCTTAGTCCGATAAGCTCGAATTAATGATGTGGGAACAATAAGTGCGAGGTTAGGATCTTTTAAATAGTTACGTACATGTCATAGCAAGAATCTACACAATCAATATTTTCTTATTTATAATGCAAAGTTTACATTAGTACATCATTTGATACATCACTTTTCTTTTTCATAGTACATAATAATAGTCTTCTTTACTGCTCACGGTCGCCCATATTCGCTTTGGTACCTAAAAATAAAGTAGGTCAGTGAGCATTTTCGCTCACCTCAATGAATATCACAATACAAATATGTATGCAGAATGAAGTGAATAAATGAATATATTGTTTTATTTTCTAAAAATACTCGGTCTCCTGATCATGTATATATTTTTATCATATATTTTTTATTTATTTTTATCGTATATAATTTGTCATACTTAGGGGTGTAAACGAGTCGAGCTCGAGTCGAGCTTGGAAAAATTCCCAAGCTCGAGCTCGAGCTAAATATTTCGAGCTTGAGCTCGAGCTCGAGCTCGACGAGCTCATTTTGCATGGCTCAAGCTCGAGCTCGAGACCAATATATTGAGCTCGAGCTCGAGCTTTCGAGCTCACGAGCTCGAGTCGAGCTCGAGCTGCTCACGAGCTTTTCAGCTCATTAACTATTTTTATTTATAATTATTTATATTTTTTTAAAAAAATGAAAAAAAAAAAGCTCGCGAGCCGGCTCGCGAGCTCATGAACAAGAGCAGGTGAGCTCGAGCTCGAGCTCGCAATCGAGCTCGAGCTCGTCGAGCTCGAGCTCGAGCTCAACTGGCTCGAGCTCGAGTCGAGCTTTTTTCGAGCCGGCTCATCGAGCTCACGAGCCGGCTCAACTCAACTTGCACCCCTAGTCATACTGTACAATATTATTCATAGCATTGTGTTGTTCCTGCACAATAACATTTACATAGCATCATGCATGTTACTACATAACATCATTCACATAGAATCGTGTGTGTAGCAACACAATAACGTTCACATAGCATCATACGTGTTACTGCATTATAGCATCCATATAACATCATGCATGTTATGACACAATAGCATTTTCAGATTCTTAATATACAAAATGTCATGTTTTCAAAATGTATCATATATATTTAAACTCATGATGTCATTATCACGTGAATACACGTAATTCTACCCTTTGTTATGCTTAACAAAAATTTCGTCATTATTCTTTCATGCTAACGAGTTCATATCATAATTTCAGCATTATTTTCGTTTAATGACTTTTAATTATAGCATTAATGAATACTAACGTAACATATAAGTATTGCATTATTTTCTACATACCTCAATCTTCACGCTCTTAAATCTGAGCTTTGAACCTTCTCTTAGAAAGATTAGCACTTCGGTAGAAATCCGGCAGCATCCAGACAATTAATTGTGCGCTCGTTGAAAAAAATAATACTTTGGCGCCTCTTCCGTGGCACCTAAAAGGCTTCGTCACAAGACAAGGCAAAAAACTAGCTCTCAAGCCCCTTTAGGAGTTTCCCTGATAGTTCGGCAGCGATCCAAGACTTTCTCTTTCCTCCGTCACACCTCTCTAAGATTCCTGGATTTTGGGAACAAATTGGAGTGAGAAAGATAGCTCCTTGAATAATAATTTATAATAGCTTCGAAACGTCACTAAAATCGCCTCAATCCGAGTTCTGTAGCTCCCAGAAACACAAAAAAATGAAGAGAAGTTCAATTTGAACTTTTATACATCTAGGACGGTGCCACATGATGACCATCTGATCCTCCTCCTGGTACATGTTCTGCACGTGCAAAAAGTACCTGGCGCTGCCATGTGGCGTGGAGGCTGCCACGTGGTGTCATCTCGTGTTTTTGGACTTTTTGATTCTTTTTAGGTCCTGAAAAAATATGAAAATACCTACCTTATGATTTTTCGATGTTCCTTACCTGATTACAACCTTCGTTTCACCAAATCTTGAATGGTTAGTGCCCAAATTGCACCTTTTTCATATGTGCTATGCTTTTGACAAATAAAATATTTATTTTAATAGATTTGATATTCTGAGTCCGTTGATAGACTCAGATTCTCGAAATTTGCACCGATTGCACTGAAAAATGCATTTTTTTGACGAACTCTGATTTCAAAAATTAATATATTGATTCCTATGTAATTCGACGTTCTGAGTCTATTGGAGGACTCAGTTTTCTCGAAATTTGTGTCAGTTGCTCGTAATTCACATTGGTTGCATCGAAAACACACATTTTGTCACAAACTCTGATTTCGATAAATAATATGTCGATTTATAGGTTTTTCAATCTTTTGAATCTAATCGTGGACTCCATTTTCTAAGATTCAACTATGTCTAATAATTGAATTTTTTAACGTGATTATTAATACATAATAAATATTATTTAACATCAATCATGATTAAGTAATTACAGGGTATTACAATCTCTCTTCCTTATAAAAATTTCATTCCCGAAATTTGTTACATCAAAAAAAGTTAGGGTATTTCTTTTTCATGTCTTCTTCTAGTTCCTAGGTTGCTTCTTATGTAGATCGTCCTTTCTAAATGACCTTTACCATGAGAATAGTCTTGTTCCTTAGTTGCTTATCCTTACGATCGATTATTTAGTCAGAGATAGCTTCATAGTTGAGATCCAAATGCATCTCTAGCATTTCTGTGTCGAACTGGATGACATAGGATGGGTCATAGATATATCATCTTAACATCAAGATGTTGATGCGCGAAATGCGAAAGGGAGTCGAGCATCACCAGCTAACGGGTGTTCAGTCTCACAAGCTAGGTGAATGAGTGGGTTGCGGGGATAGAGGAGAGGTTTGAGAGACTGCCGGGCAGCTGGTTACTCTGAGTCGCGTATGAAGACAGAGAAAATAGAAGAGAAAGGGCCGCTAGCAGCGGCAACAGCAGAATTCGCCCGTCGCGGCCTGAATGCCACTCTTGCGACGGGCTTTTCCTTTGATCAAGTAGGGTTACAGCTTGCTATTGCACCATTACATGAAGAAGCAGTAAAGGGTACAATGGGGGAAGCTGGTGGCTAAAGAAGAAGGTGCCAGAAACTAAGTAAAAGAGGCTGCAGAGGACTGGAGAACTGAGGCTGCAGAGGCTGCGCAAGCTGCTGAGGGCAGAAAAAGCTAAGTCCACAACTCTTGACGACCTGGGACAACTGGAAATCGGAGGCTGCGGAGGCTGCGCAAGCTGCTGAGGGCAGAAAAAGCTAAGTCCACAACCCTTGACGACCTGGGCGGACTGGAGATTTGAGTCCGCCGACCTTGCTTGATCAAGCCGTGACGGACTGGAAAACTGAGGCCGCAGACTTTGATCAAGGTGGCAGTTCTCCTCTTCCCCTCCAGAATGAGAGGTCTTGGGGGTATTTATAGGCTCGGGCTGGAGACGGTCCTGGTAACGTTACCCCCGGTAAGGTGGTGAGCTTTGACCGAGTCCAAAACATTCTGGAGGCAGGTCGTCAGCTCCTAGATGACCTGGAGGCAGGTCTTCAGCTCTTGGGCGACCTGGAGGCAGGTCTTCAGCTCCTGGGCGACCTGGAGGCAGGTCTTCAGCTCTTGGGCGACCTGGAGGCAGGTCGTCAGCTCCTGGGCGACCTGAAGGCAGTCTTCAGCTCCTGGGCGACCTGGAGGCAGGTCGTCAGCTCCTAGGCGACCTGGAGGCAGGTCTTCAGCTCCTGGGCGACCTGGAGGCAGGTCATCAGCTCCTGGGCGACCTGGAGGCAGGTCGTCAGCTCCTGGGCGACCTGGAGGCAGGTCGTCAGCTCCTGGGCGACCTGGAGGCAGGTCGTCAGCTCCTGGGCGACCTGGAGGCAGGTCGTCAGCTCCTGGGCGACCTGGAGGCAGGTCGTCAGCTCCTGGGCGACCTAGAGGCAGGTCTTCAGCTCCTGGGCGACCTGGAGGCAGGTCGTCAGCTCCTGGGCAACCTGGAGGCAGGTCGTCAGCTCCTGGGCGACCTGGAGGCAGGTCGTCAGCTCCTGGGCGACCTGGAGGCAGGTCGTCAGCTCCTGGGCGACCTGGAGGCAGGTCGTCAGCTCCTGGGCGACCTGGAGGCAGGTCGTCAGTTCCTGGGCGACCTGGAGGCAGGTCGTCAGCTCCTGGGCGACCTGGAGGCAGGTCGTCAGCTCCTGGGCGACCTGGAGGCAGGTCGTCAGCTCCTGGGCGACCTGGAGGCAGGTCGTCAGCTCCTGGGCGACCTGGAGGCAGGTCGTCAGCTCCTGGGCGACCTGGAGGCAGGTCGTCAGCTCCTGGGAGACTTGGAGGCAGGTCGTCAGCTCCTGGGAGACCTGGAGGCAGGTCTTCAGCTCCTGGGCGACCTGGAGGCAGGTCGTCGGCTCCTGGGCGACCTGGAGGCAGGTCGTCAGCTCCTGGGCGACCTGGAGGCAGGTCGTCAGCTTCTGGGCGACCTGGAGGCAGGTCGTCAGCTCCTAGGCGACCTGAAGGCAGGTCTTCAGCTCCTGGGCGACCTGGAGGACCGAAGGAGCAGATTGCGCAGATCGCCCCTGCTGTTTTAGATCGCCTCCTGCAAGGAAGAGATGTTGCGCGACTAGCAGGCCTAACCGTGCGGCCTGCGAGGGTGAGCTATGGGAGCAGCCCACCGTCCCGTAGGGCACGTAGTAGCTATGCGACCGGGGCGGTTAGACCGGGGAGACTGTCCTAGGCGCACGGCCTGAGCGGATAGGAGTTTGTATCCGCCTGACCCAAAAAGGAGGGGTGAGGCAGATCGAGACCCTCGGGAGTAACCCCTGAGTGGGCCGCGAGTTGCAAGCTAGAGACCTTGGGAGGGATCGTCGATTTTATGGTTAACATAATCCCCGCACTTTTTTAAGTTCCGAAAGGAACTTCGAAAATGTAGGAGACCCACGAAAATCGTGATCCTCCCCTCGGAAATCAGGTGAGAAAAATTAGAGACTAGGAGAGGTAGAACCTGATGTCTCTCCTCGGAAAAATCTGTCAATGTCTATCTTTTACCTGTGAAGAAAAAGTCAATGCAGGCAAAAGGAGGTACATCTTGCGTGTACCTGAGTTGCTTTTGTAATTGAGGAAGAGGGCAACTGTCTTCTATTAAACTACGAATGAGACTTGCCAATATCTGCTAATCTCTGCAAAAGTAAGGTGAGCGAGCAGGTAGAAAAAAAAAATAAGCTGCAAGTACCTGAGAGGAACTTGCTACTATCTACTAGTCTCTGCAAAAGGAGAGTAAACAAGCAGATAGAAGAAGAAAATAAGCTGCAAGTACCTGAGAGGAACTTGCTACTATCTGCTAGTCTCTACAAAAGGAGAGTAAGCAAGCAGATAGAAGAAGAAAATAAGCTGCAAGTACCTGAGAGGAAACTGCTACTATCTGCTAGTCTCTGCAAAAGGAGAGTAAGCAAGCAGATAGAAGAAGAAAATAAGCTGCAAGTACCTGGAGGGAACTTGCTAATATCTGCTAATCTCTGCAAAAGTAAGGTGAGCGAGCAGGTAGAAAAAGAAAATAAGCTGCAAGTACCTGAGAGGAACTTGCCAATATCTGCTAGTCTCTGCAAAAGTAAGGTGAGCGAGCAGGTAGAAAAAGAAAATAAGCTGCAAGTACCTGAGAGGAACTTGCTACTATCTGCTAGTCTCTGCAAAAGGAGAGTAAACAAGCAGATAGAAGAAGAAAATAAGCTGCAAGTACCTGAGAGGAACTTGCTACTATCTGCTAGTCTCTACAAAAGGAGAGTAAGCAAGCAAATAGAAGAAGAAAATAAGCTGCAAGTACCTGAGAGGAAACTGCTACTATCTGCTAGTCTCTGCAAAAGGAGAGTAAGCAAGCAGATAGAAGAAGAAAATAAGCTGCAAGTACCTGGAGGGAACTTGCTAATATCTGCTAATCTCTGCAAAAGTAAGGTGAGCGAGCAGGTAGAAAAAGAAAATAAGCTGCAAGTACCTGAGAGGAACTTGCTACTATCTGCTAGTCTCTGCAAAAGTAAGGTGAGCGAGCAGGTAGAAAAAGAAAATAAGCTGCAAGTACCTGAGAGGAACTTGCTACTATCTGCTAGTCTCTGCAAAAGGAGAGTAAGCAGCAGATATGCTAGAAAAGTAAGCTGCAAGTACCTGGAGGGAACTTGCTAATATCTGCTAATCTCTGCAAAAGAAGAGTAAGCAGCAGATATGATAGAAAAGGCCACCACGCGGAGTGGATCTGACTGCTCTAAAAAGATAGAAAAGGCCACCACGCGGAGTGGATCAGATGCCAAATTGGAAAAAGGGCTACCACGCGGAGTGGATCTGATGCCAAGCTGGAAAAAGGGCTACCATGCGGAGTGGATTTAATGCCACAAGTTTCCTCAAAAAATAAATAAATGAAAAGCAGACTTGGTTGACACTTTGGAAAATGGATGACCACTTGAAAAGTGGGCTTATTTCCGCTAAGAACTTTTAAGCGACCACGCGGAGTGGGTTTATGGCTGTAAGAAGTTCTCTTTTCCAAAAGCAACCAGTCATGCCAACAATAGAAGGAAGAAAAGCGCATTGGTAAAACAAATTTTACCACTAATAGATTGAGAGTAAGTACTCAATGTTGCAATAGAGGATTTTACAATGATGCTTTCAAGCAATATATTCTTGCAACTTGCCTTCTTTCATCAATTTCTCTACGAGCTTATGAAGTGCTCGGCATTTCTCTGTATCATGACCCACACAAAAGTGGTATAAACAGAATAAATCTTTGCGACACCGTTGACCAGGTCGCAGGAGAGAGGGCCTAATGAAACCTGGCTCCTGCTGAATAATTTGAAGAACTTCTTCCATAGAAATAGTCAAGCTTGCATACTTCCTTTTAGGCTCAGCTTGCTTATATTGGCGAGAAGCATGAGGTTCATTATCAGAAGTATGAGTTGATATATTAGAGTTATCAATACCTAACTCTGAATGCTTTGATTGAGATGTAGATGAATTCTCACGTTCATAACATATGTGTCGAGATACCAGGAGATTAGGATCTTGATCATATTGCAATAGGTTGCTGTTATGATTGAGAGATAAATAATTGTGAAGAGATTCACTATCCAACTGATGAGATAAAATCTGCGCTGGCACTTGAGCCATTTGATCTAGACGAAATATGTAGTCAGAATTCATGGCTTCAGCTCCAACAAACTGATTTGCGTGATCAATAAGATCCTTATAGGTGTCAGGCATTTTTGTAGTGAATTTGAATTTAAGCGGGCCTTGCCGAAGTCCGCTTATGAAAGCAACTTTATAGAAGTTTTGATCAACATTAACAACGTCAAGAGTTTCCTTTTGGAATCGCTCGATGAAGTGAGCATAAGACTCGTTGTCTTCTTGCTTGATCTGAAAAAGAGCTCCTATGTCCTTCTTTCTCTTCCTAAAGGTTCCAAACCTTGAGAGGAATTCTCTTTGAAGATTGCTAAAGCAAGTTATTGACTGAGGTGGTAGACAGTAGAACCAGTCCAATACTTGAGCACCAAAAGATATGATGAAGAGCTTGCATTTGATGCCATCTGATATAGCTTTCAATGAAACAATCGATTCAAAATCTTGTAAGTGAGAAACTGGATCGCTCGTTCCCGAATAGATTGGCAGACGAGGCTCTTTGAAATCATATGGAACCACTTCCCTTTGAATATGGGATGTGAAGGGAGAAGGAACTTGTTCTTCTCCTATAAAAGATGTTAGTTCATCAAGTATATGAGGATGAACATTCATGTTTACCTTATGAAGCTTGCAATGAGAGATGTAAACTCCTTAGATAGTAGGAGATTGTGGTCTCTACTTGAGACGGACACTTCTGAATGGTCAGGGTGTGCTCAAGGTCTCTTGATAGAAAATCCTTGAAGTTAATAACTTCCAAACGGAGTGGAATTTGGGAAATCCGAGGGCTGAAAAAGCGTCCGAACTGGTTCCCTGTTCACCGGGGAGTAGATCTCCTCGAGCTGGTTCCGACAAGCTTTGAATTTCTGAAATCGGACACTCGAATCAAGAGTTATGACTGTTTGAAGTTAAGGTAAGCTCTGAGCTTAATCTCAAATCTTCATTGCAACTGCTGTTCATCATCTGCTCAGGATCTGAAGGTCGCGTGTTAACTATTGATGCGCGAAATGCGAAAGGGAGTCGAGCATCACCAGCTAACGGGTGTTCGGTCTCACAAGCTAGGTGAATGAGTGGGTTGCGGGGATAGAGGAGAGGTTTGAGAGACTGCCGGGCAGCTGGTTACTCTGAGTCGCGCATGAAGACAGAGAAAATAGAAGAGAAAGGGCCGCTAGCAGCGGCAACAGTAGAATTCGCCCGTCGCGGCCTGAATACCACTCTTGTGATGGGCTTTTCCTTTGATCAAGTAGGGTTACAGCTTGCTATTGCACCATTACATGAAGAAGCAGTAAAGGGTACAATGGGGGAAGCTGGTGGCTAAAGAAGAGGGTGCCAGAAACTAAGTAAAAGAGGCTGCAGAGGACTGGAGAACTGAGGCTGCAGAGGCTGCGCAAGCTGCTGAGGGCAGAAAAAGCTAAGTCCACAACTCTTGACGACCTGGGAGAATTGGAAATCGGAGGCTGCGCAAGCTGCAGAGGGCAGAAAAAGCTAAGTCCACAACCCTTGACGACTTGGGCGGACTGGAGATTTGAGTCCGCTGACCTTGCTTGATCAAGCCGTGACGGACTGGAAAACTGAGGTCGCTGACTTTGATCAAGGTGGCAGTTCTCCTCTTCCCCTCCAGAATAAGAGGTCTTGGGGGTATTTATAGGCTCGGGCTGGAGACGGTCCTGGTAACATTACCCCCGGTAAGATGGTGAGCTTTGACCGAGTCCAAAACATTCTGGAGGCAGGTTGTCAGCTCCTAGGCGACCTGGAGGCAGGTCTTCAGCTCTTGGGCGACCTGGAGGCAGGTCATCAGCTCCTGGGCGACCTGGAGGCAGGTCTTCAGCTCCTGGGCGACCTGGAGGCAGGTCGTCAGCTCCTAGGCGACCTGGAGGCAGGTCTTCAGCTCCTGGGCGACCTGGAGGCAGGTCATCAGCTCCTGGGCGACCTGGAGGTAGGTCGTCAGCTCCTGGGCGACCTGGAGGCAGGTCGTCAGCTCCTAGGCGACCTGGAGGCAGGTCATCAGCTCCTGGGCGACCTAGAGGCAGGTCGTCAGCTCCTCGGCGGCCTGGAGGTAGGTCGTCAGCTCCTGGGCGACCTGGAGGTAGGTCGTCAGCTCCTAGGCGACCTGGAGGAAGGTCGTCAGCTCCTAGGCGACCTGGAGGCAGGTCTTCAGCTCCTGGGCGACCTGGAGGCAGGTCATCAGCTCCTGGGCGACCTGGAGGCAGGTCATCAGCTCCTGGGCGATCTGGAGGCAGGTCGTCAGCTCCTGGGCGACCTGGAGGCAGTTCGTCAGCTCCTGGGCGACCTGGAGGCAGGTCGTCAGCTCCTGGGCGACCTGGAGGCAGGTCGCCAACTCCCGGGCGACCTGGAGGCAGGTCGTCAGCTCTTGGTCGACCTGGAGGCAGGTCGTCAGCTCCTGGGCGACCTGGAGGCAGGTCGTCAGCTCCTGGGCGACCTGGAGGCAGGTCGTCAGCTCCTGGGCAACCTGGAGGCAGGTCGTCAGCTCCTGGGCGACCTGGAGGCAGGTCGTCAGCTCCTGGCCGACCTGGAGGCAGGTCGTCAGCTCCTGGGCGACCTGGAGGCAGGTCGTCAGCTCCTGGGCGACCTGGAGGCAGGTCTTCAGCTCCTAGGCGACCTGGAGGCAGGTCATCAGCTCCTGGGCGACTTGGAGGCAGGTCGTCAGCTCCTGGACGACCTGAAGGCAGGTCGTCGGCTCCTGGGCGACCTAGAGGCAGGTCGTCAGCTCCTGGGTGACTTGGAGGCAGGTCGTCAGCTCCTAGGCGACCTGGAGGCAGGTCTTCAGCTCCTGGGCGACCTGGAGGACCGAAGGAGCAGATTGCGCAGATCGCGCAGATCGCCCCTGCTGTTTTAGATCGCCTCCTGCAAGGAAGAGATGTTGCGCGACTAGCAGGCCTAACCATTCTTGAGATTTGAGTCCACCGACCTTGCTTGATCAAGCCGTGACGGACTGGAAAACTGAGGCCGCTGACTTTGATCAAGGTGGTAGTTCTCCTCTTCCCCTCCAGAATGAGAGGTCTTGGGGGTATTTATAGGCTCGGGCTGGAGACGGTCCTGGTAACGTTACCCCCGGTAAGGTGGTGAGCTTTGACCGAGTCCAAAACATTCTGGAGGCAGGTCGTCAGCTCCTAGGCGACCTGGAGGCAGGTCTTCAGCTCTTGGGCGACCTGGAGGCAGGTCGTCAGCTCCTTGGCGACCTGGAGGCAGGTCTTCAGCTCCTGGGCGACCTGGAGGAAGGTCGTCAGCTCCTAGTCGACCTGGAGGCAAGTCTTCAGCTCCTGGGCGACCTGGAGGCAGGTCATCAGCTCCTGGGCGACCTGGAGGCAGGTCGTCAGCTCCTGGGTGACCTGGAGGCAAGTCGTCAGCTCCTGGGCGACCTGGAGGCAGGTCGTCAGCTCCTGGGCGACCTGGAGGCAGGTCGTCAGCTCCTAGGCGACCTGGAGGCAGGTCGTCAACTCCTGGGCGACCTGGAGGCAGGTCGTCAGCTCCTAGGTGACCTGGAGGCAAGTCGTCAGCTCCTGGGCAACCTGGAGGCAGGTCTTCAGCTCCAGGGCGACCTGGAGGCAGGTCATCAGCTCCTGGGCGACCTGGAGGTAGGTCGTCAGCTCCTGGGTGACCTGGAGGCAGGTCGTCAGCTCCTGGGTTACCTGGAGGCAGGTCGTCAGCTCCTGGGCGACCTGGAGGCAGGTCGTCAGCTTATGGGCGACCTGGAGGCAGGTCGTCAGCTCCTGGGCGACCTGGAGGCAGTCGTCAGCTCTTGGGCGACCTGGAGGCAGGTCGTCAGCTCCTGGGAGACCTGGAGGCTGGTCGTCAGCTCCTGGGCGACCTGGAGGCAGGTCGTCAGCTCCTGGGCGACCTGGAGGCAGGTGGTCAGCTCTTGGGCGACCTGGAGGCAGGTCGTCAGCTCCTGGGCGACCTGGAGGCAGGTCATCAGCTCCTGGGCGACCTGGAGGCAGATCGTCAGCTCCTGGGCGACCTGGAGGCAGGTCGTCAGCTCCTAGGAGACTTGGAGGTAGGTCTTCAGCTCCTGGGTGACCTGGAGGCAGGTCGTCAGCTCCTGGGCGACCTGGAGGCAGGTCGTCAGCTCCTGGGCGACCTAGAGGCAGGTCGTCGGCTCCTGGGCGACCTGGAGGCAGGTCGTCAGCTCCTGAGCGACCTGGAGGCAGGTCGTCAGCTCCTAGGCGACCTGGAGGCAGGTCTTCAGCTCCTGGGCGACCTGGAGGACCGAAGGAGCAGATTGCGCAGATCACCCCTGCTGTTTTAGATCGCCTCCTGCAAGGAAGAGATGTTGCGCGACTAGCAGGCCTAACCGTGCGGCCTGCGAGTGTGAGCTATGGGAGCAGCCCGCCGTCCCGTAGGGCACGTAGTAGCTATGCGACCGGGGCGGTTAGACCGGGGAGACTGTGTAACACCCCAAAATGTTGTAGGAGCGACGGGGATCGAATTTGGCCAAGACAGGTTTTTGGTGCAGGTGACACGGGCCCCGACACGGGCGTGTCGGAGGCCGTGTCGGGCGTGTCGAGCTCGGGCCGTGTCGTCGACCAGTTCAGGTCGACGATGGTCGTGTGGTGGAACACGGCCTAGGACACGGGCGTGTCCCAGGCCGTGTCACACCTGTGCTGTGCGGTTGGGTACATGGGTAGTGACACGGGCACGAACACGGGCGTGTCTAGTTTGATACGGGCATGTCCGATGCCGTGTCACCAAGCCGTGTACCCCTCTGACTGCAAAGTGTTGATTTATTGCACACGGGGGCATGACACGGGTCCCGACACGGGCGTGTCGCAGGCGACACGGGCGTGTCGGAGGCGACACGGGCGTGTCGGAGGCCTTGTCACATGCCGTGTGCTGGTTTTCAATTTGGGTCGAGACGGCGAATGAGCTACACGGCCAGGCACACGGCCGTGTGCCAACCCGTGTTCGGCCCAGATTTTATGATTTTGGATTTAATCCGGGCCGTTCGTTTCCTTGGCTTTGGATCCGACGGTGGGGGGCTGCTCCTGGGTGGTTATGGCCGGGAAATAGGGTTTAGAAACCCATTTTTCATTGGCCCATCTCTCTCTAAAAGTTAGAGAGAAGGGAGAGCAAGGAGGAAGGTGGAGTCCAAGATTCGGCCGCCGGAAGAGCTTCGGAGCTCCGAATCGCGATCCGAGTCCAGATCCGCGGAGGCGACGCCGTTGCGGTGCTTTCCAACCGTATAGTTTTCGATGGCGCCGCGGATGAATGCAAGGGTAACAATTTCTCATCCTTGGGCATGTGAAGCCCTCTTTTCCTTTGCATAGGAAGCCCTCTCTCGCGAGTGAGCGAAGAGTTGGAGAGTTCCTTGGGGCAGATATGTAAAGTCCCCCTTGTGTAGAGTCCGTATGCGAAAATGGACATAGGCATTGTGTGTGAAGCCTATTCGGACATGTTGGTCCAGATCGGTGATGTTGCATTGCATATGAACCGGGGAAGACTCCGGGTGTTTGGGTGTTTTCGGGTTTTTCTACGTGGTAGATTGCATCAGGGAGCCTTCGAGATTATCTCCAAGGTACACCCGGAAAACTTGGCAAAAGCGGGTTTTGCCAACACGGTGGCCGGGGAGCCAACGTGAACATAACCGGGTTATGTGATTGTTGTGGCGGAAACGGGACTCGGTGACCTGCGCATATGGCTTAAATTGCCGTTGCGATATGAGCACGGGTCAGGCGGAACCATACCCGGTCTATGTCGTTCGGTAGGACCGTTGGCATGGATGAGGATCTTCGGCGGTCTATGGCTTAAATTGCCGTGACCAAGGCCAGGAAGGCAAAATGCTCATATGGATGACCGTCCAAGAGGCGGTGGTGGATTGGGAACGTCTATGGCTTGAATTGACGTGACGTTGGCCGGTTCGCCGAGAATGTGCCCTGAGTGCACGGGGTGTGTGGCCGTGCGAGCCTACGCCTGTGTTGATGTGTATTCACATTAATATATTGCCTATACTAATAAAGTGCAGGGAAAGAGCATCGCCGCCCCGATTTTTGGGGCGGGATCGTTATAATTTGGTCAGCATAGCTGACCGTTGCTTTTGTTTGCCACCGGGCGGTGGTTTGTGCTTGCAGGTGCTGCGGAGCCGAGCGGAAAATAGCGGGCTAAAGCCCATGTTGCGGTGCTGGCCCTCGAAGGCCTAACCCTTTTTATGCTTTCCGTTTATTTCATGTATGGCCGGCCTGCGAGCCGAAGTATGTAATACATGTTTTGTTAAGCAAACCTTGTAAGGCCTTAAGGCCGGTACTTTTGTAGTTTCATTCCTATTGTTACTTCTGTAGTGGACATTCCTGCTTGGCAGGGTTCTTGAAGTCGTGCAACTTAATAATTTGCTTCCGCTAGAATGACTCTGTGTAGGACGTTGGTGATTGGTTGTATGGTTTCAACGCGTAACCAACCGGTCTGTCCGTAGTATATGGCGTCGGGCCCCGGCCGGACCTACTGCTATATGCTATGTGACGGATAGGGGTGTTACAAATTGGTATCAGACTTCTGGTTTCGGTCAAGCTTAAATGAATTCGTGGACGAATTCACTTTAAGGGGTGGTGAGCACATGTGTGCGTCACCGTTATAACATGAAAAGAACCCATGAATGTCCACTTAGGATTGAAAATATACATGTTTGAGGAACCTGCGTGTTCCTATAATTGCTGTTTGCAGTAATTTTTGGGTCGCTTATCGGTGTTTTGCACGATTATAGGTGACCAGAAGTGGCGCTGGGCCGTCTGAACGGCCAGGTTCTGAGGCGAGCAGTGCGCCAAGCGATGCGCCAAGCGATGCGCCTGCAACACCTCCATCTGCCGAGACCATTAGGTTGGTGGCAGAAGCGGTCATGGCAATGATAAATGCGCAGCCTACAAGGCAGGTGCAGCAGCCTGCTCCTGCTATGGAGCAAGTACCGCTTCAGACGGCAGAGCAAAGGAGGGCTGAGCAAGTAGTTTTGGAGCCAGAGTTGCCTCGGAGAGCAACTGAAAGACAACTGAAGCACGTGATGGGCTTTCACCCACCGGTATTCACGGGGGCAGAAACCCCGACCCAAGCAGAGGATTGGCTCTCAAGGGTCAACAGGGTGATGACTGCGACGGAAACGGAAGAGTGGCAGAAGACCACTATAGCGACGTTCCTTTTGGATGGGGACGCAAGGTTATGGTGGGAAGGCCTAGAACTACATCAGTTGCGGGGAAGGCCGTTGGCCGAAGTTCCGATGGAGGAGTTTGCGAGACTATTCATGGCTCGATACCTCCCCTCGGCGCAGAGAATTGCGCTAGAAAGCGAATTTCAGAAGTTGGTGCAAGGGGATTGCACCGTTGATGAGTACCTCCACGAGTTTACTCGGTTGGGGAGATATGTCGGCGCTACCTTCGCAGACGAGGAGCGCAAGACGAGCCGCTTCTACGAAGGGCTAAGAGATGATCTAAGATTGCTACTGTCGGGGCCCAAGGCGCAGGGTTTCATGACCCTGGTCAATTCGGCCCGGTCCTTGGAGAAGGACATGAAGAATGTCCAAGCGAAGAAGGAATCCGGTAGCAAGAAAGCGGAGTTCAAGGCACCGACTACGTCGAAGTCAGGCTACCGCAGATTCTATAAGAAAGCTAAGACGTCGGGTCCAGCTGCTTCAGGTGCCTCGGGGGCAACTACCAATCGAACCCCGGGCGCTTGTTTCACGTGTGGAAAGACGGGGCACTTTGCCCGTGATTGCTGGAGTGGACGCTCAAAGTCCGAAAGGAAACAAGGAGCTACCTACGAGGAGAAGGGCAAAGCGGTGGAGTCGACCGCGTCCCACTATGCTCCGACTCAGCCTAGAGTCTATAACTTGGGCCAGCAGGAGGCCATCTAGCAAGCGGATGTGGTGACAGGTATGAGTTAATTTATAGCAAGTTAGCTTTAATATCGTTATCTATTGCTTGTTAGCCTAATATTGTTTGTATAGGCTTTGTTGTGATTAGTGATAGTCCGGCACGGGCACTGTTCGATACGGGAGCTTCACATTCCTTCTTGTCCGAAAGTTTCATATCGCGCATCGGAGTCCCCTCTTCGATGGCGAAGGACAAGTTGGATGTGCTGCTACCGAATGGGTGCTCGATGCGTGCGGACAGGGTGTGCGCTGTAAAGGTTCACATTGGGAGCCAAGAGTTCGACTTGCTAGCGTCATTGCTGCCGCTAGTAGAGTTCGACGTTATATTTGGAATGGATTGGCTGTCAGAGCAGAAAGCTTGGATCGAATGTGACCGGAAGGAGGTCAAGCTGGGTGTAGGGCGGGAGACTACATTCGAGGGGCTAAAGGGGTCGAGCAAGACACTAATGTCTGCTCTTCAGGTGGTGAAGGCAGTTCGTGCTGGTGCAGAGCTGTTCTTCGCAATAGTGGGGGTTGTGGAGCCAAAGTCTCCGTTGGATAGCATCCCCGTGGTTTGCGAATACCCCGATGTGTTCCCGGATAGTCTTCCCGGAGCCCCACCGCAGCAGGAGATTGATTTCACCATCGAGCTCGTGCCGGGGGCCAAACCGGTGTCACGTGCTCCGTATAGGTTGGCGCCTAAGGAGATGGCAGAGTTGAAAGTTCAGCTAGAGGAGCTGATGGAGCAAGGGTATGTGCGTCCAAGCTTGTCGCCTTGGAGCGCACCGGTCCTCTTCGTTAAGAAGAAGGATGGTAGTATGCGGCTGTGTATCGACTACAGAGAGTTGAACAAGCTAATGGAGAAGAATAAGTACCCGATCCCGAGGATTGATGATCTCTTTGATCAGTTGGTCGGATCGTCGGTATACTCCAAGTTGGACTTGAAGTCGGGGTACTATCAGCTGAGGATCAGGGAGTGTGATATCCCGAAGACGGCGTTCAGTACAAGGTATGGGCATTTTGAGTTCACGGTCATGCCGTTTGGACTGACGAATGCGCCATCGGTATTTATGGACTTGATGAACAGGACGTTCAGAGATTTCCTGGATCGCTTTGTGATCGTCTTTATTGATGATATTCTAGTGTACTCGCAGTGCGAAGAGGATCACTTCAAGCACTTGCATTTGGTGTTGGAGACTCTGAGGAGGAATGAGCTTTACGCAAAGTTCTCCAAGTGCGAGTTCTGGCTACCCTCGGTAGCGTTCCTTGGTCATATAGTGAGTGGGGAAGGTATATCGGTGGATCCGACGAAGATTGTTGTGATACGGGAGTGGCCTGCGCTATCTTCTGTCGCGGAAGTCCGTAGTTTTCTCGGGCTTGCCGGATATTACAAGCGCTTCGTAGAGAACTTCTCGCGGGTAGCGTTACCTCTCACGAAGTTGACAAGGAAGGATCAGAAATTCTTGTGGACGCAAGAGTGCGTGCAAGCTTTCGAGGAGCTGAAGAGACAGTTGACCACGGCGCCAGTGCTTAGTTCGCCGAGTGGGACCGAGGGCTTCGAGGTGTATAGCGACGCTTCGGGTAGTGGCTTGGGCTGCGTGTTGTTGCAGCATGGGAGCGTGATAGCGTATGGATCGCGTTAGTTGAAGGTGCATGAAAGAAATTATCCGGTGCACGACTTGGAGTTGGCGGCCGTGATTTTTGCACTCAAGTTGTGGAGGCACTACCTATACGGCGTAAGGGTCGATATATACACCGATCACAAGAGCCTAAAATACTTGTTGGATCAAAAGGACCTTAACATGAGGCAGAGGAGGTGGATGGAGTTCCTTGGGGACTACACCTTCAAAATACATTATGTACCCGGGAAGGGTAACGCAGTTACGGATGCGCTGAGCCGCAGGGCTCCCGCCCAAGCCAACTGGTTGTCGGTGCATGATGAGCGGCTAGTACGGGAGTTGGAGGAGCTTGAGATCTGTTGCGTTGACAGGCAGACGAGCGCCAAAGCAATGTTAAACTGGACAGAAGTGCAGTATGACCTGGCTGACCGGGTTCGGCATGCATTGGAGTTAGATGACTCCATGAAGGAGCTTTTGGAGGCCGCTCTGGATGGGTCAAATTCCCAGTTCTCGGTGGAAGATGGTTTGTTAAGGAAGGGTCATCGGTTGTGCGTCCCGAGTGGGGGTAACCTCCGAGCGGAGTTGATGTACGAGGCTCATCATACCAAGTACTCAATCCACCCAGGGAGCACGAAGATGTATCGTGATCTCAAAAAGTTGTTTTGGTGGCCGGGGCTCAAGAAAGATGTGGCGTTGTACGTGACTAAGTGCCAAACGTGCGCCTTAGTGAAGGCGGAGTGCCAAAAGCCGGGAGGATTTCTGAAGTCCTTGCCTATACCGGAGTGGAAATTCGACGATATATCTATGGACTTTGTGCACGGGTTGCCAAGGTCGCAGAAGGGGAACGACGCCATCTGGGTGATCGTAGATCGGCTAACCAAGGTGTCGCATTTCATTCCGCATAGGAAGGATGATCCAGTGGAGAAATTGGCAAAGTTGTATGTTGACAATATTGTTAGGCTGCATGGTGTGCCCCGTAGCATTGTGAGTGATCGCGATGGGCGGTTCACGTCGAATGATTGGAGGTTGGTGCAGCGGATGCTGGGAACAAAGTTAAAGTTCAGCACAGCTTTCCATCCGCAGACGGATGGGCAGACCGAGAGGGTCAATAGAACAATGGAGGACATGCTACGCATGTGTGTTCTGAATTTCGGTAAGCATTGGGAAGATCACCTGTATTTGGTGGAATTCGCGTACAACAGCAGCTACCAAGCGAGTATACAAATGGCGCCCTTCGAGGCCCTGTATGGTAGGAAGTGTCGCACGCCGTTATCGTGGCTTGAAACGGGTGAGCCAAGGTTGTACAAGAAGCCGGAGGTGGAGAGTGCTACCTCGTTGGTGCGGATCATTCGGGAGCGCTTGTTGATCGCTCAGGACCGGCAGGCGAAGTATTACAATGCCAAGCACCGGAACGTGGAGTTCGCGGTAGGCGATTGGGTATACCTGAAAGTGAAGCCGTTCAAGGGGGTTTCGCGGGTGAGACGCTTGAAGAAGCTGAGCCCAAGATACCTTGGACCTTTTGAGGTTCTGGAGCGAGTCGGCGAAGCTGCTTACCGTTTGAAGCTATCGGTGGAGTTAAGCGGATTACATGATGTGTTCCACATTTCTGTGTTGCGGAAGGCGGTGCAAGAGCCTTCGCAGGTAATCGCGGTTGACCAAGTGCCGGTGGACGAAGGGTTGACGACTAGGGTCAAGCCCATTCGTATTGAAGATGTTGAGGTAAAGAGACTCCGTAACAAGGAGATCCGGATGGTTAAGGTCCGGTGGGATAATTGCGGGCGTGAGGAGCTCTCTTGGGAGCGGGAGCAGACTATGCTCGAGGAGTACCCAGAACTATTCCGCTCAGGTACTGTTTTACGTTAAGCCCTGTTTTTCCTTTATTAATTTCGTGGACAAAATTCTTTAAGGGGGGTAGAATTGTAACACCCCAAAATATTGTAGGAGCGACGGGGATCGAATTTGGCCAAGACAGGTTTTTGGTGCAGGTGACACGGGCCCCGACACGGGCGTGTCGGAGGACGTGTCGGGCGTGTCGAGCTCGGGCCGTGTCGTCGACCAGTTCAGGTCGACGATGGTCGTGTGGTGGAACACGGCCTAGGACACGGGTGTGTCCCAGGCCGTGTCACACCTGTGCTGTGCGGTTGGGTACATGGGTAGTGACACGGGCACGAACACGGGCGTGTCTAGTTTGACACGGGCGTGTCCGATGCCGTGTCACCAAGCCGTGTACCCCTCTGACTGCAAAGTGTTGATTTATTGCACACGGGGGGCGTGACACGGGTCCCGACACGGGCGTGTCGCAGGCGACACGGGCGTGTCGGAGGCCGTGTCACATGCCGTGTGCTGGTTTTCAATTTGGGTCGAGACGGCGAATGAGCTACACGGCCAGGCACACGGCCGTGTGCCAACCCGTGTTCGGCCCAGATTTTATGATTTTGGATTTAATCCGGGCCGTTCGTTTCCTTGGCTTTGGATCCGACGGTGGGGGGCTGCTCCTGGGTGGTTATGGCCGGGAAATAGGGTTTAGAAACCCATTTTTCATTGGCCCATCTCTCTCTAAAAGTTAGAGAGAAGGGAGAGCAAGGAGGAAGGTGGAGTCCAAGATCCGGCCGCCGGAAGAGCTTCGGAGCTCCGAATCGCGATCCGAGTCCAGATCCGCGGAGGCGACGCCGTTGCGGTACTTTCCAACCGTATAGTTTTCGATGGCGCCGCGGATGAATGCAAGGGTAACGATTTCTCATCCTTGGGCATGTGAAGCCCTCTTTTCCTTTGCATAGGAAGCCCTCTCTCGCGAGTGAGCGAAGAGTTGGAGCGTTCCTTGGGGTAGATATGTAAAGTCCCCCTTGTGTAGAGTCCGTATGCGAAAACGGACATAGGCATTGTGTGTGAAGCCTATTCGGACATGTTGGTCCGGATCGGTGATGTTGCATTGCATATGAACCGGGGAAGACTCCGGGTGTTTGGGTGTTTTCGGGTTTTTCTACGTGGTAGATTGCATCAGGGAGCCTTGGAGATTAACTCCAAGGTACACCCGAAAAACTGGGCAAAAGCGGGTTTTGCCAACACGGTGGCCGGGGAACCAACGTGAACATAACCGGGTTATGTGATTGTTGTGGCGGAAACGGGACTCCGTGAGTCTTGACCTGCGCATATGGCTTAAATTGCCGTTGCGATATGAGCACGGGTCAGGCGGAACCGTACCCGGGCTATGTCGTTCGGTAGGACCGTTGGCATGGATGAGGGTCTTCGGCGGTCTATGGCTTAAATTGTCGTGACCAAGGCCAGGAAGGCAAAATGCTCATATGGATGACCGTCCAAGAGGCGGTGGTGGATTGGGAACGTCTATGGCTTGAATTGACGTGACGTTGGCCGGTTCGCCGAGAATGTGCCCTGAGTGCACGGGGTGTGTGGCCGTGCGAGCCTACGCCTGTGTTGATGTGTATTCACATTAATATATTGCCTATACTAATAAAGTGCAGGAAAAGAGCATCGCCGCCCCGATTTTGGGGGCGGGATCGTTATAATTTGGTCAGCATAGCTGACCGTTGCTTTTGTTTGCCACCGGGCAGTGGTTTGTGCTTGCAGGTGCTGCGGAGCCGAGCGGAAAATAGCGGGCTAAAGCCCATGTTGCGGTGCTGGCCCTCGAAGGCCTAACCCTTTTTATGCTTTCCGTTTATTTCATGTATGGCCGGCCTGCGAGCCGAAGTATGTAAGACATGTTTTGTTAAGCAAGCCTTGTAAGGCCTTAAGGCCGGTACTTTTGTAGTTTCATTCCTATTGTTACTTCTATAGTGGACATTCCTGCTTGGCAGGGTTCTTGAACTTGTGCAACTTAATAATTTGCTTCCGCTAGAATGACTCTGTGTAGGACGTTGGTGATTGGTTGTATGGTTTCAACGCGTAACCAACCGGTCTGTTCGTAGTATATGGCGTCGGGCCCCGACCGGACCTACTGCTATATGCTATGTGACGGATAGGGGTGTTACAGACTGTCCTAGGCGCACGACCTGAGCGGATAGGAGTTTCTATCCGCCTGACCCAAAAAGGAGGGGTGAGGCAGATCGAGACCCTCGGGAGGAACCCCTGAGTGGGCCGCGACTTGCAAGCTAGAGACCTTGGGAGGGATCGTCGATTTTGTGGTTAACACAAGACATGAAACACATTATGCATCCCACTCATGACTGATGGTAATACAAGGTATGCAACCGAACCAATTTTAGTCAGAACCTCGAATGGGCCGATATATCGTGGTTTAAGATTCCCGCTTCCTCCAAATCTCTTAATATCAGGTCCAAGTTTCACCTTCAGGAATACATGGTATCCGACTTGAAACTCCACATCACGGTGCTTTAAGTCAAAATATTTCTTCTATCTGTCTTGAGCGATTAATAGTTGATCTCAGACTATTTGAATTATCATATTAGAATCTTTAATCAACTACGGCCCAAACATAGTTTTCTCCCCAACTTCAAACTAGCATAGAGGAGTACATCACCTTCTTCCATATAGAGCTTTGTATGTAGCCATTTAGATGCTTGAGTGAGCTATTATTATAGGTAAATTGCACCATCGGAAGGTGCTGCTCCTAGCTTCCTCCAAACTCAAGTATGCACATCCGCAACAGGTCTTTTAGTGTTTGATTTGTCCTTTCAATCTATCCATTAGTCTGGGGATTGGATGATAAGCAGTACTAAAGTTAAGTTGTGTACCAAGATATTCTTGAAAAGCCTTCTAAAATCTCGATGTAAATCTTGGGTCACGATCGGACACAATCGTGACTGGGACTCCATGCAAGGTTACAATACAATCGATGTACTTCTGAGCTAACCTTGATATTGACTCACCGACTTTTATTGGCAAGAAGTGGGCTGACTTGGTTAATCGGTCGACGATTACCCAAATTGCATCATTTCCTGATGGGGTTCTTGGAAGACCTACTATTAGATCTATCGAGATGTCTTCACATTTTCACTTAGGGATTAGTAGAAATTGCAGTTCTCCGCCTGGATAGCGATGCTCAACCTTAACATGATGGCAGGTCAAGCACTGCTGAACAAATTTTGCAATATCTGATTTCATACCTGGCCACCAGAAATTTATTTTCAAATCATGATACATCTTTATCGCTACAGGATGGATTAAGAGTTTTGACTGAAGTGCTTCTCATAATAATCGATCTCGAAGGTTATCCATCTTAGGAACTCCTTATTTCGTACCGCATCTTAGAATACCATCATCATCAATGCAAAATTTAGATTGCGATTTTTCTACCAGGGCCTCTGACATTTTCTCTCATTCTTCATCATGTTTGCCTTTTTGGATAACTTGTAACCAATTGGGGGTGATCATTAGTTGCGCTAGGGTTGATTGTAAAATGATGCTCCCGAATCTAATTTCAAGTTTTCCAAGTCGCTTATAAGAGAGTAAGCTACTAGTTTTACTTCATATCAACGACTTAATGCATGCGCTACTACATTTACTTTGCCCGGATGATAGAGAATCTCCAAGTCGTAGTCTTTGATGAGTTCTAATCACCTTCTTTGTCGCATGTTTAGATCCTTTTGACCTAGGAAATATTTCAAGCTCTTATGATCTGGGAATACTTGACAATTTGTCCCTAAAAGGTAATGTCTCCAAATCTTCAGAGCAAAAACCACCGCGCCAAGCTCTAAATCATGAACATGATAATTCTTCTCTGCTCCTTTCAACTGTAGAGAATCATAGACTATGACCTTTCCTTGCTGCATCAATACACACCCTAGCCCTTGATACGATGTGTCATTGTATATCTGAAAACCTTCATAACCATCAGGAAGGAATAAAATTGATGCAGACACTAGTAATTGTTTAAGTGTTTGGAAATTTTCTTTACACTTATCGCTCCAATCAAACTTTGCCGCCTTCTGGGTTAATTGCGTTATTGGGGTCGCAATTTTAGATAAGTCTTTTACAAGCTTTTGATAATATCCCACTAATCCCATAAAACTTCAAATTTCAGTGACATTAGTCGGACGAGGCCATTTAACAATTGTTGAGATCTCGGCGGGATCTACAGATACTCCTTTAGCACTAATGACGTGACCCATGAAGGCTACTTCTTCCAACCAGAAGTGACACTTCGAGAATTTGGCAAATAATTGATGTTCTCTTAGTATTTGAAGGATTTAACGCAAATGGTCTTCATGCTCCTTCTTACTCTTTGAATACACCAATATGTCATCAAGGAAGATTATGGCAAATCGATCAAGAAAAGGGTGCATGATTTGGTTCATCATGTCCATAAATGCCACTAGAGCATTGGTGACTCTAAAGGGCATCACAAGAAATTCATAATGACCATATCTTGTGCGGAATGCTATCTTCTGGATATCATCATCCTTCACTCGCAACTGATGATAATCAGATCGTAAATCAATCTTCAAGAAAACCGCCAAGCCTTGAAGCTTGTCAAATAAGTCGTCAATCCTCGACAATGGATACCGATTCTTGATGGTGACTTTGTTCAACTCGTGATAATCAATGCACATCTGTATACTGTCGTCTTTTTTCTTCACGAATAAAATTGGAGCTCCCCACGACGAAGTGCTTGGATGAATGAATCCTTTGTTCAACGGATCCTATAATTGCTCTTTTAATTCTTGTAGTTTAGGTATCGCTAGGCGATAAGGAGTTTTAGAGATGGGCTCTACTCCTGGAAGTAGGACGATTGAGAATCAATCTCCCTGCGCGGAGGAAGTCCAGATAGGTCTTCGGGAAAGACACCTGGTTATTCTCGAACTATAGATATATCTTTAACATTTTTCTTTACTCCTTCGACTTCCGTTACACTGGCTAGATAAGCCGTACATCCTGCTTTAGAAATTTACGTGCTTTTAGTGCGAATATTATTGAGACAATTCCGCCCTCTCCTCGGGACTTAATGATGAATTGAAATGATTGATGGAAGTTAATTTTTTTCTCAGCACAATCGATTGTTGCTCGATGTTTTGTAACCAATCTATACCCAGAATTATATCAAAATGATTAAGATTGAAGATAATAAGATTTGCCTCGAAAGTCTGTTCTTTAATTATCAGTCTGTTCTTTTTACGTTACTATGGACATAATTATCAACTTTGACTTTTCTCCATTTGGTAAGCTTATACAAATTCCTTCTAGTTTTTGTTTAGATAGTGATAATTGACTAGATATTGTATTAGATATGAAAGAGTGTGTTATGCCAGAATCGAAGAGTGCAGTAGTAGAATTGTCTTCAAAAATTATTGTACCTGTTATCACATCAGTCGCTTCCCGAGACTCTTCCTGGTTCATTCTATAAATGTGAAGTTGAGCTAGTGCCTACTGTCTCGTTCCTTCGGTTGATTGCCCTTCAAAATCCTTCTTCTTTGGACAATTTCTAATAAGATGGTTTGACTGATGACAATAAAAATAGGTATTGTCCCTCCTGTCTGAAGTACAGGTGCCACAATGTTGTTTGTTGACTTTCGGGCATGTCGGGTTAGGCTGAATTGAATTATTCTAGCGCTTCAGTTGACTTTGATAGTTGTGGTACAGATTCTTTCGTTTCTCTCCTGACTGGAATGGTCGTGTTGTCTGATGCCTTTCTTCGACTCGGCAAGCCGCCTTAATTAGTGCTTCATAGTCATAGATGTCAAAAGGGGCTAGAGCGTCTTGGATTGAATCTCTTAATCCCCGTCGCAACATAAACATTTGCTAGTCTAGCGAACCAGCAACATCGAGGACATGCTCAAGAATAGGTGTGTCAAAAAAAACTGGGCTCGGTGGGTCGGCCCGCCCTGAAAAAATCCTGGCTAGGCCCGACCCAGGAAAAGCCCGGCCCGGGCCTAGCCCGGGCTGGGGGCCCTTACATGGCCCCCGTTTTGACTCGGTGCCCGGCCCAAGCCAGTCCGGGTAAGCCTGGGCGTCGGGCCTAGCCTGGCCCAGCACCCAGGCAGGCGGAATATCTCGCCTCCTGGCAGGATTAACATTTAGGCGGGATTAATCCCTCCTCTATTTAGGCGGGATTAATCCCGCCTATTTAAGCAGGATTAAAATCCCTCCTATTAAAAATCCCGCCTATTAAATTTAATATGAGGGATTTTAATCTCGTCTAAATAGGGAAATCAGGCCGACCCGGGCCTGGCCTGGCCTGACCTTAAGGCCCTTAATCAGGCCCCCTCTTCTAGAGGGGGCCCAAGCCCGGCTCATGTCAGGCCTCGATCGAGCCTGGTTGGCAAAAAGCCTGGGCCCGATCGGGCCAGGTCCAGCCCGGCCCGATCGGGCTTTTTGGGCACGACTGCTCGAGCATCAAAGAAAATTTGGATTCATATTCTGTGACAGAAAGTGTTCCATGAGTTAATTGTGCAAGTTGTTCGTTCATTATCTGTCGAGCTGACACATGCCAATACCACTTGCAAAATCCATTTACGAATTCACTCCAAGCGATGTCGGTCGTCTTCTTTCCCTTCAAGTGGATGCGTTGGTGATTGTTCCACAAAGCTACAACATCTTTTTGCCGAATAAATTCAACAAGATTCCCTCGCTTTTCTTTTGGGCACTCCACGAAGCCACTCTTCAGCGTCGAGTGGGTTCGCGGAGCCTGCATATTTTAGGGACCCGTTCGCATAAAGATGTCCAACCATCTTCCAGCATTGGCGGTATCGAATCCCGATCTCGGAGGTGGGACTGATCCTCCTTGCAGAGCTTCTGTCAGGACTACTGCCAGTTGAGCTTATGGGGTATTACAGGCAACCTTGGAGGGTGACTATCTTGGTCACTATCTCCGTTGATATGGTCATTCACTTGCGAATCGGTATTGACCATTTCCTGAAAAAGAATAGGCATTCAAATTTGAGAAAATCAATCCCCATATACACTAATTTTTTTGTATTTGCATAATTAACTTACAGTTTTCTTGTTTAAGGTGCCCATTAGCCAGGTAAGCGTAAGATTCGTGATCGTACTATGTACCATTATACACCATTTTTTTTCAGGGGATACGGGCTCACTCCTAACCACTTTCTTAGACACCAATTAGACAGCATAAATTTTGATCTCGCAAGTTCAGTGCCTTATTAAACTGATCTTATTTTGTTCCTAATTGTTTCTACCCCACTCAGGTTTACTAACTTATGTCTAAGGGGTATAATCATATTTTCAAGTATTCTACTGGTTCTGATCTTTTATGTAAAACCTCCCACTGATACCAACTTGTCACACCCTGACCCAATAAGCTCGAATTAACGAGGCAGAAACAGTAAATGTAAGGTTAGGATCTTTTAAATAGTTATACATTCCAGAGAAAGAATCAACACAACCAATATTTTCTTATTCATAATTCAAAGCTTACATGAGTACATCATTTGATACATCACTTTTCTTTTTCATAGTAAATAATAATAGTCTTTCTTACTGCTCACGATCGTCCATATCCGCTTTGGTACCTTAAAACATTAGTAGACCAGTGAGCATTCTCGCTCACCCTGAAAGAATATCACAATACAAAATATGTATGCAGAATGAAGTGAATAAATAAATACATTTTTTAAAATACTCGGTATGCTGATCATATATTTTTATCATATATTCTTTATTTACTTTTATCGTACATAATTTGACATACTGTACAATATTATTCATAACATCATGTTGTTCCTGCACAATAACATTTACAAAGCATCATGTATGTTACTGCAAGCATTCATGTAGCATCATGCATGTTATAGCACAATAGTGTTCACATAGTATCACGCATGTTGCCGCATAATAGCATCCACATAGCATCGTGCATGTTATGTCACAATAGCATTTTCATGTTCTCAATATACAAAATTTCATGTTTTCAAAATGCATGCATGTATATTTAAACTCAGGATGTCATTATCACGTGAATACACATAATTCTACCCTTTGTTATGATTAACGGAAATTTCGACATTATTCTTGTATGCTAACGGGTTCATATCATAATTTTAGCATTATTTTTTTCTTAATGACTATTAATTATAGCATTAATGAATATTGACGTAACATATAAGTATTGCATTATTTTTCACCTACCTCAATTTTCACGCTCCAAAATCTGAGCTTTGAACCTCCTCTTAGAAAGATCAGCACTTCGATAGAAATCCGACAACACTCTGACAATTAATTGTGCACTCGTTGAAAAAAATAATACTTTGGTGTCGCTTTTGCAGCACCTAAGAAAGCTTTGTCACAAGACAAGGCCAAAAAACTAGCATTCAAGCCTCTCTGGGAGTTTCCCTGAAAGTTCGACAGCGATCCGAGACTTTCTCTCTCCCCTCTCACACCTTCTCTCTAAGATTTCCGAATTTTGGAAAGGAATTGGAATGAGAAAGATAGCTCCTTGGATAACTATTTATAAGAGCTTTGAAACTCCACTAAAATCGCCTCAATCCGAGTTATGTAGCTCCCAAAAATGTGAAAAAAATGAAGAGAAGTTCAATTTGAACATTTATACATTTATGATGGTGCCACGTGTCGCCCATCTGATCCTCCTCCTGGTACATGTTTTTCATGTGGAGAATGTGCATGGCACTGCCACGTGGTGTGGAGGCTGCCACGTGGTGTCGTCTCGTGTTTTTTGACTTTTGGTTCCTTTTTAGGTGCCAAAAATTTACAAAATTACCTACCTTATGGTTTTTCGATGTTCCAGACCTGACTACAGCCTCTGTTTTACCAAAGTTTGAGCGGTTAGTGCCTAAATTGCACTTTTTCATATGTGCTCCGATATTGATAAATAAAATGTGTATTTCAATCGATTTGATATTCTGAGTTCGTTGACAACTATGTTTCTCAAAATTTGCACTGATTGCACTGAAAAACGCATTTTTGTGACGAACTCCGATTTTGATAATTAATATGTTGATTCATATGTAATTCAATGTTCCGAGTCTATTGGCGGACCCAGTTTTCTTGAAAATTGTGCCAATTACTCATAATTCACACTGGTTGCACCGAAAATGCACGTTTTGTCACAAACTCTAATTTCGATAAATAATATGTCGATTCATAGGTTTTTTAATCTTTTGAATTAACCATGGACTCAGTTTTCTAAGATTCAACTCTGTTTAATAATTGAATTTTTTAACGTGATTATTAATACATAATAAATATTATTTAACACTAATCGTGATTAAGTAATTACTGAGTATTACATATGACATAATGAAAGCATGGAAATTAGAACTGCGCATTTCAAGTGAATAGGGAAAGAGGAGAGAGATTGCCTTTATAAATCACATTTATTTATCACGAAAGAATTACAGAGAAAGTGAAAGAAATGAAATGCAAAAAAGAAAAAATTAAGGTATAAAGTAAAAAAAACAAGCACATAAGACATATTTGCGTAAAGTTTCTCCAAAAATCTGGATACTCTGATGCACTGCCATCACAAGTTCAGTCAGAACCTTCACCAAGGACCCAAGGAATCATTGCACCAATCTTTTGAAGAGAGATTCAATAACTATTATTGAGTCCTTTTGCGAGAGACCTGTAAAACTTATGTTGGGTTTTGTTGAACATCTAATACACAACACAATACAAAAATACATGCCAAGGAATGATGCAAAACTAGTAAATAAGAAAAGTTAGACATATACTTGTGATGAAATCATATTTCATGAAGATTATGCTTAAATTGAGAATCCAATGCAGAACAAAATTCAAGTCTTCATTGGAATCCACACAAACATTAGACACTACATTGTCCTTCCAGCAGTCTTGGAATTGGAAAATAATCGCCCTTCTCTGCAACAAAATATTAGTTTGTTTTTGACAGAGACTTTCATACATTCCTCGTCCTTCAAAACAATTCATCTTCTGACTTGATTTTGCACCCTAATAGTTTCTTAAATTGTCATTGTTATATCAAAGAGAGGAGAGAGATCTCAAAAATCCATAAGGAGTGGAAGTTATGGTACTGAAATATCGTTTGAGGTTCAAGCCAAGAAACGGGAGGAATCCGTCAACTTTCTGACTTTAGTCAACATTTGGAATTAGTTGACAATCACAAACCAATTCGACATGCATTGATTTCTCCAATCAACATATGTCGAGTACTTCAAGTTGATGTTCATTGGGTTTGATCCATTGGACATTCGGAAGCCATTTCAAATTTAATTCAACAAGCATCAATTCATAATTTCTATTTAGAAGATAAAATCACATACAAACCCAAATACGATAGCTGGTATAAACCTAAGAAAAAAATGTTTTCTTCGAAGAAGTAATGTTAGAAAATCTTATATTAATCGAGATAAACATGTTCGTAAATACAATAAGCGACAAAATTATCATAAAACCTTAGTTTGTTTTGTCTGTAGCTCAATCGATCATTTAGTCAAATAATGCAATCGAAGGTATAATATAAAATGAGGAGAACAGTTATTTTATTCCTCAGAGTTTTCTCTAGAGGGGGGATAGAGAAAAAATCTATTTTAGAATTTAACTATTATACTTCACAGAATTTGCACATTTATAAGTTAATAACCAGAATGATATGCAGATGATTAAGATCACAGAATAATAAATGAACAATCATAAAAAAAATGTAAAGCACATAAGACACATAAATTTATAGTGATTCCCCAAAATCTAGGCGCATCCACTCTTCTACCCTCTTGGTAGGAATTCACTGTTAATAGTGACTAAATCTTTTGATAAGGAGACTCTTAGAATCAATCGCTGGATCTTTTGATAAGGAGATCTTGAACTAATACAATGTCTGAGTCTTTTGATAAGAAGATCTTGAACCAATACAATGTCTGAGTCTTTTGATAAGGAGACTCTTAGAACCAATTACTGAATCCTTTGAAGAGGGATTCTAAAAACTCTTTTATCAAAGTGAATAAGATTTGGAATGAGAGAATGAAAGAAGATTTGATGTAGATGTAATCTTCTTGTTGTATCCTCTTAGCAGATTTTTGAGGACTTGTTAAGATAATCTCTGGAAAATCTGATGAACCCTTGTGTATGAAGATCACAATGATTATAAGCCCTGATTCCAGATGATCCTTTAATCTTCTCAGAATCTGTTGCAGCAAGCTCTTGAGAAGAAGAACTATTTCTCTTTTGTATATTCAAGAATATGATGTTGATCGACTGATTCAAGGAAAAACTTCAAACACAGATGATAATGCTCCTATCTTTCTCTGTCAAATTTGATCTGCCAAAGCCACGATTTGATCTATCTATTATGATCGTATTTCTATTATTTTCGTGATTGATTCTTATGTGTGTATATCTTTATCTCTATTTATGTTCCCAAGTATCTTCGTATATATACACCTGAGAATCTAATGACTCCAAGAAGACAATTAATCAATGATAACCATTCTTGAATTAACTTCTATTAAAACCTCAAAACAATCTTTATTCAGAAAATCACTCATCGTAACGTTGAGTTCATATCAATATAATATCGACTTCTAGCTTCATTCAAACAGTCTGTCAAAGCAACTCTGTAATCGATGGTGCGTCAACATCATATCGACGTATGCATCAATTTTATTCTCAAAGAGCGTCTACTTCATCATATATTGATGTTCTAATTTCTATTCGAAGTAGCATTGATTTTTATTCAGAATTATGTCGACTTCTAGTCGACATATGTTGACGAATCTTAACTTTCCTCTTGAATTCAGTGTATCCTTCTCATGTCTTTTATATTATTGACATACTAGGAATTCTTAAGACCAAATTACTCTCTCTATACAACATGAGTAATTTCTCTAGGTTGTAAAATCATTTAGAGTAATTTGTTAAGGTAAATCATAAGAGTTTTTTCCAACAATCTCGCCCTATTTAGCTTAACATATTTTATAAAATTTCAAAGATGATTTTACAAATACAACTCAGTAACATACAAAAGTTTAACTCACACAGACATGATATAAGAAAAAGGAAAAAGGACATAAGTATGAGAGAGACAACTGAATATTTTGATGCTTCCTGAATGAATATTTCAATATGGTTTTCAATATACCTTTGAACAATAATTGATATTTTTAAGAAGAAGGTTTCCTTTTTCTTGAAAACTTTTTCAGAACATCATTTTCCTTTATCTATCCATGCTCATTCTGCCCTTCTTTAGATTGACTTTCCTGATTTTGGCACTCCCCCTAAGTTGATGCAATTTTTCCACAGCCTCTCTAGCTATCAAAAGTGCATCCATTAAACTGCTCTGCTCTATCTTTCCTTGAACAGATGCATCATTGTTGGGTATATTGGAAAATGTGTACCTGATTTGAAGAACCCCAACCTAGCTCAATGATATACATCAAGGTGTATTTGATGTTGTTTTTGAGTTGACATGTGCAGGTGAAGAATTGATAAAGTATGCAGAAAAAATTCTAAGTCCAAGTGTCGACACAGAGAAGGATGTGTCGACACATAGAAGAAATTAGTCGACATCAACACTGGGAAGCAGTGTCGACACATAGCAGTTAGTCTACAACTACACTGGGAAAAAGTGTCGACACAGAGGAAGTATGTCGACACATAGCAGTTAGTCTACAACTACACTGGGAAATAGTGTCGACATAGAGGAAGTATGTCGACACATAGCAGTTAGTCTACAATGATACTGGGAAAGTGTGTCGACACAGAAGAAGTAAGTCGACACAACACTGGGAATTTGTGTCGACACAGAAGAAAAGCGTCGACCTCAACATTGGGAAAATGTGTCGACACAAAAGGATATAGTCGACCTCAAGTTTGTCGACACCAGCAGTATGTGTCGACACAGAAGAATATAGTCGACCTCAAGTTTGTCGACACCAGCAGTATGTGTCGACACAGAAGAATTTAGTCGACCTCAAGTTTGTCTACACCAGCAGAATGTGTCGACACATTGTGATTAAGTCGACACTTATTCAGCAGAGTTAAAAGAAGATTGTGTCGACACACTGAAGAGTCAAGAACAAGTTATTTTCAGAAGAAGCTGTGTCGACTCAAAGGCAACTTAGTCGACATCACTGAAGACTGTGTCGACACCAAAGTCAATTGTGTCGACACAAATAGACAGATGGTCTCGACACTTTCTGACAGACTATCTCGACAACTTGTGGTTCAAGACTAAGGCATAGGACTTGTTTGAAGACTTGACAGCTGTGGGTTGCCACCGGTTAACTGAAGCTGTCAGACTTGTCAGAAAACGGTTAGAAACCGGATCAGCCGGTTACCATGAAGAAAGTCTATAAATAGACAGATTCAGAAGGAGAAAAAAAAACCCTTTTGAAATACATTATTGAGAATCAAAAAGTTGAGAAGGATTACAATCCAATTCATTTCAAGAAAGTGCTAGGCACTTAAGAAGATCTTCTCCGGAAGATCTAAGAAGACTATCTAAGGATAGATCAAAGAAGAGTTCTAATCAGAATTCAGAAGAATCATTCAAAGTGCTGGATAGAGAGAGATCAAGCCAGAATTTTGAAGAAGAAGAAAGAAACCACCAGTGGATTCTCAAGAAGCTGTTTGGAAATCAACTCAGCTAAGTTCATATTCAAGAAGCTTTGAAGAAAGCTCAGATACAGTTGATTTCATCAGCTGATCAAGAATTGTCTTGGCCTTCTCTTTCTCTCAATTTAGGCAAGAAGACAGTTAAATAATCTTTTCTATATTTCTGTAGGATCTGTTTACACAGATCTGAGTTGTAAGCCTGTGTTATAAAGGCTGAGTGTAGGAGTGTTGAACTCTGAGTGGTAGGGCTATTTGCCTGAGTGTAGGAGAAGAGTCTTCTCTGAGTTGTAGGCCTTGGGGCAAGGCTGAGGTAGGGCTGTTGTGCCTGAGTTGTAGGAACCAGTTGGGTTCTGAGTTGTAGGATCTGTTGATCTGAGATTAGTGGAAGTTTGGCCGAATCTAGCATACTGCTAGATAGGTGAAGGGGAAAGTGGATGTACCCAGACCTTGGGGAACCACTATAAAACATTGTGCAATCTGTGATGTTTTATTTTCTGTGATTGCTGTGATTATTGTGTTAGTCATTAATTGAATTCTGCCTAAACAAGTAGAACCTATTCACCCCCCCCCCCCTCTAGGTGTTTAGGTTGTCTTGAAAGTTAAACTATCAAGTGGTATCAGAGGGAGGTTCCTCAAAAAGGACTTAACAGTCTGAGGTAGATCTGAAAGGCAGATTCAAGATTCAAAAGATGGGTTCTGGAGAGAATCATAAGGAGCTAGGGTCTATGAAATTACCCATATGCAGGAAGGAAATCTTTGGGATCTGGAAAGAAAGAGTCAGACTGTTTATGGAAGCATCTGACCCAAGAATTTACATCACAGTACAGGAAGGCCCCTTCATTCCAATGAAGGTATCAGTTCTTGATGCAAATATCCAAACTACAAAGACTTATTCAGAAATGACCAAGGATGAAATCATCTTGGCAACCATGGATAAAAGAGCTCAGAACATTATTGTTAGTGCCATAGATGATTCAACATTTCAGAATCTGATTCACTGCAAGACCTCCAAGGAGATGTGGGATACATTGATTGTCTACATGGAGGGATCTGAAGAAGTAAGGCTGGACAGGAAGTCTATGCTAAATCAGGAGTATGAAAGCTTTAGACAAGGAAAATCTGATAGCATAACTGAGTGCTATAAGAAATTCTATAGAATTGTGAATGAGCTAATATCCTATGGAAGAGTCTTCAGTACCTATGAACTGAATGACAAATTCTTAAGATCCTTATCAAAGGATTGGGATACAAATATCTGTGCCATAAGAGAAGTGGCTAAATTGGCAGAGATATCTCCTCCAACCCTGTTTGGAAAGTTGTTATCCTATGAAATGCAACTTATGGTGAGGAAAGGAGGAGGAAAGAATTCAAGAGGAGAGTATAGAGATAAGACTGTGGCATTAAATGCAGAAGCCACTAGAAAGAATAGGAGGAAATCACCATCTCCTCCTAAGGAAGTTACAGAAGATAGTTCTGAAAGTTCAAACAAGGGATCTGAAAGCTGTGATTCAGATGCAGATTTTGCTGCATTCACAAGACAATTCCAAAGGTTCTTGAAGAAGAAGCAGTGGAAGTCTAGGCCTTCCCCATCACAGCAAGTTGATGACTATTATAAGAAGAAAGGTCATCAAGGAAAGAGAAGAGCAGATCAAAGCCCAGCAAAGCCACTACTTCAAAGATTGTCTGTTATTGTTGCAATAGGCCTGGACATGTAGTGGCTGATTGTCCTGACAAGAGAAAGGAATCTTCAGAAAAGAAGAAGACTTATCAGAAAGGCAAGAAGGAGAAATCCTTTGTAGCAAAGAAAGATAAGAGTCTGTCAGACCAGTCAACTTCAGAATCAGGATCTGAAGCTGAAGCATATATTGGACTATATGCTGCATCTGAGGAAGAGGAGTTTATGCAGTTGCTAGACTCCATCAATGAACATCAATGCATGGGGTTGATGACAAGATCAGAAGAGGACATATGCCAGAATCAGTCTGGTCCTAATGAGGTAAAATGTCCTTCCAGTACATCTGTTTGTAGTACAAGTGAAGAATCAGCTACATCTGCATCAAGTGATGAAGATGCATCTGAATCTGAAGGAGATGTCTATCAATTGATAGACAAGTATGGGGACTTGTTGCAGGCCCTTAAGAAAAGCAAGAACCTGGTTAAAACTCAGGCTCAGGAAATTGCTGAACTAAGGGTTGCAACAACTGAGTTAGAAAAAGTCCTTGATCAAAAATTAAATGAAATTGCCAAGCTGAAGAATATAACTATTATTCAGATGGGCACAATTAATTATACTAATGATCAAGTGAAGAGTCTGGAGGCCAGACTTAAATTGAAAGGGATTTAGTGGCTAGTTACTCTAAGCCAAAATTGTCTTACCCTTGATAGATGAATTTGTCACTCAGAAGGGTAAGGCTGGATTAGGATTTAAAGGTAACTCCAGGGCTGGCAGATTCAAGAGGAAAGGCAAAGCCCCTATTCAGCCACTAAACCTTTCAGTCCCCATAAAGTTTAGTAAGGTGAAAGTGCCTTCTAACATATATGATCATGAAGACATTCAAGGTCATATTAAGACTAATGTTCTGAAAAACAAGGGTGTTAATGCAAGCAGGCCTACCTATGGTCATAAACCCAATGGTTTTAAGAAATCAGTAGGTGAAGTTGCAACAGCACCAGCAATGAACAGAAATTCTTCTGACAAGGATGTATCTAGATCTAGATACAATAAGTTTGAATGTTGGTGTTGTGCTGTGGCAAGAGAGGCCATTTTGCATTAGACTGCTGGTATAACACAAGTGTTATAAAGAATAAGAGTCTACCTGTTAGAAGAGGTTATGATAGCTTTATTAATGCTAACCTGAACCAAGGACCCAAGACTTACTTGGGTTCTAAGGGTAAGTAATTCTGTATTGCAGGTGAATCCAAGTTACCATGCCCCTATATGGTACTTGGATAGTGGTTGTTCCAGGCACATGACTGGAACAAAGGGGCTGCTGAAGGAGTATTCATCTGTCAAAGATGGACATAAAGTGATCTTTGGTGGATCTAAAAAAGGAGTCATCAAAGGGTTTGGTAACATTTCTTCTAACCTAATTACTATCACTCAAGTGGCTTATGTAAAAGGTTTGAAACATAATCTAATAAGCATAAGTCAGCTAAGTGATTTAGGATATGACATTTCATTTGTAAAGATGGATGTCATATCAAGAGGTCAAGTGATCAAAGATCATATTGACTGGGTATAGGAAGAGAAATGTATATTGTCTTAATTTTGAATGTGAGAATAAGGCTTCTCCCATCTGTCTTGTAGCTGATGACAATGCTTCTCATTGTGTTAAGTGGCACAAGAGATTGGCTCATCTAAACTACAAGACAATTGGCCAACTCTTTAGCAAAAGCTAGTGAGGAATGGACCTCAAATTAAGTGTATAAAGGAAGGGATATGCTCAGCTTGTCAAAAGGGAAAGCAGACAAAATCCTCCTTTCAAAGCCTTGAAAACAAGGATTCTGTGAGGTGCTTATACCTCTTGCATATGGATCTTTTTGGTCCTATGCCAGTTCATAGTCTAGGTAGGAAGGTCTACACTTTTGTGGTTGTAGATGACTATTCTAGATTTACATGGGTGTTCTTTCTGAGACAAAAATCTGAAACCCCAAGTGTATTACTTAATTTTGTAAAGCAAATTCAGAATGAACTGAATAGTACAGTGGTCAAAATCAGAAGTGACCATGGTACTGAGTTTCAATCTGAAAGCATAACAAACTTGTGTAAAGACTTTGGGATTTTTCAAGAGTTCTCCTCACCTAGAACACCTCAGCAAAATGGAATTGCTGAAAGAAAGAATAGAACATTAATTGAAGCTGGTAGAACTCTATTGAGTGACACCTCTCTCCCAGAATATTTTTGGGCTGAGGCAGTTAACACTGCTTGTCATGTCATCAATAGGGCTTCTATCACCAAAAGCCACAGAAAGACTCCCTATGCGATTGTGAAAGGCAGAAAAAACCAAATCTATCCTATTTTAGGATCTTTGGTTGCAAGTGCTATATACTTAACAATGGCAAGTCATATTTGACTAAGTTTGCTGCCAAATCCCAGGATGGGATATTTGTTGGGTACAGCACAAATAGTAAGGCCTATAGAGTCTTCAACTTAACTACTCAAGTTGTTGAAGAATCTGTGCATGTTGTATTTGATGAAACAAGATTAATCAATTGTGAGTTGTCTTGTAGATCAAATGACTCAACAGGTATAAGCAAGAGGATGGACAAGCTCTCCATTGCTGAAGCTTCAAAGGAAGATGGAGCATTGGAAAATGAAGGCTGCTGTCCAGGGGAGTACAAGAGATAATGGAAGCTGATGAAAACCAAGAGGTTCAGCAGAATGAAGAAGCTGGAGATGCTCAACCTGAAGGGAATCTTTCTCCAGCTATAAGATATCTAAGAGATCATCCTGCTGATCAGATAATTGGTGATCCAAGACAAGGAGTGCAAACTATAGAAGCAGAAATCAAAGCACAGTTTTGCATTCAAGTTTCTTGTCTCAAATGGAACCTAAGAAGTTTGAAGAAGCTATCCAAGACCAGCACTGGATTGATGCTATGCAAGAGGAGCTGAATCAATTCAGAAGGTGCAAAGTCTGGGAGCTTGTTCCTAAACCAAGAGGCCACAACATAATTGGCACCAAGTGGATCTATAGGAACAAGCTAGATGAAAGTGGGATAATAGTGAAGAATAAAGCAAGGTTAGTTGCAAAAGGATACAGGCAGGAAGAAGGGATTGACTTTGATCAAACCTTTGCTCCAGTAGCAAGGCTGGAGGCAATCAGAATGTTCCTTGCCTATGCAGCCTACCAAGACTTCAAAGTATACCAGATGGATGTGAAGTCAGCATTTCTGAATGGTGACCTTAAAGAAGAAGTATATGTAGAGCAGCCATCAGGTTTTGTAGATCCTCTTAAACCTGATTCTGTGTATAAGCTTAGGAAAGCTTTGTATGGGTTAAAACAAGCTCCAAGGGCTTGGTATGAAACCCTGTCTACCTTCCTCATTGAGAATAAATTCTCAAGAGGAAAGATAGACAAAACTCTATTCCTTAGGGAATCCAAAAGGTAAGATCATCTTAGTTCAGATTTATGTTGATGACATAATCTTTGGATCTACTGAAAACAACCTTTGTAAAAAGTTTGCCAAACTTATGCAAGGGAAGTTTGAGATGAGCAGTATGGGAGAACTTAAGTTCTTCTTGGGACTCCAAGTAAGACAGACTGATGATGGATTGTCCATATCCCAGTCTAAGTTCACCAAAGAATTAATTAAGAAATATGGTATGGAGTCATCCTCCACCATGAGAACTCCTATGGGAACAAGTATTCCTATATGCAAAGATGAGGCAGGTAAACCTGTTGATGAGTCATTGTATAGAGGAATAGTTGGGTCTCTACTATATCTTACTGCTAGTAGACCAGACATTATGTATGCAACATGTGTCTGTGCTAGGTACCAAGCCTGCCCTAAAGAATCTCATTATACTGCAGTCAAAAGGATTCTGAGATATCTAAAGGGCACTCCTAATCTAGGCCTTTGGTACCCTAGGAATAGAGATTTTCTACTAACAGGCTATTCAGATGCAGATTTTGCAGGATGTAGAGAGGACAGGAAAAGTACTACAGGTACTTGTCAATTTCTGGGAGGAAGACTAATATCATGGAGTAGTAAGAAGCACAGACCAGTGTGGCAATTTCCACAGCTGAGTCAGAGTATGTTGCTGCTGGAAGCTGCTGTGCACAGCTATTATGGATGCAGCATCAGCTTAAGGATTATGGTATTCAGGTAAGTAGAACACCTCTTTTATGTGATTCTAAGAGTGCTATTTCTATTGCTAATAATCCAGTTTCTCATAGTAGAACTAAGCATATAGAAATCAAATACCATTTTCTTAGAGAACATGTAGAAAAAGGAGACATCTCATTGGAATTTGTAAAAACAGATTATCAAATAGCAGATGTATTTACTAAGCCTTTAGATGAAACCAAATTCAATAAATTCAAAATTGAATTAGGTATGTTAACCATTGATTAATGTATTAACAAAAACATTAACAATGCAATTGAAGTGGTATGTAAGTAAGTAAAAGTAATAACAACATAAACAAGTGTTAAAAAAGACACATTGAAGTAACACTTACAAGTGGTGTTGAACCAACAGAAATTGGCTAAGTAAGAATGTGTCGACACATTCAGTAATTATGTGTCGACTCAGAGAAATAATGTCGACAAGTCAGAAATATTGTGTCGACACAGAGAATATGTGTCGACACTTAAGAGTTATATTGTCGACTTAACCAGAAATGTAATGTCGACTCAACCAGGATAATGGTGTCGACACTTACAGAATATGTGTCGACACTTATCCTTAGAGTCGACACAGAATTTCTGTCTATCTATTATATATCCAAGGTGTCGACATAACCACAAATTGGTGTCGACACATAGTAGGCTGAAGTAATGTCGAGACAATAGAAGTTTGTGTCGACACATTCCGTCTGTGTCGACACATTTAGTTGTTTTTGGCGCCTTTTGAACTTCTTTCAACAGAAGGTATAAATAGGTCAAAAACTCTATCTGTCGACACGCTTCCAAGGTTTTCGAGACTAAAACCCTGTGTCGACAGTCTATCTTTCTCTCTTCTCTCAAGCTTTCTCGACAAATCGATGGCGCAAGGATGGAAGACAACGTCAATGAAGGGTATGAGTTGGTGCGCCAGGCCTTTGCAGATGCGCCGCCAGATGTTCAAGGGGTTATCACCCTCCTCTCCGAGTCAGGGTTAGAATTTCTAATCTCAGAGCCAACTAAAATCTGGAAGAAGGAGGTGCACGAGTTCTTTATCTCTGTATCAGTCCACTCAGATGGCCTCAAGATTAAGTCCATTGTTCAAGGGACTAAGGTCAAGATTACTCCAAGAAGTTTAAGAAAAATCTTTCAATTACAAGTAGTTGAGAATGAAGAGGAAGTTCCTAGTTCTAAGACAAGGGAAGCCCTTCAATGGTGTGGACTGGACTCAAGTATGAAGATTGGAGCTGCATTCAACAGGAAGGGTATGAATCAGCAAGGGAAATTCTTGTCTGAAGTTGTTGGGAAAGTAATCCTCTGCAAGACAGGTGGACATGATAGGATTTCTGCCTATATGTTCAGCCTTATGACCAGGATTGTTTTTACAATTCCTACTGATTGGTCAGGAGTACTCTTTGACAAGATCAAAGAAGGAATCAAGAAGCCCAACATGGCTAGAATCATGAGCTTATATCTCATTGGAGTGATCCCTGAAGTGATGCAGCAACTGCCAGGGACTAAGATAAATCATATGAGAAGGATGGATATGAGACTGTTCTCTAGGTGGGATAGGGTGCTGTCCAAGGATGTGCCTGAAGAGAGCAGGCCAGACACCCCTGTGAAATCCCCTTCTCAAACTCAAGAAACTGAACAACAACAAGAAGACCCACTCAGGACACAGGTTGAAGAATAGCCTGACTCAACTATACTACAGCAAGTGTCAACACCTGCACAGATACAGGGGGAGCCAGTTCCACTCTCCTGCTCAAAATGTATCCACTCCTGATCAGGTACAAGTGTAGGGGGAGCTAATGTGTTTTACTATAAAAGACATTGCTCATATTCTTATTACTGCACAGGTTCAGGGGGTGCTGTTGTCAGTACAAGTGCAAGAGGAAGCACATTTAGACTTATCTCAAGATTTAACTGCTGCTGAAGTTACAGCTCAACAGGAATTTACTCTGGAGGAGTTATTCCCTGATGCTGATACTACTACAGATAAAGTAGGAGGAGAACCAGACATTGAGAAGTCCATAGGTATGGACATTGATCAGGAAGCTGAAGTTGAGCCACAAGTTGAGGGGGAGCCAGTGGATGTTGAGACTGAGCAACAGGTCACTGGGACAGATACACTTCATCCTCCTCAAGAAAGAATTCATTTAGATACTTCATCTGAAACTGACACTGAAGGAGCCAGGATGGCAAAGAAAAGAAAACTTGTTGTCTTTAAGAGAAGAAGCAAGAATTATAAGCAGGCTTTACAAAACAACCCCCCCACAAGTATCTCCAGCTTTTGATTATAACAAATTTATGGTGATTCTAAGGTAAAAATTGGATGAACAAAGGATGGCACTGGAAAAGTATGTTGATGAAAATAGTAAGTCACTTCAGTTTGACTTAGCTCAGGATATAAAGTCCATCCAGTTTCAAGTCAACATGCATAAAAAGGAAATGACAGATTGCTTCCACAAGGGTGGCAATGCTGTGGTTTATCTAGCTCAACAACACGAGGCTATTACTACAAAGGTGGATGACATTGCTTTGAAGCAAAGCTATGTTTTGGAAAACCAGCTAAGAATGAATGATAATTTAACTGAATCTCATAATGAGATCATTGAGGAGGTAAAGAAGATTGTTCCAGGTCTGCCTGCAGATAGAGCCAAAGAAAGGGAAGAATTTGATAAGAATTTTCAAGCTGCCATTGCTTCTGTTAAGACTGCCATCACAACCTCTCAAAAAGAAATATTTGAAAAGCTTCAAAAGTTAAAACCATTTTTTAAAGAGGGTGTGAATTATTTGGATGGCCAAATAAGATTTCAAAAGGAAGATCTAAGAGATCATGTATCTAGAGAAGCCATAAAGGGGAGAGGATGCTAATTCATGCAGGCTCAGAGCACTCCAAATGGGTGACCAATAGTATCCGAGCCACATTGGGATATCCCTCATTGTGTGATGATGCTATGGTGGCTGAGTCAGGAATACAAACAAATCTACTTGAAGGCAATCAACCTGAGATTGCCCAAGTCATTTACCCCCCTCCAGATTTTGACATGATTGATCAGCAGGTTCAAGGCATGTATAGTCCTCCAAAGGAGGTTACTAATATTGTCATTGGGAAGGTTGATAAGCCAGAGGCTACTCTGAAAGAACAGCAAGATGCTCTATTAGCAAAGAAGAGATTCAGAGAGCAGGCTGCACTCAAGCCAGATTATGAGCAGTGGAGTCCTACTTCAAGGAACATAATACTCACTGCATGGAAAGCTGTACAAGACAAAGTTCATGAGAGAGGGAAGTGATACAATGAGATAGAATGGCAAAAGTATGAGGCAAGACAGGAAGCTATAGTACAATTCAGAAGGAAAGCTAAGCTGGGGCGGCTGACACCAGATGCTAAGGAGCCAAGCAAATACTTTCCAAAGCCTTTTCACTATTTCAGACCTCGGACAGCAAACTAAGTGGTAAGAAGCGCGGACAGCTAGCTATGGCCAGCTAGCCGAGGCTAAGTAGATATTACAAAAAAAATTTATCAGCTAACTATAGCTAAGTAACATTTTTAAAAAAATATTAAAATAGCTAACTATAGCTATGTAAAAATTTAATTTTTTTTATAAAAAATAGCTAGCTATAGCTAGCTTAATTTCATTTTTTTTAATTCCATTTTAAATTTAACCAGATTAATTCTGCCAATAACATGAGTTTAAAAAAAATTAACCGTTTGATTTTGTCATCATATATCCTCAGCTGGTTGTCTTTCAATGCCTATTTCTCCTAAAAATACATATATAAACAAACTTCTCTCATATTAAAATGGCTTTCAATAACCATTTTGAAACCTAACCCATCCCCAATAAAAGCAAACCCCTTCCTAATTCCAGGCGGCTAAAAATTCATCGAAATCGTTCCATTCGGTTCCTGTCCAGCAATCCCCATCTCCCGTGCGCCCTTGCTCGCCGGAGATTCGACCGGCGTTCTTCGACTGAAGCGCCGACGAGATCTCCCTCTTTGTCCTGTTCCGGCGCCGCACTGGGGAGCTTTCCAAGGGTTCGACGTGCATTTCTCCATCCATTTCCGGACAGTTCATCCACTCGTCCAACCGCCTGACGATGCTCCAGCCACCACCATCTTCCCGTCCAGAGTCTGGAGTTGCCGATTGCTCGTTTGTGAAGCTTGTGTTGTAGCTCCCAAACCCTAGGCCGACCTTCTTCTTTCCGCCGGATCGCCTGTGAGAAATTACTTCTCTTCTTTGAATTTATGGTCATTGCATGAAATTTTTAAATAGTATTAGTGGAGAAACATGAAACGAACATCAGGATAAATTAAACCAATGTGTCAGATTTTAATATTTTATACCTCAATTTGGTTCCGAATCAGTTTCTCGACTTTTAGAGAGCCCTGCAAGTTTGGATTGGAACCAGGAACTTGATAAGGCATAAGATTTTCTTGAGAAAAAAAGGTCGATCCTGCGTTCCTCCATTTGATTTCCCTGTTTTGGGAAACTAAGATCTCTCGATCGCAAAGAAGGTCCTGAATATTTTTCCGACTTGCCAATTGGTGGTATGTAAAGAGGGCCGAAATGTCATGCCTTGCTATGACTGCCTCAGCATTTCTTGCAAAACAAAGCTTCAACTGGAGGGTTGGAGTGTGATTTAGTGGAATGAACGACGTTTTAGCCCCTAAACGGTCAACTTTGCGCCCAGGTTTAAGTAGAGGTTGCTATGTTCAATAAGTTGAACAAACATCTCATACCCACAAATCCGGGTGTTGTTAATGACGTTGGTGGCATATGGGAGACGCTTCTTCCAGATCGACCCCCAATGCCGGGCGAGGAAGACAACGGTGATGACGACGATGATCGCTTTGTGGGATTTGATGCGGAGGACGAAGAATCAATTTTTGAATTGGGAGATGACTGTAGCAAGGAAAATGTGTAAACACAATGAATGTGTTATATTGGAGTTAATCAAGTCAACATGAAGTTATTTTTGTCAAAAAATGGTGATGTATCTTATCTCTTTATTTTGTTTTCATAAAAATGTGCATGTTCTGGTGAATGTGTAGAACTTCATGCTTTGTTTGAAGTCCTCAATGTGGGAGGGGGTTATCTTGTAGAGGATGAGACGATGTATCTTTCTTCTTATTCATTACATGCGCATGCTTTCCATTTCGATATAATATGCAATTAAACACTACTCCACTGTTGAGTTAATTATGAAAGTTGTTCACTGAAATTAATTTTAGAACTTGATTGATATTATGAGAAATGCATACATGTTGTCATTTGTTGATTTTACTCCGGTCTAATAATATATATGGAATTAATGCATTTCATTTTTATGTTAACAAATATGACTTCTGTTGCTTTCCTATTTTTTATCTTAGTGGATAGTTTAAAAAACTTTAGTAGCTAATTGTAGCTAAGTGGAATTGCAAAAGAAAAAAAATTTAGCTAACTATAGCTAAGTGGATTTGTAAAAATATTTTAAAGAAGCTAAATAAAGCTAAGTGAATTTGCAAAAAAAAAATAGAGTAGCTAACTATAGCTAAGTGATAAAATAATGTGGAAAAAATAAAGCTAACTATATCTAGCTGGCCAGCTATAGAAGGCCTGCACTATTTTGAAAGGCAAAGGATCAAGGAAGAAGCTCAGAAGAAAGCTGATCAAAAGGAAAGAAGATAGCTGAAGAATCAGAAGCTCCTGTGACAGCTACAATTCATCTGGCAAAGGGATTATCATAAGAGAGCCTGATCAATCCTGATTATGTTTTTAGTTCCTTCATAGTGTTTTTGTAATGTTGTGATGTGATCATTAAATGTAAAACAATGTAATCAAACATTACCCAGTTATAAACAAAATGTTGATTGGCATATTATAATGTTCATTCTGTGATGGATTTTTTTTTATGTTTTATTTATATTAAGTATTCCTGCTATGTCACATATCATCAATTTAGTACTGTTTATAAATGGTGTATATCATTGGCTATAAGGGTTATGACTTCTCCAAATAGGGGGAGATTGTTGGGTATATTGGAAAATGTGTACCTGATTTGAAGAAGCCCAACCTAGCTCAATGATATACATCAAGGTGTATTTGATGTTGTTTTTGAGTTGACATGTGCAGGTGAAGAATTGATAAAGTATGCAGAAAAAATTCTAAGTCCAAGTGTCGACACAGAGAAGGATGTGTCGACACATAGAAGAAATTAGTCGACATCAACACTGGGGGAAGCAGTGTCGACACATAGCAGTTAGTCTACAACTATACTGGGAAAAAGTGTCGACACAGAGGAAGTATGTCGACACATAGCAGTTAGTCTACAACTACACTGGGAAATAGTGTCGACACAGAGGAAGTATGTCGACGCATAGCAGTTAGTCTACAATGATACTGGGAAAGTGTGTCGACACAGAAGAAGTAAGTCGACACAACACTGGGAATTTGTGTCGACACAGAAGAAAAGCGTCGACCTCAACATTGGGAAAATGTGTCGACACAAAAGGATATAGTCGACCTCAAGTTTGTCGACACCAGCAGTATGTGTCAACACAGAAGAATATAGTCGACCTCAAGTTTGTCGACACCAGCAGTATGTGTCGACACAGAAGAATATAGTCGACCTCAAGTTTGTCTACACCGCAGCAGAATGTGTCGACACATTGTGATTAAGTCGACACATTACAGCAGAGTTAAAGAAGATTGTGTCGACACACTGAAGGGTCAAGAACAAGTTATTTTCAGAAGAAGCTGTGTCGACTCAAAGGCAACTTAGTCGACATCACTGAAGACTGTGTCGACACCAAAGTCAATTGTGTCGACACAAATAGACAGATGGTCTCGACACTTTCTGACAGACTGTCTCGACAACTTGTGGTTCAAGACTAAGGCACAGGACTTGTTTGAAGACTTTGACAGCTGTGGGTTGCCACCGGTTAACTGAAGCTGTCAGACTTGTCAGAAAACGGTTAGAAACCGGATCAGCCGGTTACCATGAAGAAAGTCTATAAATAGACAGATTCAGAAGGAGAAAAAAAAAAACCCTTTTGAAATACATTATTGAGAATCAAAAAGTTGAGAAGGATTACAATCCAATTCATTTCAAGAAAGTGCTAGGCACTTAAGAAGATCTTCTCCGGAAGATCTAAGAAGACTATCTAAGGATAGATCAAAGAAGAGTTCTAATCAGAATTCAGAAGAATCATTCAAAGTGCTGGATAGAGAGAGATCAAGCCAGAATTTTGAAGAAGAAGAAAGAAACCACCAGTGGATTCTCAAGAAGCTGTTTGGAAATCAACTCAGCTAAGTTCATATTCAAGAAGCTTTGAAGAAAGCTCAGATACAGTTGATTTCATCAGCTGATCAAGAATTGTCTTGGCCTTCTCTCTCTCAATTTAGGCAAGACAGTTAAATAATCTTTTCTATATTTCTGTAGGATCTGTTTACACAGATCTGAGTTGTAAGCCTGTGTTATAAAGGCTGAGAGTGTAGGAGTGTTGAACTCTGAGTGGTAGGGCTATTTGCCTGAGTGTAGGAGAAGGGTCTTCTCTGAGTTGTAGGCCTTGGGGCAAGGCTGAGGTAGGGCTGTTGTGCCTGAGTTGTAGGAACCAGTTGGGTTCTGAGTTGTAGGATCTGTTGATCTGAGATTAGTGGAAGTTTGGCCGAATCTAGCATACTGCTAGTAGGTGAAGGGGGAAAGTGGATGTACCCAGACCTTGGGGAACCACTATAAAACATTGTGCAATCTGTGATGTTTTATTTTCTGTGATTGTTGTGATTATTGTGTTAGTCATTAATTGAATTCTGCCTAAAAGTTTTTATAAACAAGTAGAACCTATTCATCCCCCCCCTCTAGGTGTTTAGGTTGTCTTGAAAGTTAAACTATCAATCATGCTGAAGAGATTGATCATTATTCTATTCTAACTCCATTTATTCACTTAGTTCTTCGACTATTTGTTCAGCAGGATCTATATGCACTTGTTCAGCAGGTTCTGAGTTTAGTACTTATTTAGAATATTTAGCAGGGTTCTGAGCATTTTCATGAAGACGCTCATTCTCTTCTAAAGGCTCCATATGATGGTCACTCTCAAATATCTCCCCTTCTGAACCTCATGAGCTAATGAGGTTAAGAAAGACTTGATAACTTCTGAGGAGACCAGCTTATTTTGTACCTGCTTTATTAAATCCTGAACTCCATTAATCTGTATGAACATCTATTTAATTGAAGTTTTGCAATGTCATGCATGCTCTTTTATAAATATAGTAAGAGATGTAGTAGTTAGCTCTATAGCCAGTTGAATAATATTCTCAACATTAAAGTTGACAGTTTAGATGCAACAACTTGATTATGATCAGTAGTAAGTGAAGATTGATTATCATGAAGTGGTACTTCAGTAGTAGATGTGTCCATATTTAATGTCTGTATATTACGTGAATCCAGAATAATATGTTGTGATGAAGAAGGTGTTGTTTCTGCTGGTTGAACAATTTTATGAGAAAGATTTGGTAATGGTGAAGATGGAGGTGATAGTTTCTTGTTTGAGCCAGACTTGTTAATTTATCTGGTCTTCTTGGAGAATAGGGCTATTGTGATCCTTGTACCAGGAGGAATGTGTACCCCTTTTGATTTGCATGGAGAGGGATAATGTTGTTTTAATATTTGACTCATAAAGACAATATAGTCATTATCCTTATGTTTGTACTTTTGACCTATAAGTTTTAAGATACACTTACTCTAATCAATTTTCTTTCCTAAAATCAGAACACTCATCAGATGTAATTGAGCCTTAGGAATAGTATCATGTGCAGATATCTTGTACATTAACACCTTTCCTATAAGATTAGCTAGAAATTCATACTCTTCTGAGAAATCTTTCTTTTTAAGTTGAATTACTTTATCCTTAGAGAAGTTCATCTTCTTCAAGGCTGCTTTAGTTTCTTCATCAGTAAGTTCTGCCTCACCTTCTCTGAAAGGTAGATCAAAGGTTTGTTGAACAAGCTCTAAAGATATGTTAATATCTGAACTATTGATTTGTCCAACAATTATTTCTTCATCATCAATTATAACATATTGATGAACTCTGTTAACTCTATAGAATAAAGTAGGTATATTATAGTGATTAATTTATTCAACCCAGCATTAGTGAAGAGTTGCAAAAATCCTTTGAAAGATTCTGCCACGAAAGCAAATGATTCAAGATCAACACTGAATCCCGAGTTTGTCTTTGTTGACATTGAAATACCTGCAAAAATCACAAGAAAAACAGAAGAGCAAGTAGAGAAAAATAGAGCTAGGATGATGAAGAGTTTGGAATAAATTATGTAATATATAGAAGTAGACGAAATGTCAATAAATTAGGGCAGCAATAGTTTAGCGCATCTTTTTATAGTCGACGTTACGTCAATTTATATTCGACGTATTAAGACTTTTGTCATAGTCGATGCAAGCGTTGGTATTTATATCAATGTTACGTTGATAAGATTCTGAAATCTTCATAGTCACCAACTCTTAAACGTTGCGTTGAATAGAATTTGACATTTTGTTGACTTCTATTCAAAGTTATGTCGATTACAGACTTCAACTTTAAGTCTTTTACTGATTTTTCCTAGCAATAATTTCAATCAATATTAGGTGTTATATTTGTGAGAATTTTTTTTACTGAGCATTACCAAGCATGCCCAAAACATTTACAAAGAATTTGTGTTTTATACCATTTAGAGGTTTTGTGAAAATATCTACCCTCTTATTTTTAGTAGACACGTTCTAGAGAAATTTTTCTTTTTTCAACATTGTCTCTAAGAACGTGATGTCTTATTTCTATATGTTTTGTCATACTGTGTAAGATATGATTAGAGGCAATTGAAATAACACTTGAGCTATCACAAAATATTATAGAATTGATGAATTTCAAATAATAATTAAGTATCTGATTCCATCCATAATATTTGTGAACAACTACTAGTAACAACATATTCAGCTTCTACTGTAGAAATGAAGACTGAAGTTTTTTTTCTTACTAAACCAATAAATTATTTTAGTACCCAAGAATTGACATGTTCATGAGATACTCTTCCTATTCAATCTACATCCAGCATTTCTTTTTATCCAATCATATGTCTGGAGCATCCACTGTTCAAATACCACAGCTAGTTTGTGGAAGGATAGTTTTTTCCTACACATGAGATTAAACATTAGTAGGGATCCAGGTTACCTTGGATCAATTACTTCTTTTTTCCATTATAAGGAGCGATGAAAGAATTTGATGATCTTTCATAATACTCCTTGAGATAAAAGAGTGTTGGTCTATTAAACCAACAACTTCCAATTTTATGTCTTTTAATAAAGTAATCTTAACAAAAAATCCTTTACAGATTAATTTTGATAAGAATAATTGCTTTCCAAGGATATGCGTCGAGTTGAAGTCGACGTAATGTTTGGAATGCGTCAATTTGAAGTCGACGTTTCACAGAAGTTGCATCGATTTGAAGTCAACGCATGTTCTCAACTTATTGAAACTACTGATTTTTGTTTCTTGTTTATCATTGGTTGTTTATTTACAATATTTTTTCCTTTGAATTTACTCTTATCATTATTAAAACTTGTTGCTCTTTCTGGATAATCATTATGAACTATTTTGGATGATACTTCTTTTGCTTTGATAAATGATACATGATTTTTCCAAGAAAGTATATTATTAATTGCTACTATCCTGTGAGGATTTGTTTCTAATCTCAAATGTTTAAAAGTCTTTGATAATTCTTCTTTTAATAAAGAGTTTTCTTTAGTTAACTTACTCACTTGTTCCTTGAGATTATCTATCTAAATTTTTAAAAGCTTGTCATGTTCTATTTGTTCATTATCATCAGGACAATCTTTATATAGTTTCAATTTCTACATTAATAATTTAATTTTCTTTTCTAATTCTATTTGATGCATACAAAATTCTCTAAAACATACTTTAAATTCTTTTGGAGGAAAATCTATATTATCAAAATAATCAAATACCTCATTTGTCACATGATAACCATGAGACATCCTTCTTCAGCAGCAATTTCTTCTTCATTATCTGATGAAGAACTGGATCCAGAACTTTTATCGCTCTAGGTTTCAGCAATAAAACTTTTTCCCCTTTTTCTTATTCTTTCCCTTCGGGTATTTCTTTTTTTGATCTTTGGTACTTGATCTTTCATTTTTTTGATATAGACATTCAGGTGCTATATGTCCAAACTTTCTGCATGAAAAACAGATCATCTCCTTATTATGAGTTTTATAAAAATTTTGGTCTATTCATATTTTTATCTCATTTGATGAAGTTTTTGTCTTGACCCACTTCCTGAATCTTTTTACCAGAAGATTGGACATCTCTTGTTCTGATATGGATGGTTCATTTTCAGTAACTTTATAAGCAATTAATTTATCTCTAGATGTTGAGTCATTCTCTTCTGCTTCTGTTTCAACTCTATTTTTTAGAAGTTGTTCATATGATTTCAACTTTCCTAGCAAAGCATCTATTGTAATTTCTTTGTGACATCTTGCTTCTCTGATGACCCAAATTCTAGAATTTCATGTACTTGGGAAGCACACAAGTAATTTATCATATATCTCAGTAAGAGATATATCTTTATTCAATCCATTCAGCTCATTGATTGTCATGTTGAATCTGTCATACATTTCTGCTACAGATTCATTAGCTTTATTTCAAAATTCCTATAATAAGAAATTATGTGTGATCTTCTATCTTTTCTTTTATCAGAACTATCATCCATAATTCTTGATAGTGATTCTCATATCTCTTTTGTTGATTGACATTCTGCAACCTTTTGAAATACATCATCTGATATAGTTGAGACTAATATGTTCATTGTCTTAGCATCCCAGTCTTTTATTCTCTTATCTTCATCATTCCATTCACATCTTGATACTAATTCTATTGTGATATTTCCTTCAGCACCCCTTTTATAAGGCATTGGTGGTCCTATCAAAATTGACCCATAAATACCTTCATTAATATAATTCATGTATAATCTAATTTTAGTGTTCCATAGTGTAAACTTTTTTAGATTACACACCATAGGATTTGTTGATGCAAATCCTTTGAATGTATTAAAAGATATTTTTTTTTGAAATTAAAATAATATTTATATATATAACTGTTCTGATCTTTATAACAAGGAGTTAACCTTTTATTGATCAACTTATTCTAAATTAACCAATTCTTGATTAACCTTCACTCTGATATCAATTAAAAGGAGGAGAACAATTATCTTATTCCTCACAGTTTTCTCTAGAGGTGGGATAAAGAATATTTTATTTTAGAATTAAACTATTACACTTCACAGAATTTGCATAATCACACGTTAATAACCAGAATACTATGTAGATGATTAAGATCACGGAATAATAAATGAATAATCATAAGAATGTAAATCACATGAGACATATAAATTTATAGTGATTCCTAAAAATCTGGGTACATTCACTCTTCTACCCTCTTGGTAGAAATTCACTATTAATAGTGACAAAGTCTTTTGATAAGGAGACTCTTAGAACCAATCACTAGATCTTTTGATAAAGAGATTTTGAATCAATACAATGTATGAGTCTTTTGATAAGGAGATTCTTAGAACCAATCACTGAATCTTTTGAAAAGAGATTCTAAAAACTCTTTTCTTAAAGTGAATAAGATTTGAAATGAGAAAATGAAAGAAGATTTGATGTAGATGTAATCTATTTGTTGTGTCCTCTCAGCAAATTTCTGAGGACTTGTTGAGATGATCTCTTGAACTTTTGATGAATCCTTGTGTATAAAGATCACAAAGATTATAAGCCCTGATTCCAGATGATCCTTTAATCTTCTCTAAATTTGTTAAAGCAAGCTCTTGAGAAGAAGAACTATTTTTCTTTTGCAGATTCAGGAATATGATGTTGATCGACTGATTCAAGAAAGAACTTCAAACGCAGATGATAATCCTACTATCTTTCTCTATTGAATTTGATCTGCCAAAGCCACGATCTGATTTATCTGTTATGATTGTATTTCTATTATTCATGTGATTAATTCTTATATGTGTATATCTTTATCTCTATTTATGTCCTCAAGTATCTTTGTCTATATATAGCTGAGAATCTAACGAATACAAGAAGCTTATTAATCAATGATAACCTTTCTTGAATTAATTCTAATTAAATTCTCACAACAATCTTTATTCAGAAAATTACTCGTCATAACGTCGAGTTTATATCAAAGTAACATCGACTTTTGGCTTCATTCAAACAGTCTGTCAAAGCAACTCTGTAATCGACAGTGAGTCGACATCATATCGATGTATGCATCGATTTCATTCTCAAAAAGCATTGACTTTATCATATATTGATGCTCTGATTTCTATTTGAAGTAGCGTCGGTTTCTAGTTAGAGTTACGTCAACTTCTAGTCGACGTATGTTGACAAATTTTAACATTCCTCTTGAATTCAGTGTGTCCTTCGCATGTCCTTTATATTATTGATATCCTAGGACTTCTTAAGACCAAATTACCCTCTCTATACAACATAGGTATTTTTCCCAAGTTGTAAAATTATTTAGAGTAATTTGTTAAGATAAATCATAAGGGTTTTTCCCAACATAATATTTACAACAAGCAAGCCGTATTAATAACCTATACAAATGAATATCTAATTCACATAGATGAACCTATTAGTGACTCAGAGAGTGTTTATATCATAGTATTAATGATCAGGATGATCACTTTCTCCCTGATTCCGATACCGAAGACAATGAGTTGTCCAAAGAACTATTACCATCTAGTTGGAAGTGCAAAAAATCCTATGAGGTTAACTTAGCAAAATTAGATATCATGGATAAGTATCTTAACCAAATCTGAACATGGCATTATGTGAACATACCTGGCGATCTAATAGTGGTAGTACTAATAAACCTCATACATATTGCTTTAACTACCCTACTCTACAATTAAGTACCAATGTACTACATGTTTAATTGAAGTTTGTAAATTTTGTCAACAATAAAAACATCCGATTAATCTTACAAATCCAAACCATCTCCATGTACAATGACATCATGATATTATTGAACTTCAAATACTTGATATTAAAAATCAGATTACTGACTTAAAAAACCAAATTTCCATCCTCCAAAAGGATATTACCAACCTTTTTGGTCTATTTGACACCTTATATAATTATGTTCATACCCAATAAGTTTCGCTTAATAATGTGTATGATGGATGCATATCTACAACTAGATCATCTCCATTGCCAACTCTATATTACTCAAGTTTTAGAATCTACAATAAAGCCTATCTAGCAGCACAAAAATTCATTTGTAAACTCTGTACCCAATTAGCTCTTACCCAAGCACGACTAGCCGTTTTCAAAGATGGGTATTTAGCTCAAAAAGTGCTCCTCAAACTACGACACAAGCATCACCTACTTCTCTAGCTATCTGAGCAGTAATATGATCCACCTTAAATCTTTGACAACATGTGAAAGTGAGAGAAGGAGGTTGACTACTATGCTCAAGAGAAGTGAGATACACAATTTGCATTAGAGTTACAATCGATGGATGAGGGAGAAATTTAGGGAGAAGATGACAGTGTTACATAGAAAAATAGGGTTAGGAGGTTAAAAGGGAGATTACTCCGCCTTCATGAGAAGGGTGGTTGCTCCGCATATGGAGATTATTGTCTTTCTTTGTTTCTTTCATCTGCCTTCTTCCTTCATTTTTTCATTATTCCATATTCCGCCTTCTCCAAGTCCCATGTCCTTTTTAATAAACTATTTAATCTCTTTTTAATTCTACCACCAGTTTCTATGAGAAAAAGGAGCAACTTCATCTTTTTAGACGATATAATGACTCTTTTTGAATCTAAACAAAATATCAATCCCAGTGGGTTGATGAATGTTGAGCTTTGATTAGTGAACAACAAGTGCAAAATCTTTCGTCTGTGAACCTCGGTAGTTAATTATGTCATTATATTTTCAAAAGAACTCTACAAAAGTCTTCATTAATAATGTTATCAAAGCATGATTGTTAGAACTAACTCTTGCAATATTATTTCCACCAGGGTCGAACACTTCAATTATCATCGTTCCTTGATTGTTCAAAACAAACTGTGTCAAAGCTATCTTGGGCAATGGTTTCACAACATAATGCTCTTCAAAAACATCTTCAGAGTCATTCTTGATTATGGAGGTGCAATATGGCAACACAATCATATTCAACTTGTATTGTTGGCTTATGGGTTAAATAGATCTCTTTAGAAATTATATGTTGAACATATTTTGTTATTGTTGGCGGCGAATTGTTATTTATTGGGGATTCTTGTTCCTCTTCGTCACCAAGACCATGATTTATATCGTCAAGTTTTTGTAAATCGTGATTTATCTCTTCCTCATATTTTTTGTTGTAGGCCGTGAACTCGAGTAAGGAAGAGTCATGAAGTTCTGAAAATTGTCATTCCCTATTATCAATGAGGCGTTGAAAATTATTGTCCATGGGTTACTCAAAAGAATCAAAGCCTCGTAACATGCATGTTTTGCTTGCAAGCTTTAATAATAGTGAATAAGTCATCTGCCATTGTAGAATATCGATCAACAACAACAACACTCAAGCCATTATCCCACTATAATGGGGTCGACTATATGAATCTTTTGTACTCATTGTGCCCAATCTTTAGTCATAATCTCACTAATGCCTAAGTACATTATAAAATATCAAGATGAAAAAAATTCAGCTGAAGTTGGTTTTGATTTCTCTGCAGAAATTTGGAGCCAAGAAACATTTGCAAAATGTGTGTAAGGCAGTGAATTGTTGGGTTTATTTCCTATAGGTGAAGGTGCAAGATCGTGAGTTCAGTACTCCTCTTTCTTGCTTATTTTCTCCAGTTCAACATACGTCACCAATAAAGAGGGAAGAAGAACTACCGTATCGGGAGGGAAATCTTGTTGAAGTTATTGTGGAGCTAAAGTTACAAATATGGGAATTATTGTTTAGTGGCTCGCCAGTCTTGGGGAAGAAGAGGTGTTATATAGTTTCTGGGAAAAACAACTACAGCGACTGATCAGACAAGTTGGCTTGACATGCCGAGGAGCGAGCTACATAATGCAAATCACACAACGCAAATTTGTGGAGTATGCCAGAGAGCATTTGAAGGAGGATAGAGAGAGTGGGGAGCAAGAGCATCTAGAGCATGCCATTCTTGATTTCAGCATGGTGCTTGATTTCAGAAGTTCTTGTAGATTGGCGGTCAAGTGGAGAGTGTCATGGAAATGTTGAGCAACAAAAACTATGAAGAAGAGGTGTTGATTGATCCTCCTTTCTAGGATGTGTCCCATAGAAGATATTAAAGATCCAGGTCGTGAGATTCAAGTTTGGAGTGATCTCTTCCTGTAATGGAAATCTTTACCATATTTAAAGTCGAACACAATGTCTCCCGATTTATGTTGTTAGCAAATAAACCGGCCTGAACCGGATGAGGTGTTATGTAAAAAAAAGACAGTAAAAGCAAGGTGTATATCCGTGAGATATATATAGTCATATATGTTGACCTCTGTAGAGTAGAAGATTACTATTGTAAAAGCATATCTTATATATTGCAATAATCTACATATATAACGTTGGAATAAAACAAAGAGGATGACTTTTCCCGCTTCCTGATTCTTCCTCATTTCTTAATTTCTCTGTACAAGTTTGTGGGTTATTAGTTAAAATCAGTCCATCATGTACCAACACTTGGTATCAGAGCTGATTAAGCACATCAATCCTTGACCTTATGGTCTCATGAATCCAGCCTCCACAAATTCAGGCCCCATGGCCTATAGTCATTGCTTAGTGCCTCTCTTTACTGGTGAAAAATATGAATATTGGTGCATCTAAATGAAACATGTATTTATTTCCCAAAGCTTATGAGACATCGTCTAATTTGGGAAACAATTGTCTGTAACTACAAAAGTGTTAGCTGCAGACACTGAAACTGAAGTTCAAAAGAAACAAATAGGGGAAATAATGATTAAAGATTCATGAGCTCTGATGTTAATTCATCAAGGAGTCACAACAACCAATTTTCCTCTGCTAATGGGTGCAAAAACTGCAAAGGAAGTATGAAATACATTAAAAGAAGAGTATCATGGCTCATCCAAAATCATTAGTATTAAGTTACAAAGATTGTTAAAGGATTTTGAAAATATTGGGATAAGCTCAGGAGAAACTTTAGATGAGTTCATTATAGGATTATCAATTTGATAAATCAAATTTGTAGCCTTGGTGATGACTTACCTGAAAATACTATGGCAAAGAAAGTGTTAATATGTTTAGTGTCTTCTTATAATCCAGCTATAACAACAATAGAGAAAGCATGCAAGACATATGTCCACAATTACTTTAACAAACCTAATAGGCTCTTTAAAGGCTCATGAAGAACATATTCAAAGACACATACAACCAGCCTTTGATCGCGCCTTTCAAGCAATGTGTTCCGCCAATCCTCATAAACCAACAAAAGCAAAAAAAAAGGTAAACCTATCACAAACTTCAAAAGGAATCAAAAAGAAAAAAATATGGCTACCTGACAACCTTTGGGTATGAATACTGATAGAGAAAATCATGTTCTCTAATCTATACTCGATTAAAGTAAGTGTACCTATCAAAATATAACATAGGATATTAAAAATATCAGGGTTGTATTAAAACTCGGCTTTGTCGAGTACAATTACTTCGAGAAAACAACTATTATTTTATCAAATAAAAAATAAAGATAAATTATAATTAAAACTAAAATTAAGAAAAGAAAACTAACTTGATCAAAACTTACTTTGAAATGAAATAGAAATGATTATAAATTTCTAATCTGTTAACCTCGCTCGATGGTTGCATTCAACTCTTTTTATTCTTGAGCGATCGATTCGTACACGAGCCGCTCGGCTAACCGATGAAAACAGATATGAAATCATGTGATTAATCAAGAATAAATCTAAGGAAGATCGGAGAGATAAAAGAGAAAAGAAAATCATCATTCAACGATTGTTTGAATCAAGACTAAATATTATATATACTACTTGACATAAAAATAAAAGGTACAAGAAAAAACAAAAGAAACGAGACATTTCTGAAATTAAAATCTAAATTTTCATTGCATAATAAAATGAAAATTACATGAAATAAAAGAGAATAAAACTATATGAAAGAAAATTATATGGAAATAAAACTATGTTAACACTAAGAAAAGAAAACAATTTCTACTCAAATGGGGCAGAAGAAGAGAGAGCATGAAGTATGATGGAATATGACCACTATTTATAGGGAAAAAAAGAGGATAAATGTGGAGGGGACATGAAAGGTTGGAAGTGGAAACATTCAAGAGGGAGAGGAACGAGGCTCACAGATTGCAAATGGAGGATGAATATGACAGCCATGATGAGGTGGCGTGAATTAAATGGAGGTGAATATGGGGTTCTACCACATGAAGGGTAGGAAATAGCATCGGAGGTGAGCCCTGAATGTGGACACTTTATTAAAATGAATTTATATGCATGCATGAAAAAGATGTGGGCCCAGCAATATGAAGGGGTAGAAGCACTTAAATGGGTTAACTACAACAAATTAATATGGAGAGGGCTTGAATTGCAATAATTGGGAGGTAAATATGAGGTGAGGTGGTGGGTTGCATGGAGTTGAAGATGGACAACCATATTAAATAGAGATATGTAAGGGTGATGTGACATTTTAAATGGAGAAATAAATGGACATTTGCTGCAAATAAATAAAAGGGAATTATGAATAGGCAGTAGGCAATATTAATGGAGGTGGACCATGATAGCAACTAAGATGGAGAAATATTTTATACGTATATTTTTTGGAATTGCGTGGATGGCATGCATGAGTTGAATGCATGAAGTGACAATATTTCATGAAATCATGGGGATATATTTGCATGGAAGTAGGTTGTCGTGACCACCTGGTATTTAATGCAGCCGAGCTGCATGGGGTGGACGAGACTTGAATTGCTTGGACGGGTTCAGCTTGAACTCTCAAGCTTGCCAACATGGGAACTTCAGTAATACATCATTTGTAATCGTCAGGACCACGACAATAACATTAAACTTATAAAAATAAATAAAATCAAAATTAGTGACCAAATGTAAAACCAATGATTTATCAACTAAAATGGAAATAATAATTATAAATTTATATTAAAAATATACAAATTAATATATTAAAAATACATATAAATCTTACCCATCAAATACAGACAAGGTCAATCAAGGTAATTTCAAAACTAGACCTTGCTTTATTTGTAAAAAACCAAGCCATAACCCGTGGGACTATTTTTCTGATGTACAAAATGTTGAATTCCAAACCACTCGACTAAAGATTGCTGGCATGGAAAAATATATGATGTTAACACTGCAAAAAAGGACAGAGAGACAGTAGACGAATCCATGTTCTACTCTAATCAACACATGACCGCATTACAAGACAATATATGAGTGATTGACATTGGTTGTTCATCATATATATCAAATAATAAGGAGCACTTCATCTCTTTAGATGAAAGCTATAAGTCGAAAGTATATCTTGGAGATGATGCAAACTATTGAAGGAAGGGGGCAATTCAAATACAAACAGTCATAGGAAGTGTTAAAATTATTCCTAATGCACACTATGTTCCAAAATTAGCTCAAAATTTGTTAAGCGTTGGTCAATTGATCCAAAAAGAATATACAGTTACTTTTGAACAGAACACGTGTAAAATTACCAAAAGGGATTCAGAGATTGCCTTAGCTGTAATGTCCCCCAATCGGGTCTTTACCTTGGACATTTCAAATCTTAGCACTACTGCCTTCACTTGTTCAAAACAAGGTTGCAGTATTCTCGCAAATACGTGACATTATCGGCTAGGCCATATCAATTGGGAAGCAATGCAAGCTAAGTAAAAGAAACATTTAGTAACTGGTCTTCCTATTGTCCCTTTTGAAAAACAATTATGTGAACATTCACACAAATAACTCTTTTAAAAGAAGAAAATTCAAAGGTGTTCTCAGCCACTTGAACTTATCCATGGAGATTTATGGGGACCTACTTTAGTAAACTCAATTAGTAATAAAATGAATTATTTTCTTCTTGTGGATGTTTATAACACTTTATGTGGATAAACTATCTACAAACAAAAGCTGAATCATATAAAGTATTTTTATAATTCAAACTGTATGTAGAAAAGATGTTGGACCTTTCGATTAAAGCATTTAGAACCGACCGCGAGGGGGGATTCATGTCAAAAGAATTTCATACTCTCTGTAAAGATTTAGGAATTAGAAGAGACTTAACTGTCTCATATTCTCCACAACAAAATGACATTGTAGAACGTTGAAACAGAACTGTAATGGAAATGGCTTGGTCTATTATTATTCACCGCGCGCTCTTGCTTTGGTCCTCTACGCGGTGGAAAGCCTAAGCATGCTTACCTAACAAATTATTTTGTTTTTGCTAGAATTATTTGCATGTAATTTAATTAGTTATTATCTAATTTTTATTTCTCTGTTGGGTTTTGTATTGCATACGGGGTTGGGGCATCGTTCATAAATCCCTGCATATAGATTCGTCTTGCGTCAACTAGACTTTAACAATGACTAGTAGTGATGAAAATATCAAACCATCATACAAATTATATAATGTATTGTATGAATAACCTCAATGATCTATTGTAAAAAAAAATTGGGTTTGCTGCAAGGTCAATTATTAATGAAATTATTGGAAATAGAGCTTGTGCAATTAGATATAATTTGACATTAAATTGATTTGATTTTGACAATATTTTACATTATTATTTACTGCTGGAAATAGAGCTTCTGCATTTATGTAAGAGTTATGATAGTTTCATGAAAACCTGATTGCATTAGAAAAATAGAGTTAGTCCATAATTATACATAAATTAGATTAGAAGAACATTTTGTCCTTCCACTCCATTACATTTTTCTCATAGTACTAATACGGTTGGGATTTATGTTAGGGAGTGAATTTGGATGAAAATGGGCATATTACTAGTGTAGCAGAGAAGAAGCTTGATGAGGTAAGTTATGACTCCGGTTGATATCGAATAGAGCTCTAGTCGATATGTAATTTTGGTAATTTTTTACACCCTTCTGAAGCATTATTGTTTTTTTATTTTTATTTTGGTTTATGTAGAATTATGAAGCAACAAAACCCCTCAAAGGACTGATATTTAGTTTAGTAGAAGAACTTGAAAATTTCTATAAAACATATGTAAACCACATTGTATTTAGTGTGCACAGTTCAAGTATTCAACTGATAAAAATGATAAACTATAATATAAATATAAATATTTTGTATGCACAAAGGAAAGGTTTAAGGTTGAGAAAAAAATCATTACAACAAGGTAAGGTACAAGCAGAAAATTCTTCAATGCAAGAGTTGGATGTAAGGTAAGTGCTAGTGTTAAAAGTATCAATGATGGAAAATATGTCTTGTTCACTTTTCATGAAGAGCATAATCACACACTATGCACCCCAAGAAAAATACATTTTAAAGATCAAATCGAAAAGTAATAGATGTCTAGAAGAATTTGTTCAATACATTAGGCCGGGTAAATATATGACCAACACAGGCAATCCACATATTGACAAAACAAGTTTGAGGGTATGAAAATGTTGGTTTCATCTGCCTAGATGCCCGAAATAATGTCATAGACTTCAAAACATTGATTGTTGATTTTGATGTTCAAATGTTCATACAAAATTTCAAGAAATTACAACAACAGAACTCATCGTTCTTCTATGTATGTGAATTAGATGTTGAAGATCATTTGTAATATGTGTTTCTGATGGGATTGCTAGAAAAAATTATTTTATATTTGGTGATTTTTTTTTTGATATCTCATACAATACAAATAAGTATTCAATGATTCTTGCTCCATTTACTGGACTAAATCATCTCAAATTATCTATAACCTTTGGTGTTACGTTTCTTGCTAATGAGAAAATTGAATCCTTTTCCTGGTTATTTGAGAAATTTTTAGAATGTATGGGAAGCAGTGAACCGATATTGATTGTTACTGATCAAGACCCATCAATTAGGTTTGCTCTAGAAAACCATTTAAAACTACAAAAAATTGATTTTGTATGTGACATATAATGAAAAAATTATCTGAAAAAGTCGGTGGCAGCCTAAATGTTAATATAGACTTTCAAAGCGGCTTCAAGACATGTGTGTGGAATTCTGAGACACTAGATGAATTTGAAATAAATTGAAATTTTAAAATATCTGATTTTAAATTATCAAATAATGATTGGTTATTGCACATGATCGAGCTTTGCAAAATTTAGATTTTAGCATATTTATAAGATATGTATTTATCATGTTTATTACAAACAACATCTGGATCAAAAAGTGAAAACTCATTCTTTGACAACTTTATGAACAACATATTAGGCTTAATTGTGTTTTATTCAAGATTTTATAATGCAATGGGAAGCTCAATGATAAAGAGAATTCATGGCTTAGCATGACACATTAAATGAAAAACTAGATATAAAAACCCAAGGCATTTCATGTCGTCATACATTGTTACTTTTGAAAGGACAATGAATCAATGACCTACCAACTTATTGCATAACAACTAGATGGAGCAAGCTGACTAATAGCAATTCGATCTTTCAAATAGACCAAAAGTTGTTAGCAGGATTTTCAGAAAGTGAGCACAAAAGAAAGTTGATTTCAAGCACATGAACCCAACTATCTCAATGTATGGAACTTGCAAAATTAAAAGACGAAACTTAAATTAATTTAAGAAATGTGTCATAAGTTGGGAGAATCAAATGCATGAAAGTTATGACTGTGATGAAATACAATCCAATTTTGCTTCATTGCACGACTCACAAATCCAAAATCAATTGAAAAGTGAAAAGGAAAAATCCATTGAAATTAAATAAAAAGCGACTCATATATATATATATATATATATATATATATATATATATATATATATATATATATATATATATATATTGTGGGGAGCACATTTTAAATGATAGTCATAATTGTCCAAAGAAATCAACGTTATGACATGTAAGTTAAATAAACTTTTTCTATAACTACTATATTATTTTGTTTTGATTTTACTAATATTGTTTGTTGTTATTTTTTTTTCATTTGTAGGCATAAATGAACCCATCAAAGCAAGTATTATTGAATTTTACATTGTTTTTTCATGAGCATTCAGTCTTCACCATAAATTTTATGCATATGTAGAGTATTTAGAACTGCATCTCGGATCAGCCAACTTACATCTCAGATCACCTTCATTGTTAGTTTTCTCCTAGTGCTTCTACATATAGCTTGAACCATTGCCAGTTTTATGTTTGAAACAATTGTTTTCTGCTTGCAGGATTGATTTGATGTGGTTTGGATTTTTTAGTTTCGTCTTGTTTGAACATTCATCTCATTGATTAAATCATTAGAATTTTGATATGATTATGGTAATTTGGGAAGAGCAAGTTAAATTTACTTGATTTATATGCTTGAAGAATACCTTTCTACTTTGGCTTCTTTTTCTTAGGCAGTACATTCAATTAAAAATTGACTATTATATCTGACATCCAATGGAAAAATGGTAGTCATCTCGTACATTATTTGCTTTTACTAATCCTTGAAAGAAACTGCAATGTTTTGTGTGATAAATGTACAAATTTTACTTTGGTTATAGTATTTATAGTTAAATATGTTTTTACTAAATTTTTATAGCATTATAAACTTGATTGCTCACAAATTTTAAATCTTATGAATTAGGCTTGAATTTTTACATGCATATTTTTCTTAGTTCATGACATTAGAAATATTTATAAACAATTGAGATGTATCACAGAAAATATGAACACAATTCCTGTTAGTTTACAACAATTTCACTCTACTAAATCCTAAACTCTCTTTTATTTTTTATGTTACCTAACTTGAAATAACCATGTAATTTCATGGCATTTCTTGTTGTGACAATTCAGAACAATTTCATGGCATTTAGCCCTATGACCATCAACATTGGGAGGGGTGCTAAATTTGAAGCCGTTGTTATTGCATTGTTCCATTAACTTAAACTGACAAAGTCCAAGCACTGCGAGAAGCTTTTTACAGTCATTTTACAGACTGTCCTTCTGTCTAACTTGTATTTCATTTCTCTTGATTCCTACTTTGATTTTTTTTTATTTTTGTAGCAGTTTGCAAGTATTATTTCAAGTATTCAAGAACATTGAAATTGCTCTCTGATAACCACAATGGTCGTGGAAGCACATTAAAATTTTATGGGGCATTATGCAAAATTGAGAATCTAGATTTGCAAAATTTCATCATATTGCTTAAGATTTTCTGGGGTATTATGAGCATGTATGTGTATGTCGATATGTATGTTTATATGAATAAGTACATCTGGAATTCTGGAGTGCAATTGATGTGATATAGACACTCAACAGGCAATGCATGAGCTTAAAAAGTTCCTTTAGAGTGCAATGGAATAGTGTATTTGTTTTAAACATCTTGTATTTTTTGTTCCTTTGTCAGTTTTTTTGAAGTGTTTTAGGTTTTTTGCATGAGGAGAAGATGGTCATGATAATGGGTGTTGAGGAGAGAGAGCTACATGAGGGAGAGAGCATTGCGGTGCGTGAGAGAGGTGTCGCGGGTGGGAGAGAACGCCGAGAGAGGGCGGTCGTCGAGAGGGAGAGAGTGTCGTCGGCGAGAGAGGGATTTCGCCAGAAGGGAGAAAGCGTTGTCAGCGGGAGAGGGCTGCCACCCGGAGGGAGAGAGCCATCGTCAGGAGAGGGATGACACAAGGAGGGAGGGAGCTCGGTCGGGAGGGCATTTTGCAGGATTAGAAGTTGCGCTGCGAGAGGGATTTTAGGAGAGATTGTGAATCTATAAATGGACGGTTCGATAAGGTTTTCACACATTCGCATCATATATTTATTCGTATATATGATTACTCCCATATATATATAAGGGGAGGGCTTCCGCCGGGAGGGAGAGAGCTCGGTTGGGAGGGTGTTTCACGGGATTAGGAGTAGCGCCGCAGAATTAGGAGTAGTGCCACAAGAGGGATTTTAGGAAAGATCGTGAATCTATAAAATGAACGGTCTGATAAGGTCTTCGCACATTCGCAACATATATTTATTCACATATGATTAGTCCAATACACAGACACACACACACACACAATAGAGCAAATACAAAAAAAGAACAATAGATTACTAGTAATATGTGGCACCTCATTCAAGTACATGTCTATGTAAAAATGCTTTTCTGAAATAATAAGACTATATATGTCATACATATGGCTGGGATTGTAGTACAATTGGTCGGAGCACCGCCCTGTCAAGGCGGAAGCTGCGGGTTCGAGCCCCGTCAGTCCCGAACTATAATCCGATGAATTGATCAATTCATCTCTCTTTTTTCCGTGAAAGGTGGGACGGGGAACTAAATATAATCTCTGGGAGGAATCCTTTTCTTTTGGTAAGGGAGAAACATATGTTAAAATCCTTGTTTATTATACGATACACAATGAACTCTCTCTCTCTCTCTCTCTCTCTCTCTAAAGAAAAACATTTGAGTCCACTGAGGTAGGGGTGAAAATTTGGCCCGGGCCCGGTTGCCCGGCCCGAGTCTGCTCAGGTATGTGCCTGATTAGGCCCAGGTCAGGCTCAAGCCAGGTCTAAGGCTTCATTTGGTTCGGCGTTTCGCCGCCTCCGTTTGGAGCAAACTCCGCCGGACGGCGGGTAAACAAACGGCTGTCGGCGACGTTTGCTTCATTTGCATCCGCAGCAAGGAAGAAACGACCCCGGTCTGCTCCGTTTCGACCCCCACCTCTCCCCCTCTGGTTCCAAAGTAACGTTTCGACCCACCGGATGCACCCGCCACCGCCGAATCAAATATAGCCTTGAGGGCTCAAAAGACCCTCTGATTTAGGCAGCGTCTTGCCTAGTGCCCGACCCGAGCCAGGCCCAGGCCCTTCCGGGCCTTAGGCCCATTAATAACAACATAAAAATGTTGGGCATTGAGCACAGTAATAATTAATTGATGGGCTCAATAGCCCAGCTTTAATACTTGCCCAACATTTAACACTGGGCGTGGCCGCCCAGCACCTACGACAGCAAACATGGCAGCAACTAGTTGCCCTTTTGGGAGCTAGCTGTAGCTTTCAGGGGCTGCTTGGGCCCGATTTTGTGGGCTTAGCAGGCCCCCTTATGTTGCAAGGGCCCGGGCCGTGTCTGGATCTGATTTAAGCAAGGCCCGATCTGGTCCAGCAGCAGAGAAATCTGAGCCTAGGAGGTCTTGGCCTGGCAGAGCCTTGTTTGACTTCACTGAGGCTGAATTTTGTACAGAAAAACTCACAGCAGCCCCACGATCGAAGGCAGCGAAAACATAAGCGCCGTCCGATCAAAATTCAAACCCCGGCGATATTAAAATCCCGAACCCTAAATCCCCTACCACCAAAACTCCTTCGCGCAGCTCCTTCGCTACTCCTTCGCGCAGCTCCTTCGCACAGCTCCTTCGACAACCTCTCCCGCACGCGCCGGCGACTCAATCTTCTACCGACCTGATGCCGCTCGAAAACGATGGCTAAAGACAGCCCTGCCGGCGACTCCGCAACTCCTCCCGCAATCCCCCCGCACTCCACGCGCCGGACCTCTTCCTATCCGCTCTCGACGGCTCTCCAGAATCTGCTCCAACATACGACTCCCACAGTCTCTACGCCTCTTCCTTCCCGCACCTCGCGCATTCTAGGGTTCTCGCCGGGTCTTCCGCAGTCCAAGTTTTTCGCCCCTCTCTACTCGCCGGCTCTCTGTAACCTGCTCGAAGACACATCGCACATCCAGGTTTCTCGCCGGGTCTTCTGCAGTCCAGGTTCCACTTCGATTTCTACATTTTTTTCTACATCAGATTCCATTTATGCTCTTGCGATTTTAAAGGTTTCCTCCACGACCAAGCGACTTCGGGCGGCGCTAGGGCTACGACTTTCCAACTGTGGCTGAGGTGATCATCTTCCTACAGAGACTTCTTCGCTCGGTAATCATCTTCCCAAATAGTGGCGTGCAGAGGCTTCTATGATCGATTTCTTTATATTTTTCTTGCTCTGTGTTTGGGTTTTCCATCAGGTGCTCCAACGCTTACTCTCTAGCTATCTTCAGTTCCTTATTCCTGAACGGAGTCTGCATCAATAGAAGAGGGTATTCACCTCCCCCTTATTCTTCTCTCCTACACTCTTAAACTCAATTTCAACTCTTTGAGGTTTCTTGAATACATTCATTTGGTTGTTTTTGGCATTGATTGTTTTACTAAATCGAGGCCATGCTGAATATTTCACTGAACTGAGGCACTCTTGAATAGATTCATTTCATTGTTTATGGCATTGATTATTGTTTTGAAGCTTTCAATCCCCTGCAGTCACGGCTATAATTCTCATTTTTTTGCAACATTTCTCCTCAGTCTCACTTTTGTTGTATGAAATTTAGTTCTTCATTTATATAGCTGTTCTAGCAGGAAATATACTCTGCCTTATTCACTATATGTACAAGAAATTGAATTAGATCATGAAAATATAGAAGCTCTGTAAAAAGATTGTTATTGGAGTCATTAGATAAATGGACTGTTTTGCAAATAAATTAACATATTTTTCAGCACCCATTCTATCATTAATCAGGTATAGCATTGTTTTACTTTGCTATTGCGCTGCACTCGAATCACACTCTAAATGGTCAATTAACTAAATGCTCCCCTATTCTATATTTCTGTAATTTTCATATTATAAATGGAGCTAAATATACTGTCGAATTTGCCATCTTCATACTGTGTTTTATTTTTCTATTCTTGCTCGCAACACATTAGAGATTAAAAAATTAGATTAACATAGTAGGTAAACCAAGCATTAGTGATGCCGACATCTCCACAACGGGAAGCACGAAATGCAAGAAGACGCGAACTCCGTCATCTTCGTGAAGATGCTTTACGCAGCCAACAAAATACAACTGATCATCCATCCAATACAATAATTGCTCTTCACAGAAGAGGTCCACGACCAAGAGAAATCTCACCACAAGATCGCAGAGCCTTGCGTACAGCCCGTCAGCGAGAACTACGACAAATACAACGGAATAACACTCTAAGAACCCAAGGTTCGCTTTCCATTCAACTCCTACACCTTTAAAAACTACGCTAACCAAATGGTCAACTGCATCTCAGGTCTACACCATACAACAACCACTCAACAAGTACAAACATTTCAACAGACTCCCAGTGAATCTGGTAATGACAAACATTACAAAAGCAAAACTTTTAATTACAAACATATCATTACTAAATAATGCATTTTCATTAAATATCCTCAGGTCCAAGAAATTTACCCGAAAATTTCATATCGCAAGATACCAACATTCCATCAGTGCCAGCTCGCCGTATGGGAAGAAGACCAAGAAATATATCATCTGAAGACAGTCGACTTCTGCGCAATGCCCGCAGAAGAGAACTACGCCAACTGCATAGGAACATACCTACCCCCAACCAAGGTTGACTTCTCTTTCAATTAATATCAATATGTCCCAGCATTCCATAATATTACTGACCTCTCCATTCCCTAACTCATTTTTAGAAACCCTGGCGACAACAAATAGCCTGCCGCAACAACCACTACATCAATCTCATATTCAACCAGGTATTAAACATTACCTCACTTTAGAGTCATCATCATTACTTTACTATGCCTACTTCTCTGTTACTACTCCTACTATCCGTAGCAGCAATTTAGCTGCAGACTGTCGAACAAGAAGTCATACCTCCGGATGTTGATAGTTCTGATACATCCGATTCAGGAGCGAAGTTCGAAACCTGCAACTCTAATGGAGAAGTTTCTCAAATTGAGGAAGCAACGCTAAATTCGTGTGTTTCGAACTTTCGTTTACTCTGCTATAAACCTCCGCAGTTGGAGGATGTAGCTATTTCTGGGCCTACTGCGCCTCTCCATTTTTCTGGCAAGCAAATCTTGGAATCCTTCCTAAAAAATGCCTCCTCGAGCTTCTCCAACACTCCGTCGATAATAAGAAGACGAAGAGAAGCACATTCACCTCTTCTGTCAGATTCCATGCAACTGAATGAAGCCAGAATTAATGATGGCTGTGATGATAGAAGAATCCAGGTTTCCAGCACCAAAATTTCTCTCAACTCCTTGCTCTTTGAATAGATGTTTGTTCAGCAATGAAAAGGATTTTAATGTTTCTCCGTCAATCCGAATATGGAGCAAGAGAAAGGCGGCTTTCAAATCAGTCGAGAAGTAGCTTGATTTTTCACTGTTTTGAAGAAATTCAAACGGGATGTGAATATTTCATGGTTGGAGTAAAATGGAATCCCTTTCGCAGTAAGGGATCTTCTTCTCTTATGTTGTTTCTCTATTTATGTTTTTTGCATTTTTTTAAATTTTTTTTTACTTCCCATAATATTGAGAAGTTTTGCATTTTTTAAAACTTATTTACTTCCCATAATATTGAGAAGATTTTGAATTTGTGAATTTGTCCAAGGTGTTTGTTCACTTGTTAGTTATGAAGGATAATTGATTATGATGAGAAGATAGAGTTGGCGAAGATCTCACCGTCAAATGGCACGCTGCAATCTTTGCCCCTCAGTGATCCTCAGTCCTGTGAGCTTTACACTTGACTGGAGTATGTTTTCTGTCATCCTCCCCCTTTCTTTTTTTCAAAGTAGCTTTGGGTATGTTTATATATATTTGCCTTATAAATTTTTTTAATTTTCATTGTATTTTAGCTTAATTTATATCAGAAAATTAAAAAAACAGATAAATAAAGAATATGTTGAATCGAATTTTTATACAAAATACTAAATGTGTTGAATCTGGTATGCCTATCTTAGAGTGGATGAATAAGATATATGCACAAGCTGCATGTATTAAAATAACTGTAACAAATTTACAATGAATACAGTATACACGGAATACAATGAATAAGTCAAAGTGCGGTAGATTAGTGATGCAACTCAAGTCGCATCTTTTTTTCTACTATTGTACATGTTGTTATTTGTGTAGCGCATGCCATTCATGCTTTTTGTGTCGTTTTGTGTTGAGTTGTATCGTATGTTATTATTGTTGTGGTGTTATCTTGTATCGCACATGCTGCCGCGCAAATTTTGTTTGGCTTGTTGGTGTGACCAGCCAACGAGATCCTAAATGCATAGGTCTGATAGTCTAGGAGATAGGTTAATTTAGGGCAAGCTAATTTATTTAACTATTTAAAATGTAATGTCCCCTATATATAGCCGGCCCCACCTTGAAATTCCCCTTCACATTGCCTTTTAAAATCTGCCAATATTAAAATGTCTGTCATTAACTAATTCTAACTATTATAAAAGGAGTTCCCAACGCACTGTTTAGGGCAGCTGGGAATGAATTGAACAAATTTATTGGTCTCGTTCGATTCTATCCAGCGTCGCCCCCTTCCTCTCCTGACGAATACACCTGAAGCCGCACCCTCCAGCGGACTTCTCCCCCGACGGAAGACTCCCAGAGCCACCGCATCTCCCTCTGTCGTTGTTCCTTCCCGACGGCATCTCCTGATGCTTCGACAACTTCCACGCGTTTGGGCACCTCGACGGAAATTTTCAGAGATTCCCCGTCGGCCGCCGTTACTATTATCTAAGCATCCTCCAGTCCACACCAACTCTCCCTCTGCCAGCAGATTGCGTCCAGACCTAGCCGACACCGTGTTCATGTTTCCAACCATATCTGTCGTTGTCCAGCACAACAACTTCTTCTCCCTCCAGAGCTTCTTCTCCCTCCAGGCAGTCCCGAGCACAGCAGCGGCTTGTGGCTTCTCCTTCCACCTCTCGGAGATATTCATTCGTTGCTACTCGTCCCATGGTATACCTCTCCATTCTCCCTCTCTTAAATCTTTGTTATTTTTTTTATGGTCTAGTTATTGAATAGTTAATTATTGCAGCTTGATTTAATTAATTCCATCTCTTAATTATCGTTATTTTCAAGCAAGTGCATGCCACCATCTGCTTTCTCCGCCTGTGGAATTATGTTTTATGACGTTATTATGTTCATGTGGTAGCTTTATGTTCGTTTGCAACGCTTAGGTTGTTCTATCCTTTAAAAATAGCACACGAAGTCTCTGGGCACCGCATTTATTTAAAGAGATCGCAATTTTTTATTTTAAAACTACAGCCCTAATTTCAGTCTACATCAATTAGTAAATCATAGTTTTTCAATGTTTACACGGAATATATACAAAATGAACGGAGTAAATCCAACAGGATATAAGATATTTCTCAGCTACCGCCGAACACAGAACCAAACAATGCTAACTATTTAACTGGGCAACTGGATCTAGACGCCCTTCCCAAGGTCAACCCAACCTTGACTTCCCACAAATGATTCAATTTCTATCTCGAGACTAGTTGCTAACAAACATGATGTATATCCTTGCCAAATTAGAACTAATTGTCAGCCAATGGGCGAATTTTCCAAACACCAGGCGATTTTACCGAGTCTAACTGGACAGGATGCCAACAAATAGACGAATTGCACTCAAGTGAGTAAAACAGATCAAAAAACAAAAAATCAAAGTTGCCTAGATGTCTATTCATCTTCAGATGGTCATTTGGTGGAGGAATCAATTTCCCGGTTGCGATCTTTGGTGGAGTTCGAGTTTTCTTTTATCTTCCTTGAGATTTGTGTGAGAGAGCAGTGAAAGGAGTTCTCTCAAGTTCTTTCCCGAGAGATGGATGATGGGTGTGGATGAGATGGCGAAGAAATTGAAGTTTAGCAGCTTTTCCCTAGGACTCATTTCTATTTATAGAATTGGGGGGGTGGGTGCGTGTGTATCGTCGTGTTGAGCGCACTCTATTGGTGTGGTGATGGGTTACAATCTCTTTAGTTTGAGCAAGGGTATCAGCATGTCAATCGACTTACTTTCATGCCAATAGAGGAGTGTATCAGCAGCCAGATAGCTTCGGAAGGTGCTCCAAAACTCTGATATGACGCTTATCGAATGTTGATAGAATTTGTATTAACAATCTGATAGGCTCGAAGGGTGCACCAAAATTCCGATGTTGTAGATATTAGAATGTCGATGTACTGTTTATGTAGATTTTAGCCCCCCGATATACTCTTATGGTGCTAAGAAAAATGTGTCTTATGCTCTAAATGAGATGAGAGTTGAGTTAAGCAGGTTGTGAGACTCCCTGTAGAGCAAAATCTTGAATTTTGTAGGTAACATGTCTTGGTTACGCGCATTGTTTTAAATGTCAGATGTCGGAAACATGTCAGATTGAGATTTTAGACGTCGGATGTCGTAGACATGTCGATGACATTTTAAAATGTCGGATTCCTTAAAAAATACTTGTATTTTAACTTATAACATGTTATTTTAACACTGTCAGGATCTGTTAGACCACATTAATGAATCCTTTGAACACTGATTTCACACAAAAATTGAAGAAATTTAAATGAAAGATGATAGGAAAAGAAATGAAGGCAGAGTCGCTACCTTGAAATGGAAGATGCGGAGCATAGACACTGATTTCCCACTGTTTTTTTTATAGTAGGTGACATTGTAAAATGTCGGCGAATTTTTAAAATGTCGGCGGCGGCCGACATGGAGGATTTGAACCGAAATGTCGACCAACATATTGCAAAACGCCATAACCTTTATATTTTCATTATGCAAGTCGTTTTCTGTTCAAACAGGACATGTCGCCCGACATGTAGTAACATAGCCGTGTAATATCCTTTTCAATGCAAGTCGATTTCCAGTCAACGCATAGCCTGAGAAGGCGAAGCACAGAGTACACATCGTGTAACCGGGGCACGTTCACGCCCGTGTGTTTGTTTCTCGACATACATCGATTTCTGGGAAGTCTGCGTATGCCGAATAGAGCATAAGGCGGTACACGTCGTGTAATCAGAGCGCGCTTGCATGTATTTCAACGTACATCGATTTTGAGGATCTCCGCGTACGTCGAATAGTGGAGGGCCGTTGCATTGTGGTACACGTCTCTGGTACACATCATGTATTTAGGGCGTGTGCAATTCGAGTGTTGTTATTTAAGTTCGTTTCAAGTTGTTGGATTATGAGATTTGAGATCCGGTAGCTAAAGAATATTTCGGGGGACTTTAGGTCGGTAAAGTAGGGTTTGAGTCCTCATTCTAAGGCGTGTATTCTCTTAGGGTGAAAATAAGAGAAAGAAGAGAAGCTTGAAGAAGAAGAAAGAGACGACGACGAAGAATCATGAGCCCATTTGTCGAGCCGTCTTCGGCAACGTTTATATCTCATCATTGTGGTCATGTTCTTTTTTATGCAAGTTTTCATGGTGGGGAGAAAGTCAAGGAAGGTAGCGACTCTTCTCTTCCCGCCTTTTAGGATTTCGCTTGCATGCATGTTTTCTTTTGTGCATTTGTTGTGAAGAATGCACCTGGTTTCTCTAATTAGAAGGCTTGGAGTGGCCACGGTTCATTTTGAACCACCGAGCATAAGATTACGACCTCGACATAATTGCATTAGAGATTGAATGTGCAATTTTTGAACTATGCATCGTGTGTAAAGCATATTATTAGTGGTCGTGAGCCCGAATTGGTGATGTATACTTGACATTTTGCCTTGGGGTTTTTCCGTAGGTGCGATGTGGCCATAGCGTTGTTATAATGCATATGGCTTGTGGGGGATGTCCATGTGGGATTTAGGGTGTTGAGAGAATGCGGAAGACCTAAAGCTTAGATGGGTGGAAAAGAAATAGAAATCCCTATAAATAATAAAGGACATCGTGATTTTGATTGTGAACTCAGGAATTGTAAAAACACATCTCTTCTAGATTATAAACTCAATAGTTATAAAAGCACACTTCTTGTAGATTGTGGACTAGAGTTGGAAAAGCCCATCTCATCTCTTGTAGAATATGGGACTCAAGAGTTGAAAATGCCCATCTCTTGTATGACGTCGGACTGAAGAGTTGGAGGAACTCACTTTTGTAGTTTGTGACTCAGGATTAAGAAGGGCCCAGAAAAGGGTGATCGTCATTTCCCGTAGAAAATGGGTTAGTGCGTTTGATGATTGTTGCTTGATGTTGTGTTAGATGTTTCCACGCTATGGTAGGTGTCGTGATGGTTCCAAAGGAGATGTCCGGTTCGCATACATATTGCATTGTAGACACTTTTATAACCTTGTTGGGCGTAGAGAACGTGTTTGATATTTATGACACCTTGACAGTATCATTCAATACGTTTATTCATATTGCTTTATTTGCATACAAAGTGTTGGCTTGCATGGTAATGTGATTCCCCGGGGTCCGCTAGAACAGACGTGAGGAGTGAGGTTGCTATGCGATTTGTAGTAAGCTCATGGCCCGAACCTCTTTTTCCATCTCATGTGTAGGTTGCAGGCCGCGACTTGGATGCAAGTGCCAGTTACCTTAAGTGAAAGATTAAAATACTTGTGAAAGATTAAAAGTCTTGTGAAATGCTGCACTTCATATTTCCTAAACTTTGCTACTTTTGTTCCGGCCTGCATGTCGATGTTGTTTGAGTGATTATATTCTTGTTGACCATTTTGATGTGTAGTCCTTAAGTCCATGGGCTATGGTATTTCGTTAGATTATGGATATTCTCTGTGCACAGAAATTCTTCCATTTTCGCATATACTTGTGAAGAAAATTTTATTAGATTCTGTGGGGCCCGATTGGATCCATATTATATTATATGGTTATTGCACGTGAAATGTTAGTTTATCAATACATGACTGGAATGTTAGTTTATCATCATTGAACTTTTATTTTTCTTCCTCATACCTTCAGGAGTCACAAACACTTGCGCGTACATCAAATATATAGCTTGAGTATCATGTTATGATTGAAACATTAACAGTTGATTTTGTTCGATATGAGGATGTTGGTTTTTTAAAATTTTGGGAAAAGATTTGTTTGAAACAAGCATTTTTTTTCATACCACTAAGGGTCAGTTTGTTTGCACCTTGATGCTCCGTTGCGGTCCCACAGGAAGGGGATTACTTTTTTTGGCCTATTTGCTTCGGCGTTCCATCGATGGAACACAGCCGAAATTCTCCGCTCCCAACGGAGCTTTCCCACAGGAGCTGGGAGCTCCTTTGCATCGCCCGCGTTAGCGTCGGCAAAATTTGTATAGAGGCGAGGGGAGGCGGAGTATACCCATGGACAGGGAGGAGTACTCCGGCGAGGGAGCATATCCATGGCAGAGCATATCCATGGACGGGGAGTGCTCCGGCAAGGGACGGGGAGGAGTGCTCCGGCGAGGGACGGGGGAGGAGTGCTCCGGTGAGATTGAAGGAGGGGCCGTAGGTGAGGTTGATGGTGGTGGCCAGCTTAAGTTTTTTTATTTTATTATTATTCTGATTATTATTATATTATTATTATTATATTATATTATATTATTATATTATATTATTCTTTTTATTATCACGATTATTATAATATTATGATTATTATTATATTATCATATGTGATTAGTATTAGTATTATCAATATGATTATTATTAATAATAAATATTTATTATAATTAAATGTAACAGAAATATCACCGTTGTTTTACCAAATTGTTTATTCATTCTGAACAGCTCTGTCAACGTTGTTTTATCAAACTGTTTTGTCATTTTGAACAGCTTCATTCCAATAGTTTCATTTTCACAGCTCTTTTTGTTACCGCCACCGCCGAAACAAACTGACCCTAAGAAACTGAGTCACTTCCAAAGCATTGGTAGTGGTGGTGGAAATAGAATTTTTTGTCACCGCAACCATTATCCCAAACATAGTCTTAAGGCTTTGTTTGGCACAGTGGGGGCAGTCACGAACATGGGGGTTTAGCTGTCATTCGTTAACGCTCACCTAAGGAACTTCATCCACTTTTATGTTCAAATGGACGAAATTCTTTAGGTGATCGTTAACGAATGATGATTTAACACATACGTTTACGACCGCTACCATTGTGTCAAATGAAGCCTAAGTATTTGTGTTGCTTGTTAAAAAAAGATCCACATGGCATAGAAGAAGAGGAGCGACATGAGTATTATTGTTTAAATATTTATTAATAAAATAATTCAATTATAATATTCACGTAAGTAATTAATATTAATAAATAACTGATTACTTTGCTTTTACCCCCCAAAAAAATGGATCCGGATCCCTTGTAGTTCCTGCGGGAACCTCAGAGGGTGGAGTTCCCCTTTTGCGAATCAATGGAGCGGAATTAGAAAAAATGGTTAACATGAAAGTTGTAGATATTCCTGAGATGAATAACTTTCATGTTGAACATTATTTGATTTGATGTTGTTTGACCTCCGATTTGGGCTCTGAAAAAACTCAGTCCGAAAGTTATTCATCTCGGGGATATCTACAACTTTCATGTTAACCATTTTTTCTAATTCCACTCCATTGATTCGCAAAAGGGGAACTCCACCCCCTGGAGTTCCCGCAGGAACTCTAGGGGATCCGGATCCCAAAAAAACATAATGGTTCGTTCCTTAGGATGGAATTGGGGATGAGAATTGAAATTGGCCCCAATTCCAATGTAGAGCTCGCCTTTTTCGGGTGGAATTGGAATTTGGTTGAATTCTATTAGAATTCAATTTTTCCTAAACGAATGTGCTTCACTGTGAGCACAACCTGCTTCCCTCAAGAAGTGGCAAGGAAGCCGCGCATGATCCGAAAAACTCAGTGCAAATGTCTGGCGAACATTGTGGCCTGCTTGGCGCCTTGGCGGAGGTCGTTTTTGATCATTTGCCACCAATTAGGGTATTCGAAGTGTTGGGATTCGAAGCGGTGCTGTCGTGCAGAATACCTGATGCTGGCACAAGTAATAATAATAGAAAACACAAAGGCACAAGAAGAACACCAGAAATAACGTTATTTCCGCTGAATGGGTACGTTCACGGGCGGAAATGGCAGTCACAATCTCATTCAACACAAAATACACAGTGTTACAAATGGGGATAAATTACCCCTATACAAAATGAGATAAAAAGTGACTCCCGGATACCTTGCGGCAAAACGGCCGAAGAAAGAGGAAGTTCCTCACGGCCAAACACGGCGGCAACCCAAACTCCGACGACGTCACTACGACGACGGCGTCTCCCCAAAACTGCAGCAAGCAGTAGCCTTTCCCAAACCCGGCGCAGCGGTGGCGGCGCCGGCAATCCTCCCCTCACACAGCGGCGGCGCTCTCCTCCAAAGCAGCGGCGGCGGCGGCTTTCCAAAACAGCGGCGGCGGCCCAAAAAAGGCAGCGGCGGCGGCGGCGGTCAGAGCAGCTGCGGCGGCGGCGATCTTCCTCCAGCAAGAGGCAACGAGAGAGAGAGAGAGACCAAAAAATGGAGAGGGAGAAGGAAACTGCTGAAAGAGGGGGAAGATGAGTCGGGTCTGGATCCTAGGGTTGCAGGAAATAGGTATTTATAGGTTTTAATAATTAAACCAAATAAAAATAACCTAAAAACCGGAGCAGAATTCTGAATGAAAAGTCAGAAAAAGCGATGTTGCAACCTCCTTTTCTGAGGTTGCGACTTTTCTGCCAGAATTTGAAAATTGCAGAAATTTGCCCCGAAAAATTTCCTTGCGCGCCCGGAGGTTTGGTACGATGTTGGGGAGTTAATGGAGGCAAAAACCTAACACGAAGTTGGAAGGAGCCAATTTATTATAACGAAATATCATCTACTGCAGGTCATTTTTTGGGGGTTGAATAAATTAATTCTAATCAGGATTCCTATGGGATTTTTGAAGTTTGATCATTAAAATATTGGGAGTTGATATCTTTCCTTCGTCTCTTATATGGTTGTTTACAGAATATTGATTGAAATTTAGGATTGTATTGAGATTTTGTCGGCTAATCAAAGCATTTATTGTGCATGTTCCATGATTGAGATATTAATATTCACCGGATCATTGTCATGAAAGTGTGAATAGATTCATATTTTTCAATTTCAGTGGAAATTGAAACTGTGTCAGTTCCAATTCTCACGTTCTAATTCTCACACCCCAATTCCACCCAAACGAACAGACCCTAAAGATTACTGGCAGAATTATTGTTGCAGTCCGTTCAAGGCTCCTGGTAGTCCGGATTAAATTAAGCTGTCTTTGTCAGTGAAGCGGTGGAGCGCGCAAATAGCCACAGAGTAAGGAAAGAAATGCACAGCACGTAACGTGAAAAATCCTTAAATTTGATTAAAAAAAAATCATGTGATCAATTTGGTGTCAATCAAAACTCACTATAAGCAAATTTGATTTTTGTGATTAGACCACAAATGTATCAGCTATTTCCTCTGCTGTGACCACTTCGACATCAACTGCGGTGATGCCGTGACAAAATTAGGGTTGTGTTTTTCTTTTGGCTGTCAATAACAATCTGATCTACAAATTAAATTTTACGGTTTTATTTAACCGTGGGTTGCCAATAGTGTAATGTGGGATGCCCTTATTAGCCCTCGATAGAGAATAGACAGTATACGAGTTAGAACTCTATGGAGATCAAGAGCAGTTCCTACTAAAATTGAAAATTATTTTCAATTTTCAGATATTTTTTTAGAACAAAGCATAACATAACACTTCACGTAAACTAATGATGAAGATAATTTGTAAATATATAATAAATTAAGTAATCATTCATTACAAAACAATAAATATAACATGTAGACTACAAATTATAAAGATAACCCTTCATTTCTCGTGTCCTTAATATTTCCAATGGACTGTATTTTAGCATAACTTTGACACCTTACACCATATTTTCAATGGACTGTATTTTAGCAAACTTTGACACCTTACACCTTTGCGTGAGAAAATATCGGAGACAGGAATCTCACAACAATATACTCCTTGAATGTGACTACGACGTGGAAGCAACAATCGTTGAAAACAGAGATGACAACGGGGCTGAAATCGAGAAAGAAGTTAGATAAAAAAAGTGCAATTTTCTTTATGCAGCAAACTTTGACGCATTCGACGGTCTCGTGGGAGCGAATATCGGAGTCAAAAATCACACAAAGATGTACTCCTCAGAACCAGCTGCAATATGGAAGCAACAATTGTCAGAAATGAAAATGGCAATGGAGCCGAAATTAACAGAAAAGTTAGAAAGAGATAGTCTCTTTTTTTTCTTCTCGCAATAATTTAGTCTCATGCTTGGTGGGCGACTAGTCGACTCACGCAAAAGATCAAAAATCTATCTCTTTCTGTAGGTGGTGGTGGATGCTTTCGGGCATTGCCCAGATGTTGTGTGCTGCTTCGGCACGCGTAGGAGGTTTGTTGTTGAGGACTTGTAGAATGTCTTGCACGTATGAGATTTTTCAGAGAGGCCGGCGGTGCGCCTTTTGCTTCAAAGCGCCGTGGACTTAGACGAATTCTCAGAATAATATGAAGGAGGTGGCTCGTAGGAGAATTTCGACAGAGCTCCGGCCTGTAGGAGAAGAGTGGGAGGAGAAAGTTAGAAATGAGGGGGGTCTGTGAGCCTTTTCATAGGCCCCATGGGTGGTTACGGTAATTATGCGACTATCCGCAAATCGTAACCACCCACATTAGTAGGTGCAAACCATTTTTTAATATAGTTTCAAGGCGCGTATTATTTTATAATTTCACTATATACAAGTCATAATTATTTTACCTATTTTCCCCCACTCATGAAGCTGGCTATGTCTGTGGTTACGCAAATGGTTACCCGTGTGTTGAACGGCGGTGGTCGTCGAATGATGATCGGACGGTGGCGGTTCAAGAGAGGTCGACCGGAAAAATCCAGTCGAATGGTGGCCGACTGAAAAAGCTCGGTCGGGAGGAGGCCGACTAGACGGCTGTTGGCCTGAAGGAGGCCGGTCGGGGGCTAGCTGCCCCGGGTGTTGCCCTATGCCGGCCTTCGTAAGGTCGGTCGGGCGACACCCGACACCAGCCTCACGGAGGATGGTCGGGCGATGGCCGCCCGCTGCCTGCCTTTGCAAGGTCGGCCAGTCTGTGCCTGGTGCCGGCCTCACAGCGGTCGGTCGGGGAAGGGCTGCCCGACGCCGATCTCCGCAAGGTCGGTCGGGCGTCGCCCGGCGCCGATCTCTGCAAGGTTGGGCGGGCGACACCCGGCGTCGTTCTCACGGAGGCAAGTCGGGCGAGAGTCGCGCGGCGGGGGACTGCAAGATGTCGCCCGGGCCGCGCCCAGTGCCGGCCTCACAGAGGTCGGTCAGGCGAGGACCTCCCGGCGAAGTCCTCCAAGAGGCCGACCAGGTGACGCCCGATGCAGTCCTGCAAGAGGTCGACCGGGCGGTGCCCGGCGCCGGTCTGTTGGAGTTTGGTAGGGCAAGGACCACCCAACACCAGCCTCCGGGAGGTTGACCAGGCAGCGCCAAACTCCGGCCTCATAGAGGGCTAATTTTTAGGTTAGGACTCCTGACCATGAGAAAGGTCAGGACAACCAATGAGGAGCTAGAAACTGCATGGGTCCCGCGCAAAAGTGTATGACACAAGCCACTAGTGCGTGGGCCCCACCTCCATTGCAAGCTCCTCATTGGTGGAGGACCATGAGCATGATCAGGAGTCCTGACCTAAATATTGCTCCTCATAGAGGCCGGGTGGGCACGGGCCTCCCGACGATGACCGCGTCAGTGGCCGACTTCGAGCATTATTCAAGTGGTGCGGGTAGTGAATAAAAACTATTACTTTAAATATAAAAGAAAGACGGCGGAAATTTGATGGGATGAATAAATATATATATATTTATAATTAAATAAAAAATACAAATTAAATTTTCGCGTTGAAAAAGCCGTCGACTTTTTGAAAAAATCTCCTTTATGGTCCGTTCGGTTTCATGAATTGAAAACTTGAAATTGGAATTCCATCAGTTTCAAAATCAGAAGGAATTGAAATTCGGCCAATTTCAATCATATTATTCGACTGATGCACAAAATTGGGCATCAGACATTGAAATTGTGCAATTCTGTTGTTTGGATGCAGAATGAAATTTAAATTTGAAATTGAAATAACAGTAGAGTAAAAGGAGATGAGCAGCTTAATGAGAGAGAGGGCAATGTATTGATGAGGGGGAGGATAATGAAAAGAGCTTCATACCAAACCAGAGAGTATACCATTGACTTTTGTTAGATCTAACGCGCCAGGGTTTCAAATTGGGGGCTTACCAAACGATCAAACACATGTCTATCTCAGCTGGTGTTTTCTCCCACCAAAATGGAGCTAACTGACGTTTGTAATAATAGTTCCTGATTGGTTTCCCTTAATACGGGCACAGCGCGCAACGAGCGCTCCATACGCCGGCGGCGAAGCCGGCGCCGCCTCTGGCCATCGCCGGCCGCCGCCGCCGCCATCAAGAACCTTACCCAGGTTGCCCAGACAGTCCGGGGGCACTCACGTCATTTCGTTAAAATTGGTGGTCTAGGTGGCCGAAATTAAGCGACGTCATCGCCAACACAAAATTCGTTATGACGCAATTTTCAGCATATCCCTTCAGAAAACTATATATAGACTCCCAGACTTTCATTTGAAGACGAGCAACTCTAGAGGCTAGAGAGAGCTCTGAGGTTTTTCGGCGAGAGTGTGAGACTTAAATCGTTTCTCCGCTCGGAATTCGCTCCACTCCCGCTATAGTACGAAGACAACTCAAGACCTCAAAAGTGTGGCATTCTTCTTTGCAGGAGCGCTCGCATCAAAGCTCTGAATCAACAGGAGCGCTTCCATCGAGGCTCGGAGAACTTGGCGATTTTTCCAAATTGAGTGCTCTCTTACAGGCTCAATGAACTTAGTCTCAATTCTTAAAAACTCTAACGAAATAGTGGACTTTGACCCCGCATAAATCTGCTCATGTGATTTTTTACTTTTCCGGGCTTTTCACGTCAAAAAAAATCTTTTGTCATTTGTTGCTGCTTTTCTTTGAATGTTTGCATCCCCGATTTTCGAGTTAAGGCGAGCCAATTATCTTGACCGGGAAAAAACCGGATGACCCGCAACAATTCTTTTGCTTTTTAATAATAAAATTATATTTTATGCTAATCATTTATTACATTAATAACTAAATATTATATAATTCATAAATAAACGTGTTACAAAATATCAATAGCCACAGTTAAAGATGTCGAATAATTGAAGAATCGCGAATTGAAGAAAACATACATTGGTGAGAAGTAAGAAAGACAAATTATGAATGGTTGGGACATGTTTTTAGTAAAACCTCAAATTAAAATTTAAAAAAAACGAAAAATGAGTATGAAGTCCTTAAAAATCATGTTGGGCCGACCGTTCAAAAAGTCCCTCAAAATATTATTTGTTGAAAAAACTCATCATCCAAACACTCCTAAATAGGCATGTACAAAAAGACCGGTCCCGTTGGGACCGGTTGGGACCGGCCCGGTAAGGACTGGCTCGGGACCGGTCCCGGTTAGGACCGGTCCGGTCCCGGACCGGTCCCAGGGGGCCTAACAAGGCCCCCTTTTTTCCCTGGAACCGGTCCAAGACCGGTCCCAGGAAAAGACCGGTCATGGACCGGTCCTAGGCAAAGACCGGTCCAAGACCGGTTTAAGACCGGTCTTGGACCGGTCCCAGACTTATTACCTGGCAGCTTTGCTGCCATGTAATAATGCCTGGCAGCAGCCAGCAGGGGAGGCTACCAACCTCCCCAACGGCTCTAATTAGAGCCGTTGTTAAACGGCTCTAATTAGAGCCGTTTTTTTTACTTTTTTTTTATTATTATTATTATTTTATTTTTTTAATAATTTTTTATCAATAAATAAAAAAAATTTATAAAATCCCCCCTCCCCTCTCATTTTCACCTCTTCACATTTCACTCTCTCTCACACACTCTCTCTCTCAATTTCTCACACACTCTCTCTCTTTAATGGATTCCTCTTCATCGATGCCGGCGTCTTCCTCCTCTTCTGTCGCTCATGAGATAGTAGAGCACAGACACAAAGCTTCAGTATGGGAGCACTTTGAAAAAGTTCGGATCGGCAGCGAATTCAAGGCGAAGTGCAGACATTGCGCGAAGCTAATGGCTCTCGGCGGCAACTCAACGCTCTCCCGACACATTCTTTCGTGTGTCTCTAAACGAGCCCCGGAGTCAAGTCAGGCGCAAATTTCGGCTAGCGGACAAATTTGGACGTATGATCAAGCTCGACAACGAGAGCGGCAAATGGAGAATGTCATCAGATGCGGACTATCATTCAACCACTACGATAACGAAGAAATGACGGAGTATATACACGAAGCGCTTCAGCCTAAATATCATCAGGTAAGTAGAACTACACTTAGGCGTGATGCTTTACACGCATATTTACAGTCTAAACAATATTTAATAAATTATTTTAAAACTTTTGAAGGTCGAGTGAGTTTAACGAGTGACGTTTGGAGTAGTAGTATAGCAAATGGTATTTCTTATATTTGTATTACTTGTCATTGGATCGATCCCGATTCTTGGGAGTTAAATAAACGTATTATTTGTTTTGAGGGTTTCGAATTTCCGCACACCGGTAGAGCTATTTATCAAACCATTATAAAATGTATTAGAGAATTTAAAATTAAAGATAAAATAATGAGTATTTCATTCGATAACGCTACTAATAATACGGTTGCTATTAAATATTTAGAAGAAGATTTGAATCCAATATTAAACGGAATATTTTTTCATACTCGATGCGTGTGTCACGTTTTTAATTTAATTGTACAAGATAGTTTAGAATTTATGAATAACTACGTTTCAAAAATCAGAACGATGTTAAAAATTATTTATAGTTCTAAAAAAAGAAAACAAGATTTCAAAAAATTTGTAACTTCACAAGGTAAGAAATTTTTAAGTCCTCAATTTGATATGCCTGTAAGATGGAACTCTACTTATAAAATGTTAAAAAGAGCCGTTTTACAAAAATCATTACTAATGGAATTTTATAATAGTATTGAAACACATGATTTACACGCGTCTGATTGGGTCGTGATTGAAGATTATATAAATTTACTAGAAATTTTTTATCGAGCAACAACGATTTTATCTAGAGTTTATTATCCGACTAGTTCATTAGTTATCGAAAATTTTGTATTAATTACACAAACTTTTAAAAATTATAAAAAAAATGATCGATGGTGTTCATTAATAAGAATAATGGAAGAAAAATTTTTAAAATATTATAAAGAAATGCCTCCCATGTTTTCTTGCGCAGCCGCTTTAAATCCTTTAATGGGTGTAGAAGGAGTAGAAAATCTAATAAAAGAAATTAATAGTAATTTAAATTTGAGCGAAACATATAGTTTTTTTGATAATATTAGCATTTCAAAATTTAATTCCGATTTTACTAATTTTTATAATTATTATGACCAGTTATATGGATCGCGACCTAGAGAAGAATCCATCCAACCTAAAACAAAAGATATTTTGAAAAATAAAATTTTAGAATTAGCATCTAGGAAAAAACAACGAACCTCGAGCACTTTAAATGAATTAGGTTTATATAGTAAAACACAATTTCAAGAATTTATGAGCACACACGAAATAGAAAATTTTAATATTTTAAATTGGTGGAAAAATAAAATTAATATGTATCCTATTATGGCCTTAATGGCCCGAGATTTACTAACTATCCAAGCAAGTACGGTAGCTTCGGAGTCTGCGTTTTCTTTGAGTGGCAGGATTCTGAACGAGCGAAGGAGCCGTTTGAGCGAAGAGTCCTTGGAGATTTGCATTTGCTACAAGGACCATTTGGATGCCATTAGGAGGAGACAGCACGTTGCATCAATCGAAGATAGCGATTCCGACGTTGAAGAAGAACTGAACAATCTTAATTTGGCCGGCCAAAATTAAAACTCGGAACGAAAATTTGAAATTTAAAATTTCAAATGTTGTATTTTTTTGTTATTTTTTATTTTTTAAGTTGTATTTTGTAACATGTATTTTGTAATTTGTAATTTTAAACTTTTTTGTAATCTTGATTTGTCATTTTTGGGTATTATTTTGGAATTTTGTAATTTTTTAAGATGATAATACAATTATTTCTTTCATTTAAGAATTTGTACTATTTCAATTATTTTTCATTTGAATATTTTTGGTAAATAAATTAAAATAATTAAAAAAAAAATTTGGGCTAGCCCGGGACCGGACCGGTCCAGGACCGGTTTGGGACCGGTTTGGGACCGGTATTCCGGTCCCGGCAGTCCCCCTTTTTAGGGGGAAGACCGGTCCCGGACCGGGACCGGTTTTGCCAGGGACCGGTCCGGGACCGGACCGGAAAAAACCGGTCCTTCCAGGGACCGGTTTTTATCTGGCCCGGGGGTCTTTTTGTGCACGCCTACTCCTAAAGTGTGGTGTTGGTTATGGGAATAGAGCTTTTCGCACCTCAACCACCGACCAATAAGGCTCTGTTTCGGAGAACGTCTCCCACGGGAGGCAGGACGAAGGCGCGCCACAATCTCAGAAGGGGGTCTCCTGCTCCATTCCAAACGGAGGGCTTTCTTCAGTAGCAAACATGGCCAAACACGGCCACACCACCCTCGCATTTGAATCTCCGACGCCTCTCCTCCATCTGCCGGCGTTCCGGCGCCCCAATGACCCGCCAAACAGATCCTGAACGTGAAACACGCTTGTTGTGAGCCGGTGACGAAGCTCCGTTCCCCATCGCTATGGTAGAGCCCAAACGGTTTCAGTTCCCCATCGCTAAGGTTGTACCAAAACGGTTTCATTCGCTGCATTTTTTTTAAGCTTCCATGGCCCGAGCCGCTCAGCGGCCCGGCTAATTTTTAGGTCAGGACTCCTGACCTAAAGAAAGGTCAGGACAACCAATGAGGAGCTAGAAATTGCATGGGTCCCGCGCAAAAGTGTATGACACAAGTCACTAGTGCGTGGGCCCCACCTCCATTGCAAGCTCCTCATTGGTGGAGGATCATGAACATGGTCAGAAGTCCTGACCTAAATATTACTCCAGCGGCCCGCTCCGGTTCGCCCGCCTTCCTCACGTCGAGAAACGTGTCGGAACGTAAACAGTCCTGTCCTCGCACCGCAACATCGGTCCCATAATCACGGTCCCATGTCACGGTGCGCACACGCTTCCGACTGATTCACATTGAAAGGCCTGAAATGCGTGGCTGCCCACACGGAAACTGTGCGGCTGCCTCCTATGCGGGATGAATTCGCATATTATATATATATATATTAATATTATGAATTCTTGTATAAGAATCAGTTAGAAGACCAAAGGCATTAATTGCGGCGCTTATCCGTCGTCCACGTGGCATTTCCACCACATGGCTAAATACAAATTCCGGGTGGTGGCTTATTTTTTTCAGTCGGGAAGAGGTTAGAGCGCCCGCCATGAATAATCCCTCTCTCGATTCCCTCCTGCTCTCAAGCATCAGTTTAACAGAGAGGTTGACCGAAGGAAGAAGAAGAAGATGAGACCGCGGAGAAGAAGTATTGAAACCCTAGAAAGGGTTATCCCTCTTTGAAACTCATCTATTCGAATTCCCTCTTCTTCAACCTTGCCGGGAACTTCGCCGCTAGAGTCAGTTTTCGGCTGTCTTTTTCAGATGAGTTTCTGAGATCGACGGATCGGGGGTGAAGCTCGGCTCCTTTCTGTTTGCTTCCTTCTCTTCCGGCGGTTTGCGATTATCTTTAGATCGGATTTAGGGTCAAACTGGCTCGGGAAGTGGAGCAGAGGTGCTGTTTTGTAGGGTTTGGGATGGGAAGCTGCTGGAGCGCGAGGATCAAGTCGGTCGCCCCGTCGTACAGCGCTTCTACGTTCGCGGCGAGCTCAGGTGATCTTCTTATTATGCTCCCTTAATTTTTTGTTCATTCGATGATTAGGAGCATGGAAATTTTTGTTCGGATTTCAGATTTGCAGAATAGTTTATGCTAATGTTGACAGCATCGGATGTGATCTTTCAATTCACAAACATGAAGAAGATGAAGATGAAAATGATCTTCCTCATTTCTTTTGTTTTCCTCCTCCCAAACGCTTTCTTCTTCCCTAAACCCAAATATAATTGTTAGGAAATTTGTGGATAATTTCTGTTTTTCTTCTTTGTTATCTAGAAAAAGCATGGTTTTCTTGCTATTTTAGGGTGATAGAGTTGACTGAAACCACCTGCTCTCCAAAGATACAGGGTGCAAAAGAATTTTCATTTTTCAAAGATTGAGTTATCCAGTTAATTAATCTTTGTTGATTTCTGAATTCATTGATGTTGTAACATACAAATTTATTCCTTCAGGAGCCAATTCAAAGATTAGCAGCAGGGATGGAGTTGGATTAAGCAGCTGCAGCAGTACTGTTTCGTCATCTTCAGTGCCTCCCACTCCTCGCAGCGAGGGAGAGATTCTTCAATCTACCAATGTGAAGAGTTTCTCCTTCAGCGAGCTCAGAACCGCCACCAGGAATTTCCGCCCCGATAGCGTGCTGGGAGAAGGAGGTTTCGGTTCCGTGTTTAAGGGCTGGATCGACGAGCAAACTCTCTCCGCAACGAAACCAGGTATCGGGATAGTTATTGCTGTCAAGAGGCTCAACCAAGATGGTTTCCAGGGTCACAGGGAATGGTTGGTGAGTTTGCTTTGCAAATTGTTCTTGTTATATTTTGAATGTTCCTTATGCTTATTCAAAGAGAATTTTTTAGGTAAGATGAGTGCGCCAAGAATTACTAAAATCATATATATTATGTTTTTTTTTTTGAAAATGGTTGAAAATACATTGATTTTTTAAAAAATGAACATGAACGATCTAAATGATTTGAAATCAAAGCATTTTATGTTTGCCCAGTCGTTACAATCATTGTTACTATAAATACAACCTCCTTTTAGAGAGGAAGGGATGACCAATATTAATCAAAAGATCCCCTTCACTAATCCTCCAACAGTTGTAGTCATTTATTGGTTTTTTTATGTGAGTATTCTCAAATTCTTGGGTTAGGGATGGACCTCTACATTGTACTTCACACTTATTTCCATTACATAATCGCCTCGCTCTTCATATGGGGTTTGTTTGTTTGAGTGTTTTTGCTCGTCTCTGTTTGGATAAAATGTCATTTGGTAAACTATTGTTCCCACCACCGCGGCTCAAAACTTCCATTTGTGGATTTTCTGAGACCGTGGGCACCTCCCTTCATCTCCCACCGTTCTCATGCCCTCTGCTCCAATTCCTACCATCCAAACGAAGAGACTCATAGTCTTGTTGTTTATAGTGTTGTCTCTTGTAATTGAGTAGTATTCTGATTAGAATTTACTTTCTAACATTTGCTCTCTTCAACATTTTAAATTTTGCAGGCCGAAGTTAATTATCTTGGCCAGTTTCAGCACCCCAATCTCGTAAAGCTGATCGGATATTGCTTAGAGGATGAACACCGCCTGCTGGTATATGAATTCATGCCTCGAGGGAGCCTCGAGAACCATCTCTTTAGGAGTAAGTTTTCAGTTGCTCGCCTTCTTGGATGGTTATGTTTCCAAGGATCGAGTCATTGTCTAATAAGCAGACAATTGCGCAGGAGGGTCGTATTTTCAACCACTTTCCTGGAGCTTGCGAATGAAGGTCGCGCTTGGGGCTGCGAGAGGGCTGGCTTTTCTCCACGGCTCCGAAGCGAAAGTCATATATCGTGATTTTAAGACTTCCAACATCCTTTTGGATTCAGTACGTAGAGTTCTTACCTCTTTGTTAAGCAATCAGACCATCGTTCTTCATCTTTTAAGCAGTTTTAACCATTTTATCGTCTTCCTCGTGTTAAATTATTCCTATTTACTCGCTCCCCACTATCTACTGGCAGAACTATGGCGCTAAGCTTTCTGACTTCGGATTGGCGAAAGATGGGCCTACCGGTGATAAGAGTCATGTTTCGACTAGGGTAATGGGAACATATGGATATGCTGCTCCTGAGTATCTTTCAACAGGTAAGTTGTTTTCTGGTGGTTAGCTTTCATGTTCTATATTTGTTCTCCTCATTGTCTTCATATTCTCAGAACTTGTATTTTCAATTCATTATACCATAGTTTGAGGTGCTGCCGTGTGACCTTGAGGTCACAGGTTTGAGTCCTGGAAACAGACTCTTGCAAAAATGCAAGGTAAGGTTTGCGTACATTTCACCCTTGTGGTGGGACCCTTCCCCAAACTCTCGCTGCACTGGGATGCTTTTTGCACCGGGCTGCCCTTTTTTATACCATATTTTATTGTTAGACCTGTATTTGAATTCGAATATTTGTTTATAGGCATAAATTTGTCCAAACTGGAAAGTAGTTGAAAGCACAAAATTTCTGAGATTTTGCATATTAGAAGGAAAATCTTCCCTGTAAGTTTACATTGTTATTTTTAGTACAATAAGCCACTTCTCTAGAGGGGTGCACTAGTTGTGTATGCTAATTGAGTGAGTGTGGTTGCGTTTGGCACGGCTTATCGCGACTTATTTGTTTCGGTGAGGTTGGACAAAAATGTCATTGTCATACCAAAATCTTATGCCTCAAACTAGTTTCTTTTTTGTAACATTTGTGATATCAAACATACATTCTATGACAATGACGTTTTTGTTCAACCTCACCGGAGCAAATAAGCTTGTGATAAGCCGCTCCAAACACAGCTTGTGTCTTGTAAAATTTAAACTCAAATGTGAGATTTTTTTACTTTCCAAGAGTACAACGGATTAAAATTTAGGGCTGACTTCAAGTAATTTAAGAAGACTGAGTGATTGATTTCATATAGAAAAAGTTTAGGAAGTGATTTCAAAAAATTCTTTAAAATTAGGGTTTTATTTCAAACAAAAGATAGTTTAGGGACTAAAAAAAAGGACCATCCCGCCGCATAAATCATTCCCCCGCATCGAGGGTCTGGGGAAGGGTCCCCACACCACAAGGGTGAAATATAAGCAAACCTCACCCTCCATTTTTACAAGAGGCAAAATAAAGTTAAGGGACTTCTCTAAAAAAAAATAAAAATCTTAAGTTTTAAAACCTAATACCTATTTTTGGCTAAATAATTATATTCATTAGCTAATGAATAAATTCTCATGAATGGCTGCCCAAAAAAGAAATCAAGTCAGTGGGGCACACCAAAAGGAAGATTCCTCTTTTATTTTGTTCTTTTCGCACAGGAAGGAAAAAAAATCTTTTTAGTGAGTGAAAATTTGCACATAATCTCTGGAGTGGGAATATAATGAACTGAATCTCTTAAGATCAGCAGCCTACATACACGGCAGCACTTGATGTGCTGGCAATTAGATTTGACATTGCAATCAATGTGTTGTGTCATGAGAAGAGTTCCAGCAGGATACTCTTCCTCCACCCAATTCAAAATTTACATTTGTTTCAAAAATATTACTCTTATTATTCATTCTATATCCATCTAAATTATATAGATAGATAGATAGGTAGATATTGGGCAGCTGGCAGGTCAACTAGCAGGCATATTGATAGTCTATATTTTGGGTTATTTTCGCTCAGCTATTTCATGTATTGTTGTATATTCATACTGTGCACGGGAAATGCCGTGCTCTACTACTCATTATTATTAATAAAATTTCCATATGCATATATATATATTACACACACACAAACTATATATATGTTACTCACACACACAAACTATATATATATATTTATACATATATACACACTATATTAAAAGAGAAAAACACTCTTTAGTTAAACATTCGTTTTCTGATTTTACCTCTCTTTATTAAAAAAAAATCCTTTTTTTTAAATTTATGTGATTTTCTTTTATTTTAAAAAATGTGCTCTCATATTGACAAAGTCATCTAACTGCAATAAAAAATGCATTTTCCCGTTGCTCAAAGCGTGTGTGTGTGTGTGTGTGTGAAATTACAAAAACCTTCTCTCAAGTTTACATTTCATAACATCCATGCACAAAAATATCCACTCAGCGTGAATGTTCAGGGTGTTCTACTGTTCTTTCTGTTCATGGATGTTATGAAATACTCTTACAGGGAGGTTTTTGTAATTTTATGGTAAGAGGGGAGGTTTTTGTAAATTTATGATAAGAGATGAGAGGTTTTTGTAATTTCAAAAGTAAGAGAGGTTCAACGTGTAATTTAGCAAACTTAGAGAGGAGTTCTCGGTAATATAATATATGTGCATACAGTAATATGCGTATGTAAATGTGTATGTATATAGTAGTATGTATATGTATACAGTATTATACAACTATGTATAATACATATGTATACAGTATTATACAACTATGTATAATATAATTTCTCAAGCCTATTGTGAGCGGACCCAATCGAGGTTCATCTTAAATTGTTTTTTGATTGGGCTGCCAAAATTGTGGTTTTGTTATATTCATCTTGAGCCTCCTGGGAACCAAAAATTTGGATTTTTTTTAAGATTTTCAATCCTTGACCTAAAACTCTCACCCAGGATCAAAGTTGCCCAATACAATTTTAACACTTCAAATAATTTTGGGGGTATAAGTAGAGAAGAAGAATTCATGAACTATAACTCTTAAACTCATTGCCAAGTAAAAATGCTTACTTAAGTTGGTGATTTTTTTTTCTTCTCTTCTTGCTAGGACATTTAACCGCAAAAAGCGACGTATATAGCTTCGGAGTCGTCTTGCTCGAGATGCTATCAGGTAGGCGAGCTATTGACAAGAACCGGCCTACCGGCGAGCACAACCTCGTGGAATGGGCAAGGCCTTACCTTACTAACAAGCGCAAGATCTTTAGAGTTCTCGACAGCAGGCTCGAGGGGCAGTACTCGATGGAAGGAGCTCAGAAAGTCGCCTCCCTCGCCTTCCAGTGCCTGCTGAACGAGGGCAGGTTGAGGCCGAACATGGATGACGTGGTGACGGTGCTCGAGGAACTTCACGAAAAGAAGAGCAACCCCCCGCCGCCGGCGGCGAAGGCGAAGCCCCTGCCGGAGACGATGTTTCACGCACAGAGCTTCGGAAGCAGGTCCCAGAGGCCTCGGATTAGGATCTTGGAGGACAGTTCCAGTGCAAAGGTGTCCTACCCAAGGCCGCTGGCCTCCCCTCTATACGAGTGAGTAGCCTTTTAGAACCGAGTTTGAGCAGGAGATCTCTGGTCCATTTCTGCCTGTGTTGTTTTTGAAAGAGATGTATAGGTAGTGTTGTCATATTTTCTTCTGGTTATAAACCTCAGAGACTCAGATGTTTTGAAATTTGGGGATGTGATTTTAAGATTGTCTTGTGTTTCTACTGATGATGTTTGTTGTCAATGATTATAGAAATGTTAAGGCATGAATTGAAGTTATGTATGATCCAGATCACTTTTTTTCCTTGTTTTAGGCTTTTGTTTGTTTTGGTGTTTTTTGCTTCATCTCCAATTCCCGCCTTCACCATCTTCAAAATGTCTTTTTTTTTTAGACCATAGCAGTGAGATCTCTGATTCATTTCATGGTCAGGATCGAGTGCTTTTTGATCCGACGGGTTCATTATTTCTCCTCCTTTTATATTTTTTTTAAATCAAAAAAATCTTGTCCACTAGATATCATGTGAACTTATCCTCTCCATTAAATAATGAAATGGACCCCCTCCATTTCATCCCAAATGGAGAGGATCCGGATCCCCTCTTCTCCATTTCTCACAGCTTCATTGTCCATGATTTCGTTCCCACCGCTCCAACTCTTATCGTTGATACAAACACCCTTTATATTGGTGTATAGCTGAGATTAGAGGAAGAGTAATTTTTTGTTACTATTTTTTATTTGCTTTAGAGCAATGTTTTTTTGTTATTGCTCAATATTTATATATATATGAGGAAATGCATAATATTTTTTCTTAATTTATGCATTAGGTTAAATTTTTGGGCCTGTTCCTCAAGAATCATTGTATCTGGGTTTCTTGCGTGAGATCATTTTGGCCGTTCAGGATCGAAATGATCCCGCAAGCTCACTTCAATGATATTCGGCAATTATTAGAATAAATCCAAAATTTTAAAACAATGCATGCACGAAGATCTAAAATGCGCGCCCCGGCACCGTCATGTGCACGAATCTAAGACCCTCCTCACTCAAGCTTCTAGGACTCTAAGACGCTCCTCAAATTTCCAATAAATTTGTAATCAAATTTAATACATTAACTGGAGTAAATTGATCCCTGACTTCAAAATTTTGCTATTTTCACATGTGGTGCACTCTTAAATGTTCAAAACTCTCACTCAAGCTTTTTCAATGTGATGCACTCCTATTTTTTAATTTATTAATAATAACATTCATGTATAGAAAATACCCTCAAAGAAGTCATGCATTAGAAAAATAAATCAACTTTTTGGCTGTATTTGCTTGTAATATCCTTATGAAGGGGATATCATACCAAAAAAATACTCATGGACAAATTTTTTTTGAATATTATTAGCCCCTGTCTGTTCCTTCCACAGCTTTACAAACAAGTTGCTCAATAAATTTAGAAGATGTTGACTCCCAATTACACAATTAAAAAACCTTATCTCAAAATTTGCAACCACGCGTGTTCTCTTCCGGCGACGAAACAACAAAGGCACCGCCGCACAAAATCTAGGGACAATGCACTGCCCTTATTTGTTAGGTACATTGCCCATCTTCTTGTGATCTGTATTCTCTCTAGTATTTGAGCAAAATGGAAGCTACTACTCATTTTTACGACTCAGATTGATTTTTTCTTTCATCCGACGGGTTAAAAATTTCATCTTTTTTCCATATAATAAATATTGTTTGCGCATCTTCTTGAGGGCAGCTCGCCGGCACGGTCTCGACTAGTTAGGAAGGTACTTTTTATTATGTTCTTACCGAGCGAGACTAAGGCAATACTCCCCCCCAATGGGGCACCAAATTCCCTACTCTCCTACTCCAAGTAGCAGGCCACCTCTTCATCAAAACGCAAGAGAATAGTATCTTGTGAAGGTGGATCAAGAGAATTTTCTGCCCTCCATCCAAGTTGCACTGAAGTTCTATCAAGCAATAAAATAGCTTAAGCACTGAATAGTATCTTGTGATTCATATATGTTTGGTTCACATTTTTTAGACTTTCAACTGGTTCATATACTCACAACCAAGAATCATATCAAAAATGGAAATTAAGGTTTTCGTGTTAGGCGTCCTACAAGGAATAGGGGCTTAGAATAAGTATAGGGAATGGGGAGCGTCGATGAAGGAGAAGCCGAGAAAGAAGAGACTTTCTAGAGTAAGAAGTCAAATTTCGTGCTTTTAAACTTGTTGCGGACCAACTCGACGTCCCGGTCGTGCCGGAATTCTTGGACCGTCATAGATCTTGGGACGGTCGAGCGCGCGCACAGTCAAAAGAGTTGGTTGATTGTACGCAAGTAATTTTAACGTAGAAAAATCCCTCAACTGGGTAAAAATCCACGTGACCGGATCTGTGCAGGTCAAAATACACTATTTCTTGGGGGTTATAGCTGGTTTGTGAAGTCGAGTGTGACATGTCACCTCTCGTTACAATTATGGGATGAGAGAGCACTTTGCACGCATCGGACGACAGACCGTCGCGTCGGGAGTTGTTACAGATTGCGTTTTACGCTGGTGGTCTTCGGATAGCGACTTGCTGATTCTGGACGGGAGGCGGCACACTTGGTCTTGCAGTTGCTGGGGCCGCTTGGAACTTGGGCGATTCGGCTTCGTCGGGTGGTTGCGACTTGACCCGCTTGTGGCTCAGGTGTGGCTCGAAGGTGGCTTGAAGGTGGCTCGGAGGTGACTCGTAGAAGGAAATTGGCAGAGCTTCGACCTGAGAAAGAAGAAGACTCCAAAGAGAAAGATCAGAGAAAGATATGAGAAATGAGGAGACATGAGGCTCCTTTTATAGGCTTCGAGAGGTGGTTACGGTGGTTACGCAGCTATCCGCACACCGTAACCACCTGCATAAATGTTTCTAATATACTTTCTGATGCGCGTATCCCGCTATTTAGAAACCGCTATTAATAAAATGTCAAAATATTAAATAAATCCCCCCACTAACCCGAGGGTTAGTGGGTGGCTACGCACAGATCGAATGGCTGAGGACGCTTTTCCTCGATAGGACGGGGGAGCGGGCCTCCACGGGCGGCCGGCGATCGCGCCGCTGCCCTCGCCGGGGAAGGTCGCCATCGGCCGAGGGGGGGCGGCCGGCCTGGCCGCAAGGCGGCGGACAAGGAGGGGCGGCCGGCTTGGCCGCCCCTTGGCCGCAAGGCGGCGGCAAAGGAAGGGGCGGCAAGCGGCCGACCCTTGGCCGCGGGGCTGCGGCCAAGGAGGGGTGGCCGGCTTGGCCGCCCCTTGCCCGCAGAGCGGCGGCCGAGGAAGGGGCGGCCAGCGGCCGCCCCTTGGCCGAAAGGGGGCGGTCCGCGGTCGCCCCTTGGCCGCAAGGCGGCGGCTTGGCCGCCCCTTAGCCACAAGGCAGCGACCAAGGAAGGGTCGGCCGGCGTCCGCCCCTTGGCAGCGGGGCGGCGGCCAAGGAGGGGCGGTCGGCTTGGCCGTCCCTTGTGTAACACCTCCATCTGTCACATGAAATATAATATAGGGTCTGGTCGAGGACCCACACCATATTCCACAGACAGTCGACGAAGTTAGATGTTAATGTCAAAAACTACTCGAATCCTAACTCAGAGCATTCTAGCGGAAGCTTCAGGGGTTAAATTCTTGAACTCAAGTACAACAGTAATGTCCACTATACAAACACAGGAGTACACAAAAGTCACTATCGCAGGCGATAGTCACTGTCGTCCGGCGACAGTCAACAGTGATCAAAACTTTTCTGGCCTTAAGGCCTTATATTTACTCTTTACAAAGTATGGATTACAGACATCGACACGCAGGAAGGCCACACATGAAAGCAATAAACTTCGATTGGCCTTCGAGGGCCGGCATAACTTCTAGGGCTTTAGCCCGCTACTTCCCCCTCGGCTCTCCAGTACCTGCAAAGTGACAATCCATCACAAGGATGACAAACAAGGCAACAATCACTATTTAGCCGACCAATTTATAACGACCTCACCCCTTACTCGGGGCAGCGAGTCTCCTTCTCTGCAACAACAGCATGTATATATATTGGCAACAACAATGTGCATTTAAGCACTCATCACCACAGACGCAGGCTCAACGGCCACACGTCCCGTGCACTCAGGGCACATTCACGGTGTACCGGACTTCCCAGATCCCACCTCCCGTTCAAAGTTCCAAGACATAATGGTTCATTCTTGAGCATTTTAGTCTTTTCGGCCTTAGGCCTAAGACTCTTATTATGTCATCCGACGATTGACAATTACTTTAGGCAATCTAGCCAGGGTAAACATAACGCAGGTATAGTTCAGTCACTTCCCGTTGCTCAGATCGTCATGTCAATTCCGATAGCCGAAGCAATCAAGGATAATAGACAAGACGCGGGTGGACCTCCCCTTTCCCGTTCGGCTCAACGGCCTTAAGAGCTGGGAACTACGACTCACAGCTTCGTTACGGCTCTCACGGCAATAATAGTTGGCCTCCAAGGCTCAACTCACAAACTAGCCCCATTGCCTTCACAAGACAAGCTTTACATCAAAATATGTTGGCACTCATGACCACCATAGTTGGGCACTACAGGCTTTAAGCTTTTCATACAATGACCCTCAGGTCTTCCTGAGACAGGCATCACAAGCATAGCTCACTGGGAGCTATCGCCCGGCGATACTCGTTTTCGTCCTTTGATATCCAACAGTTTTTCAAACCGTGGAATTTCTTGGTTATTTTCCTGGAGAGCATCTACAGTACTTCATGCTACTCCCATTTCACAGGCATAACTCGCAGACCTCGTAATCTACTCGTTTATACGCAGAGTCTTCTCCGGCACGCAAAATAAAACATCACCAATCCAGACCAATCTTTCCGGATGGGCTTCACACCGCATGCATATTCCATACTACAAATTTCCTTATCGATATGCAATTGTAATCGGGGATCACAACGATCGACCCGCTGGATGAGGGGTTACATGCACGTGTGCAAATTGAGGATTTCACTTGTCCAAGGAGAAAATCGTTACCCTTGTAATCCGTTTCAGAGCCATGGCGAAGCTTTTTGTCCGGTTGGAAAGGAGCACCTCTCTTTCCTCTTCGCGGATCTAGCCTCGAATTTTGATTCTGACCACAGAATCTCCTTCACCAAGCCTTCCAAGCTCAACTTCAGCCTTCTTCCTTATCTCCTTCTTCCAAGAGAGCAAATGGAAATGAAGAGAGAGAGAGAGAGAAGTGAAATGAGACTTCTATTGATCTCTCCTCTGCTTAAGTGGCCTCGGGATTAATCCCAGCCACAGACTTATTTTATCAAAAGGAAGCAAATGACAAGATTTGAGTTGATTAGTTAACTTTAGCGATATCGCCGCCCGATATCGACTGTCGCCTGACGAGATCGGCTTTTTCTCCGCTTTGACCCTAGTCAACCACCGCTCATCGGCCGCCGACCGGTCATCTGACACGTGTCCACACATACGTGGTTGTATCGCCTGGCAATATTCACTGTCGCCATTCTGATAGCTTACTCAATGTTTTACGGCGTCGAGTGCGTTGAGTTCATTCAACGCTTCATGGTGTTGAGTGTGTTGAGCTCATTCAATGCTTCAAGGCGTTGAGAGCGTTGAGAGCTGGGCTATCGTTGTGCGATACCCACTATCGCCACGCGATAGTCTCTTACTCAACGATTCATCGAAAGGCGTCGAGTATGTTTAGCTCACTCAACGCTTTATGGCGTCGAGTGCTATTGCTATCGCCGCCGGCGATACCCACTATTGTCTAGCGATAGCGACCAAAAGTTCTGCTGTCAAATTTGGGGTGTTACACCTTGTCCACAGGGCGGCGGCCGAGAAAGGGGCGGCCTGCGGCCGCCCCTTGGCCACAAGGCGTCGGCCAAGGAGGGGCGGCCGGCCTGGCCTCCCTTTGGCTGCAAGGCGGTGGCCGCCCCACTGCCGCATGGCGGCGGCCGGCGGGGAGGCACCGATGGCGGTTCCTTTGGTGTGCATAATGGGATCGGTGCGTTGGAGGATCGGGCGTGGTGATCGCGTGCACGGTCAAACTCATGATCCCACTCCTTTTGGGTGAAGATCATGGGGGGTGTGGCTATGTGCAACCCTTATGTTTTATAAAATTGGGTTCATCCCAACAAAACTGACCCTCATAGATTGGTAGAGAATTTCATTCTATTAAGAATTAACTATTAACAATGTGAATTAAGTATTAAATTCACCATAAATTATTAATAAGCTATTAATTATTTATAATTGGGTTCATGGGTTAGTTCTTGGGTACAAAACCCAAGAACTGAAAATAGCCCAAAAGAATTGGTAAAAAAAATTATTGGAATCAAAATAAAAGTGAGAACAACCAGAACAAATCCAAATAAATTGGTTCTATTCGGTTGGGCTCCGCATCCATTCTCCTCTCTTCGATTCTTTTCCCACACTCCAAATATTTTACAAGTTTTTTGGTCGCAAGTTTCTAAGGCCCCCCAAAACGATGACATTAGCATTTAGCACCCCCTAAACATGGTATTCACTAATTCACGCCTCCTAAAATAACAAAAAAAAAGTCCTCATTTGAATCCATTTCAGTAGGTATAATTTCACCCCCATTTCTCAAAACCCCAAATCCCTACTAACATTCCCACAACCTTTTGGACTCCCGCTTTCCTTCGCTATGTGGATAGACATCCCACTGACGATGGCTTCTGTTAGTATATATTTGGTCAAATTAACGTGTTCGGAGGCATAACGGGTCGTGTCGGGTACACGGTTAACCCGTACCCGTAGAAACTCCTTGGGTTCCTCTATTTATACCCACCTAGGGGCAACGGGTAGTGGATTCCACTTTGATCCTCATCCGGATGCTTCGAGCGACATAACATTCTCGAATGTTGCGACTATAGGTTCCTTGGCGGTCTTCATCTTGATGTACGTCTTCGCCAGGCTGGAGGAGCACTTCAGGCAAGAGGAGGATCTGTCCAAGGCGCACCTGGTGGACAAATTCCATTCCTTCATGTTCGACGAGGAGAAGACAATTCTCCCTCAGGTATCGGATTTTGAAGCTTTAGTAGATTCTTTACATAATGAGAACATTTCCCTGCCAGACAGCTTTGTTGCTGGCACGATTATTTTTAAACTGCCCTCTACGTGGTACAACTTTAAAACGGAAATGTACCGCAAGAAGATGCAGGTCGGTCTTAATGACCTCAAGCGATTTATTCGCATTGAGGATGAGAATAGGACTCGACACGCTTTAGAAACTGTTAGCAAGCAAAAGGCTGCGGCTAACATGGTTCTTAGTTCTAAACGCGTGCCGAACCCTAAGAGGACCAGACCCTCCCATGGTAGCTCCCAGGTTGCAGGCCCTAGCAAACGCGCCAAAAAGTTCAAGGGCAAGTGTTTTAACTGCAACAAGTGGGGGCACAGCGCATCTGATTGCAGGCTCCCTAAACGGGAAAGAACCAAAGCACCACAAGATGGCAACCAAGCCAATATGGTTAGCCTAGCTGAGTCTTCCGATTTTGTTGGGATGGTCGGAAACGCTAAGGCCAGCACGGAGTGGTACTTGGATTCGGGGGCGACGTGCCACGTTTGCAACAATGCTGATCTTATGACAGGGCTCACTACTGTGAAAGAGTCTGTTACAGTTGCAAATGGCGAGACAGCTGACGTCTTGAAGGTGGGGAATGCAACGCTGCTGCTATCCTCAGGTAAGACTTTAACTCTCATAAATGTTAAATTTATTCCTTCTCTAGCTGCTAACTTAGTGTCTATAAGTTTATTATGTGATGCTGGTATGTCTTTTACTTTTTGTAGCGGTAGAGTAACACTGTCAGTTAACTCACACTATTTTGGATGTGCATACGTCCAAAATAGGATGTACCGACTAAGTCTAGCAAACGAGTTAGTTCAACAAGTTCAAACAAACTTAGTTAGCCCTAAGATTCTACATGAGAGACTAGGACACGTGAACTATAGGAAGATGTTCCAAATAGCTAGAACTCACCAGATCACATTAGACACTAAGTCACCGCCTGAGAAATGTGACGTGTGTGCTCAGACTAAGATCACTAGGAAACCTTTTAGTGCGGTTACTAGGAGCACAACACCGCTAGAGCTTATACATTCCGATATATGTGACTTTAAAAGTTTTGTCACCAGAGGAGGAAGGAAGTATATGATCACATTTATAGATGACTGCTCTAGGTTCTGTCACATCTATCTTCTTAAAACTAAAGATGAAGCGTTTGAAAAATTCTGTCTTTTCAAAACCAGGGTAGAGAACCAACTAGACATGAGAATTAAGAGGTTTAGAAGTGATAGAGGAGGAGAATATATGTCCAGTGAGTTCCGGGGTTTCCTTGCCTCTCAAGGGATCATAGCAGAAACCACTGCTCCTTACTCACCCCAATCGAATGGTATAGCCGAGAGAAAGAATAGAACGTTAACAGAGATGTTGAATTCTATGCTCCTCACTGCTGGCATGCCTACTGCCTATTGGGGAGAAGCAGTTTTAACTGCAAATAACATTCTGAACAAAGTACCTCATGCTAAGTTAGATGTCACACCCTACGAGCTTTGGTTTAAGAGACCCCCGTCTTTAACTAGACTTAAGACCTGGGGCTGCATAGCCTATGTCAGGGTCTCTGACCCTAGACGGTCTAAACTTGGACCTAGGACTAACACGTGTGTCTACTTAGGTTGTGCTGAAGATAGTGCTGCAGATAGATTCTTAGACCTGTCTAATAATATAATTATTGAATCTAGGGATGCTGTGTTCTTTGAGGATAAGTTCCTTAAGGATAAGAACCTGACAATCCCTGGTATGCAAGCAACTATTACTGAGGAAGAACCTGAATCAGTACCGAGCACCTCCTATTCCATCCCAGTAGACAATAATATCCTAGAGTCTAGAAGGACTTCGATAAGAGAGCGAACTCCCAGAACCTTTGGTAGTGACTTTGTCACTTACCACGTTGAGGCCGATCCATCCACCTATAAGGACGCAATGAGATCAAGGGATTCTCTACTCTGGAAAGAGGCCATTGATGAAGAGATGAACTCTTTGCTTCAGAACAACACCTGGACGTTGGTTGATAAGCCAAGAGGGGCTAAAACTATAGGGTGTAAGTGGGTTCTGAAAAAGAAGCTCAATCCTGATGGTAGCGTAGCTAAGTATAAAGCGCGCCTGGTGGCTAAAGGTTTCACACAAGTTAGTGGGTGGATTATTTTGACGTATATTCACCAGTGTGTCACTTAGCAACCATTAGGATCCTACTTGCTATTGCGTCTATTGAGAACTTTATTGTTCATCAAATGGATGTTAAGACTGCGTTCTTGAACGGAGATCTGACCGAAGAAATATACATGAGTCAACCTGAAGGCTTCATAGTAGACGGTCACGAAAATAAGGTCTGTAAGTTAATCAAGTCGCTATACGGACTAAAACAAGCACCAAAGTTATGGCATGAGAAGTTTGACTATAGTGTAAGGAACATGGGATTCATGACGAGTCTTTCGGACAAATGTCTTTACATACGTCATAGATCGAACAAAGTCGCTATAATATGCTTGTATGTGGATGATATGCTGATACTTGGTTCTGATCAATCCGTAGTGGATGACGTTAAGTCAGAACTAATGAAAGAGTTTAGCATTAAAGTCCTAGGTGTAGCCGAGACTATTCTAGGCATGCAAGTGAGCTTTGGGAAAAATGTCATTTCCCTAAGTCAAAGCCACTACATAAAGTCCATATTGGACACGTGGGGATACAGTGAACGTAGAGCAGTGGAGACACCTTACGATTATAATAATCGCTTGAAGCCCAATGATGGAGCTGCGATTCGACAGTCAGATTATGCTAAACTGATTGGTAGTCTCATGTATGCTATGGTCTGCACAAGACCTGACATAGCCTTTACGGTCGGCATGTTAAGTAGATTCACTAGTAATCCTAGCCAAGACCATTGGGATGCCCTCGATAGGCTGATGCGATACCTAAAGCACACCCAAACGTATGCTTTATGTTACCATGGTCATCCTCCAGTTTTGGAAGGATATTCTGATGCATCATGGTGCTCAGAATTAAACGACAGCAAGTCCACTAGTGGATTTATATTCACACTAGGAGGAGCAGCTGTAGCCTGGAAGTCCAAGAGGCAATCATGTATTGCGCTATCTTCTATGGAATCCGAACTCTACGCTCTAGCTTCAGCGGGAGAAGAAGCAGAGTGGATAAGAGATTTGGTGATGGACATTCCATTGTCGAGCCTGAAGTTGAGTTCTGTTGCAGTTTACTGCGATAATCAGGCTACTAAAACGATTGCTACGAACACTTTGTTCAATAGCAAAAGAAGGCAACTACGGATGAAACAAGCCTGGTTGACCTCCCTTACGAGTCAAGGGATTGTAAACCTCGTTGATGTGAGGTCAAAAGATAATGTTGCAGACGCCTTGACAAAGGGCTTAAATAGAGTTCTCACAATAAAAACATCGGGGGAGATGGGATTAAAGTTCATAGAAATATGAAACTTCCTCCAATGTTTATGTTTTCATAGCGAGAACCTATAGTCGTAACATTCAAGCATCTAATAACAGACTGAAAACCCCAAATAATTTCTTGATGAAAGCTCAAGATGGTTAGATGCTAGTCATTCCACACCTGATGACTTAACATCTTTCTCATTGTAAGTTGATTTGAGAATTATTCAACTGGGAATAGAAAGTCGTTGCATGAGTTAATCTAACATTAGTGATCATAGCACATTATTCCACATCTGATAATGTTGCAAATAACGGTGTGTCAAGTCATATGACAAGACACATAGTGGTCACTAATGAGTAAGATAACAACGTTTGATTTATTAAAATCAAAACTTGACTGGTCCTAGCTAGACTGGATAGAGATGCTGACAGTGTTACTTCACTACTGCTACAAGTACTAAGCTCATTTAGGTAGAGCTAGCTTACTTTGATACGTCACTGCATATGTTTATGAATTCATAGAGTCTGACTCATGAAATTCCTTGCAGGCACTGGTGAAGATGGAGGAGAGAAAGTGGATTTTGACATAGATGATGATGATCTACTCTCTGAGTAGAATTGTTACACGTTTATCTGTAGTCATTTTATTGTTTTCCAGACTTATTTATTGTTGAGTAGCACATTTTATTTTGATGTATTATGTTATTGACTCTTAAAATTCATGTTTATGTTTTTCTTTAAAAAACTGTGCTAACTCTTATGGAAATGTGTTAAGTCGGAAATTTATTTTATTATTCTCCACTTTCTGCACTCCGAAACGTATACGTTATTTGTCACAAATATATGAGGAGATTGTTAGTGTATATTTGGTCAAATTAACGTGTTCGGAGGCATAACGGGTCGTGTCGGGTACACGGTTAACCCGTACCCGTAGAAACTCCTTGGGTTCCTCTATTTATACCCACCTAGGGGCAACGGGTAGTGGATTCCACTTTGATCCTCATCCGGATGCTTCGAGCGACATAACAGCTTCTTCGCTCAAAGCACCTTTGCACACTTTCACTAGAGCTACGGCGGCTACTCCAGGCGCGTTGGTGCCTCCGTCGGTAGAGGACGATGAAGGCGCTGAGGACTAGCAAGAGGAATCGGTGTTACCGTTCTCGTCGCCACCTCGATGCTGCTCTTCCTCTATGCTCGAAGAAATCCATTCTTTGGGATACGCTGGAAAAGGCGAATCCCGGGCATGTCTTCTGTGCTTCTTGTGGCTTCGAATTATCTTTTGTTTTTGGGGGAAATTTTAGAAGCCAAATCCAAATTTAGGGATTGTTAAATGGCAATGCTTTCAAGATTTTATGATTGAAATACTGAGTTTCCATGCAGTATTTAGGCTAGACATTTTTTCCAGATCTTGGCTCCCTGGGATTTTTTGTATAAAAATTAAGAGGCCTCTTTTATGTTTGTTCTCTCTCTACCTTCATCAATTTGTGTCATAGTGCGGGCACAGTGAATTAATTTAGATATTGAGTTGTTAATGAAAAATTTAGGGTGCTATTAAAAGATTGGACTAGGAATAATTTTTTCTGGAATAAGAATAGCAACAGACTAAGGTTTCACTTGGCGCGGTTGTTAACACGGGGTCATGAACTGTCATTCGCAAACACCCAGCCTCACCTAAAAGAACTCATGCATTTTATGCCAAAAACTAATGTATTTTCTGGTCATAACATCTGTCTTGCCAAACGTATATTCTATGATAATGATGTTTTTGATCAAACTCACCGTAACAAATAAAAAAAACATGCCTAACAAAGCCTAAGAATTGTGTGTTTGTTTTACTTCTACTGTTCTATTTCAAAAATACATTGATTATTAGCCATTGGCTCGAGTAATAAGAGCAGATAAGTATAGTCTACTATTCTGCTCTGCACATGCGCTGCCGGGTAACCCTCTAATCTGCACATGCACTGAAGCTGAGTAAATAGTTAGTGATGGGTCCCTTTTGTAAGCGGACAATGTTTAGGCAAAAATTACAATGGGCGGTGCAGGCAATAAATAGCACATGTAGGCCATAAATACATGATGGCACAAAGCAAAAAAAACCATCACGAATAATGGCTCTGCTCTTATTAATTCATTTCAATGTTGTCAAACTAATAGAAATAATAAAAAATAACTGGCTAATTTCAAGCAAGGAAACAAGACCCAGCATCAAACCTCAAATTGACGGTCGCCAATCTTCTTTTCTCAACATTTCCTAGCTAAACCTAGAGAGAAAATATAGATCTTACAATATAAACACAACCTTTTTTTTTTGCTTCACCTGAACCCAACCAAAGCGGAAACATGGAGTTTTTCACCTTCCCTTGCATATCAATGTCGGACTAACTTGATTTTCACCCACTGAATTTTGAGGAGGAAACTACTTTATCATTGTTAATCAGCCGAGTGACCAGACCACAAGCTGTATGCTCCATTTAGTGCAGAATTTTTGCTCCAATGAGGTTGGAGAAAAACAACCATCACATAATGTATGCTTGTCGTGAAGACAGTTATGAAAAACTGACTTAGAACATAAAAGAGTATTAAGTTCCTTGAGAGCGTGATCTAACTCAATAAAGATGGTTAAATAACTAGCTGGAGTCCCACCAGTTTGCATTCTACAAGTCAATATATGAAAAAAAATCTCCAAATTTCAAAATCAGATGGATTTGAAGGCACGGTTTTAGCTTAAAGACATTGTCCCTAAAAACCGAGTAATATTTAGGTCAGGACTCCTGACAATGCTCATAGTTCTCCACCAATGATGAGCTTGCAATGGAGCTGGGGCCCACGCACTTGTGACTTGCGTCATACACTTTTGTGCAGAACCCATGCAGTTTCTAGTTTCTCATTGGTTGTGCTGAACTTTCTTTAGGTCAGAATTCCCGACCTAAAAATTAATCCTAAAAACCAACATTTTTTTCCTGACAAGTCAGATGAAGAACAAGCTATAAAAGGCATGAGAGTTTGCAGTAGGTCGAAATGGACCATGTCTCCCTGCCACAACAAGTAAATGATGCGCACCTAACAAACCACAATTTCAAAAGGCCGACACAAATGCAGCATTCAAGCGCAGTGGCATCCCACCACCGACACAAAACGCCATGAGCGCCATCAACACGACCAAATAATGCCGCACAGTAGTAGTATTAGAAGTTGTGTTACAACAATTTACCAGCAGACCTTCCCAAATCATAAAGGTAAATAATAATACATATTATCTAAACCTTGAAAAACACGGTCCGGCCGTTGTCAGAGACTCAGCCAAGCTTTTTGACCAAGACTCAAAACACCTCACCACAGTCGTCATGCTTTCTATATATATAAGAAGCAAAATTATAATAAACTAAAAAAAAAAAAGAGATAATGGGCAGCTGCGGGCTACGAGATCCCTTACCTTTTTTGATCTGCAGCCACTTCAGCCACCTCAAACGCCATATGACAGCCAGTCTCCACACATTAGTCAAAAAAAATAACAAGGAGAAACTAGGCAAACTATCAGGGCGTCAGACGTGGAAATTCTTGCCGGAGAAAGTCTGGCCGAACTGCCAGTCCGCCGGGACGAAGTTCCATGAGGTGGAGGTTCGCCGGTCGCTGCTGGTGACGCGGAATGAGAGGGATTGGCCGACGAGAACGGCATTCGATTGCCAGTTTTGGCCCCAGTTGCGTGTCATCGGCATCCACCCGGTCTTTGTCCCCTTCACGCTCACCTTGACGATATCGCCCGCGCCCGCCACGTTGGTGATCAGCACCAGGTTGAAGTACCTGAACCCATTGATGGTGAATCGAATCCCGCCACTCTTCCTGCAAGGCACACTGTGTGCACCCAGAACGCAGTCGTCAATTTTACGAAGAAAGTTAACATGAGGCGCAATGTGGAGAACAATACAATTTCGTAGCAGCAATCACATGACGAAGCTATCTGAACAAGATCTATAATACTTATTATTAAGGCTCCGTTTGGGAGGACTTATTTTCACCGATCAAGCAGTCACGATCGCATGAACCAGGCCTTAATTAAGGTCCGGTTCATGTGATCGTGACCGCTTGACCGGTGAAAACAAGTCCCCCCAAACGGAGCCTAAGGCTCTGTTTGACATGGTGGTGGGGTCATGAACATAAGGTTAAATTTTCATGCATTAACGTCCACCTAAAGAACTTCATCCACTTTTATATTGAAACGGAGCCTAAAACTGCATCCCTGATCTCAATCATTTTTTCTATGAAATTCAAATTTGTCAGGAGATGAAATCACTTTGAGATTTGATCGGATCAGAGGATAGGATTGGATCAAGGATCGCTTTACAAAATCTGGATTGTAGGATCATAAGATCCATGATCCGAATCGCAATCATGAAAACAATGATAAAATCGGAAACTATTATAGCTAGTAGTGCAATTTTGAGTTTAGCCATGAATGCTAAAATTGTTTATACAAATTAAAAATCAAATTTCAGATTCCCAAAGTTCAGATTCAGGACCAATTGAGATTTGAAATAGAACGAGAACAGGAACTTAATTGTCATGCAAGGCTATGCTATTAACAAATTATAGATCGGATTAAGCGCTCTAGACTCTAATATTATGTAAAATTACAATCAATACATATTCACACTATTAATGGTGGTCTTTTTATAGATAATCCCAAACAAGGCACCGAGAGCTTGTCCGGACATTGAACAGAAAGCAACTGTTCAAGGTCTAATCACAATCAAATCATAAACACGAACAAATCTATACAAATTATTAGTTAATTAAACTGCATTATTCGCCAGTTGTAGCGCTAGAAGCACTTTCAGATTTAAAAGTAAACCTGCTCGGCTATAATCAAGCTTTAACCTAATTAAACCCTAGCAGGCGAAATTAATGTCGCTGCTGCAAAAGCACATGGACGCAGTAGAAATTGTACGGTAAAAAAAAAACAAACACCATTGTGTTACAATCAAAACTCAAAAGCATAATTACTATATTTAAATAATTAATTAAAGACCAATTAGCCTTTAAAGCGGGACAATGTTTTCAACATGGGCACGATTTGTAATTATTTCATGAACGGTGGGTAATAATTTGTGTCGTTTTTAGTATTATCACAGATATTTTTAATAATATTTTGATGGTACAGTGGCGCGCGAACCAGGAAGACAGCGACGCAGGTTGTGCTTTGTACTGTTTTAACTAACATAAACGAGTGTTTATAACGACGAGATTTGAGCAGGATAAAAAGAGTGAGAGAAGCAAGAATGTGCTCACCGGCGGTAGGTCACCGGAACGATTCCGGCACGATACTCTGCGATTTTAAGGAACATGGGCATGGCGAGATCGAAATGAGGGCGCGGGGGATTGCACCATCCGCCATTATCGGATGGCAGAGCATAGTTTGGGGGACAAAAATTGGTCGCAGTCACCAAAATGGAGGGGCTCCCAGGGTGGCACCATTTGGGGTCCTCGGCGCACTTGATCTCATAGCAAGAACCGCAGCGCTGGCCATTGTCGAACAGCGCGGTGCTCAGCGCCGCCGTCTGGACTCCATATCCCTGGCTGTAAAGGTTCCCGTACCCGCACGCCCCACCTGCAACGAAAAGTATCCAAAATCTCCGATCGCATCGACGGAACCCTAGATCTGGAAGTGGAGAGAAATTTATGACAGAATGTTGTCTTACCCATTGTGCCGGAAGCGTCGCTACCACCGTAAAAGGTCGCGTGAGCCTGCTGCCATGTTCCGCCACTGTAGACGCCGGGAATGCGGCCAAACGCAGGCGAAAGTAGAGCGACGACTAGGATTCCGACGGAGATCGCCGGGGTAACGACGCTGTTGGGAACCATTTTTACCTACAGGGAGAGGAGCAAAGGGGAAGAGGAAAACGGCGGTGGAGAGAGTGCGGGAAATGGGGGAGGAAGAAGCGCTACTTATAAAGGAGCGACCTAGGGCAAGTGAGTAATGGCAGCGGGCGTAATAAACGCAGGTGAAGGGGAAAGGGTAGGCGTTTTAGTCAAGATAAAGCGATGATTGGTCCAAATTCCCGCGAGGTGGCGGGTATTTACGAGAACGCCTTTATTTCGATCACCGTCCGATCCGGAAACAGCGGCTGGATTCCCTCGAGATTTTTGCTGAGCTCGTATTACCCGGCGACGTGTGGCGGGAAAAGGGTAATAAATTTGGTAAAATTTACTAGAGTATGGGGGTATTTTCGGTAGTCCTGTCAGCTATTATGACTAGCCGAAATGGGGTGAGGAGTTGCAAATGGGAAAAGGGGTAGAGCGGGATTTGAAATCAAAATCTCTTTGCGTCGATCGCAAGTTGTGCCGTGGCCGACGGCTCAGATTTGATCAACTTTTGTTTGTGATTCGATCTCAACATGTTGATAAGGTTATGCTCGCACCGAATTTTGGCTCGGCGCCGACGACTCTCGCGTCATGGTTCGATCTCCAAATCGTACATAATTTATTTAATTTATTATTATATTTTAACATTTTAATATTTACAATTGAATTAATATATATCCATTTATATATGTTCTTCTTTATTATATGTTAGGCAGAAAACACGAGCTTATCACATAACATCAGCCGCTGGTCAGTGTCCTGGAAGTGAAAAGAATCTTCTCTCTTTTAGATTTTAATCTCTCAGATTTAATAATAGGTGATTGTTAACTGCAATTCGATATTGGTTAGTCGTATCTCAAAATCTTATAACTTTTCGCGACTTTTTGAAATACGTCTTGTACATGCAATTTTAAGAAAAGTGCTCAGCACGAAAGTTGTAGATCTCGCCGAGTGCGCCTTCCAGCCCTGCCAGCTAATGGGAGCCTGAGCAGTGGGATCCTCTCGGGGTCTTGCAAATTTTGCATTCCCTACCAGGTCTAAGAGAAAAAAATGGAAGCAAGCCAACAGATGTTATTACGACAAAATTTGAATGTAAAGTTTGAGCGTACAGCTTCACCCCGACTATGGGTAGAAGCGTTTCAGGTCATCACCGCTCCAAGCGTGGCTCATAGACACCCCCTCCACATTCTGGAGGTGGTATCCCCCCGACCCCGGGACTTTTTCAACAATGTAAGGCCCCTCCCAATTGGGGTTGAGTTTACTAACGGGGGCCGATCTTACGACAGCGTCAACTTTCTTTAGGACTAGATCTTCTTCGGCGAATTGTTTGATCCGTACGTGTTTGTCAAAATACTTTCTCATCCACCGTTTGACCTCCTCCTGCCTGACGACGGCCACGTCGCGAACTTCCTCTACCATGTCTAATGATGTTGAACACTTTTGAGATCTACAACTTTCGTGTTGAACACTTTTCCTGAAATTGCATGTACAAGACGTATTTTGAAAAGGCACGAAAAATGAGGAGATTTTGAGGTGCGACTAACCAATAACGGGTTGCGGTTAACGATCACCTAATAATATTTGTAGAACAATATAATTATTTATACGGAAAAAAATCTTTGTTTGCTTCTATTTAATAAAAAAACTTCAACTTCTAAATTTTGTGTTTTTGTTTTATTTTAAAAAATAAGATCGATCTCTAACTACAATACAAAATGTGTTTTTCTCGTCGCTCGCAAACCTCTTCATGCACACTGCAAAAATGAGTGACGAGCCTAGTATAATACTTACGGGTTTGTGAGCGGCGGGAGCGCTGTCGCCCCGGGAAAATGTTGTGGCCGGTATAATATCGCACAGAGATACTGTCGTGACTAACCGTAGGGATGGATCCCCATACCTACCACTCGTGTATATATATATATATATATATAAATAAAAAGTATAATATAAGATTGATTTTTTTTACTAGACTTTGTCTCGGCCCTGTTTAACCTTCCCTGTGGCATGCGAGCCCTAGAAAACAGCACTGTTTCAGGGATATCATGCACGCCTAAACCTCTCTTTTTTTATTTGAACTTTTAAGAGTGTTGATATGCAAGTTCAATGTTGTGGATTGTTTGCTTAATCTGTTCTATTGTACATTTACAATCATTCAAGTTTAGACTTTCCTGTTATTTGAACAAAGGGATCACATTAAATTTTTGATCAAAACACGAAAAAATGGGAACTATGTAAATTAAAAAGTGATCACTTAATTTATTAATTTAATTTTTTAAAAAATGGACTGCACCTGACAAGTTAATAGGTTTGCACTTGATAGGCTCCACCTTAATTTATAAGAAAAAGGAGACCCCCATGATCCCCATGAATGGAGATCATGGGCGGGCCCCCCTAACCCCCATGATCTCTCATGGAGATCATGGGAGTGGGCCCCCTCTCTCCCCACCATTGGGGGAAGGAACCGCCCCCGGCGGTTCCCCTCCGGCCATGGCCGGCCGGCCACGATCGTGGCCGGTCGCGGCCGTGGCCGGCCGCGGCCGTGGCCGGCCGCGGCCGTGCGGTGCCCGGCCTCGGCCATGGCCATGTCCCTGCCGTGGCCGGCCTCGGCCATGGCCGGCCATGGCCGGCCTCGGCCATGGCCGACCCGGCCATGGCCCCGACCATGGCCGGCCGCCGCCGTGGCCATGGCCGGCAGTGGCCATGGCCGGCAGTGGCCATGGCCGCCCCGGCCATGGCCGCCCCGGCCATGGCCGCCCCGGCCATGGCCGCCCCGGCCATGGCCGGCCGTGGCCATGGCCGCCCCGGCCATGGACGGCCGTGGCCGCGGCCGGCCGTGACCTTGGCCGCCGCCGGCTTCCCTCGCCGGCCGCCCGGCTGCCGCCGCCGTCATGACGGCCCGCCATCGTGGGAGGACCTCCCCGCCGTCCGATCGAGGGAGAGGCCCCACCGGCCATCCGATCGGGACAAAACCACCCACTAACCCACTAGGTTAGTGGGGGGCCCGCCATAACTTCCCCCTGGAGCCTATAAAAGGACCCCAGGGGCTCCTCATTTCCTAACTTTCTCCTCCTACGCTTCTTCTTTTTCTTCTTCCTCAGGTGGGAGCTTCCCCGTTATTCTCCGCCGGCGGCCACCCCTCGTCGCCAACCACCAGCGGCCGCCTCTCGCCGCCAACCACCGGCCGCCGCCCGAGGCCTCCAGCGGCCCCCAGTGGCTATCAGCTCCTGCCAACAGCTACCAGAACCTACCATCGGCTATTTGCACCCCACCAGAGCTCAGTTACCAAGGAAACACTCCAAGGACCGAGAAAGACGCACAAAGGAAGCAGTGACAACCTCTGGACACGCGTCGCCTCTGAGCGCACGCAACTGAAGCATCCCGCGCATTCCACCATCCAAGTCCCGTTGGCGAGGCAGTCTGTTGCCCACCGACGAGCGCATATACTCTCTCTCTCTCTCTCTCCTCAAGGTTGTAACGGGAGCGGCCTGTCGCCCCGATTTCCCCCGTCAAATTGTAACCTCCAGCAATCTAGTGGATTTTGATCGGCACCGACCGGTCACGTGGTTTTTCACCCGGTTGAAGGGTTTTCCACGTTAAAACCTCCTGTGTCCGTCCCCCATTTTTCAATTGACTGTGTGCGCGCTCGACCGCTCCGCGAGCTAAGGCGGTCCAAGAATATCCGGTCCGACCGGAGCATCGAGTTAGTCCGCAACAGTTTGGCGCCGTCTGTGGGAAACATTCCCAATATCCTTCGCGGAGCAAGTTCATCATAATGGCAAAGAGGAGCACCCGCACCGCAGAAGGACCCGCACTTGGCGGACACACTGAGCCTGCACGATCTCACTCTCTGGTAGACGTACCACTGACCGCTGAAGCAGCGCTCGCTCCTGTCGCCGCTCTGGAGGGGCGTGTCCGCCAAATGGAGGAGCAGCAGACAGAAATGCTCACACTGCTTCGGAACTTGGGAGCGCCTCCAGCTCCGCCCAGGTCACCTCCGCCAGCTAACCATCCTCCACTATTTAATCCACCAAGGAACCAGGAAGACCCTGTAGAGCAGGAAGGACCCGAAGATCATTCAGATGCCGCCAGTTCGGCTCATCCCCATCTAGGAAGAGCAAGGGCAGATCGCCCCCACGATCCAGTTAACGATGCTCCCATCCACCCTCTACTAACTCGTCAAGAGATCAGGGAGGCCGTGGCTGAAGAATGCCGCCAAGCCGCAAGAAGAGATTTCTACCCTCAGCGAACGCTTTATCAAGGCTCCCCCTTGACCCAGCAGATCCTCGATCATCCAATTCCACCCGGGTTCAAACTCCCAAGCGTCGAAACATTCGACGGAACTGACGATCCACTCGAGCATGTCAATCATTTCACCACCATCATGAGGATCTTCCATGCCACCGATCAATTGTTATGTCAAGTATTCCCAACTACTCTCAAAGGGCAAGCTCGAACATGGTTCCACTCTTTAAGGCCCGGTACCATTGCTAGTTTTGCCGAGCTAACCAGACAATTCTCCGACCAATTCATCGCTAATCGAAAGATTGTCCGTGATCCATCTCATCTCTCTGGAATCCGCCAGAACGAAGGGGAAACCCTCAAAGAATTCTTTCGACGTTTCACTGCAGAAGCTCGCCAGATCCCGGGCGTCGACCCCGAACTCCTACGTGGAGTATTCCTGGGGGGTCTTCGCCCCAGCGGCTTTTATTCGGCACTCATGAGAGAGACCGTACCCAACTACCCGGATCTGGTGCACAGAATTGAGGCACAGATAGCCGCAGACGAAGCTATTGAAGCTCATAGGCGACAGTTCGATGGGGTACAGAAAAGGCAAAGAGATAAAGAGCCGGCTCCTCAACGGCAGGAAGGAAGATTCCATGAGGAACGTCGAGCCGGACAACGCAGGCGAGACTCACAGAGAGATCCCCTAGGGACTATACCCCTCTCAACACTTCTCGCACCAACGTTTTGTATGCCATTCAGAATGAACCAGCATTACAGCGACCAAGGCAACCACCTCCTAATCCTAAGAACGATCAATCAAAGTATTGTGAATATCATCGGACAACCGGGCATACCACTGAAGAATGTGCTCGCCTAAAGGAGGAAATCGAGCGTTTAGTCCGTTTAGGACTGCTCTGTAGATTTCTGCAAGGAAGGGTCCAAGAGCAGCAAGACCCGCCTAGGCGACCCAGGGACCATCAGAATGCCCCGCCAGCGCCCGAAGGAGGAAGGCAAGCAGTAGGAAACATTGAGACTATTGCCGGGTCACCTATTCTAACCTCACAGATATTGTCAGTCCACTCTGTAAAGGAAGCCCATGAAGATAAAAGAAGAAAGCAGGGCACCACCATATCATTTGGGGATGAAGACCTTATCAACGTCCGAACCCCGCATCAAGACCCGCTCGTAATTAGCGCCGGAATCGGAAATCCCTGCTATAACGTTAAGCGAATCCTCGTCGATAATGGCAGTTCAGTCGACGTCCTTTTTTCCACCACTCTGCAGAGTATGAATATATCTCGGCAGCAGCTAACTCCAGCCGCAGGACCAATATATGGTTTCGACAACCATCAGGTCCAAGTCATCGGAACAGTCACTCTACCAGTCACGTTGGGAGAATTCCCAAGACAGATTACGCATGAAGCTCAATTCGTGGTTGTAGATTCAAACTCAGCATACAACGCTATATTTGGAAGGCCAGTTCAGACTACCTTCAAGGCCATCCCATCTATCCCCCATCTAGCAATGAAGTTCCCTACTCCTGGAGGAATTGGAGTAGTACGCGGAAACCAGGAAGCCGCAAGGAGTTGTTATTCCAAACAAGCACAGCCCACCGAGCCTACCACGCTAAACATCGATGACTTCGACCTCAGAGATGAAGCAGTTCTGCAGCGGGGGGAACCCTCCGAAGGTCTAATTGAAGTCCCCCTCTCTTCGACGAAGCCGGATCGCACCGTCCAGCTTGGATCCCTCTTACAGGAGCACGAGAGGGAAGAATTAGCAGCCTACCTCCGCAAGAATAAGGATATCTTTGCCTGGTCCCCAAAAGATATGCCTGGGATCGACCCTCAGGTCATCCGCCACTCCCTCAACATCAACCCTGCATGTAAGCCCGTCATTCAAAAGAAGAGGAATTTCGCCCCTGAGAGGCTCCAAGCAATAGAAGAAGAGGTTGAAAAACTCCTGCGCGCGCAATTCATTCGAGAAGTTGGCTACCCTGCTTGGGTAGCTAACGTTGTCCTAGTAAAGAAATCCTCAGGAAAGTGGAGAATGTGCGTGGATTATACAAATCTCAACCAGGCTTGCCCTAAGGACAGCTTTCCACTTCCCAGGATCGATCAACTAGTTGACTCAACCGCCGGTCATCAACTGCTTAGCTTCATGGACGCCTACTCTGGATACAACCAGATTCGAATGGATCCGACCGACGAGGAGCACACGGCTTTCCGTACCGACAAAGGAATTTATTGCTACAAGGTAATGCCATTCGGACTTAAAAATGCAGGAGCCACCTACCAGCGGCTCATGAACAAGATCTTTAAACAACTCATCGGCAGATCCATGGAAGTATATGTAGACGATATGCTGGTTAAGAGCATTCGCCGAGAAGACCATTTAGAAGACCTAGAAAAATGTTTCAGGATCCTCAGACAATATGGAATGAAGCTCAACCCAAGCAAGTGCGCCTTCGGTGTCACTTCCGGAAAATTTTTGGGGTTCATGGTTACCCAGCGAGGAATAGAGGCCAACCCTGAGAAAATTAAGGCTCTCGAAGAAATGTCTCCACCCAGGTCGCTTAAAGATGTACAACGGCTGAACGGAAGAATCACAGCGCTATCCCGATTCCTAGCTCGATCAGGGGACAAGTACCTCTCTTTCTTCAAAATTCTCCAAGGAGCACGAAGCTCAGGGTTTCAATGGACCGATGAGTGTCAATCAGCCTTTGAATCCCTAAAGCAGTACCTGGCCTCTCCTCCACTTCTATCCAAGCCAGCTCCCGGAGAAATTCTCTTTTTATATCTTGTCATCACACCAGCAGCCCTAAGTTCAGTCCTAGTAAAAGACGAAGGGGGAATTCAACGCCCCATCTACTACCTGAGCAAAATCCTTTCTGATACTGAAACCCGCTACCCAGCTGCAGACAAAACAGCCTTAGCACTTGTCTTTTCCGCAAGAAAACTCCGTCCCTACTTCCAGGCACACACTATTAAGGTCCTAACCGAGCTACCACTCCGGGCCATTCTTCAAAAACCCGAAGCATCCGGTCGATTGGTTAAGTGGGCTGTCGAATTGAGTGAGTTTGATATCCACTTCCTCCCGCGCCCCGTCATCAAGTCTCAGGTTTTGGCCGACTTCATTGTAGAGAACACTCTACCGACGGAAACAGAATTTGCACCCGCGGAAGCCGGACAAACATGGACGTTATACGTAGACGGGGCCTCAGGGGCTGAAGGTGCTGGGGCAGGCCTGCTCCTCATTAATCCAGAACTCGTTACTCTAGAATATGGACTCCGACTAAAATTCCCTGCCACAAACAATACAGCAGAATACGAAGCCCTCATCGCGGGACTCAGGCTCGCCATCAGCTGCCAGGTCAAGCAGCTGATCATTTACTCTGACTCACAACTTGTTGTCTCGCAGGTAGAAGGAGAATTTGAAGCCAAGAATGAACAGCTATCCCAATACCTGAAACTCGTCAAATCCCTTCTCATCCAAATCCCACAAATCCAAATTATACATATCCCTCGAGAACAAAATAACAAGGCAGATGCCCTGTCAAAGCTGGCCACTTCTTCAACGCAATACCAAACAAGAAGGCGCCAAGTTGAAGAAATAGTCTTCCCCAGTATTCACGGCCCGTGGGAAGTAGCAGAAGTCAATAAAGCAGAGGAATCATGGACAGCCCCGCTAATCGCCCATCTGAAGGGCCAACTGTCACCGGAAGATCAAAAGGAGGCTCGTCGCCTGAGAATGAGAGCGGCAGCATTCACTCTGATAGACGGGGAGCTATACAAACGGTCCTTTGCAGGACCCTACCTGAAGTGCCTATCAGGAGAAGATGCCGAGTACACGCTCCGCGAAGTTCACCAAGGAGTATGCGGCGAACATCTCAGGGGAAAAGCCCTGGCCAGGAAAATCCTACGGCAAGGATTTTACTGGCCAACCATGAAGAAGGAAGCGACAGAATTCGTTCAGAAGTGCAAGAGCTGTCAAGTACACGCCAACATTCCCCGGCAGCCCCCGGTAGCCCTCACGTCGATACAAGGAGCCTGGCCGTTCGCACAATGGGGGATAGACCTCCTTGGACCTTTGCCATTAGCTTCCGGTCAAAGGAAATTCATCATTATGGCAATCGATTATTTTACCAAGTGGATCGAAGCAGAACCACTGGCCAAGATAACCGAAGAGAACGCCAAACAGTTCGTCTGGAAGAACATCGTATGTCGCTTCGGCATACCGGCAATCATTATTACAGACAACGGCACTCAATTCACTGGAAAGTCCTTCACCAAGTTATGTGAAGACTTAAAGATAGCATTGCGACACACAGCAGTATCACATCCCCAATCCAATGGGCAAATTGAAGTAACCAACCGTACTATCTTAAAGGGACTAAAAACACGACTAGAAGATGCTGGGGGGCAATGGGTGGACGCTCTTCCTAATGTGCTATGGGCATATCGCACCACAGAGAGAACGCCTACCGGAGAAACTCCTTATAATCTCTGTTATGGAACGGAGGCTATTATACCCGTCGACATTGGCGTCCCTAGTCCTCGGACATCCGACTTCGATCCTCAGATAAACAACGAGGCGCTCCGAGACAACCTTGACCTGATCTTCGAAGTACGAGAAGAAGCCGCTCTTCGCGCCGCCGCCTACCAACAACGCACAGCCCGCTACTACAACCGCCGGGTAAAGGCCCGCTCAATCAACATCGGAGACCTAGTCCTTCGCACCTTGGAAGCTGCCGGGAAGGGAACACAAGGCGACAAGATATCTCCAACATGGGAAGGACCATTCGTTGTCACCGCTATGGTGAAGCCAGGCACATACAAACTACGAAATGCCGAAGGAAAGATTCTCCCACGCACCTGGAACGCACAAAATCTACGCCGCTTTTACCAGTGACACATTACGACTCTTTTATGCCGTCATTTTCAACTCGAGACTAGGTGACCTATATAAGTCACAAACCTGATCTCATGCAAATACTTTGAATCACGCTTATTATTCAAAGAATTACCTTTTATTTTCTGCAAACACTGTATGTTCTAACGAAATTCAAAAGCCGTGGGCCTGTCCCACACGACATCGTGGGGGCCTGCCCACCTCACGAAGAAGCCGCGAGCCTGTCTCGCGCGAAAAGCCGTGGGCCTGTCCCACGCGACACCGTGGGGGCCTGCCCCCTCACGAAGAAGCCACGAGCCTGTCTCGCGCGAAAAGCCGTGGGCCTGTCCCACGCGACACCGTGGGGGCTTGCCCCCCTCACGAAGAAGCCGCGAGCCTGTCTCGCGCGAAAAGCTGTGGGCCTGTCCCACGCGACACCGTGGGGGCACGAAGAAGCCACGAGTCTGTCTCGCGCGAAAAGCCGTGGACCTGTCCCACGCGACACCGTGGGAACCTGCCCCCCTCACGAAGAAGCCACGAGCCTATCTCGCGCGAAAAGCCGTGGGCCTGTCTCACGCAACACCGTGGGGGCCTGCCCCCCTCACGAAGAAGCCGCGAGCCTGTCTCGCGCGAAAGGCCATGGACCTGTTCCACGCAACACCGTGGGGGCCTGCCCCCCTCACGAAGAAGCCGCGAGCCTGTCTCGCGCGAAAGGCCATGGACCTGTTCCACGCAACACCGTGAGGACTTGACCCCCTCACAAAGAAGCCCCCATACAAACTAGGCCGCGAGCCAGGCCCACACACTATCTCACGTCAAAATACAAATACACCATGACAAAGATCAACTCCCACAAACAACCATCTCATGGCAAAATACATCTATGCAAAACACAGGACAACGACATACAAGTAAAGCTATCATAACAAACAACGAATGGGAGCTCTAACAGCGACAATCTCAAAAGCTATGATAGAAACAAATGACTACAAATAAACAACGAGGCAGACAAAAGCAGATAAACACTACAGCTACTCATCATCAGCATCTGAGCTAAAACGCTCATCATCTGAGACGTCCGCAAAGCTGAAACTGGAAGTATCACACCCAAGATGCTTCCCTATGAAGCGAAAAGCCTTCGAAACACCACGACGAAGCGCTAACTGGCGCATGTTATCCATCTGAGGCTCTACTTCCTTGGACCAAATGTCATCACGAACCTCCTCCGCGATCAGGCTACGATCCCGCATATAGTCCAAGGACTCCAGGTACTCCGCGAGGCCTGCGGCCTTCAATTCTGATGTACGGTCATCCGAAGATAACGTCTCTACCTGCGCCCTCGTCGCACAAAGCTGGGTCTCAAGGCCTGCAACCTCATCTCGCGCCGCATGCAATTGAGTCTCCAAGCCAGATATTTCCTCCCTCGCATGTTTCAACATCTGGGCAGTCCTCTCCACCACGGCTTTCTCCACGTCCAAGGAAGCACGCACGTCTTCTATCTCAGACTTCAGCTCTGACCCAACTCGATGATACTGTGCGATGTCCCGGTCATGTTCTTCCTTGAGAGAAGAAAGTGAACCCATCGACAGTCGAAGCTTCTCCTGCAAAGCAAGATAGCCATCCTTCAAGCTCACGTAATGATCATTCCAGGTGACCGCTATCTGCGCCTGAGTCTCGATCTGCAAAAGGAAAACACGCAATTAGCCGCCTTCAAACAAAAAATAGAAGGAGGAAGAAACAATAAGGCACCAACATACCGCATCACTCATCGCCTTCAAAGAGGAAGACATCCGAGGAACCGCTGCGCTAGCAAGCGCCCGTGGAGTCGGGGAAATAGGTAACTGCGTCTCTGGGACTGAATAATCAGAGGCTACCACCACAACATCAACATCACTATCGGGGGCCATGACCGCTTTTCTCTTGCGGCCTCCTCCCTGAGAAGACAACACCGCCCGTCCTGTGCCAACAGAAATACCACATCCCAACAATCGCTTCTCTTCGACAAACGCATATATGTTGAAGAGACGGTTAGCCAATTCACGAGGCTCGGAAAATCCCAACACTGGAGAGAAGTCTCGCTCCCTCCCTTTCACACGGCGACAACGGTCGGGAAGTGCATTCCACACCTCAGGAAGACCCCAAGAGTTCTTCACATATCCGAACAAAGTGTTACCGTGACGACGATCTTTGCGAGACTCAAACTCCAGCCAAACCTTGTTGCTGCGCACCTCGATCCGCTCACCAACATCAAAGCGCACGTCGCACCAATCGCGGAACTGGTCTAAAGAGAGGGAGCCCCCATGCTCACGAAAAAAAGCAATCAAGCCCATGATACGAGTAACCCCGGTAGGGGCAAACTGGGAAATAGGAACTCCGCAAAACTTCAGAATCTCCACCACCTCGTCGCAGGGAGGAAGACGGAAACCAGATCTGAGCGACACTTCGCAGACAGTCAGCCAACCACGAGGAGGATTTTGAACCCGCTCCTCGGGACGCGGGATCCTCACCTCCAAGTCTGAAGGAAGCCCGAACTTTGTTCTCCAAATAGCAATGCCGTCTTCAGTCAAGGAGGAGCGTAGACGCATTGGTCCAGCAGAGCGCTTCGGTACCTGCACACCGCAAAAAATTAGTCATTTCAAAATAGTAAAAATCACGCGCACAACCCTCTCCATGGCCGCGCACGGCCTGCAAGCACGCGGCCATGGCGTACACGCAGCCTCGCCAAGTCCGGCCAGCAAGCACGCGGCCTGTGCGCGCATACGGCATGCGCGCGCGCGGCCTGCGCGCGCGGCCTGCGCGCGCGGCCTGCGCGCGCGCGCCTGCGCGCGCGGCCTGCGCGCGCGGCCTGCGCGCAAGGCCTGCGCGCGCAGCCTGCGCGCGGCCTGCACGCGCGCGGCCTGCGCGCGCAAGGCCTGCGTGCCCGGCCTGCGCGCGCGGCCTGCGCGCGCGGCCTGCGCGCGCGAGACCTGCGCGCAAGGCCCGCCTGCGCGCGCGGCCTGCACGCACACGGCCGGCGCGCGCGCGACCTGCGCCCGCGCGGCCTGCGCACTCGGTCCCTCTCCCGCAACGGAGGCACACCACCAACTCCTACGCCTTGCCGGCCCCCGCGCGAGCCAGTCCGGCATCCGCTTTCCAAACTAACACGAACCAGCATACCTTGGAGCCGATCACCATCACCGCCATCCCGGATTCCACGCCGGCAATCACCACCGCAACCAGAGTTAAAAATCTCTCCACGTGCTCGCTTCCCTCCCAACTGAAAGAGATTTGGGGGGCAATTGATAGGCTCCACCTTAATTTATAAGAAAAAGGAGACCCCCATGATCCCCATGAATGGAGATCATGGGCGGGCCCCCCTAACCCCCATGATCTCTCATGGAGATCATGGGAGTGGGCCCCCTCTCTCCCCACCATTGGGGGAAGGAACCGCCCCCGGCGGTTCCCCTCCGGCCATGGCCGGCCGCGGCCATGGCCGGCCGCGGCCATGGCCGGCCGCGGCCATGGCCGGCCTCGGCCATGGCCATGGCCCAGCCGTGGCCGGCCTCAGCCATGGCCCCGACCATGGCCGGCCGCCGCCGTGGCCATGGCCGGCAGTGGCCATGGCCGCCCCGGCCATGGCCGCCCCGGCCATGGCCGGCCGTGGCCATGGCCGCCCCGGCCATGGACGGCCGTGGCCGCGGCCGGCCGTGACCTTGGCCGCCGCCGGCTTCCCTCGCCGGCCGCCCGGCTGCCGCCGCCGTCATGACGGCCCGCCATCGTGGGAGGACCTCCCCGCCGTCCGATCGAGGGAGAGGCCCCACCGGCCATCCGATCGGGACAAAACCACCCACTAACCCACTAGGTTAGTGGGGGGGCCCGCCATAACTTCCCCCTGGAGCCTATAAAAGGACCCCAGGGGCTCCTCATTTCCTAACTTTCTCCTCCTACGCTTCTTCTTCTTCTTCTTCCTCAGGTGGGAGCTTCCCCGTTATTCTCCGCCGGCGGCCACCCCTCGTCGCCAACCACCAGCGGCCGCCTCTCGCCGCCAACCACCGGCCGCCGCCCGAAGCCTCCAGCGGCCCCCAGTGGCTATCAGCTCCTGCCAACAGCTACCAGAACCTACCATCGGCTATTTGCACCCCACCAGAGCTCAGTTACCAAGGAAACACTCCAAGGACCGAGAAAGACGCACAAAGGAAGCAGTGACAACCTCTGGACACGCGTCGCCTCTGAGCGCACGCAACTGAAGCATCCCGCGCATTCCACCATCCAAGTCCCGTTGGCGAGGCAGTCTGTTGCCCACCGACGAGCGCATATACTCTCTCTCTCTCTCTCTCTCCTCAAGGTTGTAACGGGAGCGGCCTGTCGCCCCGATTTCCCCCGTCAAATTGTAACCTCCAGCAATCTAGTGGATTTTGATCGGCACCGACCCGGTCACGTGGTTTTTCACCCGGTTGAAGGGTTTTCCACGTTAAAACCTCCTGTGTCCGTCCCCCATTTTTCAATTGACTGTGTGCGCGCTCGACCGCTCCGCGAGCTAAGGCGGTCCAAGAATATCCGGTCCGACCGGAGCATCGAGTTAGTCCGCAACAGCACTTCATTTTTTTTTTGAATTTGCACCTAACCGTGATTTTTTCGTAGTCATAATTGATTTACACTTATAATCACTCAAATATAATGGGCATGCATGTGTTCATCTCTTCTCTTAAATAGTATGTTGCTTAGTAATATTCAATATGTGCTCGTGTGATTGTCATAAGGTCCTATCATTTAATCTATTTTATGTACATTTATATCACTATCTATAATAAATATCTAGGTTTCTAATATAAGTCCAGTTTCGTTATTTATTGGGACGACCTCTCAAAGTTTTGTGTAATTATAGCTTGATTCTTTTAACTTTTGAAATTACACTGACCTTCTTTCAATATTTGCATTTCATAAAATCTATGCACAAAAAGACCTTCATAAAGATAAGTATTTTTGTGCATGAATATTATGATATGTTAACATTGAGAAGTGGTACTTGTAATTGTGAAAGTTAAGGAATGCTAGTTACGCAAACTTCGAGATGAGATGCTGGTAAATAGCTAACTATTAATAATTAAGGTTTCTTCCCCACCATCAAATTAATTTGACTCTTCAATATTGATGAGATTTCCAATAATTTATAAAAAAATCGGGTTGCGATCAACCAAAATCTTATAACACCCACTAATTTAATGGGTGGTTACGAGAGCAACCACTCCGCGTGCGATCCGTGCGTGCGATTCATGTGTGATTTGTACACACGATCCCACCGGCATGCCTCCCGGCCGGCACGGCCGCGTCCCAGGGCACGGCTGGTGCGCTTGAGGCCGTCCTCTAGGTCGCGGCCGCCGCCGTGCCCGGCCTCCTTGGCCGGCGAGCCTGAGACCGGACGCGGCTCTCCCTCCTCCCCCGACAGCCACCCGCCGCTGACACCCAGAAATTGCCAACCGCGGCCCCTCTCCGCCGTCTGATCATCCATCTTCGATCGCCGTCGTTTGTTTCGCGGGCAAGCACAGATGAAATTGTTGGAGCATGCGTTCCGCACTTCTTAGTTTGAGAATAACAAATCCCGGATGTATTTGATCTTGGTATGTGTTTTAAATGAACAGGTTTTTTAAATACTAAGGAATGACTGAGCATAGCATTGAAGAAAAGGAAAATCGCACTATCTCTGGCGATAACACTACCGCGGGTGATAGTGTAAGACAGTTACTGCTGACGTCAGCCTTGATCCGGATGTTGCCGCGCATGAAGCCACGTCTCAGCGCTATCGCGGAGCGATATCGCTGTCGCCGCGTGATAGCCCACGATCGTCACGTTTTCCACTCAGATCTGAAAGTCCGCGCGACGTGTGCCACGTGTCAAGCAACAGAGAGTTTCACTATCGCGGGGCGTTAACACTACCGCGGGCGATAGCATGAAATAATATATACGGCCAGAAATTTCAGGGAAGGCGTGAATTTTGCAGAGCTTTGTTTTCCCAGAGAATTTTAAGAGTCTTCATCTCCGTTTCCAGACGAACTCCCTTGGCCCGTTGAAATCTCAAGAGCGAAGGAGATACGACCGCACGTTCAAGATTGGAGATCTTCTCATCGGTCCACCATCATCTTCAGAGCTCGTGATTTTGAGGGAGTTTTTATGTTTTACTATTGTACTTTCATTTACACTCTTTAACTTTGTAATTGGGAAGGGAAAATCACCACCTTGTGCGTGGTGTCTAAGTCCGTGTGTGGCTTAGGGGAAATTCATCGCCTTGTGTGCGGTGGCTAGGTCCTTGTGTGGCTTAGGAGTAAATTGTCACCTTGTGTGTGGCGTCTAGATCATAGGTTTGATTTAGGGGGAGGCTAGTAGCCATATCTAAGGAGATATTGACTATAGCCTACCGGTCCTTGGGAGAAGGACCGGTGAAAAAGCTTAAAACTATTATCATTGTAAGCATTGATTTCAAGCTTTATTGTAATCATTTTACATATATATTTTTGGAGGAAATAAAATCTTGATTTTTCATTTCATTGATGTGTCTCAAACTTTGCTTCTAATTTCATATTTTATAAAAAGTTTGTAAAATTTTAAAGAACTCTTATTCACCCCCCCCCCCCCCCTCTAAGGGCGCCACAAGATCCTACAGAAATCACCATCATTGGTGGGTGCTAATAACCAAAATAATTACGGTATGCGCATAGTAAAATTATTAAAAAAAAAAGTGTGACTTAAACTACATTAAAATTTGTATACAGTTAGTAATTTGGGTGGTTAACATCTGCGCATAATCGTGTAACCATTCATGGGCATATAAATAGGACAGCATGCCCCCTCTCATTCTAACTTTCTCTTCACAACCTTCTCCTCCTACATGTCAGAGTTCTGCCGAAATCTTCCTATGAGCCGTCTCCCTTGAAGATATTCGTGCGCTTTGAAGATTTTCCAAAGTCCCTGATGCTCCTACGTGCAATGCGTTCTACCAGCCTTCCTCAGTAATCTGTATACGTGTCACCCTCCAACACTTAGCGTCTGGCTAACAACCGCGAGTGTTGCATGTTAGGATATTTAATATATGTCCACCATATCTTGAGCAGAGCCTCAACATTGTACACCACCAGAGAAGACCAGTATTAAGCTTCGCAAGTGATGGCCTGTTGTAACATCCTAATCCGTCACGTACAATATAACAAAAGGTCCGGTCGGGGCCTCATGTCATATTCCACAGACAGTCAGTGGAGTTACGTATTCAAACCAAAACAATCACGCACCCTAACTCAAAGTTGTATTCTAACGGAAGCATTAATATTACAAAATGAACCGGAATGTCCACAACACTATATGAATGATTAAACATCAGTTACACTGACAACTTCGGCCTTAGGGTCTTACACGCATGGAATGTTAAAGCTACTACATGTTTTTCATACATCGGCGCGCAGGACGGCCATACATGAGAACACTATTACCAAACTTGGGCCTTCGAAGGCCAGCATAGTATGGGCTCCTGCACACTATTTCCCCCTCGGCTCGCGAGCACCGGTACCTGTATAAACCACAAAGGTGTCACAACAAAAGAAGGTAACGAGTCAGCTTTTGCTAACCACTATCCACGAACGTGCGGTACAACGACCCCACCCCATATCCGAGGCAGTGGTACTCCTTCCCTGCATATTAGTCAACAACAACAATGTATATAGAGAGATTAAGGTAGTAAGTACAACGACAAACAAGCAAAACACTAACACAATACACACAATCATCACAAACGTTGGAACGCGCGTCCACACGTTTCATGCTCTCATAGCACACTTTTGATGTACTCCTTGAGTCACATCACCATCTCTTGTCCCAGATAAATATAGTCCCAACTTGAGCATTCTTCTAATCCGACCTAAAGTCAAGCACTCTCTCTTATGCCAACGACGAAAGTCAAGTACGTTAGGCACACTAGTCGAACGACATAGTGCGAGTGCATTCAGCTCTTTTCAGTTGTTCAAATTATGATGCCAACAAACGGCAACGACGCGGCTCAACCTCCCTTTTCCCGTGAACGACATAACCAACGTTATGTTCCGATGTTGGCACTCACGACCAACTTATCTGGGCGTTACAGGCTCAACAGTGTAATATGCTACCCATCTTGTCTCATGGACACAGGCTTCACAGCCATAAAAATAGCTCACTGGGAGCTACTGCCGGCGGTAGAGCTAACATCGAGTGGTAACTGACAGAACTACGATTCTGTCCAATATTCCGGATATTTCCTGTAGTTTGCCTCCTAGACTCCCTACAACACTCTATGACACTCAGAACCCGAAAACAACACATATCGCGGAGTCTTCTCCTGTTCTCCACCACACAAACATCAACAAAATCATCACCAATTTATAACAACTTGTCTGGATGGGTTTCACATAGCATGCATATGTTCATACTTGATTTCGAACTCTATATGCAATTTATGTCGGGGACCGACACAATCAACCCGGAGAAAGTCTAGTCGTACACTACTTAGCGAAAAAGGCACTTTCATGTGCGTATATAGAAACAAAAGAGGACACACACATCCTAACGAGAGGAGGAAGGTCGTTATCATTGAAGTCCTCTTTGGAGCCATAGATCAAAGATCCAAACGGATGGGAAGAACCGCACCGGACCGCTCTCCGCAGATCTGGACTTGGCTCGCGATTTGGGGGCATAGAAGCTCTGGTAACGACAAGATTTCTCCCCCTCGTTCTTCCTCCCCTCTGTCTACCTCTTTAGGAAGAGAAGACTTAGGTTTAGAATGAGGAAGAACCTCATCCCACGGACTTAAGACAAACGAAACCACTGCCCATCGTCGGAGCATATTAGAAATTGACGGACAACCACAATTTGAAATGATTTCTTGTATAGAGCGCTACCACTGCAGGGTAACAAGCTACCACCGCGCGGTACCTCGAAAGATGTCTTGTCCTGCAAGCACGCCGTTCAAATTCTCCAATCAAGCACCGACACGTGATTGCGCCATAACTGTCATGCTACAACCGCGCGACACCTCGCTACAGCCGCACGGCACGTCACTACCGTCGCGCGGTAAGCGATGTGTCGTATCATTACGATGCTTACGACGAATGGGTACTACTGCCACATAGTATCGCTACTGCCGGGCGGTAGTTCATAGAGATTCATACCAGTTAAATTGTCTATTGATAACTTCTCAAATGAAGTTATCTAGTCTCCTATTTTTACATAATATTTGTGATAAAAGAAAAGAAATAATTTAAATTAGTATAAATGTTCATAAATTAATATTTATTTTATTCATGCTTGATTAACCTATTTTGCCTATGTTATTGTTATTAGAAATGACGTGGAAATTGAACTGGAGAAGCAAGTGCTGGAATTATATTTTGGCTGTGCAGTTGTTACAGAAACCTATTTTCAGTTGTTATAACAAGTTCTGGGCGGATTTAAAATTGGAATTTCGAATTTTGCGTCAAAACCAAATATGGAAGGAGACTTCTATTAGGAAAGGGCTGCTCGTTTTTAACAGGGGATTTTCATACCTAAGAGCACACAAAATTTTAGAGGGAGAGGAGAGAGTTATAAGAACCATCATCATTGGAGAAGGAGAGGAACGGCTAGGGTTTGGACGTACCAGCAAGAAGAAAGAAGGCTCTAAAGCGAGATCAACACGCAAATTCCTGCAGCATTTAAAACTTCTTAAGCATGTCTAGTAAGATCTTCATTGTTGTGTGGTTTCATTCCTCAAGCATGAACTAAATTTCTTAGTCTTATACGTGGAGAGTAATTTAACTTATCGTGATGTGGTGTTTGTAATTTCTCTTTTATGATTGATTGAAAACCTATCTTTGTTGAATTTATGTTCTATTTTGTGGAATTTTTGGATCAAGTATTCTTTTTCTAACTTACGTGGCGGGATTCGAGAGAGGAGTTACGTATTTTAGGGTTGAATCCGAAGATCAGGAGAAGATGGCATTCACATGCCCGTATGGGACATTTGCATTCTGTAAAATGCCATTCGGATTATGTAATGCCCCCGCCACATTCCAACGTTGTATGATCTCCATTTTCACGGACCTGGTGGATGATGGTATTGAAATTTTCATAGATAACTTTTCTGTTTTTGAAAAATCATTTGATGGTTGCTTAGAGGTATTGAAGAAGGTCTTGGGTAGGTGTGTGCAAGCTAATCTAGTTCTAAACTGGGAGAAGTGTCACTTCATGGTACGAGAGGGTATTTTGCTCGGGCACAAGGTGTCTAATAAAGGATTAGAAGTGGACCGGGCAAATAAACATCATTATGGTGGCAGCGTTTCGTTAGCGTGCGGGTTAGAGAGCGTTGAGTGTTGTGATAGTCGTCGTCACGCCATCTGTGTGGCATCTATAGAACAACCCCTACATCACAACTCCCGCACACCGGATCGCAACTCCCGCACAGCAGATCGAAACTCCCGCACACCGGATCGCAACTCCCGCACACCGGATCGCAACTCCCGCACACCGGATCGTAACTCCCGCACACCGGATCGCGTAACCACCGCGCGCCGAATCCCGCAACCGCCACGCGTCAAATCGCAACCGCCGCCGCCGCCGTTACGGGCGGTCGGTGCCCGACGCCCGGCCACCCATGACCCCCCCCCCCCCCTGGGGTCGGCGGCCGCGGCCGGCCGATCCCCTTTGCGGTCGGCGGCCGCGGCCGGCCGACCCCCTTTGCGGTCGGCAGCCCTGGCCGACCGCCCGGGGCCGCCCTTGCGGCCAGCGGCCCCGGCAAGCCCCCTTTGTGTGGTCGGCGGCCCCGACCGGCCGCCCGTGGCCGGCCGCCACCTCGCGGCCGGTTGCCCATGGTCGCCCGCCTCCTCGCGGCCGGTTGCCCATGGTCGCCCGCCTCCTCGCGGCCGGCCTCCCCCCTCCGGTCGGGGGGCCTTGGCCGGCCGCCCCCTCCCACGGGCGGCCGCCGGCCGGCGCGCCTCCTCCGACCACCATCGTTGGTCGGCCTTCTCTCAACCGTCTGATCGTGGCAGGCCATTACGGCCTTCCGATCACCACAAGCGATCACGGCCCTCCGATCTGCGATTAACCACCGTAACCACCCTAACCACCTCGGAAATCTTATATAAGATTCCCTGATAGTTAATTTCAGGGGATCCTCCTTCATTCTCTCCCTTGCTCTCTCTCTCTCTCTTCATTTTTGCTTCTCCCCAGAGCTTCTCTCTCTACGCTCCTCCTCTCCTCCTCTTTCACTCACTAACTTGACAGATTCTCCTCTAAGCGTCGCCCAAAGAAGAAAGAGTGAAGTGTCGACTAAGGCAGCCCTCCTCAGTCCAAGACGCAAAATGCAGGCACTATGCGGAGCGCAAGCCTGAAGAGCAAGCACCCAAGAAAGACGCACGACAAAGTGCACGAACTCTTAAGCGGTGGCTTGTCACCCAAGGAGAGCTCTCTCAACCCCCCAGTATTTGTAACGAGGCTCGGCCTGTCGCCCTCGCTTTCTCTTTACAAGAACACTGTACAAGAGGCAAATAGTGGATCTTGGCTGGCACAGACCCGGCCACGTGGGTTTTTCCCCTTTCCAGGGTTTCCACGCTAAAGTTGTGTGTGTACAATATCTCTGTTTCTACTTTGACTGTGTGCGTACTCGATCGCTCGGGGCTAAGACGGATCGATCCGGAACCGGTCTACCGAGGGCATTGAGTGAACCAAAATAATAAGGAATTTTAAAAAACACCAATTATAATTCATTTTTTTAGCAGCAGTCAAACAAATTTTAAAAAATCAGACATTAAAATTTTGATCATTGAAGATAACATCATCAATAGATCTACGGATCTGTGATCTCAACACTCAAAAATGACACCACAAAACTAACATTGAGTTTACATTCAAAAATTGATATTAAAAAAAATAGATCATATTTGATTACCCAGATTGTACAACCCCGTGTTCGCCGAAGGGACTCAGGCAACCAGGCCAGCCCCCCTGACTCGCGCATTGAAGGGTTGCCCAAGCGAGTCAGCCTGGCCTGCACCCTCCTAGGTGGGTCGGCCTACGCCCTCCCGGCGAGCCAGCCCTGCCTGCGCTCTCCTGGCGAGCCAGCCCTGTCAGCGCCGCCTTTGGCGGGCCAGCTCCTCCCGCCTCTCCTAGGCGGGTCGGCCCGCCCTCTCCCGGCGAGCCAGCCCTGCCCGCGCCGCCTTTGGCGGGCCAGCTTCTCCCGCCTCTCCTAGGCGGGTCAGCCCGCCCTCTCGGCGAGCCAGCCCTGCCCGCGCCTCACGCTGAGTGGAAGCATTGAAGGGCTACTCGCTCGACCCCCTGGGGGGGAGGATTTTTTTACTGTTTTGCCTCATTGGCCTGCCCCTAGCCAGTCAAAACAGCAGGGTCTCGCTGTTGGCAGATCCAGGTGGGCTGCACATAGTTGTTCAGAACAGCGGAGTTCAGCTGTTGGCAGGCCAGCCCGAGGAGCTTTTGGTAATCTTAAGGTAGCAGAGGTTCGCTATTTACAGACCATCCTCAAAATCCTATAAATAGGATCCAAGGGGTACCTCAGAAGGCAAGCTTACTTGTTCCCCAGTCTTCTAGCGCTTTCTGAGGTACCTTAGCCCGGCATTTGGCTAAGGAGGGGAAGCGCTCAGTGATCTTCCGGGTTTGTGGTGGGACCTCCGAGCCGGACCCTTGGTCTAGTCCTTTGCTCTCCTTTCCTTTGTTATTTTTCTTGCAGGAGCGAAGTAGGTGCCCGACCACCCCTTTCCCAAGGGTCGAACTCCACAAGAGACCGATTTCCGGTTTCAACATTTTGGTGCGGTGAGCGTGGACCGTGGTCAGCACAGAAAACTTTCAGCGAGCTCGATGACGGGAGGAGAAGGGCAAGGATCGGACAGGACCAACTCGCCACCCCCTCCCCCTCTCGCCACCATGGGAATGTTCGAGGACTTTAGGCAGGAGGTACTTGGCCTGGTTCGGTTCGCACTCGGTACGCGCGCCGAGAGCTCGACTCCAGCAATTCCGGTTCCCGCAAATCCGACGCTCGGAGAGGCCGCACCCGCTCGACGAGCAGGGAAGGAAGTAGCTGAAGAGAACCGGGGTGTCGAGCTCCCCGGGCGAGTACTCTTCCCTGGATCGGGGAGCAGCGGCGGACTCGGCGAGTTGGGGGCGCGAGATCCTCCCGCTCGGCCAGTGGGAGGGGAGAGCCCCTTCTGCGAGCCAGTCTCCTCAGCGCCAGTTCCAGATGGGTTCAGGGAGCCCGAGATGTCCTACTATACCGGGAAGGGATACCCGGTCCAGCATGTCCAATGGTTCGAGGATGTGGTCTCGATCTGGATGATGTCGGATGGCTTCAAATGCAAGCTCTTCGCCATCACCCTAAAGGAGAAGACCAGGGAGTGGTTTCACCAGCTGCCGGTCAGTTCCATCTACTGCTTCGAGGACTTCCGCCGGGGGTTCATGCTGAGGTTTACAACCTCGAAGAAGAGGAAGAGAGAGTCAGAGTCCCTGTTCCGCATCAGGCAGGGGGCGAATGAGACCCTGGGGAGTTATGTCGATCGCTTCCAAGAGGAAGTCACCCAGGTTCAAGAGATGCCTGACCACACTCTGATGATGGCCTTCACCCTGGGATTGTAGCAGGGTTTTTTCCGGATGGAATTGAAGAGGATCCCCCCTCTCATTCGAAGAGTTGATGGAGAGGGCGGCAAGGGAGGTCGACGGGGAGGCGTCGAGTCCGGAGTTCGCCCGGAGGCTGGCCAGGTGGGCCATAGAAGAGGAGAGACCTAGAGGAGGAAGAGGCCAGGAAAAGAGAAGGGCCAAGCCCCGGCAGAGGGAGTATCCACAGCAGCAGCCCAGGTGGGGGCGCCAGGAGCAGAATCATCAGCTAGGGTGGAGGCCCGAATGGCAGGAGCAGGGGGTGAGGAGAGAGTTCCGCGGAGGGGACAAGCGCCAGGGAGGCCAGGGCCAGTTCTATCCTCTAGGTGGGAGATAGGGCCAGAGGCTCCCCCTCCCCGACCAAGAGGAGGCTATGGTCGTAGCCCTGGGGAGAGGAGAAGAGCAGCGCGGCGGAGGAGAAGGGAGGTTAGGGTGGAGTTACCCTACTGTGACTTCCATCAGGAGGAAGGGCACGCCATGGCCATGTGCCCGGAGTTCCTCGAGATGAGAGAAAATAGGGAGCAGCAGCAGCAGCGAGACCGCCAAGGGGTGCGGATCGAGGAGGTCCTGCCTCGGGCAGAGGAGGACAGGTACGAAGACCGGGCAAACGTGGGAACCCGGGGAGGGATCGGAGCGATCCATGGGGGGGAGGGGGCAGGGATCGAGGCCTCCCATAAGGCGAGCCTCCACACCATATATCGACGGAGCGTTGGCTCCACATCCCAGACCCCGCCCCCGAAAGAAAAAATCACATTCACGGCTCAGGACATGTCGGGTCACGAGGACCCCTTTTGCGATGCGCTGGTCATCAAGACGACCATCAAGGATTTCACTGTCTCTCGGATTCTCATTGACAACGGGAGCTCCGTCAACATCATTTTCAAGAAGGCGTTTGACGCGATGAAGGTGGAGGCCAGAAGGGTGTTGGCCTCAAATGGGCCCCTGTTTGGCTTCTCGGGGGAGAGGAAGGAAGTCGAGGGAGGGGTCGGACTCCAAGTCTCTCTGGGGGGGTGATAACTTCTCAAATGAAGTTATCTTTGCCTAATATTTCTACTTCATAATTAGTAAAAAGGAGTCTAAATGATAATAAAATATGATTAATTATTGTTTTAATGATTATGATACTAAGTTAGCCTTATTCTATGGTTTTTATGTAAGGTTTGTTAAGGAAATCAACTTTGAAGAGTGATGCAAAATTTCTATTTTCGGCCTGGCCAGAAACTGCAACATCCAATTCTGAAACTGCAACATGTGTCTGTCCGAAATTCAAAATTTGAATTCCCACCATTTTTAATTATGGAAGGATGTGTCTCTTGAGGGGGATGGACGTTTTTAATGCCAAAAACTGATTAGAGGAGAGGAATTCATCATTAATTTCGGATCTAAGAGGGAGAGCATCATCTAGGGTTGGCTTGGGAAGAAAACCTCCATTGGAGAGCGCCGGCAAGAGGAAGAAGAAGGAGATCTTCGCACGGATCGAAGAAGCGACTCTAGGAAGAAATTCCTGCAGCGATTAAGCGTGAACCGCGATGTTTTGTAAGATCTATTTCACTATTTTGAGTGATTCCTCCAACGCCATGAACTAATTCTTCATTAATCTTGTATTATGAGATTACTAGGTTGTGTGTGATGGATATTTTCTAGTTTATTTTGTTGTGGATTCTTGGTGAGTGTTCTTTATCAAATTTATGATCTTTATTTTCTGAAATGTTTGGCCAATGTTTCATTTTTATTCTACGCTTCATAAATCGAGAGAGGAGTCGCGATAGCATATCATAATTGTGATATAGCATTTGAAGAGAGAAGGAGACTTCCTCTTGGTGTTAGCAACTTAGGTCTTTGTTCTTTGAGCGGTTCTTATTTCACCCGAGGGGAAATATAGAACTAGGGATTGCCGATATCGAGAGATACGGTTATCTATTTTAAGATCGTTGCAAGGCACGCTCACCACGCATTTTCACAACAAGTCATTCACTTATCCGTCATACTAAACCTAGGAAATCATAATATAAGATTATATTTCTCCATTGATAAGAAAAGTTTTGTTTCTAAGATCCGTAGTAATTCCATTTAAAAGTCTTTCTATTAAATTTTAGTAGTCTAAGAAAATCACGAATTTTGTCTTACCTGGATTTAAGGAAAAGGCCTAACTGGTATTTGCAAGCACTGAATTCACCACCTCCCTGTGGAGACGATTCTTACTCACTTTTATTACTTGACACGGCACGTGCACTTGCGTTTAAATACGTAGACCATTACGGGCATATCAAGTTTTTGGCGCCGTTGCCGGGGAGGTGCGAAACATTTAGTGTTTTATTTTGCAATATTAGTGAATCCCTAGTAATTAGAGATCAAATTTTGTTTTATCTTTTTTAATTCTCATTGCTAGTACTGCTTTGTTTTGTGTCTGTTTTGCTTGTTTGTTTATTATCAATTATCAATCGTTGGGGTGCGTGTTTTATGTCCAGATATCGATCACCTGAATTACTACCGTTAAACCTAGAGATCGAACGGACGTGTAGACAAAATAGGAGAACGTTTCGATTAGAAAATAATAACGTGATAACAATGAATCCTGATAATCATAACGCTCCTAATGAAGTTGACCAAGAAGGCTTAGGTCAAGAAGGTTAAGTAGAACAGAATGGTTACCCCGTTGAACAAAGGAGAACATGTCGTGATTATAACATGCCCTTCCGAGGAGGCTTGCAGTTCAGTATTACTAGACCCGCAATTGAAGCAAACAACTTCAAGATAGATTCTATGACAATGCAACTCGTTCAACACAATAAGTTTGGTGGCCTTAATAATGAAGACCCGAACTCTCACTTAAGAACCTTCATTGACATATGTGACACATTCAAAATCAATGGAGCATCTGAGGAAGCGATAAAACTTAGGTTATTCCCATTTTCTTTGGAAGGAAAAGCAAGAGATTGATTGAACTCTCTGCCCAATGGTTCTATCACTACTTGGGCGACTCTGATAGAGAAATTCTTAGCTAAATATTTTCCTCCATCGAAAACTGCCAAACTTATGCGTGACATATCTACATTCATGCAAGGGAACGGAGAGACACTTTATGACGCATGGGAAAGATTTAAGGAACTATTGCGCAAGTGCCCACATCACGGCCTAGCCACACACCAACAGGTGTGGACCTTTTACAATGGTCTCCAGACGTCTACAATGATCCAAGTAGATGGAGCTGCAGGAGGATCATTGATGAACAAATATCCCGAGGATGCGTATGAAATTTTAGAGGATCTATCTTCGAATAATTATCATTCATTTGAGCGCCAAGGTTCCTCATCCATGGGAGGTGCGCACCAAGTTGACCAACTCACTTCTTTCGCTGCACAAATAACCGCACAATTCAACTCGATGAATAAGCGGTTAGATGCCTTAACCTTACATCAAAATCAGGTTCCAATGAACCCCCAAGTTAACAGTATAGTAGCTCCTCCGATTAATATAAATCCTTCACTTACGGTGGAGGAACTCATTAACAATAACGAGGAGGTCAACTATATAGGTGGGCAACCGAGGTACATGAATCACAATAATCATAATGCAATTCCAACTCATTACAATCCGGATTTGCGTAATCACCCTAACTTCTCGTGGAAGAATAACACCGGCACGGGACACCCGCCTGGTTTTAACTCAACTCCACGTCCAACTCAAAACGTTAATTATAATCAACAAGGACCTTCTAGAAAGCTATCCGATGAGATCCTTATCGAATCCATGCAAAGAAACGATGCACGCATTACTAGTGTAGAGGGTTCACTGCGTGTGATTGAGTCTCAATTGGGACAAATCGCGAACGCATTAAGCCTTAGACCTCAAGGGTCACTCCCAACGGATACCACACCGAATCCGAAAGGAGACAATCAACAATGCAAGGCGGTCACTCTACGAAGGGGTAAGGAGTTGGAGAGCATTCCACTAAAAGAGAAAAGTAAGGATAGTAATGAAAAGGAATTAGAGGAGTTGATTCCTTGTATCCCTAATGAGGGGGCCATACAAGATGGGAATAGTCAGGAACCTGCGGTAGAAGTGTTAGAGAAAAAGAAAGAGCGAAATGATGAAGCTAAGAAGGAAAAAGAAGCTACAATAACATATCCACCACCACCTTTTCCGCAACGGTTAAAGAAAAGCAAACTCGATCAACAATTCCAAAAATTTCTCGAGATTTTTAAGAAGTTGCAAATCAACATCCCATTCGCCGAGGCGTTGGAACAAATGCCAAGCTACGTTAAATTTATGAAGGATATCCTATCTAAAAAACGACGTTTCGGTACAAATGAGACGGTGGCACTCACTCGAGAGTGTAGTGCTATTCTTCAAAAAAGACTCCCACCTAAGTTGAAGGATCCGGGGAGCTTTACGATACCATGTTCCATAGGTTATAAGTTTGAGGGGAAGGCCTTGTGCGATCTTGGAGCAAGCATTAACTTAATGCCGCTCTCGATATATAGAAAGCTAGGTTTGGGGGAGATTTCGAAAACCTCCATAACTTTGCAACTAGCTGATCGGACCTTGGCATACCCAAAAGGGATAGTGGAGGACGTTTTGGTGAAGGTAGATAAGTTTATATTTCCGGCGGACTTTGTCGTTCTAGACATGGAAGAGGATAGAGAAGTTCCGATTATTGTAGGAAGACCTTTCCTAGCGACGGGTAGGACTTTGATTGACGTGCATAAGGGAGAGTTAACGATGCGGGTGAATGACGAACAAGTCACATTTAACGTACTCAAAGCGTTAAAGTTCCCCCACCGGGAGGAAGATAATATGGAGGTGGTGAATCACGTTTCTATATGCGATTTCGTGCCTAGTTCACTTTCTGATGAACATGATATGTTGTTGACTCAATTATTAACGGAGGATGACCAATCTGATGATGATGAAGCGATTCAAGATTGCTTACAAGCATTCGAGAAGCAAACTGCTTGGTTTCGTAGGCCGGAACCATTAGAGATGCCCGAGAAATCCTTGTCAGCTAAACCGTCCATCGTTGAACCTCCATCACTTGAGTTGAAACCTCTTCCCGAGCATCTTACTTATGTATATTTAGGGGATGACGAGACACTACCGGTCATCATAAATTCCAACTTAACATCTGATCAACGGAAACGACTAATTGAACTACTTAAGCAATTTAAAATGGCCATAGGATGGACTATCGCTGATATCCGGGGGATAAGCCCTTCATTATGTATGCACAAGATTCTTAGCTAAATATTTTCCTCCATCGAAAACTGCCAAACTTATGCGTGACATATCTACATTCATGCAAGGGAACGGAGAGACACTTTATGACGCATGGGAAAGATTTAAGGAACTATTGCGCAAGTGCCCACATCACGGCCTAGCCACACACCAACAGGTGTGGACCTTTTACAATGGTCTCCAGACGTCTACAATGATCCAAGTAGATGGAGCTGCAGGAGGATCATTGATGAACAAATATCCCGAGGATGCGTATGAAATTTTAGAGGATCTATCTTCGAATAATTATCATTCATTTGAGCGCCAAGGTTCCTCATCCATGGGAGGTGCGCACCAAGTTGACCAACTCACTTCTTTCGCTGCACAAATAACCGCACAATTCAACTCGATGAATAAGCGGTTAGATGCCTTAACCTTACATCAAAATCAGGTTCCAATGAACCCCCAAGTTAACAGTATAGTAGCTCCTCCGATTAATATAAATCCTTCACTTACGGTGGAGGAACTCATTAACAATAACGAGGAGGTCAACTATATAGGTGGGCAACCGAGGTACATGAATCACAATAATCATAATGCAATTCCAACTCATTACAATCCGGATTTGCGTAATCACCCTAACTTCTCGTGGAAGAATAACACCGGCACGGGACACCCGCCTGGTTTTAACTCAACTCCACGTCCAACTCAAAACGTTAATTATAATCAACAAGGACCTTCTAGAAAGCTATCCGATGAGATCCTTATCGAATCCATGCAAAGAAACGATGCACGCATTACTAGTGTAGAGGGTTCACTGCGTGTGATTGAGTCTCAATTGGGACAAATCGCGAACGTATTAAGCCTTAGACCTCAAGGGTCACTCCCAACGGATACCACACCGAATCCGAAAGGAGACAATCAACAATGCAAGGCGGTCACTCTACGAAGGGGTAAGGAGTTGGAGAGCATTCCACTAAAAGAGAAAAGTAAGGATAGTAATGAAAAGGAATTAGAGGAGTTGATTCCTTGTATCCCTAATGAGGGGGCCATACAAGATGGGAATAGTCAGGAACCTGCGGTAGAAGTGTTAGAGAAAAAGAAAGAGCGAAATGATGAAGCTAAGAAGGAAAAAGAAGCTACAATAACATATCCACCACCACCTTTTCCGCAACGGTTAAAGAAAAGCAAACTCGATCAACAATTCCAAAAATTTCTCGAGATTTTTAAGAAGTTGCAAATCAACATCCCATTCGCCGAGGCGTTGGAACAAATGCCAAGCTACGTTAAATTTATGAAGGATATCCTATCTAAAAAACGACGTTTCGGTACAAATGAGACGGTGGCACTCACTCGAGAGTGTAGTGCTATTCTTCAAAAAAGACTCCCACCTAAGTTGAAGGATCCGGGGAGCTTTACGATACCATGTTCCATAGGTTATAAGTTTGAGGGGAAGGCCTTGTGCGATCTTGGAGCAAGCATTAACTTAATGCCGCTCTCGATATATAGAAAGCTAGGTTTGGGGGAGATTTCGAAAACCTCCATAACTTTGCAACTAGCTGATCGGACCTTGGCATACCCAAAAGGGATAGTGGAGGACGTTTTGGTGAAGGTAGATAAGTTTATATTTCCGGCGGACTTTGTCGTTCTAGACATGGAAGAGGATAGAGAAGTTCCGATTATTGTAGGAAGACCTTTCCTAGCGACGGGTAGGACTTTGATTGACGTGCATAAGGGAGAGTTAACGATGCGGGTGAATGACGAACAAGTCACATTTAACGTACTCAAAGCGTTAAAGTTCCCCCACCGGGAGGAAGATAATATGGAGGTGGTGAATCACGTTTCTATATGCGATTTCGTGCCTAGTTCACTTTCTGATGAACATGATATGTTGTTGACTCAATTATTAACGGAGGATGACCAATCTGATGATGATGAAGCGATTCAAGATTGCTTACAAGCATTCGAGAAGCAAACTGCTTGGTTTCGTAGGCCGGAACCATTAGAGATGCCCGAGAAATCCTTGTCAGCTAAACCGTCCATCGTTGAACCTCCATCACTTGAGTTGAAACCTCTTCCCGAGCATCTTACTTATGTATATTTAGGGGATGACGAGACACTACCGGTCATCATAAATTCCAACTTAACATCTGATCAACGGAAACGACTAATTGAACTACTTAAGCAATTTAAAATGGCCATAGGATGGACTATCGCTGATATCCGGGGGATAAGCCCTTCATTATGTATGCACAAGATCCTTTTGGAGGAGTCATTTCAGGGGTCGATTGAGCCTCAACGCCGCTTAAGCCCGCCGATAAAAGAGGTAGTTAAAAAGGAGATTATTAAGTGGCTTGACGCGGGTATAATATATCCTATCTCAGATAGTCCATGGGTCTCGCCGGTTCAATGTGTACCCAAGAAGGGGGGATGACGGTTATAAGGAACGAGAAGGAAAAGATGGTCGCCACTAGGACGATCACGGGGTGGAGGATTTGTATGGATTATAGGAAGTTAAACAAGGCCACTCGAAAGGATCATTTCCCTCTTCCATTCCTTGACCAAGTCCTAGACAAATTGGCGGGGAATGATTTTTACTGCTTTCTTGATGGGTATTCGGGGTATAATCAAATTACCATCGACCCCGCCGACCAAGAAAAGACCACATTTACTTGCCCCTATGGGACTTTCGCGTTTAGGAGGATGCCCTTTGGTCTATGTAACGCTCCGGCTACTTTCCAGCGTTGCATGATTGCCATTTTCTCTGATATTATGGACCAGGGTATTGAGATTTTTATGGATGATTTTTCCATCTTTGGAAAATCATTTGACACGTGCTTAGAGTGTTTGGAGAAGGTGCTCACACGTTGTGTCGAGACAAACCTAGTATTAAATTGGGAGAAATGCCATTTCATGGTTCGTGAAGGCATAGTGTTGGGTCATCATGTTTCCAGGACTGGGTTGGGGGTAGACAAAGCAAAACTAGATGTGATAGAAAAATTACCTCCACCCAAGAATGTGAAAATGCTAAGAAGCTTCCTTGGACACGCGGGCTTCTACAGAAGATTCATCAAAGACTTCGCGAAAATAGCTAAACCCTTGAGTGGACTTCTAGAGAAGGATGCAAAATTTTCCTTTAATGACGATTGCTTGAGAGCGTTCGACGAGCTCAAATATCGGTTAACCACCGCTCCTATTGTAGTAACACCTGATTGGGAAGAGCCATTTATTTTGATGTGTGACGCGAGCGACTACGCGGTAGGAGTTATTTTGGGACAAGTGCGGGAGAAGATATTTCATACGATCGCATATGCTAGCAAGACCCTAATCGATGCCCAGACCAACTACACTACCACCGAAAAGGAGCTATTGGCGGTGGTATTCGCATTCGAAAAATTTCGATCGTATCTCTTATGTACGAAGGTTATAGTGTACACCGATCATGCAGCGATCCGTTATCTTATGGAGAAGAGAGACTCAAAACCACGCTTGATTCGATGGGTCCTTCTCTTACAGGAGTTTGATGTAGAGATTAAGGATAGGAAAGGAACGGACAACCCGGTTGCAGATCACTTATCTAGGATTGAGAGTACACCACCGACACTACATTCTGAAGTGGAAGAGAGATTCCCTGATGAGCAGTTACTAGCGATTTCGGAGAATATTACGCCTTGGTATGCTGACTTAGTAAACTATCTAGCAAGCAATATTTTGCCACCTGAAATATCCTACCAACAAAAGAAACGATTTTTACATCAGGTACGGTCTTACATGTGGGATGATCCTTTGTTGTTCAAGGTTGGTGCCGACGGAATCTTACGGAGATGCATCCCCGAGGAGGAGATGAGAGCGATATTGGAGAAATGTCATAGCTCCCCCTACGGAGGTCATTTCAAGGGAACGAGAACCGCAATGAAAGTGTTAGAAGCTGGCTTCTATTGGCCTAATTTATTCAGGGACGCAAATGAATTTGTAAAGCAATGCGATAGATGCCAACGGAGCGAAAATATACATAAGAACGATGGGATGCCCATGAATATAATGCTGGAAGTCGAACTATTTGATGTATGGGGTATAGACTTCATGGGACCGTTCGTGAACTCGAATGGTAATCTATTCATATTATTAGCTGTGGACTACGTATCTAAATGGGTGGAAGCAATCACGACGCCCAGGAATGATGCAAAGGTGGTCCTTAACTTCTTAAGACACCATATATTCAGTCGATTTGGAATCCGAGGGCAATCCTTAGTGACGGTGGCAGTCATTTTTGTAATAACCAGTTCACTGCATTACTAAATAAATTCGGGATAACTCATAAAGTCGCCTTAGCATATCATCCCCAGACGAATGGGTTAGCGGAAGTATCCAATAGGGAGATTAAGAAAATTCTAGAAAAGACAGTGAGCGTCAACCGTAGAGACTGGTCACAAAAGCTAGTCGATGCATTATGGGCATATCGCACTGCCTTCAAAACTCCCATTGGGCTAACCCCGTACCGAATGGTTTATGGAAAGTCTTGCCACCTACCTCTAGAACTAGAACACCGGGCATTCTGGGCAATAAAGAAAATTAATTATGATTTCCGCAACGCCGGCAAGAAAAGGCTCTTACAATTGAACGAACTAGAGGAAATTCGAATGCAAGCGTATGAGAACTCGAGAATTTATAAAGAGCGCACGAAACGATGGCATGATCGACGCATGAAGGAGAAAAACTTTGAACCGGGACAGCTTGTTTTACTATTCAACTCTCACTTGAAATTATTCCCAGGAAAGCTCAAGTCACGCTGGTCGGGCCCGTTCAAGGTTAAAATCGTGCACCCCTATGGAGCTGTGACTATTTTAAATGAGAATGATGGAACCGAGTTCAAGGTAAATGGAGAGATATTGAAGTTATATCTGGGAGGCGACATTGACCGAGTAGTGTCGCGTTTGGAGCTTGTCTAATCAGGAGAAGTCCTGCCGGGACTCATAAATCAGGCGCTTGGTGGGAGGCAACCCATTGCATCTTTGTATTATTTCTTGTTTTTAAAGTTTTAAGTTTTCTTAATTTAGTGGTTTTTATAGTTTTAGGATTGGAATGGAGGAGCACGCGATTTAATAATAATAATAATAATAATAATAAAATTTAAATTAATTAAAAATAAATAAAAATCAAAAAAAATCAAAAATCAGGATGTTGCAACATCAAAAATGGATGTTGTCATTTTCTGTGTTCGGGTCGCCTAAGGCTGAAAAATGTCAGGCGCTGAACCGGGAACCGGTTTGGCTGAACCGCCGGTTCAGCGGAAAATGACAACATCGAAAATCGATGTTGTCATTTCCTGTTTTCGGACTTTTGGCTGGGATTTGCCTTGGACGTGAAACGTCGCCGGTTTGAGTGAACCGCCACGGCCGGTTTACAAAATGGTTCGGATTATTTTTTTTAAACCAGCGGTTAGATCATTTAAGCGGGATTAATTCTTCTTAAACTCAAATCAGCGTTAATTTAAAAAAGGGTTAAGTGAATTAAAATATAAAAGGAAACCCTGACCTAAAATCTACCCCAGCCCGACTTCCTTCTTCAGCGCGGCCTAGGTCGACGAAATTCGAGCGGAAGACCGCCGGCAGTGCCTCTTCAGTCCTCTTCTGCTAAAGCGTCGGCGACGGAAGCCTGCAGCGACGCAACCCTAGTTCGTCGGACGCCATCCTTCGGTAGAGCCAAAGAGCGGCACCCGTGTGTACGAACGCCATGAGGGAGTCGAGGAGGAAGACAACTGTAGCGCCGGCGAAGGCTGCCAAAGCTCCCAGAGGTAAACCTCAGGCAACCCATTTTCACTAAATTAATCTTGCACTCTGCTTCCGCCCAAAGAGAACACAAAAAAAAACAAAAAACGAGAAGAATTTTTTTTTAATTTTTTTTTAGAAACGGGATTGAAGAGGAAGAAGAACGAAAAGGCGAAATCGATCAATCCGAATGATACCAAACTTCAAAATGAAGTGGCCGAGCGGCGATTCCGCGAGTTGAGAACTACTCCATTCATCATGGAGAGGGGTTTTAAGATGGACAAGCGGGCTTGGAACCTAGCCTACGCTAACCAAATTTGTGCCATGAATTGGGAATATTTCTGTCATCCAAGAACTGAAGCAGCCACCTCCCTCGTCTACGAGTTCTACGCAAACGCAATGAGTGGGGAGGAAGACACGGCCATTGTGAGAGGGAAGGAGGTAGTATTCTCGGCGGAGCGAATTTCTGAGTTATTTGAATTGGGTGGCGGCGTTTTAGAAGAGTACTCTACGATCTTATCCACGGTCACCCCCGAACAAATGGCAGAAGCAGTGTGCATTCCTTCAGGACCGGTGTGGACCAGCGCAGCATCCAAGTGCATGAAAGCCACCTGCTTAACAAGACAAGCCAAGGTTTGGCTCTTGTTCGTCAATGCCACCATACTTCCGACAAAGCACCTCAACAACGTGCCTATCCACAAAGTTGCCATCCTCTATTGTATACTTAAAGGCATACGGTTTAATGTGACAAATGTCATCGCGTATAGGCTCCGGGAGAAGATACGGGAGAAGAACCCCAAACAACTATGGTTTCCTGTCCTTATCACAGATCTGTGTCGTGCGGCTGAGGTGCCGGAAGAAGAAGAGGATGTGGTAAAGAAGTTGAAGGGTCACATAACAAAAACGGTGATCCAGGTGTGCATAAAGGTTGCGGATGACCCTCCCGTGGTGCAATCCTCTAAAGCACGAAATGACAAGCCCATGAACATAGAAATTCAACAAGAAGATGGAGGCGGTGATCCTGACGCTATGATGGAGGAAATGCAATACATGAAGGCATACTTGAGATGCCACCACTTGTATGTGCAGGAGGAACTAGATGATCAACGGGCTATTCTGCAGAGTTTATTGGAAAAAGCTAAGCTCCCAAGGCCACAGTCCCAGTTGAGGATGAGCAAGCAGTTCGATAAAGAAGGTTACTTGCTTAACTCCGATTGCATTCGTGTGGATCCTCGCATTCGTAGAACCGAAGAGGAAGAAGGTGATGAGAGTGAAGAAGGTGATGAGGAAGAAGATGATGTTGCTGCTGATGAGGACGCTGATGCTGCTAAGGAGGAAGGTGTTGTTGCTGCTGATGATGCTGATGATGTGGAAGGTGATGAAGAAAGTAACGAGGATGACACAGATGGTGCAGACGACCATGATGGAGATGACGAGTAGACAATCCTATGTTCTTTTGGTTGGTGGTTAGTACATGATATTTTGGACAGTTTTAGTTGTTTTTGAGCTATATTTTGGACTGTTGATGTGTTTAGTTGAACTTGATGTTTTGGATAACTTATATTTTGCTTCTCTCATGCACGGTGAAACTTTTGTTGGTATATGGAAGGCCTGTTTTGGTATAGACACTACTACATGTTTATATGAGGTGCTTTTGTTATTGTATGGAATCATGGTTTTGACATAGATATTCTTATATGTTCTTATGGCTATGCTTGTGTCTATCAAAGATTCAACCTAAGCCACTTTTATGATAGATGCAGTTTTTTTTATCCAAGATTATTTAGCTGCACTTATGATATATGAATTCTTCTAACTGATCCACTCATCAAGCATGCTTCTTTTTATTAATGGCCGTATACTTATATTGATATAACCCCTTGTAGCACTGCTACTTTGTTGCGTCCTATGTCACTTTAACTGCAGGGAATGCAATTGTGTTCACTAACGAAGCTCCTTACGCAAATTGAGAGGCACATTTTGGGAAGGGTTGGTTATCATGCAAACATGTGGTTCACTCTACACAAGTCTTCACTTTTTTTTCAGGGGAGTTATTTATTTTCAACTGTTTATTCCTGATATTTGTATGCTCATTTGATTAAGTCATTAATTACCAAAACGCTCTAAGTGTAGAGGGGTCTAGAAGTAGAGTTGCTAGGGCCTAGCAACGCTCTAAGTGTGGAGGGGTATAGCCCTTACACACTGGGTAAGGACTATTTTAATTCAATGATACAAATTTATGATTACTCTATAGGCTACTCTAAATTATGGTAGGGTGTGTCAATCTTAAGAACCCAACTAATGAATTTGAAACTAGAAAGATGTTGGTTTGTTTGAGCTCTTTTAAACAAATATTTTCGTGCACTAAAATGTAAAAAAATTTATACGCCGTACTCCCATTGCAAGGTTTCCTACATTGTCCTCTATATCCAATGGGGAGTGGTGAGTAAGAGCTAAGTCAATGATGTACACCAAAGCATGAGGATAGTTGGTTAGCCTATTTTGATCATTCACTACAATAATTGAGCTTGAATCATTTTATACACATCCTTTCATGACTAAACTCCATACGTTCCTTCTAGTTCTGTCTTGATAAGTTAGCCTATTGTGGGTATATATAAAAAAAAAGAGAACTCATAGTGATATGCGGCCTGAATATTCGTATACATACTTAGAATGATCCCAACTATGATAAAAAAAAGGGGTAGAAAAAATGGAACTCATAGTGATATGTGGCCTGCGTATGTGAATGCATACTCAGAATGATCCCAACTATGATGCCTATCTATATAAATAAAAAAAAATGAAAATATCATAGTGACATGTGGCCTAGGTATGTGCACTTATATTTGGAAAGATCCCTACTATGAGTAGTTTAAAAAAAAACCCCACAATATGGTGAACCTTCCAGATCATTAACTAGGGAATACCATTCCACTTTCAAAGTATCCATCAATGTTAATTCAAGCTTAAACATATCCATGTTTCATTGAACCTACTAACTCATATGTAGGTTAAATCAATTGCTTAGCATATTCTTATCATTTTCTGTAGATGCGGGGGTTCAAAAGGAGGTATTGCATGAGAGTACATTATATGTTTTGTCACCACATACCACACTATGATGTTCATTTGAGCTCTAATCCATCATCTAACTAATGGATTTGTGAATGGTTGGATTTTTATTGATTGTTAAACCTATCATCTCAATAAAGCAAATCTTTTGAGTGTGCCTCGATCATTTGGTATCATTGAATCATGCACTACATACTGTCCTTTGCCCAGGTTATTATTTTGAACTTGTCCTTGCTAGGGACTAGCAAGAATTTAAGTGTGGAGGTGTGATAACTTCTCAAATGAAGTTATCTTTGCCTAATATTTCTACTTCATAATTAGTAAAAAGGAGTCTAAATGATAATAAAATATGATTAATTATTGTTTTAATGATTATGATACTAAGTTAGCCTTATTCTATGGTTTTTATGCAAGGTTTGTTAAGGAAATCAACTTTGAAGAGTGATGCAGAATTTCTATTTTCGGCCTGGCCAGAAACTGCAACATCTAATTCTGAAACTGCAACATGTGTCTGTCCGAAATTCAAAATTTAAAATTTGAATTCCCACCATTTTTAATTATGGAAGGATGTGTCTCTTGAGGGGGATGGACGTTTTTAATGCCAAAAACTGATTAGAGGAGAGGAATTCATCATTAATTTCGGATCTAAGAGGGAGAGCATCATCTAGGGTTGGCTTGGGAAGAAAACCTCCATTGGAGAGCGCCGGCAAGAGGAAGAAGAAGGAGATCTTCGCACGGATCGAAGAAGCGACTCTAGGAAGAAATTCCTGCAGCGATTAAGCGTGAACCGCGATGTTTTGTAAGATCTATTTCACTATTTTGAGTGATTCCTCCAACGCCATGAACTAATTCTTCATTAATCTTGTATTATGAGATTACTAGGTTGTGTGTGATGGATATTTTCTAGTTTATTTTGTTGTGGATTCTTGGTGAGTGTTCTTTATCAAATTTATGATCTTTATTTTCTGAAATGTTAGGCCAATGTTTCATTTTTATGCTACGCTTCATAAATCGAGAGAGGAGTCGCGATAGCATATCATAATTGTGATATAGCATTTGAAGAGAGAAGGAGACTTCCTCTTGGTGTTAGCAACTTAGGTCTTTGTTCTTTGAGCGGTTCTTATTTCACCCGAGGGGAAATATAGAACTAGGGATTGCCGATATCGAGAGATACGGTTATCTATTTTAAGATCGTTGCAAGGCACGCTCACCACGCATTTTCACAACAAGTCATTCACTTATCCGTCATACTAAACCTAGGAAATCATAATATAAGATTATATTTCTCTCTTGATAAGAAAAGTTTTGTTTCTAAGATCCGTAGTAATTCCATTTAAAAGTCTTTCTATTAAATTTTAGTAGTCTAAGAAAATCACGAATTTTGTCTTACCTGGATTTAAGGAAAAGGCCTAACTGGTATTTGCAAGCACTGAATTCACCACCTCCCTGTGGAGACGATTCTTACTCACTTTTATTACTTGACACGGCACGTGCACTTGCGTTTAAATACGTAGACCATTACGGGCGTATCAGGGGGCAGTCCCGCAATTGTAAGTTCGTTATCGTGGACGCCCCCAGTAGCTACAGCGCCATCTTCGGGAGGCCCCTCATCAGCGCCTTCCGCTGCGTCCCCTCATCCTTCCACCTATGCCTAAAGTTCAACGTCGAGGGGGTCCAGGTCAGGGTACGCGGAGACCCTAAGATGGCAAGGGAGTGCTATGTCACCGCGGTAAACTCTATCTCATGGCAGGGGGCGCTGAAGAGATGGGGCGAAGGCTGGAGGAGGCAGAGCAGGGGGTTGGTCCGAAGGAGATGGAAGTGGAGGGGAGCTGCGCCCAGAAGGAAGGAGTGAAGGAAGTTCAAGGGCCGGCCGAGGCAATGGCCGTGGAAGAAGCCAAAGCAGAGGCCTTCACCTCAGGAGGAGGGGAGGTTGAGGAATAGGGGGAGAGGCCTCGCCTGGAAGCGGCGGAAGAGGTGGTGGAGATGGAGGTTCTCACCCTCGGAGGCAAGGTGGAGAAGGTTCGCGTCAGTGGGGGACTGACCCCGGAGGCCCAAGGCAAGATGCTGGAGTGCATCCAGAGGAACGTGGACATCTTTGCCTGGAGCGCTGCAGAGATGCCCGGGATCGATGCCGACGTGGCCTGCCATCGCCTCAACCTGGATCCGGAGGCTCGCCCGGTCCAGCAGAAGAAGAGGCCCATCGCGGATAGGTTGGCCGAGCTGATTCGAGAGGAAGTGGCCAAGCTCCTTAGGGCCGGTTTTGTATCCGAGATCCAATACCCCGACTGGGTCTCCAATGTTGTAATGGTTAAAAAAGAAGACGGTCGGTGGCGTATGTGTGTTGATTTTTCACTTCTTAATAAATCATGCCTTAAGGATTGTTATCCCTTGCCTCGGATCGACGCGCTGGTTGACTCAGCTGTCGGTTTCCCTGTAATGAGTTTTTTAGATGCATTTTCAGGTTATCACCAGATCAAGATGCACCCTCCCGACATCAAAGATGTCTCCTTCATCACCGGGGATGGATGTTACTGTTATAAAATGATGTCCTTCGGGCTAAAGAACGCAGGGGCGACTTATCAAAAAATGATGGACAGGGTCTTTCGAGAGCAGAAGGGAAAGAACTTGGAAGTGTACGTTGACGATCTCATGATCAAGAGTCGATACGACGACTCTCACCTCCAGGATCTGGAGGAAACCTTCGCCACCCTGCGCGAGTACAAGATGAGGCTGAATCCCTTGAAGTGAATCTTCAGGGCGAGCAGGGGCAAATTTCTGGGCCACCTCCTCACCCCCGCTGGAGTAGAACCTAACCCCGACAAGGTCCGGACGATCATGGAGTTGGGGTCGCCTCGGGATGCAAAGGAGGTACGGCGATTGGCGGGGAAGCTGGCAGGGTTGAGCAGGTTCCTCTCTCGGACTGGGGAGAAGTGCTCTCCCTTCTTCCAGACCTTGATAGGAGGCCGGAAGTTCGAATGGACCCCGGAGTGCGAGGAGGCGTTCCAGACCTTGAAGAGGCAGTTGACTCAGGCCCCCTTGCTCTAGGGGCCGAAGGAGGGGGAGGACTTACCGTGAGTTCTGTCTTAGTTCGGGAAGAGGAGAAGAAGCAGCTCCCAATATATTATGTGAGCAGGGTGTTGAGGAAGGCCGAGCTCTGCTACCCTATTCTGGAGAAGCTGGCCTTCGCTCTAATCATCTCGTCCCGGAGGCTCCGGCCTTACTTCCAGGCACACACGATCCGAGTGGTGACTGACCACCCCCTCCGCAACATCTTCGAGGGGGTGGAGCATTCGGGAAGACTGGCTAAGTGGTCGGTAGAATTGAGCGAGTTCGACATCTCCTTCGTCCCTCGCCTCTCGATCAAGGCCCAGGCCATGGCCGACTTCCTTGCTGACTATGTGATCGAGGTGACGGAGGAGGAGCTCACTCGCCCAGTTCCTTGGAAGGTCATGGTGGACGGTGCTTTAGGGAGGCATTCACTTGGGGTGGGAATCATCCTGGAGAGCCCCCAGGGAACGAGGATCGAGCAGACAGTGGTGATACACTTCCCCATCACCAACAATCAGGTCGAGTACGAGGCCGTGATTGCGGGTCTGCGTTTGGCCAGGGAACTAGGCGTGCATGATGTGGAGGTACTCACTGACTCCATGGTGGTGGCTTCCCAGATTAACGAGGAGTTTGAGGCAAGGGAGCGGACTCTGCAGCTCTACTTGGCGAAGGTAAAGGGAGTCATCGGCACCTTCCAGACCTTTTCCATTCGACACGTGCCCAGAGAAGAGAGCGAGCAAGTAGATCAGCTAGCAAAGCATGGCCCCCGGGTGGGGGGTACCCTCACAGATCTCTTCCTCCCATCCATTGAAGAGGGGGAGCTGATGGAGGTGGAACAGCACCCCTCGTGGATGGATCCCTTCACAACGTACCTGTCCACTGGGGAGTATCCAGAAGGGATGGATAGGAAAAGGCTCAAGTACAAGTCGGCATATTATATCCCGCGAGACGGCCAGCTATACCGAAAGACCCTCTCCGGGATGTTGGCATGCTGCATGGCCGAGGGGGAGGTCCCGAGGATCTTAGAAGAAACTCACTCCGGGGAGTGCGGGAGCCATTCCGGGATTCGAACCTTGGAAGGTCGTATCATCAGGCAGGGGTATTTTTGGCAAACCCTGAGCCGAGACGCGGCGAAGTTCGCGAAGGAATGCCACAAGTGCCAGCTGTTCGCCCCCCTCCAGCTACAGCCGGCCCAACGCCTCAGGAGTATCATGGCCCCCTGGCCATTTGCCATTTGGGGAATGGACTTGGTTGGGCCCTTCCCCCAGGCCAGCGTCCAGAGAAGGTTCTTACTCGTAATGATTGATTACTTCTCCAAGTGGTTGGAGGTTAAGGTGTTGGCCAAGGTAACCTCCCAGGTCATCAGGAACTTCATATGGGGGGATATTATCTGTCGTCATGGGTTGCCCCAGGCCATCGTCACGGACAACGACCCTCAGTTCGCTAATCGCTAGCGCCGAGTTCATCAGCTTCTGCGAACAGCTTGGGATCGACCTCAGGTTCGCCTCGATTCATCACCCCAGGAGCAACGGGCAGGTAGAAGCGGCGAACAAGATCATTGTTAACCTCCTCAAAAAGAAGGTAGAGAATCTGAGAGGAAGCTGGGTGGAGCAACTCCCTTCGGTCCTCTAGGCCCTTAGAACCACACCTAATACGGCAACAGGAGAGACTCCATTCAAGCTCTCTCATGGGTGCGAGGTAGTGCTTCCAGTAGAGTTCGAGGTTCGAACCCCCCGGGTGATCGAGGCCGGAGAGGGAAGAGAGGAATGGAGGACCGAGAACGAGGAGGAACTGCGGCTCTCACTCGACATGGTTGAGGAATCGCGAGATCTCTCAGCCATCAGGCAAGAGGAAGTGAAGAGGACAATGGCCAAATACTCCGACAAGCACGTCAGAGTCAAACAATTCGCCGAAGGGGACTTGGTCTTGAGAAAGGTGGACACCGCGGGGAGGTCAGCCACCGTGGGTAAACTCAATCCCAACTGGGAGGGACCGTACATCGTACAGGAGGCATTGATGTCAGGAGGGTACCGCCTCCGGAATGTGGAGGGAAAGACCCTGAGTCTCACCTGGAGTGGTGATGACTTGAAACATTTTTTTCCCTGAGTCATGTAAACGTCGCTTCAATTTTCTAATAAAACCTCTATTGATGAACTTGTGCCCCGACAATGAAAAGCGCAAATGCAAGTCTACCTCAGACCTCGAGCAGATCCCGCTGTCAGGCTCCCATCAAGCTGGCAGGGCTGGATGTCACTCGGAGGAGTCTGCCTCAGACCCCGAGAAGATCCCGCTGTCAGGCTCCCATCAAGCTGGCAGGGCTGGATGTCACATGGAGGAGTCTGCCTCAGACCCCGAGCAGATCCCGCTGCCAGGCTCCCATCAAGCTGGCAGGGCTGGATGTCACTCGGAGGAGTCTGCCTCAGACCCCGAGCAGATCCCGCTGTCAGGCCACTATCAAGCTAGCATGGCTGGATGTCACTCGGAGGAGTCTGCCTCAGACCCCGAGCAGATCCCGCTGCCAGGCTCCCATCAAACTGGCAGGGCTGGATGTCACTCGGAGGAGTCTCCCTCAGACCCTGAGCAGATCCCGCTGCCAGGCTCCCATCAAGCTGGCAGGGCTGGATGTCACTCGGAGGAGTCCGCCTCAAACCCTGAGTAGATCCCGCTGCCAGGCTCTTATCAAGCTGGCAGGGCTGGATGTCACTCGGAGGAGTCTGCCTCAGACCCCGAGCAGATCCCACTGCCAGGCTCCCATCAAGCTGGCAGGGCTGGATGTCACTCGGAGGAGTCTGCCTCAGACCCCGAGCAGATCCCGCTGTCAGGCCACCATCAAGCTGGCAGGGCTGGATGTCACTCGGAGGAGTCTGCCTCAGACCCCGAGCAGATCCCGCTGTCAGGCTCTTATCAAGCTGGAAGGGCTTGATGTCACTCGGAGGAGTCTCCCTCAGACCCCGAGCAGATCCCGCTGTCAGGCTCCCATCAAGCTGGCAGGTCTGGATGTCACTCGGAGGAGTCCGCCTTAGACCCAGAGCAGATCCCGCTGCAAGGCTCCCATCAAGCTGGCAGGGTTGGATGTCTCTTGGAGGAGTCTGCCTTGGACCCCGAGTGGATTCTCTATCTCGGCAGAGAGCCTTGAACGAATCGGCGGGTTAACAAGGGGACCCTGGCACGATGACGAGTAAGGGGAGCCGGCTCCGGCCTAGAGGACGACGAGCCCCCAAGAAGAGGGCCCGAACGGCGACAACACAACCGCGCCAATGCCCCGGAAGCCGACTCGCCCAGGGTACAGTCGCGTGCCAGGTGTCTCTAGCCCTCCCAATGACGCAGATGGGTTAGCGAGCCCGAAGGGAACCCGCAAGTCGCTCTCTCGCGTCGCGACCACCCGACCTAACCCTCGCTCCTAAGCCTAAGTTCAGAGTTAAAAGTGAGCGGACGACCTCACTCGCTCGTTCACTATTGCGCCGTCCATGAAAACGTTCAAGGATAAAAGAAATCACGATTAGCGCGAGAATCAAGAGGCGAGTGCATGATATAAGGGTATTCGCGTTTCAACTCAGAGAAGAGTTTTTTACATTGACAAAATTCAAAAAAGATAAAGCTATTACAAAACTGGGCTCTGGCCCGCGTCGCCGCCACAGCAAAAGTAGGACGAAGGCAAGCTCTCGGCGGGGCGAGCCCTAGGCGGCGGGCCCTTAAATGGGGTGGTATGGCCCGACGCCCGGCTTCGGTACCGGAAGGAACAGCTCTGGTACCACCTTGCTTGCCAAGAGCTTGGCGTCGTCGTCCTTGATAAGGTCGGCCCTCTGGAGCGTCCGGAAGGTGTACTTTGCAACATTGGTCGCGTTCTTCTGCATCATCACTTCGATCTCGTGATCGCTGTAATGAGCGAGCTGGCAGCCGCTTGTAGATGGCGGCGGGGCGGTTGCTGCGGCCTCCAGCGCGTCCACTCGCTTCTGCAGCGCCTGCTTCTCCTGTTGGAGGGTGGCGACCTCAGTACCCAGCCGGCTGGCAGTCGCCGCGTCCTGTGAAAAGGAGAGAAACTGAGTTAAGTTGTGCGGGAGGGAATGAAGGTTGAGGCGAGTCAAGGGGCATACCACTCCGCCTAGGTACTGAGCAAGAGCGGCCTCCGCCGCATCAGCCCGCTTCTGTTGCTCGTCTGCCTCTTCCCGAGTTAGTCGGCGGGCTGCCTCCTTATCGTCGATGAGCTTGGCGAGGGATGGAGCGCTCTTGTCCAGCCGGAGACATCGTCGGCCGACCATTTTGGCCAGCTCGAGGCTGCGGAACTGGGCCCGCGCGCTTTCATAAATCAACACCTGAGTTGCCTCTTCGTCATAGACAGCGGCGTCCTCTCGCCCGTAGACGCCGAAGGTGAGGTTGTAGGCGTCCCCGCTGCTGGAGTCATCTTCCAACTAGCTCGGCAGCAGCGAGGATACGTAGACCCTGTTGGTCTCCTTATCCCACTGAAGCAGCGGGACTCCGTCCTCGTCGGCGGGCCCCTCGTCGTAGCCAAAGTTACGATGGCCCCGAGGGATGGGATTCCCGGCGGGCCGAACCTCCTCCGGCGACTGCGACGTGCCCTCCTCTTCGCCTGAAGATCTGATGACCGGAGAGGCCGCGGGGGCGTGGACAGCGGACGGCTGGCTCGTGGGGGCCTTACCCTTGTCTCAAGCCGGGGGAGGCGAGCCACCCGCCTTCTTCGACTTCTTAGGCGGTGGCGGATCCTGGGGTTGTTCGCGGCTGGGCCTCTTCGCGGGGGCAGGAGCCGAGAGCTCGCGATGGGCGGCAGCCTCCGCCTCGGCCCGCGCTAGCTCGTCGGCGGCGAGTCACGCGCTCTCATACGGCAGATGGATAGGGATGTCGCGCTCGCCTACAGAAAATGGAACTTAGAAAAAAATTTGAAGAATTCAAGGATGCGTAGATGGGGCGAGCCGCTTACCTTCACCGGGAGGGACAGGGACGAGGTCGTTCAGGTTCCTACGGAGGTAGGCCACCTCGAAGTTCTTCCCGGCGAAGAACCCGAATAGCCCCGCTTCGTGACCCCCTAGGGCCAGGGGGCGGTAGTTCGCCTCGCTGAGCTGGACCAGCGAGAAGGGGACGTTGCCGAAGTCCCCCTTGACGAAGATAAACTTCTTGAGCCAGTTGTTGCTCTTATTGACGGTTTCCCGCACTTTGACGTGGCTGCTGGCGAAGCAGGCGGTCCCGTCCTTATTCGCCCGAAAAGAGAAGAGCTTGCAGAATACCGCGAGGCTGAACTCTATTTTCTCCTCTCGCAGGTAGCAGGCGAACCCGATGATCACTGCGATGGAGTTCGGGGTCATTTGCCCGGGAACCACCCCGTAATACTTGAAGATTTGGCGGACCTCCGGCCATAGGGGGAGCCGAAGGCCTGCCTCAAAATGGGCCACTGGGAACGCGAGCTCGTCGGCGAATAGTTCGTTCACCCTTTCCTCCTTCCTGGGCCGCCTCGCCTCAAAACCTGGCGGGACGAAGTGGCCAATCGCGTCTACAAATTCCCCCTCCGTAAGGACGGCGGGAGGGAAGTCATGCTCGGAGAAGGTCCAAGCGCATTTGGCCCTCCCCTCCGCCTCGCCACCACCTCCACCCATCTTGCAGATATCTCGCCGAGCGGAACAGAGGTGTTTTTTCAAAGAGCTAGGGGGAAGAAGCCTTAAATACAGTAGGTGTGGAAGGACCGCCATGGTCTATTTATAGGGTGAGAAAGGGCGGGAAAAGCTTTCTTGGGCGGGAAAGTGCGGATAGCAATAAGGCCCTGACGTTTCGACTTCTGAACCCAAGCCGGGTTCTCGCCAACCCGCCAGTCCGCCACAAACCGCCCGCACTCGCGCCCGCATGATTAAGCGGCAGCCGTCGAGAGGGCCAGTTCTGACCCGCGCCCGAGTCACCTATCACTTGACTTGCGAGACCGGCTCGCCTTCTCCAGTACAGGAAAAGGGCCCGGCGAGGCGACTCGGCAAGGTCGAGCCCGCGCAAGGAAAGGTCGGCCGAGTCAGGGCTTCTCGCCCGCACAATCCACAGGAGTCTGAACGATGGCGCAATCCATAGAAAAATTGCAATAAATATTAGCCTGCGACGGGCGAAGTAGTCCTGAATTATTACAAACGTCTAGACTGATGGAAGTAAAGAGATGAACACCCTGAGCATTACCGCCGCAGGTGGGGCGACCCGGACCTGGCGAATAACGACCGGCGAGGTGAGGGCGAACTCAACGTGGGATCCATTTCCACCTACCTCCCCTCCCCGTGCCGGTTCGGGGCGGTACACGAGGATAGTGATACTCGCGGACCGCCGACAGCTCCCGCTGGGTCCTATGGATCTGCTCCGAGGCACGCCTCAGTCACCCCTCGGCTCGCGTGATATGCCCACCCGGAGACGTCGCCTCGTCCTCGTCAGAAGAAAGTCTCGCTCCCACCAAAGCCGCGAGTCGCTCCTCCGTCTCGGCCTTATCTTTCTCCACTCTGTCGAAGACCTCCACTAGCAGCAGCGTGTGCTTTTGAAACAGTTGCTTTACCTGCTTCTTCATCCTCTCGGCATCACACGGGTCTCCCAGGTACTCAGAAATGATGTCCACGTCTAGGGGGGGGGAGTACCCTCCGCTCATCTCGGCATCAGAAGAGGAGACCACGTTATAACCTGCAGAGGTGGGATCAGAAGGAGCAATGACCGCAAGCAGGCCAAAGTCAGAGGGTTTACCTGGCGTCGGTACGTCACTCGCATCATCAGTAGGCCTAGAGGTGCCCGACCAACCCTGGAAGGGTTCTCCTCCAAGAGTAACGAAGGGTTTTCCCAAGCCATGAGGCCTTGGCGACGGAGGCACCACGGGAGGGACAGGTTCCCGCGGCAGGGGACTGGCCACCCGATCGGCCGCCGCTAGAGCGGAATGCTCGGGATCTCCCTCGTCTGCCCTGGCTCCCCGAGACGTCTCCTACCAAAAGGAAAGAAAAGTCAAGGGGTGGGGGAGGGAAGGATCGAGCAAGGGAAGCGCATATACCTCAGGGATGACCTCGGCACCGCCGACCGAGCTGGAGGTAGGGTCGTCGCGCCCTAAAGATCGCCGGACGATCTTCGCTTTCTTTGGCTTAAAAAGGGGGCCAGGCGACCCGCGCGCTAGCCACGGGGCGGCTTCGAGAGCCGCATCCCGGACACCCTCCCTCGCAGCCGCCAAACGAGCCCGCATCTCCTCAGACATAGGCATCCCACAGCTATAGATCGCGAAAAGGGGAAATAGAAGAGGAGTTACTCCAGAGACCAGACAGCTTATTTATAGCGAAGAGGTGGGTCCCACCAAAAGATTCCCTCCAGCTCAGCAAGGTTTTCGCCGAACACGTGAGGGTTGGATGTTTCTTTCCGAGCCCTTTTTCAAAAGCTCGTAAAGAGCGGGGATTATGTACAACCCCGTGTTTGCCGAAGGGACTCAGGCAACCAGCCCCCCCCCCCCCCCGACTCACGCATTGAAGGGTTGCCCAAGCGAGCCAGCCTGGCCCGCACCCTCCTAGGTGGGTCGGCATACGCCCTCCCGGCGAGCCAGCCCTTCCTGCGCTCTCCCGGCGAGCCAGCCCTGCCCGCGCCGCCTTTGGCGGGCCAGCTTCTCCCGCCTCTCCTAGGCGGGTCAGCCCGCCCTCCCGGCGAGCCAGCCCGGCCCGCGCCTCACGCTGAGTGGAAGCATTGAAGGGCTACTCGCTCGACCCCGGGGGGAGGATTTTTTACTGTTTTGCCCCATTGGCCTGCCCCTAGCCAGTCAAAACAGCGGGGTCTCGCTGTTGGCAGATCCAGGTGAGCTGCATATAGCTGTTCAGAACAGCGGAGTTCAGCTGTTGGCAGGCCAGCCCGAGGAACTTTTGGTAATCTTAAGGCAGCAGATGTTCGCTATTTACAGACCATCCTCAAAATCCTATAAATAGGACCCAAGGGGTACCTCAGAAGACAAGCTTATTTGTTCCCCAGTCTTCTAGCTCTTTCTGAGGTACCTTAGCCCGGCATTTGGTTAAGGAAGCGCTCAGTGATCTTCCGGGTTTGTGATGAGACCTCCGAGCCGGGCCCTTGGTCTAGTCATTTGCTCTCCTTTCCTTTGTTGTTTTTCTTGCAGGAGCGAAGTAGGTGCGTAACCACCCCTTCCCCAAGGGTCGAACTCCACAAGAGATCGATTTCTCGGTTTCAACACAGATCTGATCGAATAACATCAAAAATGTTACGATCTGTTTTTTCCTCAAAAAAATCAAAATATTTAGAGTTGAAATCATCTAAAAAATCATTGTCTATTATCATTTCTAGCAATGTATTATAATGTGGTGATGATTCTTAAGTTTAAAATGACTTATTATTTACAGTTTCTCTTATAGAGCAGTAGACAAAGCTTCATGTGTTTTTTCTTAGAAAATTAAATTTTATAATGGAATCCCCATATGACAAAAGTAATTAATTTTTCACATATGAATAATATATAAACGATATTTGAATGAAAGTTAAATCGAACTGTCCCCCTCCCCAGTTTTATAAATAAGGAAATTATCTCTCATATCTTCCAACAAGTAAAGATAAAAGGGGTTATACATCTATTTCTAAAGATTAGGGGGATTATTCAGATTTACTAAAAAGTAAAGAGCAAGGTTGTGAGAACCGGACAGGACATGGAACCGGATGATCGAAAGGTTCAAGGTTCAATCGGTCTAACCGGTTCAACCGGGGTTGAACCGTGAATATATATAAAATATTGTAGCAAGACATATATAAATAAATTTAAATATGTATTGTATAAATTTTAAATATAATATGCGCATTTTTGTTTTTTAATATCTTGAAAGATTATGTATAAATTTATTCATACATTTTAACAACAAATAACTAAGTGTTGCAGTGGTTGATCACTCTATTTATATAAAAAAAGCCCAGGTTCAAATTCCTTTAAACTCAAAAATTTCAATTTTTATATAAACTATCCAAACCGGTTCCAACAAAACCGGCCGGTTTAGCGGTTTTCGGGTTCAACCGGGCGGTTCGCCGGTTCGATAGTGGTTCTTAGTTAAGCTGGTTTTCATAGGTGACTGGACCGGCCAGTGAACCGGGTCACGGTCTGATTTTCAAAACACTGGTAAAGAGGGTTATAAAGAATTTGCTCATATAAAAAACCATTAGACTCAGATCAAAAGTATCAAACTACAATTAAATTAAGATAAAAAAGTCAGACCTATGCCCGTGAACCAATTTCTAATTTTATTCACTATGTAAGATTTTTTTAATTGAAAAATATATAACAAATCAAGAGTTAAAGGTGCCATGTTACTTACAGCCCACATGTTCGTTAGGGCCCACAATCCGGCCCGGATTCACCGGTGCATGGATCACGGCACGGGACCGTACAGCTACATGAAGCACCCACCAACACCAACCATATCCCGCTGTCCCCACTCCTCCAGCCGGTGCCTCAAATATATGCCCGCACCCACAACCGGAAACCCAAATACGAACTCACGTAGTCGGGCGCTACACGTCATCTACTAGCGTTAAAAGATGATGACACGTGGCGTGTTGTTAGCTCAGGGGAGCGTGCCATGAACTAAGTGCTGTAGAAAGGAAGCGACGGAGCGTGAGTTGCGGTTGGGCCGTCGCCATCGCCGAGTTCTTTACACGTGGCGAGAAAATGAGGTAAAATCGTCAAACGTGTGGGAAAGCAGCCCCGTAAGCACGCGTTGTGTTGTTAAGTATTTGCACTTTAAATAAGATGTACAGCAGTTCTATTTGTGATAATCATTTTTTTTATATAAAAATATCGGCTGTATTGAAATATATATGAACATATTTATTGATATACGATTGTATTCATCCAATTTTTTGCTGGAACCGATGATTTGATAGTATTTAATGTAAGTATGATGATCGTAGATGAGAATAACGCCCGTAAATATTTCCTGCTTGGGTCCATTTTTTTGCTCGGATGAGTTTGGACAAAAAGAAAACAAATTGTAAGCATAAAAATAGAAGAATTTCCTTAGATGAGGTGGGAAGTTCACAAACTACAGTTCATAACTGATGGAGATGAGATCTCTCTTAAAAAGGATAGGGGTGCACATAATCACACCCTCATGATCTCCACCCAAAATTAGTGGGATCATGGATTTGACCGCACGCGCGATCACCGCACCTGATCCCCTCGCGCGTCGATCCCATCACACGTAACGTCAGAACCGCCACGGGCATCGCCTCGTCGGCGTCATCTCCGGACACCGGACGCCCCCTCCTTTTCACAACCGCTGGCCGCCCCCTTCCTCGGCCACCTTCACGCAGCCGAGAAGACGACCGAGACGGTCGCCCGCCGGCGCGTGACCGAGGGGGCGGCCGAGCTGGCCGCTCGTCCTCGATCACCGGCGCACGGCCGGGGGTGCGGTTGGGTCGGCCGCCCCGTCCCGGCCGCCGGCGCGCGGCCAGGGGAGCGGTCGGTCGACCCCTCTCCGCTGCCGGCTTGGTCGCCATGCTCTCTCTCATCCGTCGTCGGCGCTTTCCCTCCTCGCTAGCGAGATCGGCGGCAAGTTCGTCGACCGCCCATGGGAGCCCGTTCTCGCCGTCCGATCGTTTTGGGCTATTCCCTGTCGTCCGATTCGCGTGTAACCACCCACTAACCGCCAGGTTAGTGGAGAATTTTTATTATTAGTTTAATTGGTGTACAAATAACGAAATTAATCATCCTAATATGCGCCCCTAAACTATAGCAAAATATTTATAATAGTGGTTATGGTATGCGGATAGTCGCGTAACCACCATAACCACCTCCTGGAGGTTATAAAAGAAACATCAGTAGAGGTGCAAGCGGTTCGGTTTGGGTCGGTTTGGACCCAAACCAAAACCGAACCGATGTTTATCGGTTCAATTCAGTTTTTTGGTCGGTTTACTCGGTTCGGTTTTCGATTTTTCAGTTATACTATTTAAAATAATTGTGTACTTAAATATCTCAAGAAAATTTAAAAAAAGATATGATAATTAAAAATAAATATCATCAAGTTTTATTTACATATGATATACTACAACTAATAGCTCATATTACATAAAAAAATTATGATTGAATATTTTTATTGCGAAATCGAGTAATATATAGATATAAATAAAATCAGGTAAACAAAATGTTTAATTCTTCATGATGCATAAAATATGCATTACAAAAATTTATTTTGGCTCAAATGATATAAAAATTATTAAGTTGATATAATTTGTGTACATTATTTAGTTAATAAAAATAGTTACAAGATCATTATTGATAATATTTTTACATGTATTATTAGTTGGTGCGGTTCGGTTTTTTAGAGAGAAAAACCAAAACCGAACCGAGTCGTTTGGTTCGGTGTAAAATCGGTTCGGTTTGGGTGGTTCGGGACGGTTTGATCGGTTTTCGGTTTTTCATGCACACCCCTAAACATCAGGTCTTCTCATTTCTTACATTTTTTCCTCCGAGCTTTCTTCTTCCTCAGGCCGAAGCTCCGCCAGATTTCTCCTACGAGCAGCACTCAAGCCCCATTCAAGTCACTCCCGAGCCGCATTCAAGCTATCTCCAAGCCGCGTTCGAGCCACCTTCAAGCCACCCAACGAAGCCCGATCTCTCCGCTTCCAGAAGGCCTTCGCGACAGCAAACTCAAGGATGCCCCTCTTTGGTCCAGAAGGGGTTCTCTATGAAAAGAGTTTCCACCTTTCAGATGAGCGCTTTACTAGTAGCAATCTACCCCCGAGGGGCGGGGGGTAACGTTCAAATCCTTGTGGTATTTTAGCTAGCAAGAAAAGAGGCGAGCGATAGCGAAGAAAGTAAATCCCTACAAATTCAATAAAGAAAGGCGAGCGATAGTGAAGTTTCAAATGAGTTTGAGATGCGGTTGGAAAAACCGGATTGATTCTCGTTCTTATCTTAATAGGTAGGGAGCTACAATGGCCTATGCATGGATCCCCCAGTTCGTCCAGTTGTTTCGTGGTTTCCGACTCCCCGAGAATGCAGCTCTTTCGCTCCCGCGTTCAGTGCCAGCGGGACGCCCAGTAAAGCCTATCGTCGCAAAGTGCAATTTGTAACAAACGCCAGGCGCGACGGCCTGTCGTCCGGCGTGTGCTAAGTGTTCTCTCACTTCAAATTGTAACGAAAAGCGGTCTGTCGCCCTCGATTCAACGAGCGAGCTGTATCAACAAAGAAAAAGTGGGCTTTGACCGACGCAGATCCGATCACGTGGTTTTTTACCCGACTGAGGGGTTTTTCCACGTTAAAATTCGTGTGTTCGATCAACTCATCTCATTAACTGTATGTACGCTCGGCCATTCTGAGAGCTAAGACGGTCCAGATATTCCGGTCCGACCGGAACGTCAAATTAGACCGCAACAATAACTATCAAGGTCATGCTTATCATGCCACCACTATGCTAAGGAGGGCCTTAGCCGCTAAAGCGGGTGAGAAACAGTCCTGGTTTGTATTCAAAATTTGGGCCTAACCAATTTAATCAAGGTGCAGCACTAATCCCAAAGCATGCAAGTTACAGTGTTAGTTAATCAATGGCAAAACTATTACCTTGACTGAAAAATAGAAAATGGAGTAAGAATGTGGTACACAAGTGTGATGAAGGCTCGCACAATGGGTGATGCTAGGTTTCTTTAGTTGTTCTACGCGTGCCGGCGAGTCTCTCCTGATGAAGGACCATCTTTCCACCCTAAGAAAATTCATCATTAGGCTCATGGTGCTCGGTCGGTCACCGGGTGCATGCTCTCAGTACGGCTACATCGGTCGAATGAAGGCTGCGGGCTCGATCACTTCAAGGAGCATGTTCGTGACGTGTGCATGGCTCGACTAGGCGACTATTGAAGGAGGGAGAGAATTTTGTTTCCAGAGACATGATCGACGGCTAGCTCGACACCCTCCTCCGGTTCGCCGAGGTTCCAACTCGCAACATCTCCCGGGTGATCTTCAATCAATTATTTCAAAAAAAAACTTCTAAAATGCAATATATAAAAAATCAAAATCTGATATTAATATAGAGAGCCGTGAGTACTCAAGATTGGCATATATTAAAGTCTGGTTTATGCGGTCGTAATCGCTTGATCGGTGAAAATAAGTCCTCCCAAACGAAACCTAAAGCAGTATTGTATAACCCGTAATTCGTCGAGATCAGAAGTACTCAATCGGATGGCTATTCGCAGACCATTAGACGAGCTGCGGCGAGCAGAGGCGAGCTTGGGCGAGAAGATGCGAGTTGTGGCGAGCAGAGGCGAGTATGGACGCGAGTATGGGCTAGTAACCCTAGATACTCGCTCGTAGAGGCTGGAAACTCGCCTATACCCCTCCCCCCCAGGATTTCTCTATAAATAGCCCCCCAGGGGTAATGAAAATGACACTTTTTGGAAAAGGCCGAGGTCCCCCCAAGTGGATACTCGCCAAGTCCATGCTGCCTAGTACCTCGCCCAGCCTTTTGGTTGCGGAGGGGAAGCTTCTTCTAAGCTTCCGGGTACTTGGTGGGACCTCCCTGCTGGAGAACTTGGGGTGTGCTTATAGATAGTTTCCTCTCTCTCTCGCTAGCCATTTGAATTGTGACGTCGGACCGTAGAATCAGTAACCTTATGCTGCCTTGATTCGAATTCTGAGGTCGAAAATTTTCCTGGCTTCAACAAGTATGTTAATGTATTTATAAAATTTTGTTACCTAGGACTTATAACTCTGTAAGTTATAGGAATTAATTTCATAGGCTTTTCATTAACCAGCAACCGGCAGGCACGGTATTCGGTTGTTTACTTCTAAATTCTAATGATGAATATTTTTATATTTTTCTGGCATTTATAATTTATAGCTAATTTAATTTTATAAATTTATCTTCTTTAATTTTTAAATTTATCTTCTTTATGGATTTTTCATTCAATTATATATATATATATATATATATATATATATATATATATATATATATATATATATATATAATATTTATTTGGTTTTAATTTACTCTATTTTATATATGGTTCAGTGGTGGACAGAGGACAGTGAAATGTGTACATAAGTAAAAAATGAGAGTCGGGGAGATGAGAATGTTTAGGTGAATATGTGGACACACGATCCTGAATTGAATTAGAAATGAATGTATCAGCGATAAAACATGAGTAACATCAATTGCATACAAGATGCGAGAAGCTCGACTATTAGCTAGAGACAGTTGATAGGCATTATGAGAGTCTAGTCACTAAGCATGTTAAACGAGAGAGGGGTAGACCAATAAAAACTTGGAATGAAACTATAAGGAAAGACATGATGTACTTAGGCATTAGTGAAATTATGACACAAGATTTGACACAATGACGACAAAAGATCTATATAGCCGACCCCACTATAGTAAGATAAAAGAGTGTTGTTGTTACTTTAGTTTATTTTTATTTTGAAACTTTATAAAAAGGTACAATAAAAAAATAAAATATATTAGACAGATCAGATTAATAAAATTACGTAGCTGAGCATCCCTCATTAATATACTACTACATTATATTTTATGTCATTTGATTATTTAGGCTCCATTTGGCGAAATTTATTTTCACCGTTCAAGCGGTTTCAATCAACTTTTATGTTCAAAACTAGTAAACTTAACACATCAAGAAAGCCGCATGAGACGGAGCTCCTAACAATCAATTAAAAGAAATCTTGAGTTCAAAATTGTGTGAGCTTTCTTTCTAAATGTAATGTTGAAGTCGTGCTTCGTAGAGTCATTTTTTGATGGCGGTCATAACCGTTGTCACGTTAAACATTTATTTTATGATGATTATTTTTTTTGTACAAACTTAGAGGAGCAAAAACGTCACGCTAAACTTTGCCTAGATCAACTGTCCTCTCTAGTATCGCTCCAATGGGAAACAAATTCGCAAAATGTGTTGAAAATATAGTGCAAACTGCAAGCCCTTTCCCACAAAACTATTAAGCCCGAAAGTCGGTGGAAAACGCAATATGCAGTCACTTGAATGAACGAAAAAGATTGTAATTTGGTCAGCTAATGCAGACAATTCTTAATTAGAGCCTGTTCCATATCCGGTCAAAATTAAACACGAACGCAGTTGCAATTTGCATTAGAAAATTATTATTATTTCCGGAATACCTGTTTTGCCCCTGCGGTGACAAGGACTGCCTCCATTCGCCGCTGATTCCGGTCACTCTATTTTCTGCTATTTCCAATCTGTTTCCTTCTCCCATGTGCGGTATCATAAACTTCCACATGGTGTGTTTTACAATTTTAACCTTCCATTTAGATTTCCCTGAAAGAATTTTTAGTCGATTATAGCATTTTTTTCCTGCATTTATTTTAAAATCAAGAGCCAAACCAAAATCCCAACTGAAATTATAAATACATGATTCCCTTTCAATTCCAAAAGTACCTATTTGGGGCATGTTTTACAATTTAAAAAGGCGATTTATATACGCCACACTCAAAGTGGCTATTCATAGAACAAATAGAATATTCTAACTCATTATAATCGCAGCCGGTCGGCCCGTCCTTTATTTTTTCCGATACAACCGGTCTTCTCCTTTTCCGCCCAGAACCTCGCTTCTTTGCCGAAATCCCGCACGGGCCCGTCAGAGTTTGCTTCACCCGCTCCCCATTCCGCCGCCAACATCAGAGATATCTCATTGGAAGTTATTTTTCCATCTCATTTGATTTAATGCAAGCATGCGTAGTTGATATTTGAAATGAATTTTGTGTTAAATCTTATATTAAAGAAGTATTTAGTGCATGAATGTATCTTAAATTTAGAAGTCTAAATGATTTTTTTTTATTAAAAAAACTTAAGTATTTTACTAATGGAAATATATGATGTAGCAGAATCAGCAGATCATATGCCTACCATCACAAGAACCTAGGCTCCATTTGGGAGGACTTGTTTATGTTCACCGGTCTAAGCGGTTACGGCCACATGAACCAAACCTTAAGTCGTAACTGCTTCACCGGTGAAAATAAGCCCCCCCAAACGGATCCTAAGCTAACATCATTTTCTGGAAAAATTCTGCTTAAAAAACATATATCAGGCACAGTTTGATGTATGGGATAATTCTCCTAGGAATAGAGTAATCAATCTGCTTACAAAAACAAGCACACAAAAAATGGAAGGATGAGTAGGGGAAGCATTCCCATAATGTCAAGAACATCCATCCAGAGCAGCCGATTTACCGAGAGAAGAATATCTGCTCGATGGTCACAGAAGGGCCAGAGGTCCTAGGTTCACGGTAGGGACGAAGGCTCACCACTTGCATAAGGGACGTAAATGTTCTCACCGATGACAAAAAAAACAAGGAGAGGTTGATTTGCTCAACTGGCTGTAGAGACTATAACAGTGCTCAAACCGTGGAGATGTTAACGATAAATACGAAGACAAACACGCAAGAAATATGCCGCCCAGCCTAACACAGCATAAATTAAGGGTAGAACCAACTCAAATGAAAGTAGCATATTTACACATTTATGAAGAGACAGTTATATTCAGTGACAGCCGCATTAAATTCATCACAATTACTCATATAATTCATATTTATCAAAGTACTTATGTGCTTAAAATATACATTATCAAAATCCTGGAATTAATAATCATACATAATTAATTTTAAATATGAATTTCAAATAAAAAAAAATTAGTTGCAAGAATTAAATCACTGAAAATCCGGAAAATTTTATGAATTTAAAAATATAATGCTGTCTAACAAATATTCAACCAAATAACTTCAAAAAGGCACAACAGAACAACATCTAACAGCACAAAGAAAACAAACAGAGCCTCTCCAAATGATCAATCAGGTCTAATTAATTACCACTAACAAATTTATAATAATGCATATATATAAATATAACATCTGCATCAAAGACCAGACATACTAATCTCTCGGCCGAAACAAATAAAACGTGGACCATATCTTTCGTTGTGCACGCAGTAGACATCAAAAGAAGAACATGGAAACAGCCCTAGAAATCTTTCAGCGGAAGAAGGGGGGATAAAAAGCAGTTTTAAAGAGTGCATAACACCTCACAGAAAATTTAAATGCTAAGGCAAGTAGTCTAAGTGGCTCCCAGCCATCTCTCTCATTCAGTAAAGGTACCTAGGTGGCGAACGTGGTTGGCGAAGTTGGGCATATCCAGGAGTGTAAGCTGGGAGATACGCCGGCTCGCGATACCGAGCGGGTTCCCTGTAGAGGGCGTAGGGATCCTGGTACTCCGCAGGTTCTAGCACTCTGGGAAGGTCTCTCCTGTAATAGTCACCCGCGGACTGCTCGTAAGCATAAGATGGCGGCAGTAGACGCGGTGCCGCGTGAGGAAGCGCTTGCAATGGAAAAGCGTGAGGCGGCGGAGATAGATAGCGCACACGAGGCGGAGATTGATAGCGCGCCCGAGGAGGAGATTGGTAGCGCGCCCGAGGCGGAGATAGGTAAGCTTCTCTCATGTATGTCCCGACCACCCGTCTTCTCTTGGGCTCACGTGCCCCGGAGATCGGTAAGGGCGCTGCTCTAACAGCAGCGGCCCGATGAGCAGGCTTCGAGGTTCCACCAGTCGCATTCTCAAACAGCTTGCATAAATTTTTTACCTGCACGGAAAAATTTCGGAATAGAACCAAAATGTAGAGGGTGTGATAGATAGCACAGGCGAGCCGGAGTTACCTGCTCCGACGAAAGCTGGCAGTCGAACATGTTCCTTTTGAAGTAGTTATCCTTTATAGCAGCTCTAAAGGTTTCCTCTGGCAGGGGCAAACAATCCTTTAAAACGTTGAAACGAACCTGAAGAGGGATCAAAGAAGCCAATTGAAACATTTGTGCTTCAAATAATCTTATCTGAAAGACATGTGAAAAATATAAACAGAAAGAGATCCAGCGCAAGACCCAAAAGCTTCCAAGTTCCAACCATGAGAACTAGGAATTGGCAAAATACTTTTGAACTTTCAAAACCAAGTTAAGTGCTGAATTCTTTAAATTAGTAATCGCAGAGCTAATTAACTCTCTAATAAACCAATTCTAAAAGGGGATGAATGATATGGGGTAGGAAGCGATAATCATAACTTCCAAACAAAGTAGGCTGTTTATGAAATTTCATGTTCTATTTTTCAAGTTATAGAATTCTTATTAAATAGTTATAGCAATAAACTACTAAAATTTGGACCATGTATATGGTAGCCTTGGGAAATTTAAATCTATGCGGCAATGTACTCAACCTTCATTGTCATTCATGTTGAACATTTCCATCGACAAATTTGACTATATTGACCCCCTTCTCATTTCCACCGCTCATATTTATGCCTCTAGAACTTGAAGCTTGTGTACCTAAGTACTGCCTAACTTATTACATGGCATGCATCTTTGCTCAAAAACTTGATGTCTATTAACTTCACATGTAAAATTAACATCATAAAAAACTATGCCTCTATTCAACCAAGGAAGATGTTGAGCCTTAAGGCAGTAAGCTAGGCAAGTAAAAAGTTAATAAAAAGTTAACTAATAGTGCCTCGACAAATGGTTTGCTATTTCCACCCTAATTGACACAATTCAACAGCCCAAGATACGAATTAAGAAAATATTCTACTTCACGCATCCTTTTCTCTAGTAGCATATGAGATGATGTACAACTTGATGTAGGAGTAGGCTATGGGTGCACAAAACCTACGACGCTAGGTGATAGTGCAAGGGTGACACGCTAATCTGAACCTAAATGCAATGTAATCGTCGATATCTCGACAAATAAATTTGAGCAATGATAATTCTAACTCCACGCAAATGTTTAAATAGAAAGCAAATATTTAATTTTGGCAATTTATAATGGCTTCCTCCGCTCGGAGGGCCAAAGAAAAGCGCGCGGCGAATATCTCCTGCAAATTATCAGCGTATCGAAACAATTTCTACGAGCAAGAATCACAGCACATGCATTTATTCACCAATGAAAATGTCAAATCAAATAATCCAATATCACGAAATAAACTCACAAAGAAGCGGGCTGAACCGAGGTACTGAAGAATTAGGGTCCGGATGTGTAGATCGGCGATCGGAGGTGAAATCGGCGGCGTGAAAATGATGGCGGTGGCTGTCCTCGGCGGTAAATGGTGAGATCAGACGTGAAATGGGTAGATCCGGCAACGTACAAGTAGATCCGGGCCGAGGAAGGGTGGATCCACTATTTAGGGTCCGATCTGGGTGGAGGGGTGATGAACGAAAGGTGGAAAAAACGGATCGGGGCTGAAATTCCTAGATCTGAATTGATCCAAGAAATTAGAGCTAAAGGAGGGGTGGATCCACGGGAGGGAAGTGCAGGGTCGGTGTGAACAGTGGTCGGCGTGAACAGTGGTCAGCGTGAACAGTGGCATTGTGAACAGTGGCGGCGTGAACAGTGACCACGAACAATGTTAAGGCTCCCTGGACAGCGGTAGGGAGTTGGGATATGGGGTTGTAAGGGCTGTGGATGAGGGTTTCGGAGGGGGAAGAAGAAGGCTATGGATGGGTAGTACCTTGGGGGAAAGTTCGGGCGCCTAGAAGTCGTCACCCAGAGTTTCACAGCGTCGGCACCGGGGAGTGATCGCTGGAATCCGGGAATAGAAATCTCCAAATCCTGCAATGATCTGAATTCAGCCCCTAACACTCTTATTTGTAATAAAAGAAGCACAAAGGCATCCCATTCGACGGCTATAATTGGCCGGCGGGTGATGCCTCAAAATACATGAAATAAAAGTCCAAAAAAAGTAATATAAGATTTTGTCTCGAGACGACGCTCCGGATGCAATCGCGGAGTCCAATCGTTGATCCGAGCACGTCATATATGGAAAGTTGCCAAATCAGGCCCCGAACGGGCCCAAAGCGCGTCCTCGTCACTGCTCCGCATCAATTGTCTGAGCGTCGATCTGGGCACGTCATATATGGAAAGTTGTCAAATCAAAACCCTGAATGGGCTCAAAGCGCGTCCTTGTCTCTGCTCCGCATCACAACTACATCATCATCACCTTCAGCTCATATCTCTAGAAATTTGCCCATCCCAACTCATTTCAAAATAGATTAGTCACTCATAGCTTTCATTATCATCGTCTCTTATCCATACTTAAGGGGCTCGCTTTTGTAAGTGTTAACATCATGTGTTTTTGAATGTTTTTTTTGGAATAATGTTTTTCATGTTATCTTTGGGGTCTATATCCATCAGTTTCAATTGTGAAGCTCACTACATAGGTGAGAGGTAAATACTCATTATTATACTAGCTCGTTTTACCATCACTATATAAGCAAAAACAGCAGGTATTCATCTTGTGTACTACTTTCCCTGATTATCAAGAGCTATGAAATACTACACCCCATAAAGTGACCATATCTAATGTGACATCAGAGACTTGAATAATCAAGGAAACCACGTTGAGAAAATCAATTATCCAAGTTTGCTGTGTCAAAACAAATGAGGAAATGCCATGCTTGAGCTAAAACGCTCAACAAGAAAGGCTCACTCTCTATGCTATATAATAAAGAAAAAATAATATTAAATTATATTAAAATAAAAAAATCGGGAGACAGTAAAGTAGCATTAAAAAAACAAAGCACAATTTTAAAATGTGCATGAGGAAAATTGTGCACAGAGAACACGGTACAATCTGAGTCCTAACACTGTCAAAGACTATGCACGGAGAATGCATGCTACAATCAGAGTCCTGCCACGATTGATCCAGATTTTCCTACTTGAGGGAATTTAGGGTTTCTCACAAGATAGAGTGGGGGAGAGGGAATGGGAGAGATTTGAGATTCATTTGTTTCCAACCCAAGGCTCCAAAATCTTCATTCTTCTCAGATAAGAATCAATACATGCAGCTAGAGAATGCACTCTTAGACGCACCTCAGGGGATAAATGCAATACAACATAATTCTAGATGTAATTTAAAAATAAAGAACGCGGTATTAGAGCATTCGACGATCGGCAACTTGCAACAATCAATATGAACCAAAATAACAAGTGCGAAAATAAACCAAATTTGTAGGAAAGGAAAGAAAAAATTCCCTCAGAAACTAGGTTGCATACCCTAACTAGACAGAGAAGAATAAAAAGATTAGGAAAGATCTGACTAGTAATGAAAAGGTAGGGTGGGATGGCCGGTGGAAGGCCCGGTGGAATCCTCATGCAAACGGTGTAACGACAGGGGCTGCTTGCAAGGAGGACATTGCAGTGGCAAGGTAGAAGTATGGTGGCATCGAAACCCAGGTAGAAGTTTCTGGGGTAATTTTTTCTTCCCTTTCATGGAGAGAAAAGAGATTAGGGTTTTGCGTGTCTGCTTCTTTTTTTCCTCCTCTAACATTATATGTCCCAGATTTTCGTGAAAAGCTGGCTTCCGGAAGAACATAGTAATGAGTACATTACTAATATTTCAACTCTTCCCCTGTTTCTTTTCTTTTTTTTATTGTGTTTTTTGTAAATTCAGTTTTTTTTAAATAACAACTTTTTTGCAGACTTGGTTAATCAAAATAGAATAACTCTTAATGCAAATTACGCATGTGTAGGATCAAATGGCTAAGGCTCAAAATTAGGATTAAGAAAAAACACGGGAGTAAGAGAGGAAAACAAAGTTTGACCTGACCAAATCAAAAGATTACGCCTCCGACTAACCTGGAGTAACAAAACGTGCGACCTACTTAATTGCATCATAGAGAATACACCACAACTTTTAAAATTCAAAAAAAAAAGCAAAAAAAAAAAGCTCTCAACAAGTGTGGCATAAAAGAAAATGCTCGGCATAACTAAAAAGAATGAAATGCATGCCCAAAAATAAACTTGGGCGATGCGAGCGTCTATCTACATCAATCCCCCTCTGACGAGAAAGCCTCAATGATATGTTGTAATATGTCAGGGTGACGTCTGGATAACTCTTCGACCTCGAACCACAAAGAATCTGTCAACGATCTCCCTCGCCATCGTACTAAGAATCGTCGATGCACCCCATGCCGAATCTAAGTGGTGTGAATATCCATGATTCATCGATCACTCTAGTCTTAAGCTGCTCCACAGGTGTAAATGACAGTGTCTCTAGGTTCACCTCATCTGTCATGTCTCCTGTATAGGATGTCAGGTCGACAATGTTGAACACGAGGAAGTGTACACTGTGGGCGGGAGATCTAATAAATAAGTGTTAGTCCCCAACCTACAGAGTATTCGAAATGGGTGAAACTTTCTCCAGCTCAATTTGTCGTGAGCACCAACTGGGAATTTCTACCGCCAGAAGTACACCATCACCATATTTCCCTCATGAAATTTTGCTCTCCTATGCATGTCAACAATTGCCTTTGTACCATGCGTTTGAGACATGTAGTTTCTCAAGTACTCCCCTTTGAACCTTTAGGATATGATCGCTAAGCTTACTAGACTCTGTACTAATCCTATCATGAAAAGGTAAAGAAGTCTTATCTAGTAGGTGGGGAATAGGTTGATCATAAAGAATCTCAAAGGTTTTTTTTCCAATGGAACGGTTCACAAAATTATTGTATGCAAATTCAGCTTGTTGAAATATCAAATCCCAACTGAGTTGGTATCTCTCCTGAATGACATCTAGTAGGTGGGGAATAGGTTGATCATAAAGAATCTCAAAGGTTTTTTTTCCAATGGAGCCTGAGATGCGTGTACGGCGATCTGAAGTGAAACAGAGGCGTGGAAAACGATGTAGGTGGATGTCCTCGGTGGTGGAAGGTGGAATCTGACCGGAAATGGATAGATCCGACCAAGTATGGGTAGATCCGAGCGGGGAAGAGTAGATCTGAAGATATGAGGTCAGATTCGGGCTGAAAATTCCAGATCGAGGCTAAACTGGGCGGCAAAGAGTAGATGTGGGCGGAGAAGAGTAGATCAGAAGATATGAGGTCGGATCCGGGCTGAATATTCGAGATCGGGGCTAATCTGGGAGGAGGGCTTTGAGTGATGGTTCCACGTGAAAGGAGTTGTCGGGGGGGGGGGGGGGGGTTAAAATGGGGGTAGCGGCTGTAGAGCTTAAAAGGGGAGGCTGACGCTGGTTGCGGGGCTCAAAGGGAGAGGAGGCAACGGTTTTGGGGGAAGTAGACCAGAGCGGCGGCGGCTTCAGGGAGTGGGGGTGCTGGAAGCAGTGCATCTGGTGGTAGGGCGGGAGTCAGGCGACGGTGGTAGGGGTTGGGTGGTCGGCTTTGGAGGGAACAAGGGTTGCATGGTTAGCGGCTTCAATAAAGGAAAAACGGTGGACAGCGGGCTGGGAACTTTAGGGATGAATAGTTCATTTCATTAAGCAGTGCAATTGAAGTTAATAGAGAATGAAATCCGGACAGCACTTGGCAGCTGCATTTAGGAGGAATTGGGTGGCTGTGGAAGAGGGTTTAGGAGTGGAAAAAGAGCGCTAGGGTTAGGGGAAGGTTTGAGGAGGAAGATACACACCTAGGAATCGTCATCTAGTGTTCCACAGAACCCCATATACCCCATTCTTTCTAAAGTAGGAAGGGGAAATTTAAAAGTCCATTTAAAAAAGCGACATGAAATAAAGTGTCATACAAATATATGAGGCAACATAAAATAGTAACAATAGATATCCCGCAAGGGTAACATGATGTCGCTCTCCCCTATTCTGCGCTTGTCGTCCTGCGGAGGCAATGGTAGGCATTGTTTCAAATGTTTTCCGACATGTCCGACATATCTGCCGACATGTCATTTTTAAGGACAAAACGATGTTTTTCTTTAAAAAAAGTATGCCCTTTTGTAAAATATAGGCCGACATATCTGATTTTTTCTGATATATCGGCCGACACGACTTTTAAATGTATCGTCTGTTATTTTATTTTATGTAATATTAGCAAACTAGCAGCATATGTTTAAATCGTCTTTACATATTATATATGTATGTTTAAATCAATTAGACTTATTATTTCAATTTTTTAATATTTTATTCTTATAACTAATTTTGTATAATTATTTTACAATTTTTAGTTTCATATTACAAAAAATATGAAAACATTTAATACATTTATTAGCTGATTGTTTGTATGTTTTTAATATAAATTTATAAATTTGAAAAGACTTATAATCAATCAAAGATTTTTAACATTTAAATCTTCTTTATTTGCAATAAAATTATAGTTATTAAAATAAAATTATTGTATACTATCAAATATATTTTATAATGTATCATTTAATGTCAGTTAGTAATATTTTATCTTAAATACTATTCAATTTTATTTCATATCTCATTTTTTTTATCCATCTATTATATTGTTTTTTTATTTTTTTAATATAAAATTATAGTTTGTATACATAAAAATAAAAAAAATATAAGACAAGAAAAATCTGATATTTTAAAATATCTCTGACATGTCTCCGACATCCGACATTTAAAAACTCAATCTGATAAAAAAATCCAATATTTACAACATTGATGGTCCAAAACAAAATATTTGGGATAAAAACCACTAGCTAGAGCTTTCTCCATGCATCAACATTTACACATTTGTCAACTTGTAAAACTGAAGCCCTTTGAGCTTTTGATGCAACATGGCCAACATAGTCGGTCCTTCCTTTAGCACTAATGTTAGAGATAAAAAAAGATTACATTGTCAGCTGTTTCATTTAGAAATAGGATTGACTACAGATTTGAGTAACAACACAGTTATCGTACGATTTTCTCCATTCCAGATTTCTTATGTATTTCCACGCCTAGATGATATCAACACATAAAAGAAGTGATTGTGCAAGAACAAAACTCCTTAATGAGAGGAACCAAAATGTCAAAATCATATTATAGGTTGATCAGCTACACATTAAAATGAGCACAAATGTTGTTAATGGTCATTATTGTCTAGGGGAGAACAATTAGATTGAGTACACGCACTGCGCAAGTATCATTTCACAATTTCATGCCAGAAGCTAATTTCAATTTCAGAATTTTTAAGTTTCAATACCCAGAATTTTTATTCTAATTGCTAAATATTTTATCGCCAAGCACCCACTCAAATGCATGCTTGCTCGTTTGTTCATTCAAGGTGAATCCAACTTCTTCATAGTGATTAGGAAATTCCAGTGCTTGTATTGGTTTTGAATCAAGGAGTAGATCACAGGCTCGTGTAATGCTCCTAGTCGAGCGCACGCGTCTCGGGTAGAATTTCGTGTAGAATCAACTTCTCGACATACGATTAGGATTATAATTTTCAAAATGCATGGAGAGTTTATTCTACTCTTAATCTGAATCCGGTAGTCTGAAGGTAGTATAGGAGTGTGTGTAGAAGATCATTAAAGATATATCACCCGAGTCATATGAAAGGGTATCCTTTCTCGATGGCTAGAACTTGCCCCAAGCGATTCTAAAGACATTTGTGTAGATTAGTTCATTATCGTGAACATGATACAGGCCATTTTTTGCACGTTTAAGCTTTTGCACCCATTCCAATATTTTATGCTCTCCCATCGGGCCATCCAGAGGCCTACCACGCACACGGCTTTGCCTCCACCCAACGCTTCAACCTTCCTATCTCAACCTAGGCTGTCATCGAGGATCGAGTGGGAAAATCGTGCATATCCATGCCCTTTGCCTTCTTTCGTCGCATAATATCTGATGACTTGATTCAATGCAAGCCTATGACAACTTGGTATTGGAACTGACCGGGGAAAAAATCAACTAAGCTCAAGGAGGCGATACTTGAAAGAATGCATAAAATGAAGAAAAATCAACTTGTTGCATCTAAAGTTAGTAACAAGCCACATTGGTCAACCTCTCAGCCAGCCTGGAGAGCATCGTTTCACAACAGCCCGTCGAGTTTTCATGAAGAATCCCTCTCCCACAGCCAAGGCGATGTCTTCTGCGGAAGGTGTTATAAGAACAACGCCTTATTGCATTACAAGAACAACACCATGTCGATGCGTCAGTCATGGAGGGGATCATCGCTTATCACTTGGTAAGGGAGCCCAAGATGACATGGGACGATTTTAAACATTACTGAAACATGCGTTTTGGCCCACCTATGTGAAGCAATTCCCTACGCAATTTGATCTCCTTCAAGCATATTGAAGCTATTGATGACTAGAAATTTCATACATTATTATTGCATGTGCCCAACATCTAACAAGAGCAACAGGTTGCTACCTTCACTGTCGGGCTGGAGGGCCAATGTCTAGATGTTGAGTTTGAAGGCCCTTCTGATGTCATCACTGCTATGAGCCTAGCTCAAATATGTAATCGTCCCCTTCAACTGAATTGGGCAAAACGACATACAATGATTGTCAATGTCTGCCTCCGTCAAAGATGGCGGAATGTTATGAAAAGGGACTATGTTTCAATTGTGATGAGACATGCGCACATGGAAATCAGTGAAAGAAGTTGTTTGGTGGGATCTGGAGGATGACAAGGACGCATATCATGGGAGGGGGACGAGTTAGGGATCTCTCACCATGCTCTGACAAGAACAGTGAGATGAATGCAAAGTGTACCTCTATTGAGAGCTTATCAGAGGAAGGGGAGTGATGTCACGGATGATTGCGTGTGAGAAAATGGAAGGAGATTCAATAATAGAAGACTGTAGATACGCAACATATATTGTCATTTCATTCTTAAATGTTCATTTTTGTTATTTTATTTACTCTCAAGATCTCATTTTATTTCATTTCTACTTTAAGCATTGTAATTTTATATTTAGATTTGGAGTGTCTTAAGATGTGCTAATTTCATCAGTATCAAGAGAGGTTTCTAGGGTTCACCCTCCCCCCTCCACCAGCCCCCATTGTTCCCACACCAACCGATAGGCCGCCGGCCCATTCTTGCGGGCCTCTCTAACATCTATAGTCGTTGTACTACAACATCCCATGCGCCTAGCTCCCACGCATTGTGGGCACTGTTCACAGTGCAGGTTCAACAATACACCAAACTCGACGAGTTGTTGTGGGCCTACCCAGCTCTGCCCAATGTTGTGAAGATCGAGATCTTAACTAAGATCGGAAGGCATCCCTAAGATCGTAAAACGTAAGATCGACACGGATCGCAAGATCGTATTTTAATAAAAATTAAATCAAAAGCATGAGAAATATGTAACAATCTAGATATCATCATATAAAAATATAATATTTCATACCATACCAAATTACCAATGATACCATCACATTAAAATATTAATATAAAAGACATAGATGCATAGTCGCATACTCGCATACCATACCATCACATTAAAATATTACATTCCGAAAAGTCAATAGTGTTCATTGTTCAATCCTACTTTAAAGAAAATCACTCAAGTCCTCTTCGTCCTCTTCTGCAGCGCCAACAAGTTCACCAATGAAATCAGGAGTATCCAAATCCGCTTCATTTGAAGCTTAACGATCCTAACGATCTTGCACTACGATCCTAACGATCCTAACGATCCTAACGATCTTGCACTACGATCCTAACGATCTTGCACTACGATCCTAACGATCCTAACAGGTCAGCGATCTTAAGAAAAACGTGGATCGTTACCTTGTACAAGATCGTAAGATCGTGCGATCTTGCACGCGATCTTAACAACACTGGCTCTGCCTCCATAATGGTCAATGCCCCCACTTTGGACGCAACAAAAAGGTTCCAATCTCCTACCAACATATTTTGGTATCAAGGATGGGGGGGGGGGGGAACAACTGTCCATGTCCATATCATTCGCCACCTTTTGCCGCATCCGGTCGGGTGACTTGATCCTACACATAGGCATGTGACAGTTACAATAAATGGAAGCTTATTTTATCAAATTGACCATTATATGCATTAATAAAAATGCTTTAGGTTTACAAATTTATTTGATTATTATGGATTTCAATCCTTCATCAAGATTTGAAAAATCTTGAGAAAGCATCTTATACAAGCTTGAGGAACGCATATATGTGCTCTCTGCTTTTATTGTCGCTAGTTGAAAGGGTAAATTATTAGCCTCAATTCTACTGCAATTCAATTTGTCTTCGGTAGGAAATGCCAATAACTTGTGTAGCTTTCATCTGGTTGAAAGTGAACTTTATTTTACACAATTTAGCTCCAATTAAAATTAGATCTTCTACATGAAACTTCAATCACTTCTGTATTCATCTAGTTGAAAATGCAACTTATTTATCAATGCTAATACGATTCAGTTTCTCTCTTTTGTACGAAGCTTCGACCACTTGTGAAAATTTCATGATCTTTCTTGTAAGTTTAAATACACAAGAAAAAGCGCAAAACCATTTATAATCTTTACTGGAATTTTAGAAGAACAGATTAATATAAATTGCTTTCCTACTAAAATTGAAGTTCACTGCATCAACTGATGGCATCTAAATGTAATACAGATTTGCATTAGAAACCATAAACCTTGCATCAACATAAAAACACTTCACTAATGGAATTTGTTTTGCAAGTGATAATTTTAGAGTTTTACACTTGGGGACTTGGCGTAGACAAGTCCCCGCAATGTCGCACTTTATTTTACTTATGCAAGACTTTTTTTATTTAGCGCACTTTTCCACATTAATTTTTTCTGCTTTGTTATCTCGGAGAAACTGTGGAGGTGCATTTACTATGACATGCTAAATAGCGCTAAATTAATTTAGGATAGGCAGAGGGATAATACATTGATTTCGCCAGATTATCCTTGTTTCCCCTCCTAATCCCCTCTTAGTCTACACATTTTTTATTCACGTTAGAAATTATTTTGTTTTTGTTGGAAGTTTTAAAGCAAAAAATTTTAAAAAAAAACTAAAAAAGGAAAACACAAATTACTAAAAATCTTGGTAGTTTTTCAAGTCTTCACATGAAGATCGAGTATTAATACTGAGGAAAAAAATCTTTCACAAAACCCAATTTGATACTTGTTGGAACAAGAGACCTGGAAACCCCCATAAATCCTTTGACTTTCCTCTCCCATCCCATCATCCGTCTCAGATTCCTCTTCCTCTATGTCTCCACAGATTTCGACGTCATCCTCCTCCTTTCTCGACATAGAGCCATGCTCTGTATAATCCGCTACCGCCTTTGGAGCGTTTGCATGACAAGACACATGTCTTCCTTTGGATCTTCTTTCCACCACTTTACCTTGTCTTTCTATGACCAATAAGATCTTTCTTATATTTTTGGTTCGCCTTTGCCTAGCGTATATTATTTTAACCGAGTTTTATCTAAGGGAAACTTTATTTGTTTGTATTTTCATTACAGTTGGACAATACATCGCACATTTTCTTTTATTGGCATTTTAATCTCATCGCATTGCATACAAACACACCGCTTTACAACCATGAGGACAACAATACTTCTTTGTTCATGTCATTTTGTGCTCAAACAGAAGTTTCATACTCATGCATAGATCAGATAAAATTAAATTACACCAACAAATTCAATCTAAGAGATGAAGATAGGATGAAATACTACCAGAAAAACAAAAACAGCACTATTTCTAAATGAAAAGTAACATGTTAGTAGTCCAGAATTTGAACGTGTAGAACCATAAAAAGAGAGAGGGATGTATATGCTAACCTGAGAAGGAAATTTTGAATCAAATGCCTTTGATTCAATATTGTAGCCTCCAGGACCAGCAGCTTTGTAAATTCCGTACATCAGCTTAAGATCGATATCAAATAAAAATAGTCTCATACCCTTATAAATCTTTGCTACTAGCTCCTTCTTGCTTTCGGGTAAACCCAATATATGGTATTTGAAACAATCTTTCTTAGTTTTAGCATTACACATAAATACCAAACCCATACCATCAACCTTCTTTAGTTGTTTCTCTCCATCATCAGCCTTATTTAATTGCTTTTTTGCATCCTTAGCTTTCTTTGAAGGTTTCTTTGTAGCTGAAGGACTTGCTTTATCTTTATTATTCAATTTACCAGCATCAATGGAAGTATTGCCTTCTGTGCCTTCAATATCCTTCTTCTCAACTGCAGGACTTGTTGACGTGGGTGCTACCACGGTTGCTTCGGCTTTGGTTGGAGCTGAGTCAGAATTGGAGGTCAAACTTTTGGCCTTTGGATCATTTTTCTTCTTCACTACCTTCTTAGCAGCTTTTTTATCTTTTCCGCCTGATTTCTCCTCCTCATCTACACAAATAGCACCAGGTTCTAATTTTTCATCAGTGTTTAGGTCTTTGTCCCCGTTGTCTTCAATGGTTTTATCACTGGTAGGTGCTTCTTTAGGCTTCACAGCACTGGTGTCATTCAATTTCTCATTCAACACCTTGGAAGAAGATGATACAGCTTGAGGAGGGACCTCTTCAGCATTTTTCTTCCTTTTCCTTAGAATCTTCTTTGTTCCCTTGTTGGAAGAACTATTTGTAACTTCAATCTTCTTGTCATTCCCAACATCTTCTTTCTCACCTCCCTCATTTGCCTTTTCATGTCCAACCACGGTGCTCAAAGTTTCAACTGTAACACCAGACAAAGTTGGTACGGCAGTGGTTGCATAAACTTCTCCAGCCACCTTGTCAGTTTTGGCTTCTTCATTCTCAGCCCGATCATCTATTTTGTCATTTTCAACTGCAGTCAGAAAATCTTCTCCTTGCTTTTCGCGTGGAGGTAAATTCACCTCAGTTTCAACATTTTCAGGTTGACTAGCACTGGAAAGTTGCTCCTTACAATCTTTTGATGCCATATTTGCTAAAAGTTGGAAAAAGTTACTATGTAAGAATAGTTAAGGCCATCAAAAGTAACAGAAAGATGCTCATCACACATCTTGGATAGGAAAATTTAAAATCAACATAGCAGACCATGGAAAAGGGTTTACTAAATGAAGCACAAAATACATTTCCCAGATCAATAGAAATCAATGAAAAATCCACCTATATCACACATTTTTTTGCTTTCAAAATGATTGGAAAAATTATGGAATAAGAGCCAAGGAAACTGATCATGTAACATTATCTACATTAAATTTCTCCGAAAGAGGCATTACTAAGCATTGATATCAAAGTGAAAATAACAAAATGTAAAATCCTTTAATTTCACAATCGTCTATTTATTTAACTAGTTCAGCACTTGTTTCATGGGTGAGTATAAGCATTGCAATATGCAGAACTGAGAAGTATAGCAAAATCAAAACCAAAACCAAAACTCATATGGTAATAAAAAAATAAGTAAAGTTGCACAAATAGTATATTCGATCGTTAAATAACTGCAATATATGTATACAGTAATGCACTCTTAGACGCACCTCAGGGGATAAATGCAATGCAACATAATTCTAGATGTAATTTAAAAATAAAGAACGCGGTATTAGACTCAATAAAGTAAGTTTAGAGTGCAACTTGCAACCTATTAGAGCATTCGACGATCGGCAATCCTGCAACAATCAATATGAACCAAAAAAACAAGTGCGAAAATGAACCAAATTTGTAGGAAAGAAAAGAAAAAATTCCCTCAGAAACTAGGTTGCATACCCTAACTAGACAGAGAAGAATAAAAAGATTAGGAAAGATCTGACTAGTAATGAAAAGGTAGGGTGGGATGGCCGGTGGAAGGCCCGGTGGAATCCTCATGCAAACGGTGTAACGACAGGGGCTGCTTGCAAGGAGGACATTGCAGTGGCAAGGTAGAAGTATGGTGGCATCGAAACCCAGGTAGAAGTTTCTGGGGTAATTTTTTCTTCCCTTTCATGGAGAGAAAAGAGGGAGGGAACCACGGTTCTCGTGGAGAGGTTGTTGCTTCATCCGAAAGAGATTAGGGTTTTGCGTGTCTGCTTCTTTTTTTCCTCCTCTAACATTATATGTCCCAGATTTTCGTGAACAGCTGGCTTCCGGAAGAACATAGTAATGAGTACATTACTAATATTTCAACTCTTCCCCTGTTTCTTTTCTTTTTTTTATTGTGTTTTTTGTAAATTCAGTTTTTTTTAAATAACAACTTTTTTTGCAGACTTGGTTAATCAAAATAGAATAACTCTTAATGCAAATTACGCATTTGTAGGATCAAATGGCTAAGGCTCAAAATTAGGATTAAGAAAAAACACGGGATTAAGAGAGGAAACAAAGTTTGACCTGACCAAATCAAAGGATTACGCCTCCGACTAACCTGGAGTAACAAAACGTGCGACCTACTTAATTGCATCATAGAGAATACACCACAACTTTTAAAATACAAAAATAAAAAATGCAAAAAAATAAAAGCTCTCAACAAGTGTGGCATAAAGGAAAATGCTCGGCATAACTAAAAAGAATGAAATGCATGCGCAAAAATAAACTTGGGCGATGCGAGCGTCTATCTACATCAATCCCCCTCTGACGAGAAAGCCTCAATGATATGTTGTAATATGTCAGGGTGACGTCTGGATAACTCTTCGACCTCGAACCACAAAGAATCTGTCAACGATCTCCCTCGCCATCGTACTAAGAATCGTCGATGCACCCCATGCCGAATCTAAGTGGTGTGAATATCCATGATTCATCGATCACTCTAGTCTTAAGCTGCTCCACAGGTGTAAATGACAGTGTCTCTAGGTTCACCTCATTTGTCATGTCTCCTATATAGGATGTCAGGTCGACAATGTTGAACACGAGGAAGTGTACATTGTGGGCGGGAGATCTAATAAATAAGTGTTAGTCCCCAACCTACAGAGTATTCGAAATGGGTGAAACTTTCTCCAGCTCAATTTGTCGTGAGCACCAACTGGGAATTTCTACCGCCGGAAGTACACCATCACCATATTTCCCTCATGAAATTTTGCTCTCCTATGCATGTCAACAATTGCCTTTGTACCATGCGTTTGAGACACGTAGTTTCTCAAGTACTCCCCTTTGAACCTTTAGGATATGATTGCTAAGCTTACTAGACTCTGTACTAATCCTATCATGAAAAGGTAAAGAAGTCTTATCTAGTAGGTGGGGAATAGGTTGATCATAAAGAATCTCAAATGTTTTTTTCCAATGGAACGGTTCACAAAATTATTGTATGCAAATTCAGCTTGTTGAAATATCAAATCCCAATTGAGTTGGTATCTCTCCTGAATGACATCCAAGTAACCTAGGCTCCTATTGACTACTTCATTTTGCCCATCGGTCTGGGGATGATATGCAATGCTAAAATGAAGTTTGGTTCCAACTTTGCCCATAATTATCTCCAAAAATGAATGAGGAACCTAGTGTTGCGATCAGATGTGATTGTCCTAGGTATGTCATGCACACGAACAACTTCCGTAAAATATCAATCAGCTACATGTGATGAATTAAATGTTTACCTACATGAAGTGAAATGTGAGATCTTGTTAAACCTATAAACAACGACAAAAACAAAATCAACCTTCCTAGTATTTATAGAAAGTCTTAAAACAAAGTCAATAGTGACATCTTCCAAAGATTTGCTCGGGATCAGAAGATGTGAATACAATCTATTGTTTAGTGTAATGCCTTTGAAGGATTGGAACGAAGGTCATCGTTTAATAACACGGCACATTTCCTCACATGGTTGGCCAAAAATATTTATCCTAAACATAAGTTATGGTCTTGAGTGGGATAAAGGCTTGAGTGTTGTTGTTGTGTATAAGTTATGGTCTTGGTCTCACTAAAGTGATCACCTAATCCTCACTTGTGAATTTCCCAAACAAGGCACTCCCCAAGTAACCCCGCAATGATACATACGCATGACCCCTTAAATAAAAATAAATCCCGAATAAAAAATTACGTAGTCATGTCTGTGTCAGTACCTAAGCAGGATTCTCAAATATGACTAAAGTATGGATAAGTTAAATATTGGTCCTTAAGAGAATCTAGTGATACTAACATGGGTCAAAGAGTGCCTAATAAGTGTGCCCACCTACTTAAAGCAGCATGCACCCAATTCGCAAATTCTGCTTCATGTTTAAGATGGAGGATGTATTCATGCAAAAATGATGACCACTCAGCATGCCTCTTATTTAAATTTCATTGGGATCCCAAATAATGCAATGCTTCGTGATCAATGTTAACCATGAATTCTCGTTGAATCGGAGAAAGCATCCAGAATTTGAGAGCCTAAACAATCGCATAAAATTCCCCATAATAAATAGAGTATTGAGATCATGCAACATTCAACTTTTCACTAAAAAATGCAACTAAAAAATGCAATTGGGCGTCCCTTTTGACTAAGAATAGCTCTTATACGGTTATACCAACATGGAATGCATCACAATCAACTTCAAAGACTTAATCAAAATTGAGTAACACAAAAATTGGTGTTTGTGTAATTTTGATTTGTATTATCTTAAAAGCTTGTTCAGCTTCTTGGGTCCACTTGAATATACCCTTCTTAAGATAATCAGGGATGTGTGCAACCATGATGCAAAAGTTACAAATGAATTGGCGGTAAACGAACACTATCCCATGAACCCCTCTCATCTCGCTAATAGTCCTAAGGGTAGGCCAACCTTTGATGGCTTCCACTTTTATCAGATCAACCCTAATCCCTTCAACCGATACAATATAACCAAGGAATATCAAGTTATCGATCATGAATGAGCATTTCTTAAAGTTGATGTATAAATGGTGACCTCCTGGTATCTATAATACTTGTTTTAAATGAGATATATGGACATCAGAACTTGGCTATAAATCAAGATGTGATCAAAATATACAACCACAATTTTTCAAATGAAAGGTCAGGGCACTTGATTCACCATACACATAAACATGATAAGTGTGTTCGATAAACCAAATGGTATGACAAGTCACTCATAAAGTCCCTCCTTTGTCTTAAAGGTTGTCCTGCACTCGTCCCCGAGTCTAATCCTAGTTTGATGGCATCCACTTCTAAGGCCTGTCTTAGAAAAGATGGTGAAACTGTGAACAGGCCCAACATATCATCAAGCCTCGATATAGAAAACGGATACTTGATGGTGATCTTGTTAATGACCCTACTATTAATGCAAATTCTCCAAGTTCCATCTTTCATTGGAGTGAGGAGTGCAGGGACTGCACATTGGCTCATACTCTCTCTAGCCAATCCCTTTTTTATAGGTCCGTCACTTGCTTATGCATCTCCTTCTACTCAACTGGGCTCATGCGGTCGTGAGGTAAGTGTGGAGACTAGCATCGAGTACTAAATCTATATAATGTATGCCTCGCATCGGCGGCAGCCTATCGGGTAACTCATCAGGAGTCAAGTAAGAATATTCTTGAAGTGTTGGACCATGATGGAAGCTCAATCCTTGTTCCCACCTCTTTCCCTACCATGATATACAATACGTAAGATTTTTTAACCTCATACTCAAGTTCAGAAGCAGAGAGAACTAAAGCGACGATATCCTAGTAAGCACTTCTTTTTATTTGGCTTAGGTTGGTCATTCTGATAGTGAAGAACAAACTTATCATCTCTAAAAACATGTATGTATTTAACTTTCCATCATGATGTGTCTTCCTATAATATTATCATGGTAGTCTAAAAATAATATGACAAACCACTATCAGCATAACGTCACACCAAATATCATCCTAATATGATTTCCCTACGAAAAATTTCACTAGACAACGCCAAACGATTGGGACCTCACCTCCTTTAAACCATCCTATCTTATAAGGCTTTACAATAGGTCCAGTCTTCCATTTTAGTTTAGTTACCATCTCCTGGGGCACAATTTCTAGTACTATCATTATTGATCAGTAGGGCGCATCCCTCCAGATGTACAGGTGGTGCAAAAAATGTTACACCTTAGCCACCTATCTCTAGTGTCTACCTTTCTCGTGGTTAAGATACGATTGATAAATAAGAAGTTACCATTAATGTCTCCCTCAAGGAGACTCTGTCATCCTCATCTTCTGCTACCTCTTCTCGAAGCTCTTCCTCAACTTCCTTCAATTTTTTTTACATCATCAACTTCATGTTCTATCAAATTCGCTTTAGGTGGGTTGTTCCTTCTAAGCGGCAGAAAGGTGCACATGCTGACCACATTTGTAGAAAAGGATCAATTGGTCTTACTCCAATTACACATTTACCCTTAGCAATTGGGTTCGCCCCTTGAATGGGAGATGAGTATTATCATGTTCAGTAAGCCTAGAAGGGTTGACAAGGTTTGGGGCATTATTTTGAAGTGCATGGTTAGGTGTCCCTCTAAGAGTCTGGGTTCGTCCAACCGTACTCATGCCAGACCCAACTGCCCCAGCTCGTTGATTGGCAGATCTTTGTAATTGTTTTTCTGCTCGTTTTGCCATGCAATATGTTTGATCAACATTTCCATCATTGTGTAGGGCAATTTGATTCAGAATAGATCATTTTAATCCGTTCAAGTACCAATATATAGGTTTCCCTTTGGACTCCTCCAACCCATTCATGCTTTCAGGGTATAAACTCCTCAGCATGCTCATCAACAAATAGTGCAATAAGAAGGTTGGGAAGTTAACTTATTTTTATTTGGAATTGAAGTGATCAAGTAAAAATGGGGACCCATGCTGTAAGGGTAAGGCTTAGGTAAAAATGGGTACCCATGATGTAAGGGTAAGCTCATGAATACTAAATAGATAATGGTCAATGATCTTTTAGGGGTGCATTTTGAAAAATGAAAGTCGACAATGGTGTTGATGATCAAAAAACATCTACATTGAAGATCAAATGATTATGAATTCGTAATTGTGATGGCCAAACACAAGCCAGAGAACTGAGATTAGAAGATCTACAACAAGTGAAAGGACAAATCATGAAGACAAAAATGAAAGACTTTATCTATGATGTAGAATGAAATCAGTGCACAGTTGCACACTCTTATCCTAATAACCTAATGAAGATAAAAAGAAACTACGGAATGCCAACATAACTTCACAAAGCATTATGAGGAGTTCGACTTTCGGAGCAATAATAAGGTAATATGGAGGTGAAAGACATACAAAACATGGGTAAAAGGGACTTATGAGCTACACTCACAAATTACCTATTGTCATTTGAAATTAAAGCAATATCATGTAAAAATTAACTAAGGACCGATTTGGCGGGGTTTATTTCCCACATAAGCCATCCGCGCGGAGGAAACCGCGATCATGGGTGTCTCTGTGCGGATATTAAAGAGGCAAGGCTGATCCTGCCATGTGACTGCGGCCCCGCCAAACGAGTGGCAACATTGAACGTGCGGGGTCCGCCCTATAAAACAAGTCCTAAATAGATCATGTTTGCTGTTTATTTATGTTCCGTCTTGATGTGGTGTCCTTTTTAGTCGCATTTTTCAAATTTATCTTTTTTTCCATTAATGGTCTGTTGTAAGTCCTATTTAAAGGACATTGAGGGTCTTGCATAAGTAAGCAATGAAATCGTTCTATTTCCTTAAACCCTAAAAGAGATTTTGGAAGCTCTCACTCTAGAGCACGCCCCGCTTAGGCAGCCGTGGTCAAGGCTCCGCAATATATCTTGTATCGTCATCAACTCATCTCCACCTTCGGACACTCCTCTGACACCCTCTGAGTAGGCCCATAACAGAGTCTTAGAAAATAGTATAAAGGCATCAATGTATCATACATTGACATAATCAAATATATGTATACAAATTCAGTGATGAAATTAAGGACATCTAGAGGATGAACACAGGAATTTTCTATCACCGTTGGCTTGCATCAAGGTTCGGCTTTAAGCCCTTATCTCTTTACCCTTATCTTAGATGAGCTCACCGAACATATCCAACAAGCAATACATTAGAGTATTGTTTGTTGATGGTATCATTTTGGTTGATGAGACGCACAAGGGTGTAAACATAAAACTTGAATCTTGGCGAGACACTTTAGAAAAGAAGGGTTTTAGGTTGAGCAAGGCAAAAACGGAGTATATAGAGCTTAAATTTAGCAGTGTAAGAAGGAAGGTTGACTTCGCTATTAAGTTGGATGATCAAGATATTTCCTACAGTGTGCTTTAAATATCTTGGATCAATAGTTCAAAAAGATTGAGGTGTAGATAAATATGTGATACATAGAATCCAAGCAGGTAGGTTGAAATGGAGAGGCATGCCAGGGATCTTATGTGATCATAAAGTATCATTAAAACTTTAAGGCAAGTTTTATCGTACTACAAATAGACCATCAATGCTCTATGGTTCTAAGTGTCGAGCAGTGGATTGTGTACATGAGCAAAAAATGAGAGTTGTGAAGATGAGAATGCTTAGGTGGATGTGTGGACACACGAGATTGGTTAAAATTAGAAATTGTGAGAAAATCTAAATAACAGGGTTTTCATTCACCAAAAAATTAATTTGCATGAGTATGATCCCCTATTTACAGGGGAAAGAAGAAAGAGAGATAATACAACAGACGATGTGGGACTAAAATACAACATGTGGACTGGGCGGACTGCCACTTTCCGACCGCTCGAACTGAGTGGTTAAGGTATGATATTCGCTGTGAAACAAGAGTTTGCCTGGTTTGCTCCTCAGACCGCAGTTGATCACCAGAAGCACCATAAGCGGTCAGTCGTCTGTAAACGCCAGACTTCAGCAGCTCCAGCCACCCGTTCGTCAAATCTCAACAGTGTTCAGAACACCATGCTCCCACTATTCGTAGAGGCTTCAAGACTCCTGAGCATCAGTCTGCAACTACGGATAGAACGGGCCTCCTCGTCCTATCAAGGAGGTGATTTCAATGATCTAAAGGTCATCTAGATGCAGACCACCACACTGCTGGAACCAGTCCGCCAAGGTTGATTGTCCTCAAGACAGCCTGTCAGACCGCTAAACCACAATGCAAACCGCCAGACCATCAGTCCGCCAAAACCAAACCACCAGTCTGTCATGTTCAATCTATCAGACCGCTAAATCTCCAAACCGCCAAGATCAGTCCGCCAGACCGCTAAACAGCCAGGTTTGGTCTGCCAGACCGCCAAACTGCCAGACCACCAGGTTTGATCTGCTAGACCGCCAAGTTCTAACACTCCCCTCAAGCTAGAGTATATATGTCAACCATGCCCAGCTTGCCAAAAACATCTGAAAGAGAAGCGAAAACTGATTTTGAGAAGACATATGCTAGTTCTTTGTCGAAAGTGACAAATGGAGTGCAGATTTGATTATTCAATATTTCTTCTCTAATAAAGTGGCAGTCAACTTCAATGTGCTTCGTTCTCTCATGAAAAACAGGATTCTTGGATATACAAATAGCGGCTTTGTTATCACAGAACATAGAAAGAGGATGATCATAGACTTTCTCCATGTCAAGCATAAGAGCTCATAACCATTTCAACTTGCAAGTTGTTGAAGTTATGCTTCTGTACTCAGCCTCAACAACTGACCTAGATACCACAGACTGCTTCTTGCTTTTCCAGCTAACTAGATTTCCTCCTACAAAGGTGCAAAACCAGATGTAGATTTTTTATCTTCTTTATTATCATCATAGCTGGCATCAGAATATGCTTCTATCTTCAGATGAATACGTTTTTGAAACTATACCCTCTTTTTTGGAGACCTTTTCACATACTCTAGAATTTTCACAGTTGAACGAAGATGACACTCTTTTGGAGTTTGCATAAACTGACTGACCTTCCCTAATGCATAACAAATATTTGGTCTGGTAACAGTCAGATAGATGAGTTTTCTCACTAGTCATCTGTACACAGTACTATCTGGAAGAAGAAGAAGAAAATCCTCAATCCAACCCTTGTCACCATCAATGACCATCAGACAACGAACAAGTCTCGCCCCAAGAAGACCAGTTTTTTTCAAAAGATCCCGCACATATTTCCGTTGTGAGAGTACTATAGAGTTGTGTTTTTGCGAGATTTCTATTCCCAGAAAGTACTTAAGAGTTCACATATCCTTTGTAACAAAATATTGTCGAAGGTGTCTTTTTGCTACATCAATTCTCTCTTTATCATCACCGGTAAGGAAGATATCATCCACATAGACAGCAAGAACCACGAGACCTCTAATAGTCTTGCATATAAAAAGAGAGTGATCAGCAGAACTTCAAGTAAACCCAACAAGAGAGACAACTTTGCTGAATTTGTCAAACCAAGTCCGTAGACTTTGTTTGAGGTCATAGTTCGCTTTTCGTAGCTTGCACACCTGAGACTCCCCCTGAGTAACATACCCAGGAGGTTGCTCCATGTATACCACCTATTGCAGATCATCATACAGAAAGACATTTTTGACATCTAACTGATACATCTCCCAACTTTTGTTAATCGCCACAGAAAAAAAAACGCGGATTGTGCTGATGCGAGCAACCGGGGAGAAGGTATCAAAGAAATTCACACCATATGTCTAAGCAAATCCTTTGGCAACCAGCCTAGCCTTATAGCGGTCAATAGTGTCATCCAGATGAAACTTGATGACAAAAACTCAACGACAACCAATCACATTCACACATAGAGGAATATGAACAAGAGTCCAAGTACCCCTTTCGATCAAGGTTTTCATTTCTTCATTCATTGTTGATTTCCAATACAGAATAGCAAGAGCCTCCTGATAGTTAACCGGGACAGCATTAACCGAGAGAGCAAGAGCAAATCTCCTTCTAGCTGGGAAAAGACGAGCATAGGAGATAACGTCATGAATTGAATGTTGAGTGCACATTCTGACCCCCTTTTGTAGAGCAATAGGAAGGTCAAGATCTGACTTGTCTTCTGTATTAGATCCATCCATCAGAGAGATTACTAGCATGAGAACTGTCAGCAATGGCTGTGAAGGTAGAGGAGTAGAAGACAGAGACGTGTTGGAGCCTATGGTTCGCATCTCTTTAGTTTGACAATATCAAATCTTGTGTTGTATTTAATCATACAAGGTTTGGGTATAGTGTGCAGGTTTACAGGTTCAAAAGAATCAAAGAACTCAAGCTCTGTAACCTACCGCCGCGCGTTAGCGCTACCGCCGAGCGTTATCCCTGAATTAATTGATCGAGCGCTCGGGGACCTAGTGGCGATAGCTTTTATCGCGGCACACTAGTGCTCTTAACGAGCGTTGAGACGATTCATCGAGAAGAATGAACTACCGCAAAGCGATAGCTGGGTACCGCGCCGCGATAGCATTAAAAAGAGGAAATATATTTTCTGGATTATTTTTCCATTTTTGTTGGACAACCGGCGATGAAAATGCAGAAAGAGACCCACCGCCGCGCAGTAACCCTACCGTCGTCAGTAGCTTACTTAAGTCGTATAAAAGGATTTCGTTTTTCATTCCTTGTAAGGAGACAGACACACTTTCGATACTAGGGTGGCTGTGACGTCTCAGAGCAACGTTCTACCGTCTCCGTCGAAGGAAGAGAAAGTCGCCTCCCTCCCGTTTGCGCGCGAAGATCTCCAACGAGCAAAGCACTAAAACGACCACAAGGAGTTGATCGGTTGCAATAGAACGAAGATCTTTAGCATCGGTCACGCACCGCTCAACGGAGGAATCGTCTTGGGGGAGAATCACTTCAAATCATCTTTATTTTGTTAATATATTTTTCTCTTTTTCTAATTGTTTGTGGGTGAAGAAAATCGATCGGTGAAGGTCGTCGGAATCCGGGAAGGACTCCGTAAGAAATCGTCCCGGGGAAGGGACGTCTAGATCAGGGGATCTAGTAGAGCTCTAAGACACTTCCTTGCAAGAAGCTGAAGAGCCGGCTCGAAGACCTTTCCGGGGAGGAAAGGGAGAGAGCCAATCGGTCCGGGGATAGGGTCGGTATAGAAACAAAAATAAATCTGTCAATCATCGCTTCTGATCTCCGGCATCATGGAGATCTAGTTTTTTGTTATTGTAAACCATTGTTCTATTGAATAAAATTATTACTTGTTCTTCATTCGTATTGTTATTTCGAGGTTGTGTGTTGGTAGCTCTCAGAAGGGCGTGTGCGTCTCCAAGGCAAAGTTTACTCGAGGAAACGAGTTTTGTGACCTATCGCCGCGCGCTAGCAAGCTAGCGCCCTGCGGTAGCATCCAGAACCTGTCTGGGTAAAATTAATTTGAATTTTCAATTAACTCTAAAAACCCTATTCACCCCCCTAAGGTTGGCCACACGATCCAACAAGACGAAGACAGAGGATCTGGTATGGGAAGAGGAGAAAGAGACGTAGGAGGAGTAGGTTCAGGTGCAGGTGTGGAAATAATATGTGAAGAAGAAGAATCATCATCAGGTGGCGAGAGAGTAGAAGCTCGAGAAAAATAAGGTGCATTTTCAAAGAAAGTAACATCAGAAGAAACATATTGTTTCCTAAGAAGAGGATCAAAACATTGATACCCTTTTTGGGTTGGACAGTAGCCCAAAAAGATGCACTCTACAGAGCAAGGAGAAAGTTTGACACGACCTGGTGAAGGAGAGTGCACAAACGTTGTGCAGCAAAAAATACGGAGAGGTAAATCTGGTAGGAGCTGGTAGATGAGACGAGGGGGAGGATGACCAAGGAGAAGATGTCACTGTAGAAGAGAAGCAAAGAAAGCAGCAACATTGTCGAGGAAAAAAAGCTCATTGCTTTCAGTCCCAGTAGGAATCTTCTCCTTGGAATGAGAATCCTGAAAAAAACAAGTATTTGATGTAAAGGTAACTGTGCAGTTCAAATGTTTGCAAAGAGCAGGAACCGATAGTAACTTGCACGGAAAGGATGGGACGTAGAGCGTGTTCTCAAGTCGCAGAGTCGAGGTGACGTAAACTGTACAAGTCCCGCACACGGGAGACAGAGTATCATCCGGCACAAAAATCGGAGGAGACCAAATGAGAATTGCTCGTAATGTGGTTAGTGGCTTGTGATCACATTAGCACTTCTCGAAGAAGAGGCAAGGGACGTGGACTTCTTCGTGGTGTTAGCCGCAGACGGGCGAAGATGAGGATACTTGGCCCAACAACAATCAACCAGATGCCTTGTTTTTCCACAATGAGAACAGAGATGGCGAAACTGACCACGCCCACCAGAGTGACTCCCACGGTCACTAGAATTACCAGATCGAATCGGATGAGCAAAGGTGTCGGAATGGGGTTGGGAGGCAAGTAGGGGGCGCTGAAGAAGAGTGGTAACAGCTGCAATGCGAGCAGCAGTTACATCAATGGTGGGAGAGTCAGCTTCGCCAAGAATTTGTTACACTATCATGTCATAAGACTCTGGAAGGCGAATAAGATAACAAACAACCAGGAGTTCCTGGAAGTGTTTGTGCTGTTCTGCAAGGTCAGCGGAATATGGGCGATGTTGTAGAACTTCAACTCCAAGAGCTTGCATCTCCTGGCAAGCAATGGCAGGAGTCAAAGTAGGACGGGCAAATAGACCAACATATAACGTGTATATGAGTGAAGTTTGAGCGCCCTTAGAGTACAGAGCAGTAAGATGAGTCCAAGCAGCTTTAATTGTCTCATCATGGCGAATGATAAACAGACACTCATCAGAGAGACTATTAGCAAGCCACGTCCTGACCAAAGCAACTAGCATCCTAGTCATTGAAAGTAGCTGAACCTCAAATTGGAGGGTCATCAGTAAGATGATGGCATTTGCGTTGAGACCTCAACAAAAACACAAACGAAACACTCCAGTCCGGATAATTTGGGTTTGTCTGCTTGAAAGCAGTTCCAAGATTGCCAGAAGAAGTATTAGCAGAGGTTGTTGTCTGAAGAGAAGGCGCGGACAGAGTAGAAGAAGAGAGGTGAAGTGTCCATAGAGAAAAACAGACAGAGAAGCAAACCGCACGGACAAAGAAAAAAACTGCGCCGATAGAGGAAGAAACCGTGCGGATAGAGAAAGAAATCGCGCGGACAGAAAAGCAAACTGCACGGATAGAGAAGGCAACTGTGCGGATAGAGGAAGAAGCCGCGGGAGTTTGCAAAATGTGAACAGGAGACCGCAAGAGGCGAACAGAGCGAGTTCGCAAGAGACGAACAACGCATCAAAGAACAAAGGACTCAGCGGGCGGTTAGAAAACCGAAGTCCGCAGAGACTGCGAAAGAGCTCTGTAGGCGGTTAGGAAAAATGAAACCGCAAGGATAGAGTTGTCCTCTGATACCATGTGAGAAAATCTAAATAACGAGGTTTTTCATTCTCCAAAAAGTTAATTTACATGGGTATGACCCCCTATTTATAGGGGAGAGAAAAAAGAGAGACTAAAATACAACATGTGAATTGGGCAGATTGACACTTTCAGACCGCATGAACTGAGCGGTTAAGGTATGTTATCCGCTGTGAAACAAGAGTCCGTGTCAAGTAAAAAAAACAAAAGGATCCCTGCGCGTCTCCTAGCAGCTGCTAGCACTTCTGTCTTCGCTTGCTCTTTGTACTATAGTCTCCTCTGTCTGGTTTGCTACTCAGACAGTAGCTAACCACCAGAAGCACCATTAGCGATTAGCCGTCTGTATCCGCCAGACTTCAGCAGCTCCAAACCTCAACAGTGGTCAGAGCACCATGCTCCCTCTATTCACAGAGGCCTTAGACTCCTGAGCATCAGTCCGCAATTGTGGATAAAACAGTTCTCCTCGTCCTATCAAGGAAGCAGTCTCAATGATCTAAAGGCCATCTAGATGCAAACCGTCACACTACTGGAACCAATCTGCCAAGGTCGACTATCCTCAAGACAGACTGTCAGACCGCTGAACCATAATGAAGACCGCCAGACCATAGTCCGCCAAAACATCATTCTGCTAAGACCAAGCCACCAGTCCGCCATGTTCAATCTGTCAGATCGCTAAATCTCCAGACCGCCAAACCGTCGGGTCTGGTCTGCCAGACCGCCAGGTTTGATCTGTCAGACCGCCAAGTTCTAACAGGAATGAATGTATCAGGGATAAGACAAGAGTGACACCAATTGCAGAGAAGATGTGAGAAGCTCCACTAAGATGGTTTGGGAATGTACAAAGGACACCATTAAAGGCAATTGCTAGGCGCTGTGAGAGTTTAGTCACTAGTCATGTTAAACAAGGGAAGGGCAGACAAATAAAGACTTGAAATGAAACTATAAGGAAATACATGATGTACTTAGGCATTAGTGAGATTATGACTAAAGATAGGGTATGGCGACAAGGAACCATATAGACTACCCGATTATAGTGGCATAAAGGCTTGAGTGTGGATGTTGTTATATTATTTTTATTGAAGGACATAAAATAGAAACAAATTTCAAAATTGAAACATTACAAATTATTAAGATATTTGTTTACCTACAGAAAGATGAACATCACAAATTATTAAGGAAAAGTTGTTGAGTGGTTAGCGTGTCCTACCGATGATGTTGTAGATGATGATGACGACGAAGTGTTTCCCGGAGAAGGGTTGACTTGGACTCGGATAGAAGAAGTGTGACATTGTCGATATTGATGTGGGTTTTACTTCTAGGAGAAGTTCCAAGCCGAATTTAAAGCAGGTATGTATGGCAAAAGCAAAAGGAAATGGCCAACGTCAGAGAGGGATGAGGATGAGAGTTCTGAGGAAAACATTGTTGATGCATTAATGATTTACACTTCCGATGATTATCAAACAGATCAAGAATCCTGATATTATTTTGGTGAGTTTTATTAAGTTAATTCTTTTTGTCATGTTCAAATCTTTAATATAGTTCTTAATTCTTACTCAAATGTTCGTTCATTGATTGCAAGAAAATAATATTATAAATTTATATTAGAGTAGAAGATTTTGTGGAGCAGTTCACTCACATTTTGATATTAAATTAAGGTACGACTATATTCTTAGTTTAATATGATTTTGTGATGTTGTAGGTTTGTATTACATGATTGAAAGTATGTAACATTTCTTATTTAATATAAATTGGTTATACATTTGTTAGAAGTTTAATTTTCTCATATGAATTTTAGTTTATACTTAATTACATAAAATAATTATAATTTAATTAATAAATGAAAAATATTATAATATATATATAATTACAATCCGACATTTTGAAATGTCCCCAATATATTCCCCGTAATCCGACATCCAACATAAAAAATCAAACCGACATGAGTCCGACATTCGACATCTGCAACCTCGAGTATGCTTAAGAAGCAAGGTAAAAAAATATCTTATTAATGCGAAGAATGCGAGTGTTCCAAACATTATTTATTGAGTTTGCTTCTTCCGCATCCAAAGGTTTTAAACTTAATCGAAACTATATCACGCCATTTTTTCGATAAGCTTATTAGTTCTCTTCTCTCCTCCGTTACTCACTACTAATTTTTTAATTTCATTCAATTTATTTGCTCTAACCTTGTGCCGCAAAAATTCTACTCCAACCTCAAGACGAAGCAGACACCTAAGATGGTATTTTTTACTTCAAATTTTCAATTCTTCCTCCATTAATTTACGAGATTATATTATTTAGTTTAGTTTTGTATTTTTATATTTCAACTCTAAATAAATTAAATTTTACATTCAGGAAATAATTATGAAAAATTTATTCTTGTTCACTCTACTGTACTATTAGGGTATTTTGTAAGTTTTTAGATGCAAGTTTTAGTTAATTGAAGCACAAAATTTGTTTGTGCTTTACACTATAAAGAAAAAAGACTAATTTGCGGGTCTAATTGTAATTTGCTGACAACCTTGTGAAGAATTTATTATTTAATAGTGGAAATGTGATTTGTGATTCAATATGGAACCAAAGAAGACAATCAGGATGCTCCAATTACTTACTCAAGGTCTCCAAATCATCACTACTGACTAAACAACAAGATTTTTGTAGAGAAGTCATAATTAAATTAGTCAAGGGTACAATGGTTTCAAACCCATTGGAGGTCGAGTAGGCTTAGCTATCAAGTCAAGGGTCAATTTATTGGACTGCTCAGACTGATCCAACAAAATTGATGATAAATGTATAAATATAAACAACTACATTCAAAAGTAGATAATACAATAAATATTACATGTAGTAACTATTCACAATTATTTCTCCATAGTTAAAATAATCATGGGATCTAAAATAAAAAAAATACTAAGTATAAATCTAGTGTAAAAGCTCAAAATCAGTTTGACAGGTCGCAAGTTAAACCAGGTACAACCGCACCAACAGTTCTGATTAGAAACGAGTTCCAGTCATGATTCGCAAATGTGGGCTTCACAAACAATAGAAGGGTATGAAAACAACCTCTTCAAGAATGGATATGAGTATGTCAGGTACATATCATTCATGTTCAGATTTCATACTATGCAAGGAGAAATGACAAATAACCGTCTAAATTAATCTTTCCACTACAATAGTGTATGATTGAAAAATGCATCAACTGCATAGTCACACAAGTTTACACACGAGTGAAGGATTACTTAAACAGAACTTGTGATTAGTCAGCAAAACTAGATAGAGTCTCTCATAGAGTTATACTGTCATAGTGATACCGATTAATTTTTTTCTCGATAGAAGAGAAAATTAGAAACAAAAGCTTTATCACTTTTTATAGAATAAGAAAAGAAGTTGCCTTCTAAATTAGGGAAGCCAATAGTTGAATTGGCTCAACATAAAAATTCATTTAGAAGAATTATATATTGGGCAAAAATAGAAGCCAAGCGCATAACTTGTTACATATCTCATATGTTCAAGCATACTCAATGAATGTTATCCATGTTTCTTAATATCTAGAACAAGCTCAGAGGGCTCTCTCTTATGCAAACAATCACCTCGTTAATTTGAATGATTGTGCCTAAAATAAATGCTTAAATGACCAACAATACACTATCAATATTTTTTCATGATTCCAATATCTCATGTTGGGGAACATAAAAATAGATAAAGGCTTCATGATCTCAAGTCCAAGTAGTATTCAAATTGATGATTATCACAATAAGTGACCTATGATTGCGGAGACTTTTATTATCTCTTTGGATACTTCATCTCTAATACACCATACATGCATCTTCATTGTGAAAATCAAGTCATGATTCATATTATCATGAATTGCAATAGCATCAATCCTCACCAACCGACAAAACATGTTAGAAATAGATTAGATAAATAATTGAGTTTTTAAAGCTCCACAAGAATCACCATTACATTCACCTACTAGCTCAATTGTATTTATATATTTAAACTAGCTTAGTGATTGATGATAATAAACTTATTAGCATCATTAAATAGTTTGCTAAGTACTTAATGTGCTTGTTAGTTAGATGGCTAACCATAAAAACGAACCCATGCTTAAGTAAGCTTGAAGATAGTGTAATCTGGAGATGCAATTCAAATGAAGAATTCGCCAAGATGCGAGGACAAGGGATAGATTGTACCGAATGTTTAATTATTTTAGTCTTTGTTATTATAATATTGATTGAACTAAATTGATTAACCCTACATCTCCATTTGAAGGCTCATGAACACTTTATTTTAATATTTAAATTTGATTATCTTAATTTATATCATTAAATTTTACCAGCAGGATCGCAAAGATTAAATGTATTTTACATAGTTTAAATGACTTCAATGTAAATATTTTCCATGTTGGTTCAATTTTACCAGCACAGTTCGAGGGTGACTACATTGCTACATGGATCTTAAGATTTGTCAACCATTTGTTAACCATAAGTTTGACTTGGCGTATTTCTGGGAGCATGATTTGTTCTGTTTTGTTAGAGTAAGCCCACAAATAGATTTTTTTTTGTAACAAGTATGCAAAAAATTTCAATTTGTTCATCAAGAAACCCTCCTAAGACTTCGTGTGTAAATCATTTGTCAACCAATCTCTAGCTTTGATTTTACTACAGTTATAGCTTAGATAGCCTAGTATTACAATATTGTTGTACACCAACACGTTTAAGAGATGTTTTGGAGTGAACCATTGTCAATATTTACAAAGTGAGTGTTATATTCTATTTGTCCTATCCTAATGATAGGTTTATCAATTGTACACAACGTTGTGTAAAGAAAATAAGAAGTAAAATAGCATCGCAACTAAGATGGAAGATAGTAGAATTCAATGTGAAGTTATTTAGAGTACCCTACATGTTGGATCAAATTGAAAAATATTTTTATTACTTCTTTCTCAACAATTTAGGTGTATTTATATAGCTAGATCATTCAAGATATTATCAAATGTTCAAATCCTAGTTATGTTATAATAATCGATGCAGAAACATTAGATGCAGGGATCGACCAACTGGAAAAATATTTAACCTTACACGGGTATGAGACTCCTGATAAAGTTTTTTTTTCATTCTAAAGAAAAGTTATAATGCCATGACATGGTAGTATGTTCAACTAAAAAGAAAAATTCTTCAAGAAGTAACTAGGGAATTATTACAATTTAAAAGATTAATTTATTGTGAATTATATCCCATAGGCCACACAAAAGATAACAAACTGAGGAAATTCTTAAGAGTAGATTTTGAAAGAGTAACAACAACACACATGCTTTTATCCCACTATAGTGGGGTCAGCGATAGGGATCCTGACGGGGATCCATCAGATGCACCTTGAGGGGTTCGCCGCAAGGTGGGACCCACGTACATGTATTCGCGCAGGAGAACTTGATCGGATCGCCGATCGGACGCAGTGGTTGCATCCGGGACGTCGCCGCGAGTCAAAATACTATATTACTTTATATTTTTCAGTTTATTTTTGATGTATTTTAAGGGAGAATGCCAACATAACTTCACCAAGCATTCTTAGGCTCTATTTGTTTGGGCGTTTCGCTGCTCCGTTTTGGGCAAACGCCGCCGGAAGGAGGGTAAACAAATGAACCTCCGACAGCGTTTGCTCCGTTTCCACCCGCCCGCCTTGAGAAACGACCCAAAAAGCTCTGTTTGGAGTAGCCATCTCCCCCCTCCGGTTCGAACACTCTGTTTCCACCCGCCGGATCGACCCGCCACCGCCAAACCAAATGGAGCCTTAGTTGTTATACTTTCAAAGAAATAACTAATATTAAATATGAAGGCAATACAATAAACAAATTCATATATAATTCTGAATACTGATTTTTACAGAGAATGGAATAATCTAACCCAATAGTTCTTCTCGTGGAGATTACCCCATTTGAGGATTTTTGAGAAGGATAATATGTGAGTGTTCTGTTGACTACCTCACCCTCAACAAAAGAAAGTCATGGGAAACAAAATGAAAAACAATTGTATGATTTGCATGGTGTTCAAGCCAAATTCAAAGTGGATGATCTTGCATTGTTTCATTTGAGAAAATATCGACTCAAAGGAAAAGGTCAGGAGTCCAAAAAAATGTGGCATGATAATTATAAATTAGCAAGGAGAATAGGGGCAATCTGGTGGTGAAGGACACAAAACATGGGTAAAAAGGGAATAATAATACAGCTATGAAATATTAATTTTGAAAGGGAAACAAAAATAGTGCAATAAGGAGGTTGGAAAGTTAACTTATTTTCATTAGGAACTGAAGCGATATCAAGTAAAAATGGGGACCCATGATGTAAGGGTAAGCTCATGAATACTAAATAGATCATGGTCGTTGATCTTTTAGGGGTGCATTTTGAAACATGAAAGTCGACAATGGTGTTGATGATCAAAAAACATCTATATTGAAAATCAAACAATTATGAGTTCAGAATTATGATGACCAAACACACACCAGAGAAGTGAGATTAGAAGATCTGCAACAAGTGAAAGGACGAATCATGAAGACAAAAATGAGAGAGACTTTATCTATGATGTAGAATGAAATCAGTGCTCACGCTTATCCTAATAACGTAAAGAAGATACGAAGAAACTATGGAATGCCAACATAACTTCACCAAGTATTCTGAGGAGTTCAAGTTTCAGAGTAATAACTATTATTAAATATGGAGGCAATTCAATAACAATTCCAGAGAAAGTTTTGTATAATGCAAACGCTAAGTTAACATGAATAGAGCAAAATGTGATTACATGGTTTACAAAGAATGGAACAATCTAACTCGATAATTCTTCTTGTGGATTACCCCATTTGAGAATTTTCGGGAAGAATAATATGTAGGTGTTGTGCTAACTACCTCACTCTCAACAAAATAAAGTCGTGGAAAAACAAAATGATAAAAAATGCATGATTCACATTGAGTCCAAGCCAATTTCAAAATGGATGATCTTGCATTGTTTTATTGACAAAATATCGACTCAAAAAAAAGGTCGGAAGCCAAAGAAAATTTGGAATGATACATTATAGATTAGCAAGGAGAATAGGGGAATATGGAGGTGAAAGCACACACAAAACATGGGTAAAAGGGACTTATGAGAAACACTCACAAATTACCTATTGTCATTTGAAATTAAAGCAGTATCATGTAAAAATGAGGACCCATGACGCAAAAGCGCATGAATAAACTAAGACCCGATTTGGCGGGGTTATTTCCCGCAGAAGCCATCTGCGCGGAGGAAACCGCGATAGTGGTTGCATCCGCACGGATATTAAAGAGACAAGGTTGATCCCATCGCGCGACTGCGGCCCCGCCAAATGAGCGGCGGCGTTGAACGTGCGGGAACCGCCCTATCAAATGAGTCTTAAATAGATCATGTTAGTTGATTTTTTGAGGTGCATTTTGAAGAACGAAAGTTGACAATGGTGTTGATGATTAAAAAACATCTACATTGAAGATCAAACCATCACGCCAGAGAAGTGAGATTAGAAGACCAACCGCAAGTGAAAGGACAGATCATATAGGAAAAATGAAAGATTTTATCTACAATGTAGAACGAAATTAGTGTGTATTCTTATCCTAATAAATGTAATCAAGATAAGAAGAAACAATGGAATGCCAACATAACTTCACCAAGCAATCTTAGGAGTTCGACTTTTGGAAAAAAAAACTATTATTAAATATGGAGGCAATTCAATAAATAAATTCAGAGATAATTTTGTATAGTGCAATAGCTAAGTTAATATGAAGAGAGTAAAACGTAAGTTACGTGGTTTATAGAGAACAGAACAATCTAACACGACAATTCTTCTCATGGATTACCCAATCTGAGGATTTTCGAGAAGGATAATATGTAGGTGCTTTGTTGACTACCTCACCCTCAATAAAATTAAGTTGTGGGAAAACAAAATGATGAAATTTTATGATTCACATTGTGTCTGAAACAAATTCAAAAAGGATGATCTTGTACTGTTTCATTTAGGAAAATATTGATTCAAAGGAGAAGGTAGGAAGCCAAAGAAATTTTGGTATGATACAGTATAGATTAGCAAAGAGAACAGGGGCAATCTGACGGTGAAGGACACATGAAACATGGGTAAAAAGAGACTTAATAATATAGCTAGAAAAAAATAATTACAAAAGGCAACCAAATAGTGCAATAAGGAGATTGGGATGTTAACCTATTGTCATTTGGAATTGAAGCAATATCATGTAAAAATGGGGACCCGTCGTGTAAAGGTAAGCACATGAGTAAACTAAATAGATCTTCTTCGTTGATCATTTTGGGGTGTATTTTGAAAATGAAAGTTGACAATGGTGTTGATGATTAATAAACATCTACATTGAAGATCAAACCATTCTGAGTTCATAATGGTGATGGATCGCCAAACACACACCAGAGAAGTGAGATTAGAAGACCTACAACAAGTAAAAGTAAAAAATCATGTAGGACAAAAATGAGTGACTTTACAAGCATTCTTAGGAGTTCGACTTTTGGAGAAATAACAATTATTAATACGGAGGCGATTCAATAAACAAATTCAGAGATAATTTTGTGCAAGGCAAAATCTAAGTTTATATGAAGAGAGCAAAAAGTAGATTACATGGTTTATAGAGAATGGAATAATCTAACCAGATAATTCTTCTCTTGGATTACCCCATCTGAGAATTTTCGAGGGATAATATGTAGGTGTTGAGTTGACTACACCACCCTCAACAAAATAAAATTATGAGAAAACAAAATAATAATAAAAATTGTATGATTCGCATTGTGTCTAAACCAAATTCAAAGTGGATGATCATGCATTGCTTCATTTGAGAAAATATCAACCCAAAGGAGAAGGTCAAAAGCTAAAACAAAATTTGGTATGATACATTATAGATTAGCAAGGAGAATATCTGGTGGCGAAGGACACACAAAACATGGGTAATAAGGGACTTAATAATATAGCTAGGAAAAAATAATTTTGAAAGGCAACAAAGTGCAATAAAGACATTAGGAAGATAACCTATTGTCATTTAGAATTGAAGTGATGTCATGTAAAAATGGGGACCCGTGATGTAAGGGTAAGCTCATGAATAAACTAAATAGATCACATTAGTTGATCTTTTAGAGGTACATTTTGAAAAATGAAAGTTGACAATGAAGTTGATGATTAAAAAACATCTACATTGAAGATCAAACCATTATGAGTTCACAATTGTGATGAATTGTCAAACACACACCAGAGAAATAAGATTAGAAGACAATAATTCCATATTGTTGAATGGATCACCTCCAAGGTGGTCATCCTCACTAATCACTATCTATATTTTTTTCTAGCTATCCTTCTTCCTAGATGTCAAAACGGTGATAGTATGCCTTCCTGACCATATTCAGGTCTTCTCCAAACCAGTACAAAAATTAAAAGAGGAAACATAGCATTCTTGTATTGTCCAACAAAGAAAAAATGATAAGGTAATATATCATTTAATCATAGAGCATAGGGAACTTGAATTTCAAAAGGAAATATTATTACATGACGTAATCCACTATAGCTCCGCATTCTAGACATGGATCATAATGCAAAAGGTTGTTATAAGATCATCAACAAACCCCTAGGAAAGCAATTCTTTCTATTCTTGTTACGTAAATCAAACTCACCAACTTTTAGGTGAGACGTGTGAGGGAGTATAGCATCACATGTGTTAAATATTTTACTAATTATCAAATTTCCTACATGGGATGATTCCATAGAATGTTCATTGCCTACATAGAATTAATCCATGCAGTAATAGGATGATTCTATTAAACATAATAAGAGTTTGTTCGGATCACTAGCTTTGGAATTAAGAAATTGAAATTCAGTGAATTCAAAAATCAGCGGGAATTGGAATGGAGTTGAATTCCAATTATGATGTTTGGTAATAGTGTGGAATTGGGTAACAGGAATTTGATAACAAAAATTGGAATTAGGCAATTCTGCTATTCGGTTACAAGATGAAATTTATCTACAAGAATTGTATGTTAAACATATTATGTTACTCAATTATCAGAGCATGATAAGAATTAAGAACACATTATAAGGAAAAATAATGCAATATTGCTCACTAAACATTTTGAAAAATAATGTAACATTTTATATCCCACTAAATAACATATCAGAAATTTAAGCTATTAAGAAGACCAAAATTCGGTACTCACTTTTGATTAGCACGATACTACAAAACTAAGAAACAGAAAAGCACATAATTTCCTCATGAATAGAGAATTTAATCAAACCTTGCAAGTTCAAATTAACTCCGTCTAAGTTCACCAAAACCTTCCCCTAACTGATAACCCTAGAACATAGTCGTTATTCCCAATAGCAAAAACTAAAACCATTTGATGAAGGGGTGGAGGAGGGAAAAAAGAAGAAGGGCGAACCTTAACAAGGAGTGTGCATAAAAAATCAAAACCGACCGAACCGAGCCAATTGAACCAATTTTCAGACAAAAACGACCGGTTTGGTTCGGTTTCGGTTTGAGGCGTATAAAAACCGAGGCTATACGGTTATGTTTCGGTTTGTAAAATGGATAAACCGAAAAAACCAAACCGAAATAAGATTCACATGTTCACCTTAACTCAAAATCACCCCCCTCCCTCAATATATGTTGCTACATTTGAGTACAGAGATTAATGTTTTGCCTTAACATCGGCGTCAACCTCGCAATGTGAGGAGGCAAGAGGACGAATGGTCGCACTAGGAGCTCTTGCACATCGCTCGAGAAATTTTGGTCTACAGAGACAAGAATTGCAAGTAGGGTTAACGCAAAACCATCAATTTTGGGGAATTTCAATTCCCTCGTCGACTCTGTCCATCCTAACAGCCTTAATTGAATTACTTAAACCCAATTGCAATTCCCCAATGCCAATTCCATCAAATTGAACATGTCGCAATTGATTCATGTTCTTGTTTTACAATAGTGGTACATTCTAAGGAGAAACTACACTGTGATAGCTTCCATAGCTTTTTAATTGTTAATTCTTTGAACTCTTGTTAAAGTCTTAGGGCATGGTGTGCCTAATATGTATCATATCAAAGAGAATTCACATAATTCATACCTTTTTAAATATTTGTTGTGGTAGAGAAATGAGCACAAGAACAAAATATCCTGAGCAAAAGTGGCGTCTCACAGGAAATTAGAATGAGTAGCATAAACCGAAAGGAGATGCTCTAAAAATAAAACTACCGCATGGAACCAAGAGATCTCTTCGTAGTATTAAAAGATCACTCCATGGACTTCACCTTATCAAAACAGTGAAAGGAGCTCTCCATCTCAGTCATTCCGCGCATTCTCCTCTAAATATTTGTAATCCGCCTTGTTCCCAACAAGAAGCTTAAATAAACACCCAACAAACAGAAAGATTCAACGAGAGACACTGGAACATCGTTTCGAGTAATGTTTTTTTAAAAAATAGCAAGTTACAGAGCACGTAGAGTCAGCAGATGCGAGAAAAAAGGAAAAAAAAGCAAACTCCAGCATGTAAATGTCCATTATACAAGCAAATAATGAAGATCTATACAAAACCCTAACGAGAACGTCTGGAATCTAACGAGACAGTGATGTAAACTACAGGAAATCTGAGCAGAATAAACATAGAAACAATAGAAAATGGAGAAATGGGTGGGTTAGTTTACGCTTGACGGTAGAGAGACGAGATGAGGAAGCGGTGAATCTCGGTGACGGCGGCACAGGTGGGGGATAATGAGCCTTCTCCCAAAACCCTTCGAGGTCCGAGCGATTAATAAATTTCGAACGGCTGAATGTCAAATCCCGTGCACAGATCTTAACGACGTTAATGGACGGCCAAAATTTGCTGAAGGCGAGCTCGCTTCACTGAGGCAGGCGTGGATTGTGCGGATCGGTTCAATCGGATTTAGGGCCGGTTCATTTCGGTGGAATGGGGAAAACAAAATTGAAATTGGATTTCTCAATTCAAATTTTGACATTCATTGGCATTATTTTCTAAAGGAATTGGCTTTAACCCAAACTTATGGGTTTTAGATTTTTTTTAGAAAACCCTATCCTCAAAATTAGCCACTTTTTCGTTAGTTTCAAGGATTGCTCGACAGAGGATTTGTGACTTCTCCGGCGAGTGTCAAGTTATTATCTTTGGCCATGAGTCCAACTCCTCCAACGTCGGCAAGGTGGTCCTCCGCTTCCTTAGTTAAGCCACTCCTCTTCTTCAGTTTCGGCCAAACACTTGCTGCATTCGGTAACCTAACAGAGCTAAGTGTCACTCATTCTTCCTTCTCTCTGGCGATGGCATAAAGGAGCTTCTTCCTCCAATATCTACGAGGCTTTCTTACTACTTTTCGGCTCACCGCCTTCTTCTGATTAGGTATAAGAAAATTCTCTTTTTATTGTTCCTTCAAAGAGATTGGTAGTAATTTTTGGTGTCCTTGTGAAACTCTTGAAGTTTTAAAAAGAGATTGGTTGCATTTTGTTGTAGTGGTGAAGCTCTTGTTTTTTTTCCAACGAGACTGGTATCATTGATATGTTTTACTTTATGCAGTAGTTGGTGTGTGTGTGTGTTTGTGTGTGTGTCTGTCTCTGCATCCGTGCATGTGTGTTTGTGTGCATGTATGGTTGTGTTCGTGTTTTTGTGTTTGTTTGTGTCTGTGTGTGTCCGTGTGTGTGTGTGTGTGTTTGTGTGTCTGTGTTTGTGTCTATGTCTGTGTCTGTGTCTGTGTTTGTCTGTGTCTGACTGTATTTATGTTTGTGACTGTTTGTATCTGTGTTTGTCTGTATCTGTGTTTGTCTGTATAAGTGTCTATGTTCGTGTATGTTTGTGTGTTTGTTTGTCTTTGTGCGTTTGTGCGTGTGTCTTTGTGATTTTTCTAAAATTTAACAATTTCATTGCTACTTAAAGTTCGGACAATTAGTATTGTTTTCTCTACTCTATCATGCAACGTTTGCAATCATGTTCACTAGTTGGGTGATAAACTTAGAGTGATTCATTGTTGCTCTAAATTTCAACTATTTTTATAACAATCAAATTGTTCAGCTAGATGGCACATGTTAGCTTGTGGAGCCTGACTGTGTTGGGTGTACTAGATACTAATCGCTGGAACTGCGGGAGTGTTGGAAGAAGGGTCATCTGAAGGTGGACTGTGCTGCTCCAAAGAAGAATTTTGGTGGGAAATCTGAGAAGACTGATGCAGCAAACGTTGTTGTAGATGATCTACATGACGCTCTAATCATATCTTTAGACAACACCGAGTGTTGGGTAGTTGATTCAGGCGCGTCTTTTCATGCATGCCCAAACATAAGTAGTTTCAAAAACTTTGCTGAAGGAGATATGGGAAAAGTTTGTTTGGGAAGCAATCAAGCATGTGATATCACTGACAAGGGAGACATGGATATTCGTCTTTCGAATGGATCCGTATGAAGTCTTACGAATGTGAGGTACTGTCACAACCCGCATTTTTCTCACTATTTATTAAATCAGAGTAAGAGAAAATCTACGCGCTGTGATGCCACGTCGAGCAGGGGATAACTGCCGACGTTCAGGCGACACTCCAAACCCTTTCAAATCATGACTTTATTGATTATAAAAAAAAAACTTGATTTATTTATGGGCCGTATCCCTCGGCTCAGTGGACCAAAGAGTCCACGGTTTCAAAACAGATTTTTATACGTAGCGGAAAATACTTCATTTATGCCAACATCCTAAATGAGCGCATAAGTGATCCCGAAGGACCCTTACGCTGAACCAAAACTCTAGTTTAATTTATACATATATAGGAAAAATCATTTGTTATACGCAAACAAGAAAGTACGTTAAGTGAGTTCTTTTTAAAAAAATCATGCTGATCATGCTTTATATACATAATATAGTTTTTACTTTTATAGTTTTTAAAGTAACTAGCAACCTAGCATAAAACTTCCCAGAGCAAGTAAACTAAGTCCCCAAAGACAGGGTAGCAGTAAAAGTAAACATATCCAGTGCAAAGGTAAAAAAACTACCAGGGGCGTCACATACGACAATAACCCACTGGCAAGTACACAAGTCTGTAGGAAGACAGTAAAACTACCTCACTATGACTCAAGAGAGTCTCAACAGCCAACAGAAAGGAAACCTCCAACAGCACCACAGCAAGCCACCTACTGGCTACTGTACTGAACCTGAGGCATTCAGAAAAGTAGAACACCTCAGAGCAAGGAAAAAGGAATGCAAGTGCTAAAAAGAAAAGTAAGGTAAAAGCAGGTAAAGTGAAGTAAAGAGAGTACAACTAGAGTAGAACAACAATGCCCAAGGAAGGGCGAAAAGCAAACCTGCACCAGGTGCGGGTAAACAGCGACTACTCTGCCTAACAACCTGCAGAGTCAACATGGCCATGATGCCAAAATGCTGCAACACCTACGGAAGAAACGCCTAACATCCTAAACTGTGAGAGGCGGCAGTAGCAAAAACAAGAAACTTGGAATCAGGTTGAAAGCGTTCCAAATCGCCCAACCACTAATTCCGAGTCAACAAATTGCTCAAGGGTTGACACGTGAAGGCACAAAAGACCCATCACTCACTTGCCCAGAAAACTACTCGGGTCAAGGTAAAGAGTGTGGTCAAGGCTACATCACGCCACACAACCCCTAAAAGAGCCATCCACCACCACTACTGACCACAACCCACGATTCGGCCTTCGAAAAGTAACAGCCGACAAGGGACTCTCGATACACGAGCAAAACACTCGGGGAGAAATCAACGCTAAGGGATTAGTCGTTGCGATTACGCAACGCCGCTGCGAGTGAGTACACTCACTCGATCCTAAGCCTAGCGTACGAGCACCGACATCGGGTCGCACGATTTAAAAGACGCACGACCATAGGCCGTGCGTGCACAATTACACCTAAACGCCTCAAATAGGCAAACTAGGCAAAATCCCCAAAACCTAGACCTACACCTAGGCCTAACATAAACTCAACCCGACGCTAACCCATATCTACGCGACACACCTACCGCGACGCCGTCCTAAATCGGAAGCTACTAGCGGGAGGGTAGAAATCCTAATTTTTCTAGCGCGTTCCAATGGGGATAAGGGTTAGGAGGAAGTTAAATCAACAAATTTTAATTGCAATAATACATGAAATTACAAGGAATTGAACAAACGAGAGGCCAAACGGCGAAAAGAGGGGAAGCACTTGCCTCGCACGGATCACCAAAAATTTCGCCGGCACAACGGCGCTATGGCGGACGCCCAAGAGCACGAAAAGCTCCAACAAACCCCAAATCCACCTAAGATTGCATCTAAACATGAAAGGAGAACAATATATTCCAAAAAAAAGGAGAAATCCAAAACGAAATCTAAATGGAAATCATGGAGGAATGACGAATAGAATACCTCGGAGCGAAGCTCTCGGCGAGGGGAACACGAATCCGGGCTCGGATCGGGAAGGGGAGGCCGGAGCTGCGGGCGGCGGGCGGCGGAAGGAGGCCGGCTAGGGCACGCCGGTTCTTCTTCTTCGTCGGGCTCGCACAGGGGGGCACGGGATCGGGTTCTTCTTTTACAAGGGGCCGGCGGTTTATAACTTCTAATGGAGGGGGGGAGTTAATCCTAATAACCTAAGCATACTTATAACATAATTAAACCTATAAAAATCTAAACTAAAAATTTATGCTATAACCTAATATAAGTTAATATAACATATAACTAATAACAAAATCAAAACCAAAACCTAATAATCTAATATCATCCTAATTAAACAAATCATAACTGAAATTAATAACTCTATTAACTAACTCTATACACTAATTATGTAACTAATCCTAATACATAATTACACTAACACCTACATATAATAACACACATATACGCGCATAATAGCATACACCCGCGCATATAAATGTTCACTCCGCACGCGCGTACACGAGCGCACGCGCACACACACAACTACCGGTACGCAAAAAAAACCACACGCCACACTACTCATGCGTAATTAAATAAATACGTCATCATAAAAATGACGACTCGCTAACTAGCGTCCACCAAAAATGACGCGAAACTTAACGTTCTCGGAATTCGACCAAAATCGCACCGTAGCTAAATACCCGGGCTACAAGAACAACGGCGAAGTCAAAAACGACTTCCGACGAACAAAACTCGAGTTAACCTCGCCCGAAGCCAAACACGAGAATTCCCTGAACGGCTCAACCGGGTCTCCAAAACAGACACCGGCTAGCTGGGGAAACCCGCAAACAGGCTAAACCTCTAAGAACACCTAACGAGGTACTCTAACAACGGCTCGAGACGGAAAACGTCAACGTAATGCCGAAAAAGGATTTAAAATAAATCATCGAAAATTCGGGGGCGTTACACTCACTCCCCCTAACAAAAAGTTTCGACCCGAAACTTTGCGAAAACTACTCCTACAACAGAAGGAAAGAAACCAACTACTAGAGAGGAAACGTACCCGAAAACTCAGGGGAACAAATGAGGGTGAGCCTCCCTCATAGCCGACTCTAGCTCCCAAGTCGCGCTCTCCAAATCCTGATTCTTCCAAAGAACCTTCACCATAGGAATAGACTTCGTCCGCAACACTCGAGCTTGAGCTTCCAAAATGCGGACCGGCACCTCGACATACGAGAGATTTGGCTCCAACTGGGGCACAGCGTCCAAGACTTGCCCACTGCTCCGCACGCACTTCCGCAACTGGCTCACATGAAAGACATTATGAACCCCCGGGAAGCTAGCTGGCAGATCCAGCCTATAAGCAGCCACACCAATACGCTCCAAAATCCTGAACGGGCCCACAAATCTCGGATCCAACTTCCGATTCTTGCCAAACCTCTTCACTCCTACCATCGGAGACACCTTCAAGAAGACCAAATCATCCACTGAAAACTCCAAATCGGACCTGCGCCGATTGGCGTTCTTCTCATACCTCTCCTGAGCAACTCGAAGCTTCTCCCGAATGAGCTTCACGGAAACCTCCATCTCTTCGAGTGCATCAGGACCCAAAACAGGCCTCTCACCGGCCTCGGCCCAAAACAAAGGGGTTCTGCAGCGCCTTCCATACAACGCCTCGAAGGGAGCCATCTGTAGACTCTCTTGGTAGCTGTTGTTGTAGGCAAATTCCATGAGCCGCAAACGCTCATCCCATGCACCTCCATGATCAAGAATATAGCACCGGATCATATCCTCCACAATCTGATTCACACGCTCGGTCTGCCCGTTGGTCTGCGGATGGTAAGCTGTGGAATACCTCAAATCAGTGCCCAAACCCTCCTGCAAACTCCTCCAGAAACGCGATGTAAACCGAGAGTCTCGATCTGAAATGATGCTAACTGGAACGCCGTGCAATCTGACGACCTCATCCAAATACAACTCAGCAATCTTTTTCATCGAGTAATCGATCTTATAAGGTACGAAGTGCGCACACTTCGTCAATCGGTCCACGATCACCCAAACAGAATCAAACCCCCTCGGAGATCTCGGTAAGCCTGTAATGAAATCCATCGAGATGCTTTCCCACTTCCAAGTCGGGATCTCCAAAGGTGCCAACTTGCCACCAGGCCTCCCATGGTCGGCCTTCACCCGCCTGCAAGTGTAACACTCCGAGACAAAACGAGCTATATCACCCTTCATCCCATACCACCAGGCGATCTGCTTCAGATCATGGTACATCTTCGTAGATCCCGGGTGGTAGGAAACACTGGATCCGTGAGCCTCTTTGCAAATCAATACTCTGATGTCTCCAACTGCGGGGATGCAAAACCTGCCGCGGTACTTCAAAGTACCCGCCTCGTCGATGGAGAAATCTGGCAACTCTCCCCTCTCAGCTCTGAGGTACAAGTGCAACAAATCCGGATCCTCTTTCTGATGCAATCTGGTGAGAGAAATCCATGACGGCTCTGCCACTACCAAACTGCTCTGCAACTCACAGCGTCCTGCGGTGATATCCATCAATAGAAACTCCTCCACTAAGCGATCCGCGGTGAGATTGAAGACCTTCCCCGTCTTCCGGCTCAAGGCGTCGGCCACCACATTGGCCTTGCCCGGATGGTACTGAATCTCAACATCATAATCAGCAACATACTCAAGCCACCGCCGCTGGCGCAAATTCAGCTCCTTCTGAGTGAACACGTACTTCAGGCTCTTATGATCGGTAAAGATCCTGCACTGGGCCCCATAAAGTAAGTGTCTCCACAGCTTCAAGGCAAAAATCACCGCTGCGAACTCGAGGTCGTGCGTAGGATAGTTCCGCTCATGAATCTTCAACTGACGAGACCCATAAGCGATCACCTTCCCCTCCTGCATCAACACGCCACCGAGTCCAACGTGCGAGGCATCCACATAAACGTCATAGTCCTGTCCCTCCGCCGGTAAGGTCAACACAGGGGCAGAACATAACCGGCTCTTCAGCTCCAGAAAGGCCTCCTCGCACTTATCACTCCAAACGAACGCCGCATGCTTCTGCGTCAGCTTTGTCAAGGGCGCTGCCAAGGTAGAAAAGCCCTCGACGAATCTCCTATAATAGCCGGCCAACCCCAAGAAGCTCCTGATCTCCTTGGGGGTGCTCGGCCTACTCCAATCCATCACTGCTGAGATCTTCTCCGGGTCCACTGAAATACCATCTTTGTTCACCACATGACCCAGGAAGGAAACCTGAGGCAACCAGAACTCGCACTTGCTCAGCTTGGCGTACAACTGATGATCCCTCAAGGCGGATAACACCAACCGCAAATGCTGATCATGCTCCGCCGCATTCCGAGAATAAATCAAAACGTCGTCAATGAACACGACGACAAACTTGTCCAGAAAGTCCTTGAACACCCGGTTCATCATGTCCATAAATGCTGAAGGCGCATTGGTCAGCCCAAAAGACATGACCAGGAACTCGAAATGACCATGCCTCGATCGGAAAGCCGTCCGTGGAACATCCGACTCTCGGATCCTAAGCTGATGGTAACCCGAACGGAGGTCTATCTTCGAAAATACTGAACTGCCACGCAACTGATCAAATAAGTCGTCGATTCTGGGCAGTGGATACCTGTTCTTGATGGTGACTTTGTTCAACTCTCTATAGTCGATACAAAGGCGCATCGAACCATCCTTCTTCTTCACAAAGAGAACCGGAGCACCCCAGGGCGACGAGCTCTGCCTTATGAAGCCCTTCTCCAATAACTCATCAAGCTGAGTACGAAGCTCCTCCAGCTCTCGCGGGGCCATCCGATACGGCGCCTTGGCAATCGGACGCGTACCAGGCTCCAAATCAATCACGAACTCCACATCCCTGTCTGGGGGAAGACCGGGAAGATCGCTAGGAAACACGTCAGGAAACTCTCGCGCAACCGGAATCTCATCCAACAGCGGCACACTGCTAACAGTCCCCAACACTGAGACTAAACAAGCAAAACAACCAGCAGGAAAAACCCTCTGAGCACATACCGCAGCAATCGCCGGAGAGTCCCGACGCGAATCACCGAAAACACTCCCGGGCTGACCGCTGTCCTTTCTGAAATCCAAGCGCTTTCCCCTGCACTGAATCACTGCATCATATCGGGACAACCAGTCCATACCCAGGATGACATCGAAATCCTCTAAGTCCAACACTTTCAGATCAGCCTTGGCCAGATAATCCCCCAACAAAATAGGGCAGTCCAGAATGCCCTGATCTGATATCACGGATTCACCCGAGGGGAACTTGACGCTAAAGGCACCACCAACACGATCAAGAACCCACTGGCACCGCTCGACAAAGGCCCTAGCCACAAAGGAGTGGGTAGCACCTGAGTCAAACAGAACGCGGGCCCAGCGGTTCCTTACCTTAAATTTCCCTATACACAAACAAAATATTAAACGCACAAGCAATTAACAAAACAATAGCAACACTAAAACTGCTACAACAGAGAAAGTCAAGCGAGGGGGGGGGGTTACCTGAAATGACCTGCGTCGAAGTCTCAGCCTCCGCTGAAGATACCACATTCAGCTTCCCTTTACCCTTGTCCACCGGCTGAGGCGGAGGTAAAGCCTGAAGCGGAACAGCATGAAGAGCGGACTGAACCTGAGGGCACCTCGACTTAATATGGCCCTTCTGGCCACACTGGTAGCACACACGATCCTTGGACCAGCACTGAGCAGCCTCGTGACCGGGTCGCTTGCAGACAGGACAAGGAATATCCCTCCTAGGAGCACCCTGGATAGCATGCACATGCTCCTTCTTCTGGACCCTTGCCCTCTTGAAGCACCTCTCAGCTGGGTGGCCCGGATGGCCACAGAAACTGCACACTACCTTGCTCTTCTTCTCAGAAGCAGCACCAAGAACCTGGGGACCCTTTTCCTCAACTGACCTCCTCTTCTCGTTTCTCGCCTGCTGTCCACGCTGCTTCGCGTTCTCGATAGCCTCAACCTTCAAAGCGGCCTCAACTGCCCCTGCAAAAGTAACCGCGCCGTGAGCAACCGCAAGCTGCTGGACATCGCTCCTGAGGCCACCAAGAAACCGCTTCACCCTGTCCTCCTCGGAGCTCACCAAGCTAGGACCAAAGCGACTGAGTTTGCTAAACTCAATCTCGTAATCGCTGACGGAGAGCTGCCTCTGCTTCAGATGAATAAAGTCATTCATCAGCCTGTCTCGCTCTACTGACGGTAGAAACTTCCTCATCAGGATCTCTTTGAAGGATGCCCAAGTACATCCTCCCACCATGCCTTCCTTCTCTCGCATCCACCAGCTCTTCGCTAGCCCCTTCAGCTGATAGGCGGCTAACATCACCTTCTGGTCCTCAGTCACCCCGGAGTAATGAAACATCTCCTCCATGGTGATCATCCAGTCATCCAGTACCATAAAGTCCGCCTTACCATCGTAGGTAGGAGGTCGCAGCCGCTGAAACTGGGAGATGAAAGCCATCCCGGGGGGCACCACCACTGGAGGCACGAGAGGAGCAGGAGGGGCAGGAGGGGCTAGAACAGCTGTACCCACGGCGGGGTCCTGAACTCCCGGAGTCTGACCCGCCGCTCCGGATAAAAAGGACTGCATCTGGGCCTGCAACTCCACCACCTGCCTTGATAAGGCCTCGTTACTCTGCCTCAGGCTTTCCACCAACACATCACTTTGAGCACCGGAGGACTCACCCTCAGACTGGGGAGTCGACCTCGTCACTCTACGCTTCGGCGGCATCCTAAAAGAAACAAACATCACAATTATTAGAACGCACTATAACTACTAGAACGGACAACAGACACGTACAGACAATATGTACATAAATATGCTCTTCTACTGCTATATTTGCTCTGGAAATTTATTTCATTTATTAATAAAGGAAATGATATGCTTAGCCTAAGATGGTTCACCACCATCACTGACTCTTGTGCCTAGATCGGGAATGCATGAATTTATATTCTTTTTGACTCAAAAAAATTATGTGTGTACACATGTCATCCTGCACGTCTTTAGCTTGGCGCGTTGTGCTTATGCGATGTTATGCTATGCATGATTATGCTATGCATTCTAAAAAGGCCCTAGTGCATGCCATGGCGGAGTACACATGAAAATGTTATGCATCCCATAATACATAACATTCTCATGCAACTAAAAAAAGAAAACGTGCTAGTCGCATCCATGCGGTGAGGTTATGCACCCCATAATACATAACCCTCGCGTGTTGCCCCTATGGTGGATCCATATACAACCACATATTATGTATCGCAAAATACATAATATGCCCCGTATACTTCATGTTATGCTTATGAGTGTAGTGCAGTGTTCGTGCTTCAGCCAAAACGTGCCGATGACATGTCGGTGTGTGTATGATATGACTCTAAACATCTAACACAAACAAAGGAAGGTTGCCCGACCAATTGTCAAGCAACCTCCCTCTGATACCAACTGTCACAACCCGCATTTTTCTCACTATTTATTAAATCAGAGTAAGAGAAAATCTACGCGCTGTGATGCCACGTCGAGCAGGGGATAACTGCCGACGTTCAGGCGACACTCCAAACCCTTTCAAATCATGACTTTATTGATTATAAAAAAAAACTTGATTTATTTATGGGCCGTATCCCTCGGCTCAGTGGACCAAAGAGTCCACGGTTTCAAAACAGATTTTTATACGTAGCGGAAAATACTTCATTTATGCCAACATCCTAAATGAGCGCATAAGTGATCCCGAAGGACCCTTACGCTGAACCAAAACTCTAGTTTAATTTATACATATATAGGAAAAATCATTTGTTATACGCAAACAAGAAAGTACGTTAAGTGAGTTCTTTTTAAAAAAATCATGCTGATCATGCTTTATATACATAATATAGTTTTTACTTTTATAGTTTTTAAAGTAACTAGCAACCTAGCATAAAACTTCCCAGAGCAAGTAAACTAAGTCCCCAAAGACAGGGTAGCAGTAAAAGTAAACATATCCAGTGCAAAGGTAAAAAAACTACCAGGGGCGTCACATACGACAATAACCCACTGACAAGTACACAAGTCTGTAGGAAGACAGTAAAACTACCTCACTATGACTCAAGAGAGTCTCAACAGCCAACAGAAAGGAAACCTCCAACAGCACCACAGCAAGCCACCTACTGGCTACTGTCCTGAACCTGAGGCATTCAGAAAAGTAGAACACCTCAGAGCAAGGAAAAAGGAATGCAAGTGCTAAAAAGAAAAGTAAGGTAAAAGCAGGTAAAGTGAAGTAAAGAGAGTACAACTAGAGTAGAACAACAATGCCCAAGGAAGGGCGAAAAGCAAACCTGCACCAGGTGCGGGTAAACAGCGACTACTCTGCCTAACAACCTGCAGAGTCAACATGGCCATGATGCCAAAATGCTGCAACACCTACGGAAGAAACGCCTAACATCCTAAACTGTGAGAGGCGGCAGTAGCAAAAACAAGAAACTTGGAATCAGGTTGAAAGCGTTCCAAATCGCCCAACCACTAATTCCGAGTCAACAAATTGCTCAAGGGTTGACACGTGAAGGCACAAAAGACCCATCACTCACTTGCCCAGAAAACTACTCGGGTCAAGGTAAAGAGTGTGGTCAAGGCTACATCACGCCACACAACCCCTAAAAGAGCCATCCACCACCACTACTGACCACAACCCACGATTCGGCCTTCGAAAAGTAACAGCCGACAAGGGACTCTCGATACACGAGCAAAACACTCGGGGAGAAATCAACGCTAAGGGATTAGTCGTTGCGATTACGCAACGCCGCTGCGAGTGGGTACACTCACTCGATCCTAAGCCTAGCGTACGAGCACCGACATCGGGTCGCACGATTTAAAAGACGCACGACCATAGGCCGTGCGTGCACAATTACACCTAAACGCCTCAAATAGGCAAACTAGGCAAAATCCCCAAAACCTAGACCTACACCTAGGCCTAACATAAACTCAACCCGACGCTAACCCATATCTACGCGACACACCTACCGCGACGCCGTCCTAAATCGGAAGCTACTAGCGGGAGGGTAGAAATCCTAATTTTTCTAGCGCGTTCCAATGGGGGTAAGGGTTAGGAGGAAGTTAAATCAACAAATTTTAATTGCAATAATACATGAAATTACAAGGAATTGAACAAACGAGAGGCCAAACGGCGAAAAGAGGGGAAGCACTTGCCTCGCACGGATCACCAAAAATTTCGCCGGCACAACGGCGCTATGGCGGACGCCCAAGAGCACGAAAAGCTCCAACAAACCCCAAATCCACCTAAGATTGCATCTAAACATGAAAGGAGAACAATATATTCCAAAAAAAAGGAGAAATCCAAAACGAAATCTAAATGGAAATCATGGAGGAATGACGAATAGAATACCTCGGAGCGAAGCTCTCGGCGAGGGGAACACGAATCCGGGCTCGGATCGGGAAGGGGAGGCCGGAGCTGCGGGCGGCGGGCGGCGGAAGGAGGCCGGCTAGGGCACGCCGGTTCTTCTTCTTCGTCGGGCTCGCACAGGGGGGCACGGGATCGGGTTCTTCTTTTACAAGGGGCCGGCGGTTTATAACTTCTAATGGAGGGGGGGAGTTAATCCTAATAACCTAAGCATACTTATAACATAATTAAACCTATAAAAATCTAAACTAAAAATTTATGCTATAACCTAATATAAGTTAATATAACATATAACTAATAACAAAATCAAAACCAAAACCTAATAATCTAATATCATCCTAATTAAACAAATCATAACTGAAATTAATAACTCTATTAACTAACTCTATACACTAATTATGTAACTAATCCTAATACATAATTACACTAACACCTACATATAATAACACACATATACGCGCATAATAGCATACACCCGCGCATATAAATGTTCACTCCGCACGCGCGTACACGAGCGCACGCGCACACACACAACTACCGGTACGCAAAAAAAACCACACGCCACACTACTCATGCGTAATTAAATAAATACGTCATCATAAAAATGACGACTCGCTAACTAGCGTCCGCCAAAAATGACGCGAAACTTAACGTTCTCGGAATTCGACCAAAATCGCACCGTAGCTAAATACCCGGGCTACAAGAACAACGGCGAAGTCAAAAACGACTTCCGACGAACAAAACTCGAGTTAACCTCGCCCGAAGCCAAACACGAGAATTCCCTGAACGGCTCAACCGGGTCTCCAAAACAGACACCGGCTAGCTGGGGAAACCCGCAAACAGGCTAAACCTCTAAGAACACCTAACGAGGTACTCTAACAACGGCTCGAGACGGAAAACGTCAACGTAACGCCGAAAAAGGATTTAAAATAAATCATCGAAAATTCGGGGGCGTTACAGGTACGTACCATGTTTGAGGAGAAATCTTATCTCGGTCAGTCGACTTGCAAAACAGGGTACCTTTGCATCTTTTGGTGATGAGACCTGGAAGGCCACTAAGGGTTCAATGTTCGTTACTCGAGGGACCCTGGAAGGTACCTTATACGTTATCAACAAGGAATCTGATTTTATTTCTATAGCAAGGACGAATGATGATACAGAACTATAACACAAAAGACTCAGGCATATGAGTGAGAAAGGGATGAAGTCCCTCATCTCAAATGGCAAACTTGCTGGTTTGAAGTCTGTTGTTTTGGACTTCTGTGAAGACTGTGCTTTCGACAAACAAAGAAGAGTGAGTTTCTTAAAGGCTGGAAGAGAGTTAAAAACTAAAAGACTGAAGTTAGTTCACACTGATGTGTGGGGGTCTATTGTTGTTAACTTTCATGCTGGCTCTTCTTATTTTGTTATCTTCATCGACGTCAACTTGAGAAAAGTTTGGGTATATTTCTTAAAAGATAAATATGATGTTTTTTCTGTTTTCAAAATATGGTTGGCTATGGTTGAAAATGAGACGGGTCTTAAACTGAAATATCTTATATATGATAATGGTGGTGAGTACTGTGACTCGAAGTTCAAGGAGTTCTGTGCTAAAGCAGGAATTAGACGTGAATACACTGTTCCAAGAACGCCACAACGGAATGGCGTAGCAGAGCGTATGAACAGAACCATCACAAAACGTGCTAGGAGTATGATGTTGCATGTCAGTTTGCCAACGCAGTTCTGGGCCGATGCAGCTAACACTGTTGTTTACTTGATAAATCATGGACCTTCAGTTCCGTTGAAGGAAGGTTTACCCGAAGATGCATGGAGTCATTGGAGTGGAAAAGTTTTGCTCACTTGAAAGTTTTTGGTTGTACAACCTACATTCATATTGATGCAGGATCCAGAAGTAAGTTTGATGCGAAGTTCAAGAGTGCACCTTTATTGGTTACGACTCAGATGAATTTGGTTACACATTTTGGGACTATCAGAATAGGAAATTCATCGGGAGCAGGAACGTCATCTTCAATGAAAAAGAGATGTACAAGAACCATAATAACACTTTAGAAGGAGCATCAATGATTCAAGGAGAATCGCCAAAATTCGTGGAGTATGATGGAAACAACGAGCAAGTTGAGGAAGTTCGACAATCTGATCATACGGAAGAAGAGGAAAGAGTAAGGGAAGTAGTGGTGGCTCCACATACCCCCGCAGTGGAAGTACAAAAATCTGGTAGGGTCAGTCGACCCACCCAAAGGTACTCTCCCTCTCTCTATTACCTATTGCTAATAGATGGTGGTGAACCGGAGTGTTTCAATGAAGTGGTGAAAACTGAAGACTCTATTAAGTGGGAATTTGCCATGAAGGAAGAGATGGACTCTCTTATGCTAAATCAAACATGGGATTTAGCCAAACTCCCAAACAGTAAGAAGGCACTTCACAACAAATAGGTTCACAGACTGAAGGAAGAACAAGGAGGGAACAAGAGCTACAAGGCAAGGCTTGCGGTGAAAGGGTTTCAACAAAAGGAAGGAGTGAACTATACTAAAATTTTCTCCCTGATGGTGAAGATGACCACCATATGGGTTATTCTAAGCATGTTGTAGTGGAAAAATTGTGCTTTGAGCAAATGGATGTGAAAAAAACATTCTTGCATGGTGACTTGGAAGAAGAGTTGTGCATGCTACAACCAGATGGATATGTTGAGCTTGGAAGAAAAGAAATGGTCTGCAAACTCAACAAGAGCCTATACGGTTTGAAGCAGGCTCTAAGGCAATGGTATAAGAAATTTGACAGGTTTATGTCAAACAATGGGTACTCGAGATGCGCTGCAAAACATTATTGTTATCTAAAACACTTTGACAATAGTTATATTATTCTCCTTTTGTACGTTGATGACATGTTGATTGTCGGATCTAATATTGGACAAATCAAGCATTTGAAGGGTCTATTGTCTAAGGAGTTTGAGATGAAAGATTTGAGAAAAACTAAGCAGATCCTAAGAATGAGGATCAAACGAGACTGGAGTGCAAAAATTTTGAAGTTCTCCCAATCAAAGTACATTGAGAGGGTTCTTTAAAGATTTAATCTGAAGGATGCAAAGGCTGTGAGTACGCCTTTGGCCAGTCATTTTCAGCTCTCCAAAGAGCAGTCACCCAAATCAAAAGAAGAACTAAAGCTGATGGAGAAAGTCCCTTATACCTCTACTGTAGGAAGTCTGATATATGCAATGGTGTGCACTCATCCAGACATTGCACATGCAGTGAGAGTCGTCAACAGATTCATGAGTAATCCAAGTAAACAATACTAGGAAACAGTGAAATGGATACTCGGGTACTTGAAAAGAACTTCAGACTCTTCTCTCTGTTTTGGAGTCCCAAAGATATCATAATATGGATATGTGTGTGAAGACCCAGTGTTGACTCACTCTAGACCACACAAGGATCATTGTGGCCTCACTGGCGTCGTCCGGGTGCAGCCCAAACACCCAACCCCTTTCCATCAACAGGCGAGTTGTTGGTGGCCACAACCTCCCTTTGATGAGACAAACTTGATAGTCAAGCGCGCATCACGGGGACTTCCCAAGAGGTCACCCATCCCATTGAGCTGTATATATAGTTAAGCGTGCTCGAGCTGGAGTAGTCATGGGATGGGTGACCTCCTGGGAAGTCCCCGTGATGTGCGGTTGACTATCGGGTTTGCCTCATCAAAGAGAGGTTGTGGACACCAACAACCCGCTTGTTGATGGAGAGGGGATGGATGCCTGGGCTGCAGCCCGTACGATACCAGTGAGGCCACAATGATCCTTGTGTGGTCCAGAATGGGTCGGCACTGGGTCGTCACATGTGGACTTGGATATGGGTGGAGATATTGACAGTAGGAGGAGTACCACTGGGTATATCTTTACTTTGGGGAGTGCAACAGTTAATTGGATCTCCAGGTTGTTGAATACGGTTGCATTCTCTAGCACTGAAGCCGTATATTTTGTCATTACTGAGGCAAGCAAGGAGATGACATGGTTGTAAAGTTTTATGAAGGAACCGGGCAAAGGGTAAGAAAATGACAAGTTGTATAGTGACAGTATGAGTGTCATTCATCTAACAAAGAATGTTGCATTTTATTCAAGGACAAAGCGCATTCAGTTGCGGTACCACTTCATCTGATCTCTTTTGGAAGATGAGGTTCTAACATTGGAGAAGATCCGCACTTCGGAGAATCTAGCAGACATGTTTACAAAATGTGTGAACATGGACACACTGAAGCTTTGCTCGGCTTCAGTTGGTCTTCAAGGTCGAAGACAAGGTCGAGCCACCCGCCGCCATTCGTTGCCACCGCAACAAAGATGCTTGATAGGAGCCAATCTTGGAGAATCATCACTGGTTCAGTCTCCAAGTGGGAGACTGTTAGATGGTGGAGCCTGATTGCGTTGGGTGTACTGGACACTCACCATGATTTCCTAGGGGCATTTATGTAATTTTATCGATGTTATACATGTGGGGTATAAAGGGCCTTGTTTTCAGCCTAGGGTTCTAAGTGTTAACAATCTAAGGAGGAGCGGCGAAAGAGGAGAGGTGTATTTCATTTTGATCATTCTTTATAGTGGATTTTCTGGATACGAACCCATAAAAACTAAACACAAGTCGCTTTGAAACGGCACCAACAACTACCTCACATGAGAGGGGAAGCAAGAGCTACCAAACCAAGTCTACAATCACCAACTCTAACCACTTGAACTGCTACTGCTGAGAGCCTGAGACATTCAAAAGAAAAGAATGTCTCGACAAAGAATGAACAAGAGATAATAAAAACCATAATACATAAGGTTATTCAACAAAAACCACATAAATAGTGAGTATTATAGTACGAAAAAGATTAGTCAAAGGAACAGAACAGCTGGCGCTAAGTGCAGCAAGATCTATCTTATATATATATATATACACTTGAGACTGATCAGCTCGAGAAAGATCATCATTAATACCAGTCATAATTTGGGACCGAGGCGATGACTCATATTCCAACACAAACCATTAGACTAAATCACGCCACAAACGGTACTATGGTGGTGGCTATCTTTCCAACACAACCCAATAGTTCAAAACATCAAAAAAACACTATAGTGGTGGCTATCTTTCCAATAAAACCCAACAATCCAAAAACCAAGTCACCTGGTGTAATGATTCACAAACAGGTACTGTGGTGGTGGTATAGTCCACGAACACCCACAATCCAACCAATATCATAAAACAGGTACCGTACTGGTGATATCTTTCTCATTCACACCAACTGACCACCAAATTTCAAGAATTTGGAAAGGAACAACACAAATGTTCCTAAGTAGAAACATACTTTTATATTATCATTAAGCCTGAACTATGCAATCGAAATTGGACTATGTAGCCGAATTGATCTATGCAGCCGAATTTAACTATGTAGTGAATTTTGATTATGTAGTCGAATTTTGATTATGCAGTCGAATTTTAACTTAGAGAAGAAATCATGAACAATGCAGTCAAATTTTGATCATGTAGTCAAATTTTGATCATGCAGTCAAATTTTAATTTAAAGCAGAAATCATGAACCATGCAGTCGAATTTTGATCATGCAGTCGAATTTTAACTTAAAGCAGAAATCATGAACCATGCAGTCGATTTTTGATCGTGCAGTCGAATTTTAACTTAGAATAAAAATCATGAACCATGCAGTAGAATTTTGATCATACAGTTGAATTTTAACTTAAAGCAAAAATCATGAACCATGCAATCAATTTTTGATCATATAATCGAATTTTAACTAAGAGCAGAAATCATGAATGACATAATTTATGCATGAAATCCTAAGTAATTACTTAACCAAAACTTCCATAAAGGAAAAAATAGCAAAGTGTCACCATCCTTAAGAAAGTGAAGCAGAAAGAAAAAAAGAAATTTTTGGTGATATATATAGAAAAAAGAAGCTTAACAAGTTACTGCACATAAAAAATTCCTTAAAAGATTACAGCATACAGAAACTTCAGAGGAACTAAAAAAGATTAAAGGAGAGCAATTAAGGGAAACAATCCACCACTTGCCTCAACTTCAAGCCACTAGATTTCGACCTCTCAAGCCCTCCACACCAAGGATCAATTCACACTCGGGCTCGGCAAGAAAATTTGGGAAGTTTGACAAGAAACAACGGTTAGGGCCGCTTACACTAACGTTAAAACTCCACGAAACGGAAAATACTTACCACGAACCGAAGAGCTCGACAAGAGCTTTCCAAATTTAGGCTCCGTCTAGAAAAACGAGCACCAGAACTTCTGATTGGGCGGTCGAAAAGATTCGGGAAAAGAAAGATCTTTCGCCTCTCGCTTTCTTTATCTCCCTGATTATCGGGTTGGCTTGAGGAAGAAGAAAGGCTCTGGAAAAATGAAAATTATAACTGGCTCTCACTTATAAATTAAAAAAATATATCAATTTCCAAGATAGGCTTTAATGTTTTTAGTGTTTTCCAAGGCTAATTTTGACTTAATTGATACAAAATTAGCAAAAAAAAACCTTATTAATTAAGTTTGTTTTTAATTAAGACTTAGGAATTCCGATTCTTATAAAATTATCTTGAAATCTCAATTTCAGTCAAGCTCGAAATTCAGTCATCTTGGCCAAACAGACACAAAAATGCACTAACAACGACGCTCTGTTAATCACCAAGCTAACGTAACGCTCATACACTAAATATTATGTCAATTAGAAGTTTGAAATTAATTATCAAAATTTTGAGGGGCGTTACATGATACTCTAAGGATAACTCAATTAAATAGGATATATTAGGGACTACCATCAACTGTTGTAACCAACTATGAATGAACAAAAATCACTTTCCTAAATTTGTGTAACATATTAATGGAGAGGGGACCCTTGAGTGGGACTCATAATATATTAGTGAAGGAATCAATATGGTTATTCTTATACATCCTAGCAAATAACAACAAATTTCGAAATGTACGTGATATACATACTAACGTTCCATCAACACCATAAGTTGACATTCCAACAATATTTTGAGGGCAATCTAAAAGATGAGTTCAGATTATATCAAGCTTCCCAAAACATCACAAGCACATAGTTGGGACTAAATAGAGCTGTTACCAAATAGTATAGTTCGTAAATAATTCGGGATTCGATTCGTGAAGATTCGATAAATATTCGTAATTTTCGAATTCGAATCCAAATTCGGAAATTCGGATTCGAATAGTTTTCGAATCCGAATCCGAATAAGTTTTTCCCCATTCGAAGTATTCGTGAATAGTTCGCGAATAGTAAAATTACTTAAATAAAATTATATATATTTAATTATTCCTATTAGAAAAATTCAAATTCGAATTCGTGTTCGAATCTTAATTCGAACCCGAATTCGAATCCAACATTACATGTCGAATTCGAATCCGAATCTGAATCCGAATATTCGAACGAATCTAAATCTGAATCCAAATCTTTGCATTCTATGTGAAATTTGGATTCGATTGAAGAGATATTCGATTCGGTTCGGTTCGTGAACAACCCTAGGTGGGAGTGCTTTAAGGATTTTGTTGGTAATATTGATGGACACACATTGAGGTCATTGTGCCAATAAGTACCCAGATAGATATCACAATAGGACACAAGCAATTACCACCAATATTCTCAGAGTATGCGATGCTCGCATGAAATTCATATATACTGTACCTGGTTGATCAAGAGGGTTTCTCATCCGATTAAAGAGTATTGCGTAATGCATTGGAAAGTGAGGATTGCTTTGGAAGTTTCTATATATAAGAGTATTCCTTATCGTGGATTATCTTGTCGATAAGACTTCCCCGTTATTTAACAACTAATTATATTTGTAGGTAAGTACTATCTTGTCGATTCAGGTAATACAAATGGACCATGATATCTAGCTTCGTATCGGATGAAAAATTATCATCTTCAAAAATGGGCTATTCAAGGAAATACGCATACTACTTATAAGGAGTTATTTAATCTTCGTCATTCAAAGAAGAAAATTGTTATTGAAAAAACCTTCTGATGATTAAAAAATATTGGCAATTTTACGACAAGCATCTTTCTTTGATATCAAGTGACAGGTGCAAACATAGCTCTAGAACAACTACCTAGCCACAATCATATAGTTTTAATTGTTTTCACTTATTATAACGATTCAAATTATTAATGCTTGTTACATTAATCATAACTTCTCGATGTACAAGAAGCTAGTGATGTACACGTCAGTAGCGGGGATAGTTTTGAGTATGTGGATACAATTGAATAATTCAAGCGTCAAATGAATGGTCCGCCTTCAAAAATAACTTAGCTAGAATAATGCTTAGTGATTACCAGATTCCACAAATTAATATATTTGAGTAAACTTATTTCTACTGGCTATAATTTTATGCAATTATAATGTATATTATCATTTTGTATAGCTATAGTAACTATATATCATTTTATAATTATATTAATCATATATCATTTTGTTCAAATGCGTGTGTGAAGATATATTTTGTTTATATGGAGATTTTATTATGTTGTATATTTAATTACACTATTTACAGTCTTGATATGAACAATAATAAAACTCAAACCTCAAAATGGACTATACTCTTTCTATTGCTCTCTTAGAGCAACTACATCTCGGCAATAATTATGCCAACGGGTGGAAAGGAGTAGCATTCACGGATGTTATCACTATTTTGTGGGATGAATGTCAAGTTCATGCTAGCAAAGAAAAAATAATGGCAAAATTGAAAACGTGAAATAAATATACCAAGAAATATAAACAATGCTAGATACAGGTGATTTTGAGAACGATTGGAAACAACATGCGGTACAAATTGATAGTGAAAAGGTCTAGGTCGATTTTATAATGGTAATAATTTTTTTTTGCACTTATCTCGTATGTTCCACAAATTTGATGGTTGCATTTATTTTAATAGGCACATCCATCTCTCAAGCACTACAAAGACGTGTTCACAGAAGTTGTGTTCGTGGGAACACGCACTGGTAGAGCGACACATAAGGGTGGTAGCCTGCTTTCATCAGATGTTTGTTGGCATCACAACGCAAAAGCACATATTCTTCTCCAATTAGTAGTCATTTCAAATGAAAGAGTATGCACCTTTTTATAGATCTCAAGTAGGGCGCGGAAGGAAATTCACATTGTTAATTACTTGGCGGACAAATAGAAATGTTCGGTTTATGTCCCTCAGATCACCAATTTAAATGGTCGGACAACTCCCCCCCCCCCCCCCCCCCACACACACACACACACAACAGGCGATTCCGGGCAGTTCGGTCTGGTTCGCCGAAGAAGTGGGGGTCGGCAGAGGCCAACACCTTGTCGAAAAAATAATAGTTCTCGAAGCTTGATGAAATTTCAAGGAAGTTTTGACTTGTCGTCACGAGTCCACCAATTGCTACAGTTTCTAGATCAGAGGTCCGAAGGTTTTTGGGTGAAAGACCGTCCTGCTAAAACCTCATCAAAATCCTCAATTGAATACCCCATCTTGTAGCACTTTTTGAGAGCAATCTGACAATACGTTAAGACTGATGTTTCATTGAGTGGTTGAAAAGTCATGGGTTCCCAAAGATCCAGCTCAAACCACCATTAATGGTGGTTTGGAAGCATTTGGAGGAAGGATGAAATGAGGGCCTTAGGGATTCGGGAGGGGTCGGGAGACCCTCCCCATGTCGTTAGACAGCCGGAATGAGGGACAACGACAGTGGCCACTGGTCTCTTGTTACTTCCTCGCGAGGAATGAGATGATCGACTCGGGATGGGCCAGACCGGTCGGGTTCATGCCATTTTTTCCGTGATTCGTTCCGAGTGAAGTTTGAGGGATCAAGCAAACTCGAAATCACTCGGAATTGGGTCACTCGCGCGATCTTGTTGATCCAATCTGATCACTTTGATTTTTTGGGGAACCACGTCAACTACATTCACAACCATCACTGGTCTCTCATATCTTTCCCAAACATGGCCTACATAATTATACATAACATGAAAAGATTATGAATGTTGGCATTATGTGTCACATTGTACCTACTTCCAACTTCCTAGCACTAGAAAAACAATTCATTAAAGCATTAGGTCGAATACAATGTTCAATTGCCCAAATTAGTTACCATTTTAGAAGAAAACACGATTTCTACGCTAAAATGGGCAGCACAAAGTATCCCCGCGTAGCGAGGGTCCGAGGAAAGGTACCTCCACAAGGGTAAAATGTAGGCAAACCTTAAATTGCATTTTTGCAAGAGGTTGCTTTATATAAGGACTCAAACCCGCGACTTCAAGGTCACACGACGATGTTGAAACCCGGATACCGGTTCAACCGAGTTCGTACTGAGGTGGTGGTTTGGGTTACTTCTTTCGCCGTCGGATCTCAAAGAATGAGTATTTCGAGCCCGAAACCAGTTTTCACATATTACAAGTAGATGTCTATAAGGAAAACCCTCAGACTGCAGCGAGAAGGTCTTGCCACTAACCTGAAAGATGAATGTCATTTCCCCTCAGAATAGTGAGTATCGCGCGAGTTGGAAAAGAGCACACACGTGTGGTGGGTCTGATCCTCCTTCAGGGCAATTTCCTTGCATGGGCGTTTGCTTGGACCTGCCTTGTTGGGCGAGGCGGCGACCACTGGAGACGGGCTCCCCTCACCGACACGAGGTGTAAGCAAGGCCTTCAAAGTGTCCTCCATTGACTTCCTAAATTGCGCAATGTCACTTCTCGTAACGAACTCGCCCTTGGGAGGCGAGTTCTTCTCACTAGTTCCATGCTCGTCATGTTCAGACATGAGATTGTCAAGAGACATTTTTCTCCCGAGTCACTAGTCCACGCTTACCACACCAAAAATATTGAAACTTGGATACTGGTTCAACGGAGTTCGAGCTGAGGTGGTGATTTGGGTTACTTCTTTCGTCATCCGATCTCAAAGAATGAGTATTTCGAGCCCGAAACCTGAAAGTGAGGGATAGATCTTATGATTACTCTAGAGGGGGGGGGGGGGAATAAAGTATTAAAATGATTTACTGGTTTTTATAGCGGATTAAAATAAAGTGATATATAAGTACAAAGAGAAATATCACAGCACACAAACACAAAAATAATCAACACAGACGATACAAAATTATAGTGGTTCCCCAATAAACCTGGGTACATTCACTCTTCTACCACCCTGGTAGGAATTCACTACAGGTTTTTGATCAGGTGTCCTGCCACCATAGATTTTTGCTCAGGTGCCCTATCACCACAAGATCTATTTTTCTAAGAGAGATCTAGCAACCCTTTGAGCTTTTGATCATGTGTCCAAAAATCAATCTAAGTCTTTTGATCATGAGACTTAACAGCCAAAAGTCTAACTTTTGAAGGGAGTTAAAACCATGTACACAGTTGGATGAAATAAACAAAAAAGTTGAAGTTGTTCTTCTCTGTCAATAATCTGAGAGAAGACTAGTGGATCTGATGTCGTCAAAGCTCCCCCTGAGTTGTATGATTATGATCAGGAGTGGAAGCTTTGCTTCAGGGTGTAGGCCTTCAAATGATGTTGCTCTTCAAACTTTTAGATTGATTTTGATTGTTTGTCTCTGGAAAGCCTGAAGCAGATGATGAAAAACTCTGAGTGTATGGAGTTGTATTGTTCTTCACTGTCTGCTAATACTTTTTCACTGAATCACTTCTCTTATGATTGATATTTTTGATCTGTGTATATCTATCTGTATTATCTTCTGAAGGAAAGTCACTTTATATATTTTCAGATTCAAGACCATTTGAATTTTAAAATGTTTCATGAAATCCTCTGCAGAAATTCTGGAATCCTGAACGGTTAATTTTTATCTTGAATGTATTTCCCTAACTGCCCCAGTTAATATGGTAGAATAATAACTCTGTGAAAATCATAATTAATGCTGCCCGAAATGGCTATATTCTTGAGAATATTGAACATTAATTATCAGAGCATTACTGTCTTAATATAATAGAATTTGAAATCAAACTGGTATAGTCGAACTGAGAAATTGCAGAGAAGAATAGTCAAACAGAACCTGGAAAGAGTTAGTCGAACTCAGCAATGATTTCGTCGACCTGAACTCCAAGTTCCTCGAGCTAAGAATTCTCCTTCGTCGAGCTGAGCTCCAAGATCGTCGAACTGAAAATATACTTGCCAATCTGAGCTCCAAGTTCGTCGAACTGAAATAATCCTTCGTCGAGCTGAACTTCTGATATGAGATCATAGTTCGTCGATCTCAGCTAGACTTTCGTCGAGCTCAACTCAGAGAAAGAACTCTGAGTTCATCGATCTGAGATCGACGATCGTCGATCTAAGTTCAGCTATCGTCGAACGACTTTCCTGCAATCAATTTAACTGTTTTCCTTTGAAGTCTTCTGTGACTAAGGTCTTCTGAAGGGTACTGACAGTTTAAGTAGGTGCTGCTGACTTTGACCCTGGAAATAACCTATGACCCTAGACTATACATGTTGGGTCATTCTAAGCAATCCTAATAGTAATCCTTACCCAAATCCAAACTGGGTTCCAACAATCTCCCCATATTTAGGTGAGGATACTATTTACAAAGAATAAAGCAAAAAATATATCTAGCAGAAATAAAACATTCAGCAGATATATATACAATTGTGCTTTGAAAAAATATACAACAATAATAAAATTCAAAATCCATAGGCAGAAAATTAAGAGTCTTTCTTTGAAGAATCTGAAGAAGGTTTTGTGAAAACCATTTTCCTTTTTGGATCTTCTGCTTCTCTTTGGGTCATCTTCATGTCTTGTGCACCAAGAATTTTAACAGTTGCAGCTCTGGACACAACAGCTTCTGGATGCAAATTCATATAGGTATCAATATTGAAAAGATTTTGTACCTGATATTTGTCCAGTTCTTTCTTCCTGTAAGAAGACATAGTAGAGAATTGAGAGGCATCCTTTCCTTCTTCCTTGGCCTTCCTTATTTGAGATAGAGTTATCAATTCATTGAACCTGACCATTCTATAGTTGGGATCCAATTCTAGATCATAAGCAGGAGAGGGAGGTCTCTCTGGACTTGATTTTTCTTCTTGAACATCTTGAACTTTCTGCTGGCTGTTTTGACTATCAGACTGTTGTTGTTGTTTCTTCTGTTGATTGCTTGATTAAGTTTTTGACTTAGAAGGTCTTTCTTTGCTGTTAGGAGTAGGTCTTGATTGATAAGAATAAGAAGAAAACCTTTGAGCTTGAGAAACATTGCCTGCTGATCCTGATGCAGGAGGAGGAGGAGGTCCTCGATCTCCAATACTTCTTAGGAGGAGAATTGTATCTCTTCATCTTCTTTCTTCTCTTTTGCTCATTCTTAGACAGTCTCATCCAGTAAGGGGAATCCAGAGTGAGTGTAATACTGTGTAGAATATAGTAGGGAGTATCTGCTGTTGGATTTGGTATTGGTGCAGCCTTTGCTGGAGCTTTCTTCTTGACTTTTCTCTTTTTAGAACCAAAATTTTTTGAATCATCATCATCATTTTCAGAATCACTAGCAGGATTATCATATAACTCATCAATTTGCTTAAACAAATCAGCTTGATTTATAGCTTGAACTTCTTGCTCTTTAGATGCAATATTTGTAATATCTTGAGCCCGAACACTGTCACGTTCTGGTTCCATGTCTTGAAACATGATTTCATAGATCTGGCATGGGAGACTCAGCCCAAACATAAGTTGGAGGAGAGAAAGCCTTTGGCTCTATAACAAAAATGTTGAAAGAAGTAATACAGAAACTATTTCTAATTTCTTCTAACGCTGAAGAATCAACTGGAGCAGAATAGCAAACAATTGCTTTAGAATAATCAGATACTGTATCAGCTGGTATATTTCTGCTATAAACTGTAACAAAAGAAAGAAGTAATGAATAAATGTCAACTGTGGGATTAATGATGAAATCACCAACAATGATCATCGTTGTATCAACTGACACTTCTTCTAAATAAATCATTTCAGTATCATCATCAAGAATTTCAACTATTTCTACTGCTAGAATTGCTACTGCTGTTGTTGTTGCTGGAGGAGCTTCTTCATTGGACACCCCCCCCCCTGCCTGGTTTCAGAGAGACTTGAACCCAGGCCCCCAGAAAAAGGGACAGAGGAGGAGGAAGCCAGCTGAGCAGTTAGAAGGGAAATAGAAGCAGTGAGAGGGGCAACAGCCTCAGCTATGAGCTTCTTCAGAGAGGGAGTGATGAAATGAAGAAGATCATTAGCAATGTCAGATAAGTTTAGATATAGTGGATCATGAGTAGAAGGGGTATAAGTGGATTTGTGACCATAGTTGGAACAGATGGAGAGTGCTTGAGGTAGGTCTGAATGTTGGAAGGTTGGGAATGTTGGTGGAATATGTGGAGGGATGACATCAGGAAGTTCATCTTGAAGAGGTGAAAGTTGTGGAGATGGTTGAGGAGATGGAGATGAGAGTAGATTGAAGGTAGGGGATGACAGAGGTTGATCTGGAAGAGTAGAAGTGGATGGAATATCAACAAAATGAGATGGAATAGGAGATAGAGGAGGAGATGGTGTATACTCAGGAATATGGATTGGTGATTGTGGTGGAAATGGAGGTTGAGATGGTGAAATAGGAGGGATGGAGGTAGAAGGTGTGTCTGTAATAATAGTGGATGGTATATGAGCAGGAGAGGGAGGAGCAGGAGCTTATTCAGGGGTTAAGAGAGTGGCTGTTTCAGCCCTAGTGTCCTCTGAAGCTATCCCGGAAGAGGAAGCCCTGGAGGGCTTTGAGATTACCCTCTCCCATCTGCCAAAGAGGGCAGAGGTAAGCCTCTTAGAGGCATTGATAAAGATGGTCTGGGATACCAACAGTTCTGGCACCTTTGCATGGAGGAAGATGCCCATAACTCTTTCAAAATTCACATTCTTTTTACTGATTTTCTTTTTAATCAAATCAAACAGAATACTACCCCAGTTCACCGATTTTTTATTTACCAAAGCACTCATCAAATTAAACTGATGTCTGGTAATATGGTCATGGGCAGAGTGCTTGCCCAAGATGACTTTGTCCACCACATCAGCTAAGAACTTGTATTCAACAGCCAAGTTCTTCTTCAGCAATTTATTAGGGTTTCCTTGGGAGAGACCCATGATAACTAGCATATCCTCAAACTCATTGCTAGATAATTCAAAATCATCTTCCCCATTTATAAAACCAAAAACTTCTATTAGAATATCAGGGGTAAGAAAAACCTGATGACCAGAGATTGATCCAGAGATGGAGGTTTGTTCTGGAAATGTTGCTGTGAAAACCCATTCTTTGATTTCCTGCACTAAAAGCTTGATCCTTAGGGTCATGAACTTTCTCAACTGAGGAGCCTCGAATAATTGAAGTATGTCTTTGAAGATTTGATCAGAATAGTTGAAAGAGTCGATGTCAATGTTGAATCCTGCATCAAACTTCATTCCAAAGAGGGTCTCCGCCGAAATCGCCATTACCTACAAGAACAAAAGATCAAGTGCAAGAAAACTGGAAAGCGCGGGATGGAGTTCGATGAAAGCCTAATTATAGGTTTTCAGAAGATGAAACGGCGAACTCCATCGGACGCAAAAGAAAAGCTTCGAACTCAGGTTGACGAAAAATTTCATGAAGAAATAAAAGCGTCGATCTCAATTTGAAGAGGGGGAAAACAGTTCGTCGTTCTCCGGTCGACGAAAAATTTTTTGAAGCAAAATCGTCGATCTTCGTTCGACGAAAACGTTTCTCAAAGAGATTTCATCGATCTCCATTCGACGAAAAATCTCAAGAAGAGTTCACAGATCGTCGATCTTTATTCGACGAACAAATTAAACCTTCTACATTAATCATACCGAACTGATTTAGGAAGAACAAATGTTTCTTTTCATCTAGTGTTTTGGTGAAGATGTCTACTCTTTGTAAATCGGTAGAGATAAAGATAAGGTTAATTTTATTTTTGTCCACACAATCTCTAATGAAATGATGTCTAATCTCTATATGCTTAATTCTACTATGAAGCACTAGATTTTGTGCAATTGAAATAACACTGGTATTATTACAAAAGATAGTTGAATTATTTAAGTTGAAACCATAATCCAGTAGTTGATTTTGAATCCACAATATCTGTGAGCAGGAATTACCAGCTGCCATGTACTCAGCTTTAAGAGTTGATGTTGACACAAATGTTTGTTTCTTGCAAAACCAGGACACAAGCCTATCACCAAGAAACTGATAAGTTCCTGATGTGCTTTTCATGTCAACTCTACATCCAGCATAGTCAGAATCTGAGAATCCAGTTAAGTCAAATTCTGACTCTATTAGATACCAAAGTCCTAGATTTGGACAACCCTTTTATATATCTCAAAATCCTTTTTAATAAAATTAGGTGAGATTCTTTGGGATTCACTTGAAACCTAGCACAAATACATGTAACAAACATGATATCAGGTCTACTTGCTGTAAGATACAATAAAGACCCAACAATAGCCCTATATGTTTTCTGATCAACTGGTTTTCTCTGTTCATCAGTATCAACTAAAACATTGGAGGGCATGAGTGTTTTCATTGTTGAGGCATCAGACATCCCAAATCTTTTAAGTAGCTCCTTAATATATTTGGATTGGGATATAAAGATACCATCAGGGAATTGCTTCACTTGGAGACCAAGAAAGTAGGATAGTTCACTCATGCTACTCATTTCAAACTTTGAATGCATCAGGTCAGAAAATCTTTTGCAAAGTTTGAAATTAATAGATCCAAATATTATGTCATCTACATAAATTTGAACTAGCAAATTTTTATCCTTATGATGTCTGAAAAACAAAGTTATATCTACAATGCCTCTAAAAAATTTATGCTCTGAAAGAAAACTAGTCAAGGTCTCATACCAAGCTCTTGGAGCTTGCTTTAGACCATAAAGGATTTTATGCAATTTAAAAATATAAGAGAGATGAGTTGAAGAAATAAAACTTGGTAGTTGTTCAACATATACTTTATCTTTGAGTTCTTCATTGAGAAATGCATTCTTGACATCCATTTGATAAACTTTGAATTTCTGATATGCTGCATAAGCAAGAAAAATTCTGATTATCTCTAGCCTTGCAACAGGAGCAAAGGTCTGGTCATAATCTATGCCTTCTTCCTGTGAATAATCTTGGGCTACCAATTTTGATTTGTTCCTCACAATTGATCCTTGAACATTAAACTTATTTCTGAATACTCATTTAGTTCCAATGACTGGGTAGTCTTTGGGTCTTGGAACTAAATGTCAAACTCTACACCTCTCAAATTGATTGAGCTCCTCTTGCATTGCAATAATCCAGTGGGGATCTTGCTTTGCATCTTTTATGGATTGAGGTTCAATCTGAGAAATGAAGCAAGCATGCATCAAATCTTGGTTGAGTTGATACCTTGTTTGCACATCAACTGATATGTCTCCAATCACTTGAGATATATGATGATCTCTAAGAGTGACAAGATCAGTGGGTAGAGTTGGTACATCAACAGCTAGTGGAATTAATTCCTTTTATGAAATTACATCTGCTGTTGTGGGTTCAATTGTTTCAATAATTTCTTCTTCACTGTCTTCATCAATCTGTGGAGAAGGATGTAATGTAAACTCTTGGGTAAGGTTTAAATCATCCAATTTCTCACACAGATAAGGTACCTGCAAGGAGTCTCTGGTAGAAGAATCAGTCTCCTTGTAAAACATGTTAGTCTCATCAAAAATTACATGTACAGATTCTTCTATATTTAATGTTGATTTGTTATAAACCCTATAAGCCTTGCTGACTTGGGAATATCCAAAAAAAAAAATTCTCTATAGCTTTGGCTTCAAACTTTCTAAGATATTTCTTGTCATTATTATGAATATAACATATACAACCAAATACTTTAAAATAGTTTATTTTAGGTTTCTTCCCTTTAAGTAATTCATAGGGGATCTTACCCTTAAGTTTATAAATTAGACTTCTATTCAGAACATAATTTGTTGTGTTTACTACCTCTGCCCAAAAGGATAGGGGCAAGAGAGCATCTGCAAGTAATGTCTCTGCAGATTCAATCAGGGTTCTATTTTTTCTTTCAGCTACCCCATTTTGTTGAGGAGTTCTAGGAGAAGAAAAACAATGTCTGATACCTTCCTTCTCATATAATTTTTGTATGAGAAGAGATTCAAACTCAGTGTCACGATCACTTCTGATCAATGCAATTTGAGTAGAGTACTCAATCTGTATGCTCTTAAGAAAGTATGTAAGAACTTTAAAGTTATCTGACTTGTTTTTCAGAAAGAAAACTCAAGTGAATCTAGAGAATCATCAACAATCACTAAGGTATATGACTTCCCTCTCAAGCTCTGTACTGCAATAGGTCCAAAAAGGTCTATATGTAGCAAGTACAAGATTTTGAGTGAATCACTTTTATTAATGGATTTAAAACTATTTTTAGTTTGTTTGCCTAAATGACAAGCCCTGCAGAGTCCTTCCTTCTTGTAGGGGTCAGAAGGTAGTCCTCTAACAAGATTGTCCTTAGATAATTTAGCTATTGTCCTAAGATTTACATGACCTAGTCTCCTATGTCATAATTCACACATAATTCACTAGTTTTACTAATCTGGTTAAATAAGCAAATTTCCGATTTAGCTGAATTGAAATTAATTAAGTATATGTTTCCTTGTCTAATACCAGTTAAACCAATTTTGCTTTTATCAGAAATAATAGAGCATAAGGACTTGTTAAAAGATACCTGATAACCTTCATCACATAGTTGACTTATGGATATGAGGTTATGTTTCAGTCCATTCACATAAGTTATCTTTTTGAATGTGACTGCTCCAATCTTGACATTTCCATATCCTTCTGTTTGTTCACAATTGGAGTCTCCAAAGATCACTTTGGGTCCAAGCTTTGCTTTAAAGTCACTTAGGTTGGTCTTTGAACCTGTCATGTGTTTTGAGCAACCACTATTCAAATACCACTGTTTTTTGTGGTAGGGTAGTTCTTCACCTGCATAAAAATAAGTTAGGTATTTTTGACCCAGGTTACCTTGGGTCCTTGATTTCTTTCAAAACAATAACTGGAAATATAAGAACAATCAGGTTGATCCTTATAACCTAATGAGTGATATCTCATAGGAGGGATTATCCATTGAGTAAAAGGATTAACAAGTTTTAGTTTCTGATTATTAGTTTGCTAAAAATTAAAATTTCTGTTTTGCAAATTTGAGTTCGACGAATTTAGTTGAGTTTGTCGATCTGAGTTCGACAAAAAGTACTGATTTCGTCAATCTCGATTCACAGAATGATAATGCTCATTTTCTGCGTTCCACGATCGTCGATCTCTGTTCGACGAAACAAATTGATTTCGTCGAGCACCCTTTGTTGAGTAATCATACCCAAATTCTGGGTTCAGAGTTCGTCGATCGCCGTTCGATGCATAATACTGATTTCGTCGATCTCGGTTCGACTAATTTTGTTGAACATTATTTTTATGAGATTTTTTATTTTTCTTTGATTTATTCTTTGGTAAGATTTCAGTATTTTTATTTGTAAATTGTAAAACTTCTTTTCTTTTTTTCTTTTGCAGAAATGAAATTCATGGGTTTAGATAATATATTTTTCTCAAAAATATAAGAGTGACTTGATGAAGCACCCAAACCTAGTTTGCTATTTAATCTAACATTCACTGTGCTTGTGATGTCCATCAATTTGATACTTCTCTCATTAAAGGATTCTTCAAATATTTTAGTCTCATTTAGCTTACTTTCTAAAGATAATATTTGTTCTCAAGCACTTTTTAAGTCTTCTTTAAGTTTTAAATTTTCTGAAGAAAAATTATTATCAAGTTCAATTAATTTTTCTCAGAGAAGTTTGATTTTCTTCTCAGATTTAATTAAATCCTTACATAATAATTTAAAGTCTAATTTGAATTGATCAGAAGTAAAATCAAAGGTAGAGATTTCCTGGTCTTTCTCTGATTCTGATTCTAACTCAAAGTTGCTGCATGATGCATTGATTGCCATCAGACAGATCTTTTTAGCTTTTGCTTCTTCTTCATCCTCACTAGAGCTAGATGAAGAGTCTGAATCTGAGTCACTCCATGTCTCAACTACAAATCCTCTCTCTTTCTTCCTGTATTTGTTGGAAGAGGATTTGTTGGAGTGCTTTCTGGAGTCTATCTCCTTTTTTTTTCTTTCTTCTTCTCAGGACATTCTAGCAATGTGTTCAGGTTTCCTGCATCCATAACAAACAATTTCTTAAGTGGGGGTTTTGTCATACCTGAGTTTTTCTTCATTTCTGGAAGACCTTCTCCTGAAATCCTTCTTAGCCATTTTGTAGAATCTTTTGGCCATGAAGACTCATGAGGTCTTCATTTGCTTGGAAGAGATTCTTCTTCATCTGTAGCCTGAAAAGCTATGCTTTTCTCTTTTCGTACTGAAGGTGAAGCCACTTGTTCAGCTTCCCTTGTCTTGATAAGCTGCTCATAAGACTTGAGCTTTCCCAACAAGGTCTCTGTTGAGATCTCATTCAAGCTTCTGGCTTCCTTGAGTTGGCCAGATCCTAGAGTCTCATGTGCTAGGGAAGCACATAAAGATCTTGTCATTGACTTCTGTCAATGAGATGTCCTTCTCTAGGGGTTTCAGCTCATTGATGATGAGTCTGAGTCTGGTGTACAACATCTCAGCAACTGATTCAGATTCACCCTTCTTGAAATTCTCATATTGAGAAATCAAGTGGGATCTTCTGTCCTTTCTCTCATCTTGCAGATCCTGCAACCATCCCATTTAGGGAATCCCAGATATCCTTGGCTGAAGTGCATTCAACAACTTTTTGGAATATATCATCAGACATAGTTTGAGCAAGGATGTTCATTGCTTTGGCATCTGCAACTTTCAGCTTCTTCTGAGCCTCTGTCCACTCAGGTGGTGGAACAGCACTGGTGCTTAAAGTGGCTGTTGCAGATGGAGTAGGGGGACCTGACAAAATAGAATTGTAGATGTCTTCATCAATGGAATTCATATAAAGTTTTAATTCTTGCCTTCCAAAGTGGAAACTTACTTAAGTTGCACACTGGAGGTCTAGTGCTTGAAAAGTCCTTATTTTGTGCCATGATAGAAAATCTAGATAAGAATAAGATCTTATCAGAACTTTTGGTTCAGGTGTTATCATGTACAACCAAGAAACGACCTTCTGATATCAATTGAAAGTGAGAGATAGGATCTTATGATTACTCTTAGAGGGGAGGGGGGGTGAATAGAGTATTAAAATGATTTATTGGTTTTTATAGCGGATTAAAATAAAGTGATATATATAAGTATAAAGAGAAATATCACAGCACACAAGCACAAAAATAATCAACATATACGACACAAGAATTATAGTGGTTCCCCAATAAATCTGGGTACATCCACTCTTCTACCACCCTGGTAAGAATCCACTACAGGTTTTTGATCAGGTGCCCTGCCACCACAGGTTTTTGCTCAGGTGCCTTGTCACCACAAAATCTATTTTTCTAAGGGAGATCTATCAACCCTTTGAGCTTTTGATCAGATGTCCAAAAACCAATCTAAGTCTTTTGATCAGGAGACTTAACAACCAAAAGTCTAACTTTTGAAGGGAGTTAAAACCCTGTACACAGTTGGATGAAATAAACAAAAAAGTTGAAGTTGCTCTTCTCTATCAATAATCTGAGAGAAGACTAGTGGATCTGATGTCATCAAAGCTCCCCCTGAGTTGTATGACTCTGATCAGGAATGGAAGCTTTGCTTCAGGGTGTAGGCCTTCAAATGATGTTGCTCTTCAAGCTTTTAGACTGATTTTGATTGTTTGTCTTTGGAAAGCCTGAAGCAGATGATGAAAAACTCTGAGTGTATGAAAGTTGTATTGTTCTTCACTGTCTGCTAATACTTTTTCACTGAATCACTTCTCTTGTGATTGATATTTCTGATCTGTGTATATCTATCTATATTATCCTTCTTGAAGGAAAATCACTTTATATATTTTAAAATTCAAGACCATTTGAATTTTAAAATGTTTCCTGAAATCCTCTGCAAAAATTCTGGAATCCTGAACGGTTAATTTTTGTCTTGAATGTATTTCCCTAACTGTCCCAATAAATATGGTAGAGTAATAACTCTGTGAAAACTATAATTAATGTTACCCGGAACGACTATATTCTTGATAATATTGAGCATTATTATCAGAGCATTACTGTCTTAATATAATAGAATTTGAAATCAAACTGGTATAGTCGAACTGAGAAACTGCAGAGAAGAATAGTCGAACAGAATCTGGAAAGAGTTAGTCGAACTCAGCAATGATTTCGTCGACCTGAACTCCAAGTTCGTCGAGCTAAGAATTCTCCTTCGTCGAGCTGAGCTCCAAGATCGCCGAACTGAAAATATACTTGCCAATCTGAGCTTCCAAGTTCGTCGAACTGAGATAGTCCTTCGTCGAGATGAACTTCTGATATGAGATCATAGTTCATCGATCTCAGCTAGACTTTCGTCGAGCTCAACTCAGAGAAGGAACTCTGAGTTCATCGATCTGAGATCGACGATCGTCGATCTGAGTTCAGCTATCGTCGAACGACTTTCTTGCAATCAATTTAACTGTTTTTCCTTTGAAGTCTTATGTCACTAAGGTCTTCTGAAGGGTACTGACAGTCTAAATAGGTGGTGCTGACTTTGACCCTGGAAATAACCTTTGACCATAGATTATACATGTTGGGTCATTCTAAGCAATTCTAATAGTAGTCCTTGCCTAAATCCAAACTGGGGTTCCAACAAAACCAGTTCTCATAGATGATCAATGGATGTCTATAAGGAAGACCTTTAGACTGTAGCGATGAGGTCTCACCACTAACTCAGAAACTGAATGTCACTTCCCCTCTCATTACCTGGTGTCCGTCAATGACCATCTCATCAAAAAACTCAACGGCGTATTTCGAAAACCAACAAGCGAGCGGCCACTCCTACAACTATATCAAGCATTGAACAATGCATTGATGTATCTCCATGCATTGATTTTCAATCAAGCTCAAACAATGCATTTTTAGCTAGTTAGGAGAAATTAAGCTTAAACAAGGTGGACACTTAAAGAATCAATCAAACTCATCAAAATCACAATTGCAAAATATGATGGGCCCTGACCAGAAGTAATGTCTGAAAGAAATAGCTGATTTATTATTACAATTATTTGTGAATCTCCTGATTAAAATCATGTACAATTACCATGAAAGCCCCTCTCCTGTAGGTAATTCACAGAGAAGGAAGCCGGGGCCTTGAGAATTATGTCATATTGTCACACAATATTACAGAAATTTATCCTCCATACATTTTATTGCCTTGACCCAATATACTATGGATGTGTTTATCTGCAGCTGTAGTAAATTTACAGGGAGTAACAGCCTACCACACTCCCAAGCATGCTTCAGTTGAAGGTGGCTTTGCCTGAAGCTTAGCCTGCTGCTGGGACCAGTGAGCATGGGCGTTGAGAACCCGGTTGAGTAGCTCTTGAGGGACTGGTTCCCCCCTTCTCTGTTGAGGGGAGATTCTGGCCGTGTGCACCAATGTCTTCCACTTATCCTACAAATGACCGCCACTATAAGATCAATAAATGCTACAGTTGATTTCACGAGCGAAATATTTGTGAAAAATCTGAAAACAAGGAGAGTACAAGGTTTATGTTGAGTTGGGAGAGGGAGATTTGGATACCCGACATTGTGGTTCAAAATTGTTAGACATATTGTAAATTATGAGTAGTGTTAGCTTAGAATCATCTCGGGTGTTAGAATCACCCTCCCTTTTACAATATATGTATTACCATTGTTTCAATTGTGAATACAAAAATTTATTCTTCCTATCATGGTTTCAAAGCCAAAACCGTAGCGTGCTCTTGCTTCCGCTGTCTTTCGTCGATCTTCGACTTTCGCCAGTCAAATGTTGTTCGTGGATGACAATTCTACTCCATCCTACAGCCACCTCGACATCTGATAGCTTTTCTGCCGCTGCCGAGCTCCCTCGACGAAGTCCCGACCGCCCTCACCGACACTATTTCCATCATCTTCCGTCGCAGGGCCCGACATTCCAGCAAAGGCGCGCCCCCTTTCTGTCGGATCTTCTACTTTCGCCGTTCTGACGATCCCACGCTCCCGCCTTCATCTGATCGAGATTCCGTCTGCTCCCCCTTTTCGTTCTGACGCAAGAAGATCCCGTCTGCTCCGCCTGATCGAGGAACTGCCTATGCTCCCGCCTTTGTCTCCTGCGATCCCGCAATCCCAACGCTCCTGCCGGCCCTGCTCTGTCGCTACCTTCTGTGGTTGCTACTGCTGCCTGCTTCTCAACTGTCGGACCGCTGCTGCCTGCTGATTCTCCGCTGCCGCCTGCTGATTTCCTGCCTCCCTCCGAGCTCATTCGTTGTCTCCGACTTCCGGACTTCTGCCGATAACTTTCTTTTTTGTTGGATCTTTGCAGATCTTGGACTTTCTGACCCCGCTAGTCTCGTCGAGCCCGTCTGCTGCTCCTGCAGCCCGTCGGATCCCGCAGTCCTCCGTTTTGATTCGATGGCGTCACCTCCCTCCTCTTCCGCCTTCCTCCGGAAGGTCTTGGCGATTGTTGTGGGGACTCATCCTCCTGCGCCCTCTACTGCTTAGTCTGGTGCCCCTCGTCACCAGTCGGTCCGCTGTCACTACTGTCAGTGTCTTGGACACATCCAATCTGAGTGTTGCAAGTTTTAGAGGGCTCATCAGTCTGGTCGGCAGCGTGCTCCTGGTGTTTCTTCCGCTCACTTTTCGGCTCCCACAGAAGTCTTCTCTCGGTATCTGAGCTTGTGCAGGTTATTTCCCAGCAGTTCGTCCAACAATTTTCACTGGTCCGCTCTCCTGCCTCTGTCTCTCAATCGGCTGCCTCCGCCCCTGCAGGTATCTCCACCTCCGACTGGTTGCCTGACTCTGGAGTGTCCTTTCACATGACCTTATGATGTTACATACCTTTTGTCCTGTCAGCCCACCTCCCCTGCCCTTAGTATCATGGTAGCAGATGACATCATTCACCCCATTACCAGTCGTGGCCTCCTTCATACCACCCATTTTCATATTCCTGATGTTGCCTATATACCTAAGTTATCCATGAACCTTATATCCGTCAGCCAGCTCACATCTCCATGGTTGCCTGGTTACTTTTGATGAGTCTACATGCCGTGTGCAGGATCGTCTGATTGGGACACTCCTTGGAGCTGGTCGTCGTCGTTGTGCAGTGTACGTCCTAGATCGTCTCCACCTTCCATCCACTTCACTGTCACCTGCAAGCTTCTTCCCTTTGTCTTCCTTCAGTGAGTTTCTCTAGGTGGCACCACCGTCTTGGTCATTCCTGTGGTTCACGTTTAGCTTCTCTCATTAGTCATGGTTTCCTTGGTCGTGTTTCTATTGATTGGTCTCACTCATGTTCGGGTTGTAAGTTCGGTAAACAACCACAACTCCTGTATTCGTCTAGTGAGTCTAAGTCTCATCGTTCCATTGATTTAGTTCATTCTTGATGTCTGAGGACCCACACCTTTTGTATCCAAGGGAGGACACCGGTACTGTTCTTTTCGTTGATGACTACTCTCGTTATTGTTGGGTCTATTTTATGCATTCTCGATCTAAATTTTTCCAGATCTATGCTACTTTTTCTGCTATGGTGCGCACATAGTTTTCTTCTTCCATACACATTTTCTGTTCTGACTCAGGGGGGTATCACTCATGCTTTTCGAGATCTACTAGCTACCCACGACACTCTCCCTCAGCTTGCTTGTACCCGGTGCACACGCTCAGAATGACACCACTGAAAGGAAACATCGTCATATTATTGAGACAGCTCACACCCTTCTTATCTTCTCTCACGTTCCTTCTCACTTCTGGGTTGAGGCTGTTTTCACTGTTGTCTATCTTGTTAATCTGCAACCCTCCACTTTCCTTCAGGGTCAGTGTCCTAGTGAGTGTTTGTACTCTCGACCCCCCACGTTACACTCATCTTCGTGTTTTTGGTTGTCGATGTTATGTTCTACTCTCTCCACGCGAGTGTACTAAGCTCTCTGTTCAGTCTATTCCTTGTGCCTTTCTTGGGTACAACACTGAACACAAGGGCTATCGATGTTATGACTCTGTTGCACGTCGACTTCGCATCTCACGTGATGTCCACTTTTGATGAGTCTCACACTTTCTTCGTGTCCTCTGTTTCCTCGACCTTGCACTCCTTTCAACGTTTAGTCTTTCCAACGTGCAGTTTTTCCCTCTTCCCATCTCTTCGTCTCATGTATCCTCCCCTTTAGTATGCCCACCTAGTCTTCCCTTGTCACAAATTACTCTGTAACCTCCTTCTCCCTTGCCGCAGTCTACTTCGTCTCCTCCTCTTTCCTTGCCGTAGTCTACTTCGTCACCTCCTCACTCCTTTCCTCCGTCACACACTTCTCCTTCTGATGAGCTGTCCATTTGGGACCGTGTCTCTCCTCTTCCTTATCACTATACTCGTTGTCCTCTTCCTATTTCCTCGCCTCCAGTGCCCCCAAACTCAGTGCCTACCTCCTCCAGCGAGTGTCATGTGGATGATCCTCTTGTGCGCCGCAACCCACCTAGTGAGAGGCGTCCTCCCGACCGCCTTAGCATTGCTACCCTACCGCTAGACCTACCTGGTCTTCCTACTACTGTCTGCAGTACTTCAGATCCGACTTCCTGTCGTGAGGCTGCACAGATACCTAAGTGGTAGGTTGTTATTTCTGTTGAGTTGGAGGCGCTTAGCACACTCGCATATGAGAGTTTGTTCCTCTTCCACCTGGTGTTGTTCCCAGTAATTGCAAGTGAGTCTTTAAGGTCAAGACTCGCTCTGATAGTTCTGTGGAGAGGTACAAGACACTGCTAGTTGCTCGTGGTTTTTAGCAGGAGCAGGGGAGAGACTATGACGAGACTTTTGCTTTAGTTGCTCACATAACTACAATCCAGACTCTTATTGTTGTTGCTGTTGTTCGCCACTGGTCTCTATCACAGCTCGATGTGAAGAATGCAGTGATCTTCAGTAGAAGGGATACATGCTTTCTCCTCCGGGTCTATCCTCTCCTCCAGGCCTTGTCTGTCGTTGAGGCGAGCTCTTTATGGGCTCAAGCAAGCGCCTCGCACATGGTTTGCATGTTTCAGTTCAGCCATTACAACCGCCGGGTTCCAGCCATGTCCACATGATCTAGCTCTGTCTGTGCACTCCTCCTGTGGTCAGACCCTTTTGTTACTGTACGTGGATGATATGATTATTATTGGTGATGATCCTTCTCATGTGCCCTTCGTCAAACATCACATTCAGCAGCAGTTTCAGATGACTGACATTGGACAGCTGAGCTACTTCTTGGGTCTTGAGGTCAGCTCTACAGAACGCGGGTTTCAGCTCTCAACAGCGCTACACATCAGATCTCCTTGCTTGGGGTGCTCTCTCTGACTCCCGCACAGTGGACGCCCTTATGGAGCTCCACCTTCAGCTACGTCCAGATGATGGAGTTCCACTCTCTGATCCTACTCGATACCGCCACCTCGTGGGGAGTCTCGTCTATCTCACCATTAATCGGCCTGACATTGCACATGTTCATGTGCTGAGCCAATTCATTAGTGCGCCCACATCTGTACATTATGGTCATCTGTTGCGACTCCTGCGCTATCACCGGGCAGCGACCTCTGATGGTCTCTTCTTCTCTAACAGTGGTTCTCTACAACTACGTGTTTACTCCAACTCCACCTAAGCTAGTGATCCAGTTGATCGTCGCTCTGTCACTGGTTTCTGTATGTTCTTGGGTTCTTCACTTATTGTATGGAAGTCCAAGAATTAGACTGGTGTTCCTCGTTTCAGTACTGAGGCTGAGCTTCAAGTCATGACTACCACCGCTGAGGATATTATTTAGCACTGTTGGCTTCTTGAGGATCATGGTGTCTTTCTCCAGATCTCACTCCTCTCTACTGTGATAATACCGGTGTCATTCAGATTACTCTAAACCCGATGAAGCATTCTCTCTCCAAGCATATTGATACGATCTAGCAAGAAGTAGAGAGGAAAAAGGAGAAACTAGAGGGGAAGAAGAAGAGACTAGGGTTAGGGTTTGAGAGTAGAGGAGGAGAATACCTGATAGTTCATGAATGATCATCCCAAGCATCCCCGGGCTATAAATACCCGGGGAAAGAGGGGGCCGGCCGGCCCCCTCAAGTGGGGCTGAACCGGAGTGGTTCAGCCCCTATCCCGGCCGGTTTATTGTGTGGGGGCTGAACCGGATGGTTCAGCCCCGTTGTCTTGAGCGCACTCCTTGATCCGTCGTGAGTACTTATGTCCCGAGAACCCAAGCGGGTGTGGGGGCATAACATTCCCCTCCCCATCAAGCACCAGCTTGTCCTCAAGGTGGAAGTCTGGAAACCGCTCTCGGAACTCTAGCAAGTCAACCCAGGAGTTGTGAGCTGCATCCATCTGTTGCCATTTGACAAGCACTGCTGGTCGGTATTCCGTGCCCGACTTCTTCCACTTGGTGAGCAAAATAGTTTCGGGGGATGGCCGCAACTCACCCGTGCTGGTTGCCTCGGGTAGGAAAGGGCTGGCCTGAACGGAAGCCCCGAGCTTTTTCTTTAAAACAGAGACATGGAATGTCGGGTGGATGCGAGACCCCGCCGGAAGATCCAAGGTATATGCGACAGGGCCCACCCGGCGTAGGATGCGAAATGGCCCGTAGTAACGGGGGGCGAGTTTCTGATTGACCCGCCGAGAGACAGACAGCTGGCGGTAAGGTTGGAGCTTGAGGAAAACCTCATCGCCCACTGCGAATTCCCGTTCAGTGCGGTGTTTGTCCGCCTGCGCCTTCATGCGGTCCTGAGCGACCCGCAGATTGTCCCGAAGTACGGCTAAGGTGCGATCCCGGTCCTGAAGTGTCCGTTCCACGGCTGGAAGAGCGGTGCTGGCGGGTTCATAAGAACTCAAAGTAGGGGGAGGACGGTCGTACACCACCTCGAATGGGGTGAGCTTGCTAGCCGTGTGGAAAGACGTGTTGTAGCAGTACTCCGCCCAATGCAACCAACGGGTCCACGTGCGCGGCTCATCCATCACAAAACACCGCAAGTAAGTCTCCACCCCCCTGTTGAGGACCTCCGTCTGTCCGTCTGTCTGAGGATGATGGGCGGTGCTCATGCGTAGCGTGGTACCCTGTAGCCGAAAGAGTTCCTTCCAAAAACTGCTGATAAAAACCGGATCTCTGTCGGAAATGATGGAGCGCGGAAGTCCATGGAGGCGCACAATCTCCCGCGCAAATAACTCTGCAACTGTCTCCCCGGTGTACGGATGGCTCAAAGGCAGGAAGTGACCATACTTGGAGAGCTTGTCTACCACCACCAGAATGACGGTCTTGCCGTGGGACTTGGGCAGTCCGTCAATGAAGTCCATGGAGATGGTGTCCCAAACGTGGTGCGGAATCTCTAGCGGAGTGAGGAGCCCGGCTGGTGATGTGGTCTCGTACTTCTGGCGCTGGCAAACCTCACACTCCCGCACAAATTGCTGCACATCTCGCCGCATTCCCTTCCAGAAAACATTGGCCCTGAGCCGTTGAAGAGTCCGCAGGATTCCCCCGTGGCCGCCGGTGGGAGAGGCATGAAACTCCTGCATCATCGTTGTCCGCCACGGCGACGCGGATGGAATGACCACTCTGCCCTGAAAGTAAAGCCGCTGGCCCTGAAGATGATAGCCCGGCTCCGTCGCCTTACCCTGCTGTAGCGCCTCAACAATGTTGCATAACTCGGGGTCCTGGAGTACCTCTGCCTGTATCTCGTCCAAGGTGGTGACGACCGGTCCCGACACGAGAGAGAGAGAGCTCTCAGGTAGGCGGGAGAGGGCGTCCGCAACCACATTATCTCGGCCCCGTCGGTACACAATCTCGTAGTCATACCCCATCAGTTTGGTTAACCACTTCTGCTGCAATGGGGACGCTAAACGCTGCTCGAGGAAGTGCTTCAGACTCTGATGGTCGGTACAGACCTGGAAGTGCTGTCCCAAAAGATAGGGCCGCCACATTTCGACTGCATGGATAATGGCCAACATCTCTTTCTCGTACGTCGAAAGTCCCAACGTTCGAGGGGCCAAGGCCTTGCTGAAGTATGCGAGCGGCCGACCCTCCTGCATCAGAACTGCCCCGAGGCCGACGCCAGACGCGTCAGTCTCAACCACAAACTCTTTAGCGAAATCCGGCAGTGCTAACACCGGTGTAGTAGTCATGGCCTGTTTCAAGGCCCGGAAGGCCTCATCTGCTTCGGTGCTCCACTGGAAGGCATCCTTCTGTAACAGTTGGGTAAGAGGTCGAGCGATCTTGCCGTAGTCCTTCACAAAACGGCGGTAGTATCCCGTCAAGCCGAGGAAGCCACGCAAGGCTCGCACTGTCGTGGGCTGGGGCCAAGACACCATACTAGCAATCTTCTGTGGGTCGGCCTGGACCCCACGGGCGGACACTAGGTGCCCCAGGTACTCGACCTCGCTCTGCCCGAACGAGCACTTGGACCGTTTGGCGTATAGGCGGTGCTCCCGCAGTGTGGCGAGGACATGTCGCACGTGCTCCAAATGGTCGTCCCAAGTCCTGCTATAGATTAGTATATCATCAAAAAATACCAGGACATACCGGCGCAGAAGTGGTCGGAAGATCTCGTTCATCACAGCCTGGAAGGTGGAGGGGGCGTTGGCCAACCCGAACGGCATCACCAAGAACTCATAGTGCCCGTCGTGGGTGCGGAACACCGTTTTATGGACATCCTCTTCCTTCATGCGAATTTGATGGTAACCGGACCGAAGGTCCAGTTTGGTGAAAAGACTTGCGCCGTGCAACTCATCCAGCAGCTCTTCAATCATGGGAATGGGAAACTTGTCCTTGATGGTGGAGCTATTCAGCCCCCGGTAGTCGACGCAGAATCGCCAGGAACCGTCCTTTTTCTTGACCAATATGATCGGAGAAGAGAACGCGCTGGTGCTGGGCCGAATGATGCCCGTTGCCAGCATCTCCCGTACGCTGCGTTCGATCTCTGCCTTCTGAACGTGCGGGTAGCGGTAGGGGCGGATATTGGTAGGGTCCACCCCCGTCTTCAGCTGTATCTGGTGATCCCGGAAGCGCGACGGAGGAAGAGTGTGTGGCTCCTGGAAGACATCCTCGAACTGTGCTAAAAGAAGCTGCAACTGGTCCGACTCCACCTGTGTTTCGGGTCCCTCAGCCGTCACCCCGAGTATCATGGCCATCATACTCCCCTGCTCCTCCAGTCTCAGCAGACTTCGTAGTGAGATCTCCTTGAGGGGGGAGGATCGTATACCGTGTAAGCAGTAATCGGTCCCCTGCTGCGTGAACTCTAGTGTCATGCGGTCCCAGTCCGTAGTCACCCGTCGTAGTTGGCGGAGCCACTGTACCCCAAGGACCATATCGGACCCCTTAATCGACAGGAGGTAGACATCGGTGCTACACACATATCCCGTAAGATGTATCTCCACTCCCTTCAGTGCCCCTTCGCACCGCAGCTTGCTACCATCCGCGACCATGACCTGGAAAGCCGCATTCTTGTCTACTGGGTGCCCTGCCCTCAGTGCCACCTCCGGGTTGATGAAATTGTGGGTGCTCCCACTATCAATGAGGATGGTTACCCTTTGTTTGCCAATCCTGCCCTTGATCCGCATAGTGAGGGGGGCCATACACCCCTCCATGGCCTGAATCGAGACTCCAAACTCCGCCAAGTCCAACTCCTCCTCGTCCTCGATGCCCGGGGTGTCCTCCTCCTCATCCTCCTCGCGCAGCATGAAGACTTGCACTTTTTGGCAGCGATGCCCTGGGGCGTATTTCTCATCGCAGTTGAAGCACAATCCCTTCTCCTTTCTGGCCTGTAGCTCAGGCCAGGTGAGTCGCGTCACTGTCGGTCGAGCCGCCGGTGCCTGCTCCCTTCTACCTGCCGCTGGGATGGGTGGGGCTCTTGGTGGAGCCCGATTCTTCTGTCGGTTGAAGCGCTCCTCCTGTATGCGCGCCAGACTGATGGCATGACTAAGACTGCGCGGCATGTACGCATGGACCTCATCCCTCAAATGATCCCGCAGGCCGGATATGAAGCAACTGAGGAGCGTCTTCTCCTCCCAATTGACCCGGTTTGCTAGCTTCTCAAAGTCCGCTCGGTACTCCATCACTGTACCCTGCTGACGAAGCTTCTGTAGCGTGGCCTCCACATCCTCGTATTCCAACGGCCCAAAACGTGCCACGAACCCTTCCACAAAGTTGGCCCATGTTGCGTATCCGTAGGCCCGTATGAACCACTGAGCCCACTGGTATGCGTCGTCTTCCAGATGGAAGGACGCCAACTGCACCCACTGGTCATCTGGAATCTCCTGATAAGTGAAAAACAGCTCAGCCTTTTGCACCCATTCCAACGCATCCCCGCCGCGGAATTTAGGGAAATTCATGCGAGTTCTCTTCGGAGGCATGTAGGGTCGTTGATGCATGTCGCCGTGTCTCCCGTTAAACTCCGGTCCCTGTGGTGGTCGGCCGTAATGGTCATGGAAGTTCGCTCCCCCTTGGCCGCCGCCCCATTGCTGTCCTCCGCCTTGAAATCCTTGTCGGGGAGGCTGTTCGTGCCATGTTTCGCCGTTGCCGAACCTCATCGGCCCTCCCACGTGCTGTGGCGTCGGTAGGAGGCCCATTCTTCCTCCGAAATTGGCGTTGACAGCCCCCTGTGGTCGCAAGGGCACTGCTGGAGCCTCGCGGGTCCGCCAGGGCTCTGCCGCGGCCCTCTCCTGGGCGGCGGAAGGACCGCCTGGTCCGCTTCCAGCCGGCACGCCCGGATGCGGCAGATGCTGGGCGGCCCAGGTCGGCGGGTGTCGGGGGAGATAGCTGCCCCCTGGGCGGCTGTAGTCAGCGCCCCCCGACGCCCCTGTCCAGCCCGCCTGGCTGGGCGGCGCTCCGGTCCAGGCGGGGGCCGATCCGATGCCCGCGGGCTCCGTGCGGCTCGGATCGGTCCCGATCCCGCCCTGGAACAGGTTTCCGGAGCCGGCTGCCCCTCCATTGGTTGCCGGTTGGCCATTTTGCGACGCTTCCGCCTCCGAATCGCTGCCCGGAACCGCTTTTCCCTTCAACGACTGCATCAACAGCGCCTTGATCTCCTCCATGCGTCCATCCATGCGTTCTTCCATGCTCTTTGTGGACGTGTTCAAGCGAGCTTCCATTGCCGTCACCGAATCCGCCAACCCTACGTAGTTCTCCTCTAGGGTTGCCAATCGTGACGCTTCCGCCTCCGAGCGAGTCACCATGGTCGCAGGAAAGTTGCTCTGATACCAAATGATACGATCTAGCAAGAAGTAGAGAGGAAAAAGGAGAAACTAGAGGGGAAGAAGAAGAGACTAGGGTTAGGGTTTGAGAGTAGAGGAGGAGAATACCTGATAGTTCATGAATGATCATCCCAAGCATCCCCGGGCTATAAATACCCGGGGAAAGAGGGGGCCGGCCGGCCCCCTCAAGTGGGGCTGAACCGGAGTGGTTCAGCCCCTATCCCGGCCGGTTTATTGTGTGGGGGCTGAACCGGATGGTTCAGCCCCGTTGTCTTGAGCGCGCTCCTTGATCCGTCGTGAGTACTTATGTCCCGAGAACCCAAGCGGGTGTGGGGGCATAACACATATCGGGGTGGATGCTTTCTTACTGAGTGAGCACTATGGTCGAGGCACTCTTGCCCCTTCCTTTATTCCTTCCGAGCAACAGATTGCAGATTTGATGACAAAGTCGCAGACGAGGACCCAACATGCCTATCTACTGTTCAAACTCTCGGTGTATGATCCCCCGTGAGTTGGTGTGTGTGTGTGTGTTAGACATGTTGTATATTATGAGCAGTAGTGTTAGCTTAGAATCTCCTCAGGTGTTAGGATCACCCTCCCTTGTATAATATATGTATTACCATTGTTTCAATTATGAATACAAAATCTATTCTTCCTAATAAAAACCAGGTGCTCTAATACTTTGAGCTATAGGTGGACCATGTTGGGAGTGAAGCAGAATAATTCCCCGGGATAGTCGAAAATACAAGGAAATAAATGTGAAAACTCGGCAATATTTTATGATAACAATATTGTCACTACTCAAATAAGGAGAAAATATAACACGTCTGATAAATACCGCAAATGAAGATAACAATACAATCTACGGAGAATATAAAACTTTGACTGCAATCTGCATAGCAAATGCACAAGGTTTGCCCGACAACCTTCGATGTCGATCCACAACGACCAACTGCTACCAACCCAAGAGGAACATTGTCAAGAACCTGAGGTCAACTGCAATCACACACGCCTTCAAAACCAAACTCGCACCTTTTCACCTCTAGCTCTGGCGATTATTTCGCAATTCTCCCTATTTCTCTTCCATGGTAACTTCACATTTTATAACCTTTATTTTTAATCCTCACGCAGGGTGCATGCTTGCCCCAAAGTCAAGGAATAACCACTTTTTGATTTTTTTTATAGAGAACTTTTGATTATTTTAATCAAAAGTTTCCAATCTTTTGATTTAAAAAATAATCAAAATAAAACAAGAACTTGGTGGATCACATGGGACTGTGGGAGGTGGCTAATGAGGTTAGAAATTTCAAACCAACATAACAATTCACCACCTTAGTTAAATTTTAAACACCACCACCACATTCTGCACAAAAGTATCATCTGCACAAAGCACTGTTTACACGAAGCACCACCTCACTGGCCGAGGTGTCAGTTGACCTGCTCTAGTCGACTCCATCCCGCACCGGCTCAACCCAAAAAAGTTGAAGCAACCGAATCGTGGAAATTGACTCGTCGAACCGGAGTCCTGAGAAGGCGATCCACTGCACTACCATGATTAAATCATGAGCTCACCACCTCGCACTGCAGTCCTCATCAGCCAATATAGCCCACCGCACTATACAACTCACATGAGCACGGTGTGACCTCACATCGCCGTTAGAAAACCTGGATTGATCTAGTCTAACGGTTAATGAGACACTCATGGGATAACATTCATCTTAAGTACACTAATTTAAGGTTTTCCATGCAACTGAACTCAGTATTTTATCCTAAATGTATCTTACACTTTAGATTGATTCTAACCATAGATTAAGTTCTTATTTTAGTATCTGACTCTATACCCCGCAATGATAACTTCTTAATCATTTGATTCGAGATTTTGATTGGACAATATCAAATTCTCAATTACATTAACATATTCCTTCGTTGTTGGTCTATTTTGATTTAACAGTATGAACTTGTATCTATCAAATACGTATACTGACATAATTAAATCATGAATTATTCAATCTGATATGTTTAACTAAAAGGAGTCGAATTTCTTACAGTATTGCGGCGCTCATACATAAGACGCAGCGGCATCATTGAACTCCTAATTTTTTTTATTGATCTAGCGTTGAACAGTACAATCACTCGTAGTCTGAAATTTATCACACACCATAATCAATTAGTTTGGCATCCTACTATAAAAATTATTCTTAAAATGACAAGGACATATTTAAGAAATATCTAGAAAGGGATTGTTACCTTGCTCCAAAACAACAGAACCCTACACCGCAACCAAACAATTTGGAAAGGAAGGAGTTGAGAGTTTCGATTCTCCAAACAACAACGGTTCGCAGATTAAGGCTGGAAGAGTATCACCCTGGCGGAGATCTGGGGTAAGGAAAGTGAGTCGGCACCTTAAGATGGCCTGGAAGAAGCCTACAAACCCTCTGCTGGGAGAAAAATATGGGAGGTGAGGGGTCGGTTCACACTTACCTGCAAGGAACAGAAGGTTTCTGCCAAGGGGGAAGAACTCCAGCGGTTCGAAACTATCCCATGAGAAATCGACAAGCCTTCTTGAGTGGAGAGGAGGCGTCGACGAAGTTTTCTGACGGGATCGTCACCGTCTGAACCTGGAGTGGCCGCCAAAATCGCACAGTGCGAGAGCAGCGCCGACTGGGATTGGGAGGGAGAAAACGGGGCTGTCCTAACTTCTACTCTATCGAACCGTGGGGGGGATTAGAGGATGCTTTCTGAGCAGTTACGGGAATTTGAAGAAGGTGAGAGGCTAGGGCGTCGGTTAAAGGAGTCGTGTGGCCACATTGACGGAATTAAATGACGCTGGCTTGAGTTGAACCAGAGAGAGGGGTTCGTGGTGGTGGTGGGGGGGGGGGATTTAATTCTATTATTACTATTATTATTTGTTATTATTACCACTAAGAAGCATTAATTAAAATGAAAAGATACCTCCAAATTCCGCCGACTCGATTAGATTTGCTCGCGATCGACCCCTGAGATTAAAATTAAACGCGATGTCAAAATTTAGGGCATTACATTTTTGACCTAATCTGAAATTCTTCGGCGTTTCTTTGTTCTCTGATTTCATTATGTCTATCATAACTCGCTGGATCTACCCGGGTTGGGCACAATCATACGACGTCTCATATTACCACGATTCATCTTGATACAATAAATTACTTATCCTGGTCTCGATCTACTGTATTGGCCTTTAAGAGTCGTCGTTTGTTTGGCAATGTTAACGGGACTATTAAGAAGCCAGAGAAGACTGCATCTACGTGAGCACAATGGGAATCAGAGAAATCTTTGATTATGTCATGGTTTATTTATTCCATGCATGAGGCTATTGCATGGAATTACCTATTTTTGGATACCACTGCGGATATTTGAAATTGTGCCGAATCTATATATTCCCAGAAAGAAAACACTGTTCAGATCTTTTAGCTATGAAAGAAGATCTTTCTCTTTCGACAGGGTGATCGACCACTGTTCACCTATTATTTGGAGCTCACTCAGCTATATCAGGAGTATGACCATTTTACCGCCCTCGACCTTGTCTGCACTGCTAATGCAATCCTTGTTCGTGCTCATGAAGATCGGAACAGGGTGTTCGAGTTTCTACATGGTTTATACAGGGACTTTGATTAGATTATTGTTCAGATCCTTGGTCGTATTCCACTCCCTTCGTTGTCAGAGACCTATAGTATTATCCAGCAAAAATATGACCGTCGTCAGTCTTGGAGTTTAGAGGTTCTCTCTAGTGGTTCTGCTCTTGATGCTTCTCATCCTGGAGGCACCAATCCTCAGAACTTTAAGCCCAGGGCCACAAACAAAGACCACTTGATGTGTGATTAATGTGGTCCAAGTCGGCATACTCGCGACACTTGCTTCAAATTACAAGGGCTCCATCCATCGAGAGGTGGAATGATTCCTCATGGGGGCCGTGGTGGACGTGGTCTTGGCCGCTCCAATTTCTGTTCTCCTAGCTCTGCTCACCTAGTTGAGTTCATTGATGATAGTACCTAAGTGGCCAGACCTTTGAGCCTCTGTCTCTACCTGGGGCCTTTTCTATTGATGAGATGATGACCCTCCGTCGCATGATGCAAGGGTTATCCTCATAGCCCACTTCCGGTCCATCCATGTCCTTTGCTCATTCAGGTACTCCAAGTGCTCACTCTGTTGCTGTATCGCCAACCACTCATTGGATTATTGATTCTGAAGCCACAAATCATATGACTGGGTCATCGTCAGGTTCTGTTTCCTATTCATCATTGTCTGGCAGAGACGGGTTAACATTGTTGATGGAGCTCATTCCTCTATTACAGGAAAAGACTCGATCAATTGTTTTTCTCTTGTCTTGGCTTCTGCCCTTCACGTTCCTTCTTTTACTCGCAACCTCTTATCTGTTAGTCATATTACAAACTTCAGAATTGCTCTTGTCACTTTCTTTCCTTCTTACTGTGTCTTTCAGGACCTGCAAACGAAGAATGTGATTGGCTCTGGTAGAATGCGTGATGGATTGTATGTGTTTGAGGTTGTCATTCCTTGGGCCTTTCATATTCACTAGCTTCCACAGTTGACTACCTTGCATCGTCGCTTGGGTCATCCCTCTATTACTACTATGCAGTCGATATTTTCTAGTTTTTCATCTTCTGTTTTTAAAACTTTTATGTATGATGTTTGTGAACTTTTATGACAAAAGATAGGGCATAATGGTGACAAAGAATCCATATAGCCGACCCACTATAGTAGGATAAAGGCTTGAGTGTTTGTTTTGTTTTTTGTTTGTGAAGTTGATAAACATAAGCATGTCTCTTTCAATCAAGTGTCTAAGCCTTTTGTTGTACCTTTTCATACTATTCATAGTGATGTATAAGACCCTTGTCATGTTGCTTCGATCTCTGGTTATCATTAGTTTGTTACTTTCATTAATTGTTTTTCTCGCACTACGTTGATTTATTTGATGTGTAGTAAAAGTGAAGTGTTCTCACTTTTCCAAAAATTCCATAAAATGATTTCTACTCAATTTGGTGCAACCATTAAAATTCTTCGTAGCGATAATAGTCGTGAATATATGGATACAAAAGTTGAAAATTATTTGAGTGATCATGACATTGTTCATCAAACCACTTGTGCACATTCTCTTGCACAAAATGGTGTTGTTTAACGAAAAAATCGTCATCTTCATGAAGTGACATAGTATTTGTTATTTACGATGTCTCTTTTAAAATACTATTGGGGTAATGCGCTTCTTACTATGGCTTACCTCATCAATCGTATGTCGTCCCATCATCTGTACAATCACACTCCTCTTCATACCCTAGGTATCCCTCCTACCACTCTTGTACCTCGTGTGTTTGGATGTTTATATTTGTTCACATTTATAACATTGCTTGAACAAAACTTGATCCTTGTGCTCTTCGTTATGTGTTCATTGGTTATTCCCCTACACAAAAAAAGTACAAATGATATTATACTCCTAATAGGAAAATATTTGTCTCTATGGATGTCACTTTTCATGAAAGTACCACTTATTATGAGTACTTACTTCAGAGGGAGTTTTCATACTTGGAAGTGAGTGATCATATTCTTCCTCCTCCTCCTTTATATATTGTAAAGAGAGGCCTCAAACCTTGTATATACTTCTTGAATGAATAGTTACAAGTATGAATACATTTATATAGGGAAAGAGAAAGGAGAGAAATCCCAATCTAAGATGTGAGACTAATACAAAGAGAAAAGAGAGAAAATGGGCCCCTAGATGTGCCATAACTAAGGCTTTTCTAACACTCCCCCGCAAGCTGGAGCGTACAAGTCGTAGGCACCAAGCTTGGATAAGAACTGGTAGTATAGCGGACGGGAGAGAGCTTTAGTCAGGATGTCAGCAACTTGGTTTGTAGCCGGAACATGCTCTAAATCTATCTTCTTTGACTGTACCTTTTCCCGGATAAAGTGACAGTCAACTTCAATATGTTTTGTGCGTTTGTGAAAGACCGGATTCTTGGCAATATGTAATGCTGATTGACTGTCACAAAATAGTGTCGTCGGTGATGAGAGACAAACACCCAATTCTCCTAGAAGGCTCTCAAGCCAAGTTAACTCAGAAACAACAGCAGCCATAGCCCGGTACTCGGCTTCAGCAGAAGAGCGAGCAACCACAGTTTGTTTCTTGCTACGCCAGGTTATGAGATGTCCACCGAAGTAGGTACAGAAACCAGTTGTGGAACGCCTCTCTTCAATAGATCCAGCATAGTCATCGTCAGAGTACGCGACAAGAGATAGAGATGTGGATGGCTTGTACACAAGCCCTTGTCCTGGAGCTGTCTTGAGATAACGAAGAATGCGCTCAACAAGCTGAAGATGAGATGTTCGAGGCGCATGCATAAAACGACTCACAACTCCCACGGGAAAAGAGATGTCTGGTCGAGTAACTGTAAGATAGATCAGCTTCCCAACCAAGCGTCTATAGCATTCCGGATTTGTAAGCAGCTTGTCGGAGTCGGAGCTGTGAGCCGAGAGCTTGTGATTGGTGTCCATATGAGTATCCGCAGATTTGCATCCAGAATAGCCGGCATTATGAAGGAGGTCCGTACAATACTTCCTTTGGGATAACACAAGACCATCAGAGCGACTTGCAACCTCAAGGCCAAGAAAATACCGAAGGTTGCCAAGATCTTTGGTCTGAAAGGCAGAGTTTAACTGTTGTTTGATATGTTGTATCCCTGTATTATCGTCGTCGGTAATGAGGATATCGTCAACATATACAAGTAGGATCACAGTTCCGGTTGACCGGTGTCGGGTGAAGAGAGAAAAATCAGCCAAACTCCGAATGAAGCCAATATCACAGACAACCTTGCTGAATTTGTCGAATCAAGCGCGCAGGGACTGTTTGAGACCATAAATAGATTTCCGAAGATGACAGACCCGAGACTCCCCCGTGGTCTCAAACCCGGGAGGTTGGTGCATATAAACAGTCTCATGTAGATCGCCGTTGAGGAAGGCGTTCTTAATATCCAACTGATAAAGGGGCCAATGACGATGAACAACCAAGGTGAGAAGAACCCGGACCGTGTTCAATTTGGCCACCGGAGAGAATGTCTCCTCATAATCAAGGTCATGTTGTTGAGTAAAACCCCGGGCCACGAGGCGGGCTTTTAGATGCTCAACCGTGCCATCCGCCGCATGTTTAACAACAAAGGCTCATTTGCAGCTAACACAGTGTTGGCCGGCAGGAAGAGGAACCAGATCCCAAGTCCGGTTAGCCCAGAGAGCCTGCATTTCGTCGTCCATGGCCGCCCTCCACCCCGGGTGTTGAAGCGCCTCATGCACAGTGTTAGGAATAGAAATAGAGGAAATAGAGGTGGCAAAGGCGTAGAGAGGTGGAGTCGGCCAGTGGAGAGAAACGTAGTTGGCCAAGGGATGAGCTGTAGAGGCGGGAGCTGGATCTGCCGTTGCCGGGGTGTCGCTGGGAGCAGGGAGCTGGTGTCGGGAACCATCCTGGGAGCAACGACGAGTGTAGATATGGATAACGGGCGGAGGAACCCGAGGGGGGCAGGAAGAGAGGAGGAAGGAGATGGCAGAGAAGAGGGTGTGACCGGTACGTCAGGCCGGGGAAGAGGAGGAGAGGAAGACGGGGTGGGGGAAGGTAAGTGGAAGGGCTGGTCTTCGCAGAAGGTGACATCTGTCGAGACAACCAGCTTGCCATCAGAAGAAGAGTAGCAAACATACCTTTTTTGAGTGCGGGAGTAGCCAACAAACATATATTTGGCCGCCCGAGGAGCAAGTCTGTCGGAAGGGGGGCCAAGAAGATGAACATAACAAACACACCCGAAAACCCGCGGGGTGAAAGAGGTAGTGTTGGTGGAAGGATAGAGAAGTTGGATGGGTGAGGCAAAGTTAAGAACAGACGAGGGTAGGCGGTTGATAAGATGACAGGCTATGGAGACGACAAAATTCCAATATCGATCAGAACCTGCATTTGAAACATGAGAGACCGAGCAACATCGAGAAGATGACGATTTTCCGTTCGGCCACCCCGTTTTGCTGAGGGGTATACACACACGAAGTTTGGTGGATGACGCCAAATTCGGTGCATAGATTAGAGAAGGTACGACTAGTGTACTCGCGAGCATTATCAGTGCGGATGACTTTGAGAGGGGTGTCGAACTGCGTACGCATCTCAGTTAAAAAACACGAAACACAGAGGTAAGTTCAGTACGATCATGCAGTAAATATAGTCAGGTAATACACGAGTAATCATCAATAAAGATGACAAAATAACGAAATTCAAAGATACTGGGGACTTTATAAGGACCCTATACATCAGAATGAACTAAAGATAAAGGAGTACTACTCCTGATACAGGCAGGGGGGAAGGAAGAATGATGTTGTTTGCCGTAGATACAAGATTCACAAGAGAACTCTCATAAAGGAACATCAGGAAGAGCCCGCTTGAGAATCGGAAGGGGAGCATGCCCAAGGCGGCGATGCCAATCGACAGTGGAGACGGCAGTGAGAAGAGTGGGTGGGATATCCAAGATGTACAGCACATTCACCAGCTGCCCCTTACCAATGATACTCCGGGTGCAGCGATCCTGCATAAAAAAGGAAGAAGGAGAAAAAGTTATGCAACAATCAAGGTCATGCGTCAGGCGACTAACAGAAAGTAAAATGAAAGGGGACCCCGGAACGTGAAGAACCGAGGAGAGAGAAAGGGCCGGTGTAAGCCGGAGAGGAGCGGCGCCAGAGACCGGTAGGGTGGCACCAATGGCCACAGTGATACACGAAGGATGAGCCGTCGGGAGATAGTTGGGGGGCTTCTGGGAGGTAATATGGTGAGTAGCGCCGGAATCGACGATCCAGTAGGGGCTATGAGAGAGACAGGTTATACCTTCCGCAGAAAAAGTCGCAACCGAGCCGGAGGAGCGACCGAGGGCACCCTGTAGCTGGTGGAGTTGGGTGCGGAGCTCATCAATATCTTCGCGGGTAGTGGATGTCGGATCCTGGGCAGAAGCCCCAGTAGGAGCAGGAGCAACAGAGGATGTGACAGCAAGATGGGGAGGGAGACTATGCTTGCGGTAACAAGTAGCTTCAAGATGATTATCCCGACCACAGTATGTGCATTTCATAGAAGAACGACCGCCACGTCCACGTCCCCAAGACGGAGGTCGGCCCCCTCGAGTGGAAGAGCCACGAGCAGGAGGAGGGGTTGGAAGGAGAGGTTGTTGAAGAAGAGTCGGTGCAAAGCCGGGAGGAGCCTCAGTAGGAGGCGTAACTTTAAGCAGCATTGAGCAGACATCAGACAACGAAGGAGTCGTCGTGGAAGAGAGGATCTGGGCCCAAACACTATGCAGGTGGAGAGGAACACGAGACATCATCATCGCAATGGTGACAGCCTCTTTCTGGGCCCGTTGAGTAGCTAGATCAGTAGTTGGAGGCTGATGTTGAATCAAAGCCTCGGTCAGGGTCTTGGCCTGGGCCACGAAAGAGATCATGTCCCCGGGAGCACCAGGAGCAAGGTTCTGAAGGTTGGAGAGAATATCATATACGTGTTGAAGACTGTTGTGCGGTTGTGCCCAGAGTAAAATGAGTGGAGCTCCTCCCACATGGTCTTGGTCGTGTCATGATACATGGTCATCCTGTAGGGTTCAGTGTCCATAGAGTTGAGGAACCAGGACTGGACCCGACCATCATCGCGAAGCCAGTCATCAGAGGGGAGAGTGGGGGTAGCTCGGGTCAAGTGGTGAAGAAGACCCTTGGTCTGCAGAACACGACGAACAGAGTGAACCCATTCAACGAAGTTCCGTTTGCCGGTAAGAGAAATGGTAGTAATCCGGAGCTCATCACGGAGTTCCGGAGCCGCAGAAGGCGCACGAGTTGGAGGAGCAGATGTAGCAGCGGAAGTGTCGGAAGCCATGCGGCTAGCAAAAGAGGTCGGGCGGCTAGCAAGGAGAAGACCGGGCGGCTAGCAAGAGGAGCCGGGCGGCTAGCAAGGAGAAGACCGGGCGGCTAGCAAGAGAAGCTGGGCGGCTAGCAAGGAGAAGACCGAGCGGCTAGCAAGAGAAGTCGGGCGGCTAGGCAGAGACAGTCGGGCGGCTAGAAGGAAGAGGCCGAAGAGAGAGAGAGGGCGGTAGAGAAAGTAGTCGCACGGTCTCGGCGGACACACCGACGACAAGGAAGGTCGCGACCAGGATACGGCTACGGGAAGAGGAGAGAGACCGCTAGCGACTAGACAGGTCGTATCGACTAGTCGGAGATGAGGTTAGAGAGGAAGTCCGCACGGTCAAGGTGAGTCCACCAGCGACAAAAAAGTCGCGACCAGGATGCGGCTAAAGGAAGAGGAGAGAGACCACTAGCGACTATCGCAACGACTAGTTGGAGATGAGATTAGAGAGGAAGTCCGCACGGTCAAGGTGAGTCCACCAGCGGCAAGGAGATGCCACAACCTAGATGCGGACAGCAAGGGAAGCGGTTAGAAGAAGACAAGCCGCGCGGATAGTAAGGTAGGCCGTGCAGATAGAGAAAGAAACAAGAGAGGGTGGTCCCCACGTGCGAGAGATTATAAAAGAGGGGTAGGAGGGGGGGAAGAGACGTGGAAGCCACGAGAGATACAGGGTAAGGGAAGCGGTTAGAAGAAGACAAGTCGCACGAAACAGCGGCTAAGCTGGAGAAGGGGAAGCCGCGCGGGCAGTGGGGAAGAGCAGGCGGTTAGAAAGAGGGAAACCGCGAGAAGCTGCGGACAGAAGGCAATAAACCCAAGGAGGAGACCGCTGCCTCTGATACCATGTAAAGAGAGGCCTCAAACCTTGTATATACTTCTTGAATGAATAGTTACAAGTATGAATACATTTATATAGGGAAAGAGAAAAGAGAGAAATCTCAATCCAAGATGTGAGACTAATACAAAGAGAGAGAAAATAGAGAAAATGGGCCCCTAGATGGGCCCTAACTAAGGCTTTTTTAACATATATTACCATTCAGGGGGAGAGTGTTGATATTCCCAAAGATCTCCCCAGAGAAAAGAAGTTGCAAGTGTACACTCGGAAAGTGAAATATCAAACACTCAATCGCATTCCATAATACCAGAGCAGCCACCGGATTTGCTTACAACACCCATAGAGTTACCTATTACCCTCCGAAAAGGTATGTGCCCATCCAATCAACATCCATTATTTAACTATGTGTTATGTCTCTTTAATCTCTTCCCATAAAGCCTTCATTGCTTCTCTTTCTTCTGTGTTTGTTCCCGGTACATGACATGAGGCACTTAGTCACCCAAAATGGACAAAGGCGATGATAGAGGAAATGCAGGCTCTAGAAAAGAACCATACATGGGACCTAGATGATCTCCCTCCTGGCAAGAGGACAGTTGGTTGTCAATGACTTTTTACAGTAAAGAAGAACTCTGAAGGTATTATGGAGAGATTAAAGGCACGATTGGTGGCAAGAGGCAAAGGTAGCTTTCCTGATTGTATATGTTGATGATATGGTTATTACATGTGATCATATAGATTAGATGTGTGCCCCAAAACTCAAACTTGTCAGTGAATTTGGAGTGAAAGACTTGGGTAAGTTGAGATATTTTTCAGGGATTGAGGTAGTAAGATCAAAATATGGTATTCATATTTCACAACGGAAGTATGCCCTTGATTTATTAAAAAAGATAGGAATGGGTGGTTACAAGCCTGTTAATACTCCTCTTGAAGTGAACCACAAATTTGGACGTGATGATGGGGAGTTAGTGGAAGATATTTCTGGTTATCAAAAGCTGGTAGGTTAACTGATCTACCTATCTCATACTCGTCCTGACATTTCATATGCAGCGGGAGTGGTAAGTCAATACATGCAATCCCCTAAGGTTAGACATCTCGATACTGTGCACAAAATTGAGATATTTGAAAACCTGGCTTGGTAGGGGAATTCTATTCTCTTCTAATGATCACTTAAATTGAAATATATACTGATGCAGACTGGGCTGGATCAGTTGGTGATATGAGATGCACTACATGATATTGTTCTTTTGTTGGGGCTAATCTGGTCACCTGGAGAAGCAAGAAACATGTAGTAGCTCGTTCAAGTGCGGGGGTTGAGTTTAGAGCTATGGCTTCGTGGTATATGTGAGGGATGTGACTTCGTTCTACATTGAATGATCTTGGTTTATTGGAAGCCGGTCCCTTCAATTTGAATTGTGACAACAAGGATGCAATCAGCATTGCTCAGAACCCTGTCTAGCATGACCGCACAAAGCATGTTGAAGTTGACCGACACTTCATTAAAGAAAATATTATGAAAGAGATTGTATGTACTACTTTCGTTCACTCGGAGGGGCAACTTACAAATTTTCTCACCAAAGTATTGAGCGAAAAAACATTTGCGTCTATTATTAGCAAGTTGGGCAAGAAGAAATTACATGCCCAACTTGAGGGAGAGTGTTAAAACTACTTAAATTATATAGAGGGCTATTATTTTTCCTCTTATATTACTCTTTATATATATAGAGGGCTAATATTATTGAAGTAATAATATATGATTTCACAGTTCTACAAATCTCATAATGATAATTGGATGTCTGAGTAGAATACATAAAAGTTAGTTGTCACACTCAACATTGTTTTACGACTCTCAATGGAAAATAGATTGGACCACCATTGTATCGCGCTCAACTTTGTCCCCTTTTCGATGTTACACTTTAACAAGTTGTATTAAAGCTGACAATTCAGCTATGATCGAGTAGGTTAATGCAATTTGGGAATTGTGAGTTTTAGTGCCTTTTATAGCGATTGAGCAAGGTTGAGAGGATGCAATGCAGGGGTAGATTGACAATGAAGGATGCTCTAAGATGTGGCTCAGCGTAAAATGTGGTGCACTTACCGACAAACCTAAATGTGAGTGCAAATGCAATAATCAACCCGATTCAATTAGCAATGAGTAATTTAATTAATATAAAACTTAACAGGGGCGCAATTAGGCGCAGTAAATTTTAATTGTAAAGAGCAAGTAATAATCCTCGAGTAATTGAGGCACAAGTACCTAAGCACACACCGAATATGTCCTGCAAATCATTTGACTTCATGACAACAAAAGCATATAATTTTTGAATAAAAAAATAGACCAAGCACAATAGTAGAAAATAAAAGTGTCAAACTATGACTTACATGTGCATGTGACAACGAAATGCAGTACCAAAGGAGTCTATGGACTGTTGGCTCCAAATAAAAATGAGGGTTGTTGAGTAGAGTGTCAAAATGGGTCGAGTAAGGAATAAAGCGGTTGGGTAATAGGAAGTGGGGACTTGGGTGGTGTGATGGTTCATAGGAAGACAAGACAGTGGACTAGGCGGTTGGGATGGAGGGAAAATGGGACAGGAGGTGTCGGCTTGAAGTAATATGGCAGGGCGACGATGAGCTGGGATGGGGGAAAGGCTGTATGACGATGTATAGGTGAGGGGACGGACCACTCGACCTTGTAATGAGGTGAGAAGGCTGGTTGGCGCCTAATTGGCGGTGGAGAAGGGAACAAAGGTCGCTGGTGGGGAGGATCGTGACTGAAAATGGGGGAGGGGTTCGTCTGGTATGGAAGAAGGATTGGAAACAGGATATCGACAAGGGCTTGCGGGCGTGGGCTTGTGATTGTGACTGAGAGCAGAGGAGGGCTCGTCGGGTAAGGAAGAAGGCATGGGAGCAGGAGATCGACGGGATGGAGGAAGATGATGACTGCCTTGGAGTCACACCAAGAGTTCTCGCTCGGTGTTGCACCGAGATAGCGGGGAACTAACGGTTCCAAAGTGAAAATAACCCTCGATTCCCATTCGAAACCACTGCTTTCGCATATACATATTAATACTAATATATGGCACCCAGATCGGACGGTTCATAATATATGAACCAATCAGGTGTCATATATAAGTCAAAATAGAAAAATACATGTGCGTGGGTCCCTATCATCTCCCCCCCCCCCTCCCGACTTGAAACTACTTATCTCCGGTGAGTGAAGATAGTTTTACTCTTGGCGTAGCTTAGGGGCGAGTCGCTTGAGCTCCTCTGGATAAATCCAAGTATCATCTGAGAACTAATGGCCACTCCAACAAACAAGATATCACAGTGTATCTCACCCATCTTCGACTGCGAAGTCATGTGCAACAATCTAAAAAACATCTCTGACACTCATCAGGCTGGGGCTGGGAGGAGTGAAGCAGAGGCTGGGATGGAGTGGGCGGAAGTGAGGGATTGAGGTAGCAAGATCACATAGAGCAAAATACTCATAAACCTAGAGACTCTAATACGTAGACAAGACAACGATATTAACTCATAAATGCAAAACGTCTACCACTCCCCCCTTAAGCTGGAGGGTAAAATCCACATCTTGAAAATATCATATGTCGATAAAGGTAATGAAGGTAAATATGAGAAATGATGAAAATCGGTGGTGGCTAGGGGTGAGACGACATGAGCGTGCAAAACACATGAGCAAGACACACGATTATATCATTGAATACCACAAACACACGGTGGTATGACAATAACATCATCTACGCTCGAAAAGTTGTAAGAAGCAAGCTAAAGAAAGATGTGGGTTGAATGTGTAAATTTAAACACAATGAGATATCCACATACAAAGTCCATATTGGAGCACAAATACAAATCAAAATCTAGAACCCGCCCTACGTCAGAGTAGCTGTCCATTTTTGTATTGAGAAAGTACAATTCAGTTTTTGAAAACTAATTATAAGTTTTGATATTATTGAAATAATGAGGGAAAAATAGAAAGTACAAATATTTTTTTTAAGGGGGTATTTAAAGGATTACAAGAACACAAGAAACATGAATAACCCATGTGGGACTGATCATACGGAGCAAAATACTCATAAACCTAGAGACTCTAATACATAGACAAGACAACGATATTAACTCATAAATGCAAAACCTCTGCCACTCCCCCCTCAAGCTGGAGGGTAAAACCCACATCTTGAAAATATCATATGTTGATAAAGGTAATGGAGGTAAATATGGGAAATGATGAATATCGGTGGTGGCTCGGGGTAAGACGACATGAGCACACAAAACACACGAGCAATACACACGATTATATCAGTTAATACCACAAACACATGGTGGTATGACAATAACATCATCTACGCTCGAAAAATATGTGGAAAAAGTATGGTAATGGAAGATGTGGGTCGAATGTGTACATTTAAACACAATGAGATATCCACATAGAAAATCCGTATCGAAGCACATGTACCAATCAAAATGAGGAAATAGGGAGATGCAACGAGCTACATCAAAGACACATGGACAGAAGTTTGGTAGGCTGTGTGGAACTAAGGCAAGAGTTGGGAAATGCTAGCATGGTGACGAATATCCAATATGTGGGGGTCCACTTGGACGAATTCCACTACGTCAGGTCAACCATAATCGGGGTTAATTTGCCTTCGCATGGGACACATGTGCATCTAGGCATAAGAAAACACACAAAAGAAACATTTGGATGACGCATACAACAACAGTACAAAAGATTGTTGAAGATACATAAAGACGACCAAACCATCAAGAAGCTCTGTCATCGGCCAGAGGATAACACCCTTGAAGCAACGACTCCATCATCGGGAAGAAGTAGAGATTCATCGATGAGCAAAACTGACGGATCTAGGGCTGGACTATCGTCAAAGAAAGCATCAAGCGTTCTGCAACAAGTCAACATTGATCTAAAAAATCCCAGCGATTGACTGCAACAAGATGGAGTAGCAGAGATTGCTGCTGAGGAGGTAGCAGAGAATGAAGCGCAGGGAGATCAACATCAAGGAGGGCCGGGCGCAGATACATGTAGGAAGCCGCATAAGAGTGATATGAGATCATCGTCGACGAGCGAGATGAGGCGTCTTCCCGTCATCGTCGAAGTAGTTTTGTTTGCTCGATGGGATCTGCGGCGGGATCGACAGACATGATCTACAACATGATCGGCAGATGGGATCTGCGACAGGATTGGCAGACAGGATCGGCAGAAGGGATCGAAAACAGGATCGGCGGACGGGAGCTTGAGCGGAAGCCTTTGTTAATTGTCAAGGGCCACAGAGGCTAGGTCGCAGATCAGAAGTGTAAGCGGGCAGCCTTGACAACAGCGGAAGCCTTCTTCGATGCGAAGAAGGCGCGTCCCTAACGGGAAATTTCAGGGAGGAAAAATATTTTTGCTCTGATACCATGCTGAAATAATGAGGAAAAATTAGAAAGAACAAATATATTCTTCCCTTTAAGGGGCATTTATGGGATAACAAGGACACAAGAAACATGAATAGCTTATGTGGGACTAAACACAGGGTCAAATACTCATAAACCTTGATACTTTGATACACAGACACGACAATGATATAAACTCATAAATGTGATACCTCTAGCCAATATTATGAGTATGCAAAATGACCAAGGATAAAGAGTTCATAATGACACCAATTAATGATATATAAACCCAGATAAGAAGATACAATTAAGTAGGATGGGAGTATAAGCTTTAGTCTCACTTCAGATAAAAGAAAATTATGTTGTTTTTTGTCTTCCAAGTAAAAAATGATCAATAACATAATATAAGATGGACACGTCCTGATCTCACCTTCAAATCGACATAAGTTCGATGTTTTGCGTCATCAAAAGACCGAAGCTTAACATCACGCCACCTGTAAGATAAAGTAAAGTGAATAATGAAAATTTATCCAGATGGATGGTAGAGTAAGAGAGAAGATTTGGACCTTCCAGTTCCTAGATTTTCAACTGCCTGGACAAGTGCTTCCACTTCAGAGACTGTGAAAGGTCTCCGAATTCGACGATGTACAGGATCCGACCTTCTGGGATTATGCAATGGAACAGCCGGTAGTGCCTGGAATGATGATGTTCTATCTTGCGAAGACATATTTAATGGAGGGTGGACAAAATCACGATCGCTTTCATGACAAATTATTGTAGAGAGCAATGCAGGATAAGAGCTGGAGTTACTTTTTCCCTGATCTACAGATGTCCCATTTGGAAGCCTAAAATTTAAAACCAAACATTAGAAATGAAGGTAAGTGATTGAGCTGAGAGAGTAAATATTCTAAAATGAAAATTCATAAAGCTCAGATTATATAACTAAAATTTATATCACTATACAACAACTACATATAAGTGTTAAAAATTATTAAACCCAGATTACAATAACCACATGTCATGGAAAATTGGTTCCTCAATAGCGCATGGTCAAGTATGGTAATGTGTTATCATCAACTCAAATTTATACATAAAGGACTTCATAAAGTTGCAGTTCAATACGTACTCCTTGGGAATACACATGCGCGCCATCCAAATCATCTTGATTTACAGTTATGTCAAATTTCTCTCTCCCACCATAACAGTTGCCACTGGACTCAAATAATCCAACTTTCTGGGTAGTCCTTCTTACCAATGAATTTCCCAAACCATTTGCCCATCTCCCTTGATGGCTTCTTGTTGGGATGTCATTTGAAGCTTGTTCAATTAACCTCTCTTTAGTTTGTCTCCCTCACACGGGTCTCTCACGTTTCATCATTTGACCTATACAATTAGTAGACGGTTCCACTTCCCCTATCGATGGAGTAGGATCTTAATATCACCCCTTCAATTTTCATGCCATATTTCATATATATGTTTATTACCTTTTAACCAATAATATGTTAGTCAACTATCTCTATTATTAAAATGGTCCAGCACGTTTTAACCAAACCATTGTGTTTAATGAAGATAGTGATTGGCACATGGCATGCATATGGCGACCTTTAGCACCATACTGCTACTTCCAGTGGAATTACATATATAAATGCTTATTAATCACTTGATAATCACAGAAAAATTGTATAAAGCCCAATGTAAAGACCCACCTCTATGGCCCGTTAGGAGATAACTCTATTGTATAGTTACATTGTGGTTTGGAGTTAAAGTGTCACTCCTCCCACCTATAAATATGTATACATGTATTTGTATTATTCTCTAATGTGAAGTAATAATATTATAGCACGGCACATTCCGTAATTTCACATAATCATAATCAATTCGGACATCTATAATTATGGAATCTGAAGAAACATGTACCTAAGCTGAATCATTAGTCTAAGTTAGGTTGCCAGTCCTATCAGTTAGGTAAAAACTATTGTGTGACTTAATTGTCTAGAAACAATTAGCATATATGTTGTTTGTTCACTTTAATCATTCTAGATTTGGGGCCATGTCAGATTGATTCTAAATTTGGTTTTCAGAATTTGACACTTCTGTCGTTGATAACTCACGTGCTATTTACCTGATGAAATCTCGTTCTAACTTGAAATTTAAAAACTTTTATACTCAGAAGATATGATGTCTATGTTGTCCTAGGTGTGTAGGGAGAAAGACCTAAGCCTGACATAAATGATGCTAGTATAGTGTGAGGGGTCCGAATTATATTACAAATGATTAATCAAATAATTAAAAGTGTACACAATGAACACGCAAAATAAGATCAAACTTAGATTCAAGAGATTAAACTTACGTTCACTCGCGAGTAGAGGCGCATATAATTTTAGTGCAATGCGAACAAGCCATGTAAGCCAATGTGAAATCAAAGAACAATTATGTATACCATCACATCCACAGAAATATGGTCCGAACATACAATGATAGAAAACAAGAACACCAAAGGATGACTAACGTGAGCGTACGCAGAAGCGAATTAGGTAGCAATGATGCCCTTGTAGGGATAAGACACAAGGGAGGCCGGGCAAGGGGCTTGGGTCATGTGGGGCTCAAGATCTAAGTAGGGAGGGAAAGAGGGAGATTGTAACAACTGTAGGGTAGGGAATCCGAAGAGGGGATGGCTGGGGTCAGATCGGAAAGGGGGTGTTGGGAGATGCTGAAATCAGGAGAAGGGGTTGTTGGGAGATGCTGAAATCAGGAGAAGGGGTTGTTGGGCGATCAGGCTCAAGAGAGGGGAACCGACTGGGGGATCGGAATCAAACAGGGTTGTTGGCGAGGGAATTAGGATCGAAGGTGGGGAATGGCTGTGAAGTCAAAATCAGAAGAGGGGCCAATGGGAATGTCGGGATTGGAAAGGGGTATTAAACGTGGAGTCGGGATCGGAGAGGGATTATTGTAGGCTATCTAGATCAGGAGGGCAAGTGATGGATCGAGCTGATCAGAGGGGGTAGGAGGTAACCCTAGGAGTCATCTCTTAGGGAAATTCATGGAGTCTGTTGGAGTGTGAGTGTGTATTAGTTTAGTCTCACATTGTCTGTCAAGTTGTAAGTGTCCATGTATTTCATATATTAAGCCCTATATGGAATATCAATCAAGTACTACTTCTATTTGAATTTTCTCTCTTTCAACATGGTATCAGAGGGAGGTTCCGATCCTCCGACCCGTGGGTTATGGGTCCACCACGCTTCTGTTGCGTCACTTTGAAAGAGAGGAAATTCAAATAGTAGTACTTGATTGATATTATTCATCCACATAGGACTTAGTATAGGATATACATGGACACTTACAACTTGACAGACAATGTGAGACTAAACTAATACCCACTCACACACCAATATAATAATACTAAAACTAATAACTCCAACATTCCCCCTCAAGTTGAAGGGGGAACCTTTAGCTTGGGCACATCAAATAACGACAATGGAGGTATGGATGCGGGACAAAACATCAGACGAGCCACCGGGGGAAATTCCAAACTGGGGAATCAAGCCAGAGACATAGCCACACACGATGCTGACCCACACATGACGTCAGACCCACACACAACATGGACTTGCTGGAAACCGGTCAACCAACATCACCTACACACACAACATGCGAAAGAGAACGAAAGATGTGGAGCCAATCATCAAACGGGCAACCGGAGAATTATCGAGTCAATGTTGGTCTAATAGTGTCTTTATGTGTATTGGGGTTTAGTCCTACATCGTGTATTTGAGTTAATGCGTCTATGCAAGTCCTATATATTGGCCCTATGAGGAAGAATAAATTACAACTTCTATTTTTTGTTTCTTTTCTTCTAACAAATATCTTTATGATTTTGAAAATCACTAATATTGAAATATTGCTATGAAATAAAACATGGATGACAAATAAAAGCGATATCAATGATGAGGGAAACTAGTATTTCACATCACATTTTTCATATAAATAAGAATGAGATGTTTAACTAAATATTATAGACCGTAATAGGAAAAGATAAAAGATGCATAATAAAATACAAATGTAAAATGTTAAGGAGAGTCCTATGATGTAGGGGGTTTACCTAGAAATGGATTTCTCACGTAGGGGGCTTGCCCGCATTTAATAACCCGCGAGGGGTGAGCCCAAATATTTGATGAATCCCTTAATATTTCCTTAGCTATGTAATTAAAAGAATAAGTGAATATTTTGAAAATCTGAATGAGATCTGAGATCTGAAAGAGATTGACATACGACTTTGATTGAAATTTGAGAAACATTAGAGAATGAGGATTTCTTCGAATAACTATAATGTTATATACTTTTGATACTCTATATGCATATTAATCTTATTTACCTTGTTTGTATGTATAGCAATTCAAGAGTACTTTACTCACAAAGTCATATTTTTTTTATGACTAACCCGTTGCGGAACACCATTTTTTAAAAAAGTTGGAGCATCGCCCTGTGTTCCAAAAAGGGTTCCCCTAACTGCTGGGGAAAATCAAAAGCTGACAGAAGAATGTGCGAAGGTATGTCTTAAAATATTTATTGGGATAGAAAAAGCTCAAGAAAAGTATAGGGCAACTTGTGAAGACTGATGATGTATCTTTTGTAACCAAATAGATTAAGTACATGTACAAATATATTTATATATCTCTTTTATATCTGTAAGAAAACTTGTAAGATGACATAAAAAGTTTATATGATGTGTTTTACTTTGTACTTTTTATGCATCATGATGCAATGTGCTGCGACGAATGAATTGAAACTACGCCTAGATATTGAATACATTCTGGAGAAAAGAAAAAGAGTCTTCACACATGGAATGGGATGTGGGTAAGCTGGAGGGGTAATAGTTTAGGGATAAGGACAAGGAAGGGGTCTACATACACACGCTCCTCGAAGTATGAAAACAAGTCTTCCATATTGAACACTCAATTTATCCTCATATTCATAAGGATGTCGATCTCATACGCATTTGTTCCAATATTTTATAAGATCGTGTAAGGGCTCATTCTCCTATCACTTAACTTCTTTGTTGTTCCTTAAGGGAACCTCTCAGCTTGTATACGAACCATCACTTGTTATCCCTCCTTGAAGCTATGTTCCCTTTGCGTTTATTTATATAGGCTTTATAACTATCGATGCAGGGGGAGGTTTGGTGAAAAATGTCGATGCAGGGGACGACACTTAATGCAGACATCGAGGTAGACAACGGGGCATGCTAAGTCGAAGCCGGTGAAATCTATAGCTATAGAAGAGAGTGCTAGAGGGAGACCACATGGACTGATAGTGGTGCATCAAAGGTGGTTGAGTGCGCGTTGGGAATGACTTTGTATTGTGTAATGAACAATGAGTAATCTTGTTGCGTAGCTTGAAGGCCCTTGAAATTGATGATAAGGGTGGCAAAAACTGCTTGTGCTGACACGTGAGTAAAAGTTAGGTCCATATTATATTGCTTTAATATTGTCATGGTCTTCAAATACTGTTGTTCGGCAACGCTAACTGACGTCATGGTGATGGTTCTAGTGAGTTTTGAAACACGCTCGACTTTGGTAAGGTGCCAACGTTGTGGATTTTCTGCCCTCCCACCACCCGGGAGGCAAAGTCATCGATAACGATAGTGTCGTAATAACTAAGACTTAGGCTCCGTTTGGCACGGTGGTGGCGGTCGTAAACGCATGGGTTAAACCATCATTCGCTAAGGATCACCTAACAAACATCATCCGTTTGACCATAAAATTGGATGAAGTTCCTTAGGTGGATGCTAACAAATGACAATTTAACCCAAATGTTCATGACCGTCATCACCTTGCCAAACAGAGCCTTAATCAACTAATTAATCTAATAAAGAATTAATTAAGTCAATGAATAGAGGAATTCATTAATTAGCTAAAAAACCGTAAACGAAGCTCTGTGCTCGAAAAAATGGCTAAGTGGGCTCTAGCCTCTAACACATGGCTCAACGCAGATGTGTGGCGTAGCTGGAGGGGATACTGGGCTCAACAACAAGTAGAACTGCACACATTGGTCGAAGGTTGCAAGGAATCTATGGGCATCAATTTGGGTCTAAAAAATCTATGGGCATCATATACCAGAATCATCGGTTGCAAGTAGGCTCTTGTCATATTGCACAAATTGTTACATATTCGGCATAGGGGGATCAACATAATTTTGGGAGACGCATGGCTACAAATGTTGGATGTATATATTACAGTTTGAGGGGGAGTGTTAGTATATTATTGTTATAATCGTATATGTATAAATAAATATCTTAGTTCAATAAAAGAATAAATAATTCATCTGCATGAAGAAAGGAGAAACCAGACGACACGAAAAAGAAAGATAATAGGGTGTTAACAAAGGATAAAATTGATGTGTGACAATTTCGAGGCCACGGTCACTTGCAATGATGATGGAAGACAATGTGGTTGGCATAGAAGGTACAATCACATCCAATGATTGGGGACATGACTCTACTTTTAGGCCAGAGACCAAGAGAGTGGATAATAGTTGCGAAAATGAAAGAGACAGAGTAAAGGAGTTTGAGGCACACAGATCAAAAGTATCAAAGATATTTTCATGTCGAAAGGAGAAAGTGAGGATCAATTAGGTTTAGTAGGCTCTAATACAATGTAAGAAAATTCTCTCTAATTCATGTTAAAGCAAAACTCACTACTTATACAAAACCATAATTCTACAAGATAATATACATGAACAATAATATTATATATGTTGAAGGAGCTCAAAACTTGTATGTATTGCTTGTGTCTGCAAATACAAAGAGAGAATACATATATATAGGAGAGAGAAGGAGAGAAGATATCCTATACATGATGTGGGACTAAAAGAAGAGAAGAAAGAAAATAATAAATAAAGGGCCCAATAATGGGCTAATTACATGGGCTTTTCTAACACTCCCCCGCAAGCTGGAGCGTACAAATCGTACGCACCAAGCTTGGACAAGCACTGATAGAAGAGTGAACTGGGAAGAGCCTTAGTGAGCACATCCGCAACCTGTTCTGTCCCGGGAACATGTTTTAGGTCGATCTTCTTCATTTGGACTTTTTCTCGGATGAAATGACAGTCAACTTCAATATGTTTAGTCCTCTCATGGAATACCGGGTTCTTGGCAATATGTATAGCCGCTTGACTATCACAGAAGAGAAGAGCGGGAGAATGGAGTCTTACACCAAGATCGGTAAGAAGACTTTCCAGCCAAGTTAGTTCAGACACAACTGAAGTCATTGCCCGATATTCGGCCTCCGCAGATGATCTAGCAACCACTGCTTGTTTCTTGCTCCGCCAGGTAATCAAATGTCCTCCAAAATATGTGCAGAAACCACTTGTTGACCAACGATCATCAAGAGACCCAGCGTAATCAGCATCTGAGTAGGCAACCAAAGTAGGAGCTGTAGGTGATGGTTTGTAAACTAAACCTTGACCAGGAGCCATTTTGAGATATCTTAGAATGCGTTCCACGGCGTGAAGATGAGATTTTCTCGGGGAATGCATATACCGGCTAACTATACCAACCGCGAAAGAGATGTCCGGTCTTGTTACCGTGAGGTAGATCAATTTGCCAACTAGACGGCGATAGTACTCAGGATTCTCGAGTAAGAGATCTGAATCAGAGGCCTGAGTGCATAATTTGTGATTCACATCCATTGGAGTATTGATCGGCTTACACCCAGAGTAACATGCGTCATGAAGGAGATCGAGACAATACTTCCGCTGTGAGAGGACGAGACCATCTGGCCGTCTAGCAATCTCTAGACCCAAAAAGTACCGGAGGGGCCCCAGATCCTTTGTTTGAAATATTGTACCAAGATGTTGTTTGACCTCCTGTATTCCTTTCGAATCATCTCCCGTGATTATGATGTCATCAACATACACTAACAGCAGTACCGTCCCAGCAGTGCGGTGGCGACTGAACATAGAGAAGTCTGCCGTACTGCGAGTAAAACCAACCTCCCGAAGAGCCTTACTGAATCGGTCAAACCATGCCCGTGGTGACTGTTTGAGGCCATACAGAGCTTTCTTAAGGCGACACACCCGAGACTCCCCCGTGGTCTCAAACCCGGGAGGTTGCTGCATATAAACCGTTTCCTGTAGGTCGCCATTTAAGAAGGCATTTTTAATATCGAGTTGTAGAAGGGGTCATCGGCGATGGACAGCGACAGAGATCAGAACCCGAACAGTGTTGAGTTTGGCAACGGGAGAGAAGGTTTCCTCATAGTCCAGTCTTTGTTGTTGGGTGAAGCCGTTGGCGACCAATCTAGCTTTCAGACGGTCAATAGTCTCATCAGTTGCATGTTTGACGACGAAGACCCATTTGCACCCAACCGGAGACTGTCCGAGAGGAAGAGGGACAAGAGTCCAGGTCTGGTTGGCCCAGAGAGCCGCCATTTCCTCCTCCATGGCAGCCTTCCAGCCAGGATGTTGAAGCGCCTCCTGCACAGAGTTAGGAACCGAAATGGAGGAAATAGAAGTTGCAAGAGTATGCAATTGGGGAGAGAGACGATGCAGAGAGACATAGTTCGCCAGAGGATGAGCGGTGGAGGGAGATACCTGATCGGCCAAGCGCGGTGTATCCAAGGATGAGGCCGACTGCAGAGGGGTAGCGGAGCGAGGAGGATGTCGGCGGATATAAACTTGGATAACTGGAGGTTTGGAGGGAGCAGGGGCTGAGGTAGAGGGAGCAGGGGCTGAGTTAGAGGGAGCCGGGGGTGAGGTAGAGGGAGGTAAGAGAATCGGCAGAGTAGTGGGTATGACGGGTCGAGGCAGTGGTGGAGAGGGTGTTGGTGACGCGGTAGGTAAAGTGGAGCAGAAGAACGGTTTATCCTCCCAAAAGGTAACATCGGCGGAGATGGTGACCTCCCGGGTTACCGGAGAGTAGCAAAGGTAGCCCTTCTGAGTACGTGAATAACCGACGAAGATAGTTTTAGCCGCCCTGGGATCCAATTTGTCGACGGATGGACCCAGGAGGTGAACGAAGCAAGTGCACCCAAAGACCCTTGGGGTTAGTGGGTAGGCCGGAGTGGAGGGGAATAGGAGGCTAAAGGGAGTGACATAGTTAAGGACCGAGGAAGGAAGACGGTTAATTAAAAAATAAGCCGTGGAGACCGCAAAATTCCAGAAAGTCTTTGGAACATGCATCTGAAGCATGAGGGAGCGGGCAACGTCAAGAAGGTGACGGTTCTTTCGCTCGGCAACTCCATTTTATTGTGGGGTGTAGGCACATGAGGTTTGATGAATGATGCCAAAGTCGGCGCAGATATTCGCAAATTCGCGGCCGGTGTATTCACGAGCGTTGTCGGTACGGAAGGTTTTGATGGTTGTGGAGAATTGTGTTTGAGTTTCTTGTATAAAAGCACGAAATAGGCGCGGAATCTCAGAGCGATCATGAAGTAAGTACAGCCATGTCGTGCGGGAAAAATCATCAATGAAAGTCATAAAATATCGATAGCCAGAGATACTAGTAATTTTAAACGGACCCCAAACATCGGAGTGTATCAAATCAAACGGAGCAGAGCTCCTAGTACAATGGGCAGGAAAAGAAGTACGCGGCTGTTTGCCATAAATACATGACTCACACTGAAAAGCATGAAAAGATACATCAGACAGAGCCTTTTGAAGGATGGGTAGGGGAGCATGCCCAAGACGGCGATGCCAGTCAGCAGAGGAGACAGAGGATAGGATTGTTGAAGAGGCGTCGAGGAGGTAGAGCCCGTTCTGCAGGCGACCCTTACCAATGGTACTCCGCGTCCGTCGATCCTGTATCACAAAAGAAGAGGGAGTAAATGTTACTGAGCAATCCATATCATGAGTGAGGCGGCCAACAGATAGCAAATTAAACGGAGAGCCCAGAACATAAAGAGCCGAGCGAAGAGAGATGGAAGGATCAAGCGTGATGTCGGCGCAGCCGGAGACAGGAACGATCGCACCATTAGCCATGGTGATAGACTTCGGATGAGGAGCATCCGAGTACTGTTGTGGCCGCAGCGAGGTGATGTGATGAGTGGCACCTGAGTCCAAGATCCAATGCGGACCAGAGGAAAGACAAGTAATACCTGCAGGATAGATGGAGGCAACAGACGCCGACGGTGGGCTAAGAAGCCCCTGGAGGTGTTGTAGTTGGAGGCGAACGGCCTCAAGGTCGGTACCAGTGGAGGAGGAGCCATCAGTGGCAGCAGCGGCAGCGGGACGAGGAGGGTAACCGTGTTTCTTGTAGCAGACCGCATCTGTGTGGTCGTCCCGGCCGTAGTATGAACACCTGCCACGGCCTCGACCCCCACGACCCCGTCCACGGAAGCCAGAACGGCCGCCACGAGTAGAGGGCGGTGTGGACAGTAAGGGAGGAAGGGTCTGCTGGAGAAGGGCCGGAGAGGAGGGAACAGGAGACTCCAGGGGGGGTGGCACACGAAGGACAATAGAACACACATCTGAGAGGGAAGGAGTGGTCGCGGAAGCAAGGACATGAGTCCGGATACCCTGAAGATGCGGTGGGACTCGAGCCAGCATCATAGCTATGCAAACAGCTTCCTTCTGTGCCCGTTGGACTGCATGATCAAAAGTAGAGGGCTGATGTTGGATCCAAGACTCCGCAAGAGTCTTAACCCGAGCAACAAACGATGCCATGTCCGTAGTCCCGCCAGCATCGAGAGTTTGAAGTTCTGTAATAACATCATAAAGGTGTTGAAGGCTATCCTTGCCGGAGTATAAGGAGTGCAGTTCCGTCCACATATCCTGAGCCGTCTCCTGGTACATGACCATTTGGTAAGGCTCACCCTCCAGGGAATTGAGGAGCCAAGTCTGAACTCTACCGTCATTACGAAGCCACTCGTCGGTCAGAGGAGATGGCGGGCCCTGAGTCAAATGATGAACAAGGCCTTTGGCCTGAAGAACGCGGCGGACAGAGTGCACCCACGGAATGAAGTTCCGTTTGCCGGAGAGGGAAATAGTGGTGATCCGAAGTTCATCTCGAAGTTCTGGAAGAGAGGGCGGGCGGTCATCAGAGGCAGTAGCCGGCTGGCCGGTTGAATCGACTGAAGAGCCCATGATAACCACGCGGGCAGAAAAGGAGACCGCCGGAGAGGAGAACAGGAGAGAAGGGGCACCAGGCACACAACCCGCACGGGTAGAGGAGGAGACCGCAGCGGAGAGGCAGACCGCGGCGAGAGGGAAATAGGCCGCTGCAAGAGGGGGGCACGCAGATCGCGCGGCGAGAAGAGGAGCCGGGCGAGAGATAAGCCAAGCCGGGCGAGAAGAAGAGCAATCCGCGAGGAGAGCTCGAGCGGATAGCAGGAGACCGCGACAGGAAGAGAGATAAGCTTTGGCGGATAGACGCGGAAAGAAGCGGCGAGCAGGAGATCGCAGCGAGAAGGGAGATCGCTGTGATTAAAGAGGAGAGACCGCAAGCGGAGAGGCACGCGGGCTACTGCGAGAAGAGGAAAGTCGCGCGAAAACAAAGAGGCCGCGAGTAGGAATACTCGAGCGGCAAGGAGATGCATACCGCGCGGCGAGAAGAGAGAGGGCAGCGGGTAGCGCGGGTAGAGAGGGGGTGGGCCCACGGGAGAGGAGAAGAGAAAGGCTATAAATATACGGAGGAAGGGTGGATCCACGAGAGGAGGAGACGGGAGGGCAAGCCGAGGTTAACACATACAGTAACCGCAAGGGAAAAGCGAACTCGCTACCCGGAGCGAGTAGAGGGAGAAGCCGCAAGGGGGGAAGCGGACAGGGGGGAAACAGGCCGGGCGGTTAGAAAAGGGGAGACCGCATGGCCCGAACAGTTTCCTCTGCTACCATGTTGAAGGAGCTCAAAACTTGTATGTATTGCTTGTGTCTGCAAATACAAAGAGAGAATACATATATATAGGAGAGAGAAGGAGAGAAGATATCCTATACATGATGTGGGACTAAAAGAAGAGAAGAAAGAAAACAATAAATAAAGGGCCCAATAATGGGCTAATTACATGGGCTTTTCTAACAATATACAATAAAAAAACATACCAAAATAATAAACAATCACAGTCTACTTGCTGTCTCACTTGCATTGTCCCTTGACATTTATCATTACTACACAATATTTTCTTGCATACTTGTCATTAGTTTTTTCCATCAAGGGATCTTCATGTAATATTTGTGCATGTTTCATAGAACGAGGACTACGGACTAACATAATTATATCCTCAACTTTCCATGCCTTGATTCTATAGTATCAAAAAAGTTTGCACAAATCTAATAGCATAGCAAGCATGAAAGAAAGATGGATAAAAGATAATACCAACAAAATAAATATAAACTACATTATGCATACTCCCGGATCTATTATAGGAAATATCAAAGCAATTATTAACCAATAAGTTGGAGAAAAATACAGAAAAATAATATTGCAATTACCTAGCTAGCAGTTCTGTACTTTCACACGGAAGTAAGAAGTGGGGATTCTTAGAATTTGAGTATCGAGTGGAAGGGAGGCTAGAATTGGGCTCCAGAGTAAAGCTCAATTCATCCAATTCATTGGCATGAGAGATTCCAGCTTGAATTAAAGTCCTATCATCATCTCTGAAATTTTTTCCCTGGAGAAGAACACCCACATGCAATCCGCTCCCAATAATTGCAGTTATTGCCTCCATAACTGTCCTCTACAGTAGTTCGCAAGAGAAAGAAATTAAAAGCTTGTGATGAATGCTTTTAATGCTTTTGGGTACACTAACAAGTTTCCCAGGGCAAGGAAATTCATGAGGAGTGAGCTAAAAATAAGATGGTAACAAAAACATTAAACCCACAAAAGCACCAAGTATTAGTTCAATACCTTAACAAAGACACCAAGAAGGTTTTGTAGCAAATTCAATCAATATGGCCGGTTGAACAAGCAAATAAACTGATCAATGCATAAATTATTTTGGACACTACAACTAGGTGCAATCTTGACTGTGAGCACATTTAACGCATTCAATCACAGTTTATTTCAAAATCCATTTAATCGAGATGATCAAGTATAACCCCCTTCAATTGTGTCCATGAATATGGCCTATAAAGTTTATCCTTTGACAGCTGTTACAGTCACATAACCATAACTTTATGGACCCACGCAGAGCCGCTAGTGTTCTATAAAACTAGCTCACTCATAGCCAACTTTCCAGGAACAAAAACCATGAAGGGATCTATATGTACCTTCAAAGAACCAACAGTTGCAGTTTCTGGAATCTCAACGAAGAGCTCTGGAACTATGAAAGACTTGATACTGAATTTCACTGCAAGATAAAAAATTATGTTTGTAAAATGCTCATAATGGCAAGGTCTGAGTGCAACTAAACCTTTTATAGGATCAAAACATCAACTTACCATGGCAATCTTCAGGTTTATAGGGCGACAGTTGCTCTGTGGTGGTGGAGGGTATCCCATTTACTGCGAGAAGTACGTTGTAAAACTATGTTGGGTGCAGCGAAAAGTTTACAGGCAAGGAGGCATACCTTCATGCAAAGCTGCAGAACAACTTCCTTCCGAGATTTCCTTTTTCTTCAAAAGATTCAAGAAACCAGCCCTATTAAACCCATTGCGAGATGCTGATACCAAGCATCTCTTAAACAACTTCCTTTTTTTAAATGAAATCCTTTGATTCCTTTGGCATGTGTAACTAATTTTCTGTTTTCCGAGAGCAGGCTTTAGACCTACATTTGCTGACCAGCAAAAGGTAGCATTTAGTTGGAGAAACCATCAATCCAGGTAATGTCTATAGATGCAATAAATGATAAACACCCAAAACTTAACAAAAATAATTTTTGGACTGACAGCAATTCTGTGGCTTCAGGAAGAACAACATGGCATACCGGTTTTAGAAAGGTCTGCGGGTTTTGCCACACCCAAATCAACTTTCCAGTATCTGCTTGTCAACAACTTTTTTAACTTATTTGCTCCTAAATATGGCTTTGAGGCCTTGTTAGTGCTGGTGCATGGATGAGTGCACCGAGAAGAGTTTTCGTCATCATCTCTATGTACAGGTAGTTCGAGAGCATCCCAAGAATGGGGAAAAGAGCAATTATAGGGACCATTTTCCTTGGAAATATGAATCTCCGGGTTGCTCTCAGACCTCATTAAAGGAGTTTTGAAATCAGATATCACTGGATCATCTAATCTACAGCAGCCTAAAGAATTTCCATCAGAGCCAGAGCAAAGGCAAACAAAGGAAGTTTCTGACAATCTCAGAGCATTTGAAGGTTCCTTCCAAGAAGAACTATCTTTCCTCGAGATGAAACCATCGCATAGTGTACTCACATTAGGATGCCCATTCTGAATAACAAACTCATCTTTACATGGCTTCTTTTCATTCAATATTTCCTGCTTAGAATCAGATTTTGAAGATCCGGGAACATCATAAGTAGCTGAGGAGTTTTCTGTCTCAAGTAACTTGTCTGCAACAGCTGCAAGTATGTTGAATGCATGCATGCGATTTTCCACAGTTCTCCTTCTAACGGATCGTTTGCCCTAAAATTTTGAATTTTGAGAGAAAATATGCCGTAAAATAAAGACAATAGAAGCAGATAGCCGATAACATCATACCTTTGCAGATATAGGGACAGAAGGAAATGAAGGAAAATGATAGCCATTCAATCTATAGTCTAGCTTCCTATGTAACACCATCTCTTAGATAATCAATTTAGCAACATATACAATAGAAGTTGTGATTTTGCTATCAACTCTGCAAATATAATCCTTTTTCCTGATCCAGAAAAGAAGTTGTGTGTGCCATAATGGATAAACAGCATACTCTATTAAGGGGTTGGGAGAACCTGTTGTTTTATCCTGCAACATTCAAATTGAAATGTTATTGTGATTTAAAAGATTAGGTATAAAAGTATGGGCTTAGATTAGAGCACAAGGCTCAAATTGACCCAGCAAACAATGATTCAACAGAAATCTGAGCAATCTTGTTAGTTGGCAGCAAAAATTGGAGGAGATTATTTGTTTAGTGACTGCTACTCTCAGATCAAACAAGAATAATTCCCAGCACAAGAATATAAGGTTTATGAGTTTCAGCAAAGATTGAAATTAGAACAAAAAAACAGTATGGAAAAAGAGTATAATATATAAGAAATGAGTTGGATAACCTATTCTTATGAAGAACTTCTCTCCAGTCCCGATAGGAACCAAATCTGTGTAGAGGAGAAACGTAAAACTTAGAGCCTGCGAAGAATCCGCAAGGTTCAAGAGAAAGTTATCAGATCCAAAACAAATAGAAACTCATTAATCTGGGCATGAAAATATGTAAAAATTCCCTAACTGTCAATTTAAGAATCAATATTTATCGAGATTAAGCGGCGGTAAACGATTTGCCTCTCCTCCATGAGTAAATCACACGGAATCATGGAACCAACAAAAGAAACATTCAATGAAAATCCAGCCAAGCAGATGAATACAGCACAGATCGGAGATTAAATTATTACATAATTTGCCTTCAAAACCCCGAATAAAACCATTCGAGCAAATCCGCACGCAAATCGTCCGGCTCACCTCCTTGATTAAGCTACAGATTGTCCAAATTCCTTGATTAAGCTACAGATTGTCGGGAGAAGCTCAGGAATCCGCCGATCTCCGGCACCAATTAAAGATCGATGAACTGCGAGAAGCGCTTTCAAGATCCTGATCCCGGAAACTTACGCATAATCTTTGCTTTTTACACGAGATTTCCAATTCGAAACCATTGCTTCGAATTTAGGTTTGATTCTAATCTCTCTCGTTCTCCCTCCCTCCCTTACCTCCGGTCACACGATCGCTGAGATCGCAAAAACCCTTGAAGCCACACCATTTGCTTAAACCCCATCGCTGGAACCTTGACCACAGTCGCTCCGTCAGAAGCCACATGTTTCCCGCCTAACGCCGTCACTAAACCACCCCGAACCGTTTCTTGAACTGTAGCACAGGGGCGGGTCGGGCCTAACCCGTTCAGTATTTTCTCCAAGATGGGCCCGATGGACCGTCGAATAATGACCCGAACCAGCTGCCACAGAGACAAATGGGTTATTTCGATAAGAAAAAAACACGCAGATTGAACTCGTCCGACCCGGCCCGTCCAAGAAACTATCGTAATCAACGTTTGGCAACTTTAATTGGACTCCCCGCACATGGATTGTTTGCGGATGAGCTTACCCACCAAGCATTAACAATAATTATAGACTATACATATATACATATATTATAATATATTAAATAACTGTATAAAAAAAGCAGACAGACAAATTAAGGCTTCATTTGGTTCGGCGGTGGCGGGTCGATCCGGCGGGTGGAAACGGAGTGTTCGAAACGGAGGGGGGAGGTGGCTGCTCCAAACGGAGCTTTTTGGGGGCGTTTCTCAAGGGGGGCGGGTGGAAACGGAGCAAACGCCGCCGGAGGTTCATTTATTTTTCCTCCTTCCGGCGGCGTTTGCTCAAAACGGAGCAACGAAACGCCCAAACAAATGGAGCCTAAATTATAAAAAGTTATACATTGGGTTTGTGGATCACTGCAGGCTATGTACACTGATATGAACTTCATTGCATTGGCTTGGGAGAGGTCGAACGCATAAACAGTTCTAGAAATTGAGTCAATGACATAACAATATTTACAAGGCTCTTATTACAGGGCTCCTGAATTTGGTGAAAATCATGTGTCGGGACGGTGCCGACCAAACTTGCACTAGCTCAGGCATTATTACAGGGCTCTTAAGAGAATTGAGGGTGACAGGTTATTGTCCGTTACAACTTGCAAAGAGAGGGAGAGAGAAACGCTCTGAGGGTGACATGTCAGCACTCACATAGCTAATTCATTTGTTTGTTATAGTGGGGAGTGCTGCGCTTTTGTGCGTACTGGAGACATTGACTGCTGCTTGGAGGTTTGAGTGGCGCGTTCTGCGTGCCTTAATCTTTATGGCTTGTCTCATATTGCTTTTAGAGGAGTCAGAGAAGGTTGACTTGTTGTTGACTGAAGAGTCCGCTGCGGAGCTGAGGGTGCTGAGAGTGTTGCGTGCAGAATGCCTACTGCAGTGCGCACAGAATGCACCTTGCTTTTGGCGGAGTGTGTAACGTGTACGGAGTGCGCTGGTGCATGCTTAAGAGATGCTTTACGCTCTTTGTAGAAATTCTTTGGACTGTCGGCATCATTCTAGATGCACGTCTGAGAGCGGAACGCACAGAGGCACGCTTAGGAGCGAAGCGCGCAGGAGCATGCTTGAGGCAGAGTGCACGGGGGCACCCATAGAGCGGATCGCATGGGGGCGCGCTCGGAGCGGAGCGTGTGGGGGCGCGCTCGGAGCAGAGCGCGTGGGGGCGCGCAAGGAAGCAGAGCGTGCGGGAGCGCACGAGGAAGTGACGCCGCATTGGCTTCAACCCTCAGTCTTCGATGTATCTCATATTGTTCCCCTCAAGCATCGACCTGCTTCGTAGTTAACAAGGAAGCGATGTCGCAATGGCCTCCCCTGCAAGCAGCACCTAGTTATATGATAAATGAAATTCACATGAATATTTGTGAATATAAAGCGACGAATACACGCACACGCCTTGTGCGTGCCCGCGCACATTACACCTTACACGCATCTCGTGCACCCTACGTTGCGCACAACGCGCCCATCACACAACTATGCGCCCACTACAACTTACGCGCACCTCAAGCATTCTGCGCCTTGCGCGCACTGTACCCATTGTGCACCCCACTCCTAGCGTGCAATGTGCCACTTACACGTTCCACGCTCCGCATCTCATGTACATTTTGCTACATTCTGCGCCTTGCGCGCACTGTACAAATGCATGTTTGAGTTGGACAGAGGTTCAATACGATCTTGCGGACAGGATTCGGCAGGCCTTAGAGTTGGATGTGAGATTGAAACGTCGATTGACAGAGGTCGTTGATGGTTCTAACGAATTCTCTATCAACGATGGCCTTTTATGTAAAGGCAGTCGATTGTGCGTCCCTAATATGGGAAAGTTATGAGAAGAGTTGTTGTATGAGGCGTATTTTATAAAGTACTCGATTCACCCCGGGATCACAAAGATGTTCAAGGACATGAAACTGTTTTGATGGCCAGGTTTGAAAAAAGACATAGCGTTATACGTGGCGAAGTGTCAGACATGTGCCTTGGTGAAGACCTAATGCTAGAAGCCTTGCGGATTCCTAAAGTCCCTGCCTATTCCAGAGTGGAAAATTGATGAGATCTTCATGGATTTCATGCACATCTTACCGAGATCGCACAAGGGGAACGACGTCATTTGGGTGGTCGTTGATCATTTAACGAAGGTGTCACATTTCATACCAAATAGGAATGATGGTTCAGTGGAGAAGCTGGCGAAGCTTTATGTGGACAACATAGTCTGTTTGCATGGCGTACCCCTGGAGCATCATTAGTGATCGAGATGGTCGGTTCACATCTAACGATAAGTGGCTCATTCATCAGTTGTTGGGTATCAAGTTGAGCTTCAACATGGCTTTTCACCCGCAGACAAATGGTCAGACTGAAAGGGTGAACAGGACAATGGAAGATATGCTTTGTATGTGTGCTTTGGATTTTGGAAAAAGGTGGGAGGAACATCTTTTTATGATTGAGTTCGCGTACAGTAACAACTACCAAGCCAGCATTCAGATGGTGCCTTTTAAGGCTTTGTACGGTAGAAGGTGTTGTACGCCGCTGTCTTAGGTAGAAATGGTAGAATCGAAGCTGTACAAACGAAGAGACGTTGAAGATGCTACTTCAATGATACGGTTGATTCGAGAACGGCTACTGATTGCTCAAGATAGGCAGGCCAAGTATTACAATGACAAACATTGGAATGTGGAGTTTGCGGTGGGCGATTGGGTATACCTTAAGATAAAGCTATTTAAAGGCGTATCAAGGATTCGACGCTTAAAGAAGCTTAGTCTGAGGTATGTTGAGCCTTTTGAGATCTTGGAGCGGGTTGGTGAAGCCACATATCGTTTGGCTCTTTCAGTAGAGTTGAGCAGTTTGCATGATGTATTTCACATCTCAGTGCTGCAGAAGGCTATTAGAGATCATACTCAAGTGGTTGCTGCGAATCAAGTGTCGGTCGACAGTAGGTTAATGATAAAGGTCAAGCCCATTCGGATCGAGGACGTAGAGGTCAAGCAGCTGCGGAACAAGTCCATTGAAATGGTCAAGGTCCTTTGGAACAACTATGGCCGAGAAGAGCTGTCTTGGGAGCGCAAGCAAACTATGAGGGAGGAGTTCCCTGAGCTTTTTTACTGAGGTAATTAGATGTACAGTTTATTTTTTTTATATAATCCTGTAACGTCAAATTTCGGGACAAAATTTCCTTAAGTTGGGGAGAATTGTAACGCCCTAAGATTCAGGAACCCCATTTCTGGAAGGTACTGCCCGACAGTAGTGACTACCGCGCGGCGGTAGCTCGGATCACTCAATGCTCTCAACGCCTCAGCTCTTGCTAGCGCACAGTTGTAGTTTTAGCGCTGGCAATAGCTTTGGCGATTTATTTGTCCAAGCTCTCAGGTTGGCTACCGCGTAGCATTAGCCTTACCGCAGAGCGGTAACAGAGTAGTTATGACGTGTCCACGTGTTAACGCCCGATTCAAGTTTTGAGCGGTGGCATCCTTAAGAAGCTAAGCGATTGAGGTACCACGCGGCGGTAGCGCTCGTAAACTAAATTCTTGAGCGAATCATGACCGTTCGTTGGTTGTAATTAGGGATCCTACGGTTGGAGTTTGCCTCTGCGGGTATATGGCCGAGAGTTTAGGGTTCCATCTCATTTTTCCTTTTAGATCTTCTATTTCTAAGTGTTAGAGAGAAGAGAGAGTGAAGAAGGAAGAAGAGGATGGAGATCTCGCAACCGTTGGAGTTCCGAAGCTCTGATTCGTGGGACGAGTCCAGATATGTGGAGGCAAGATTATTGCGGTCGTGTTCATCCGTCTAGATCTTTGGCATGGCACCAAAGAGAGCACAAAGGGTAACGATTCTCTTCTTGGACATGTGAAGTCCTCTTACTTTTGCATAGGAAACCCTCTCCCGCGAGTGTGCGGTGAGCGTGAGGTTTTCCTTCGGGTAGATACGTTATATCCTCATAGTTTTGCATTTAGAGTTCGGAATCAAAGTACGAACATAGGCATGGTGTGTGAAGCCTATCCGGACAAGTTAGTCTTGATTGGTGATGTTTTTCATTATGCTTGTATTGCCGGAGAAGACTCCGTGTTGTATGTTTTTTTGGGTGTCTATGCAGTAGATTGCAGTAGAGAACTTTGGGGACTAACTCCAAGAGCACCCGAAAATCTGTGCAGAATCATTTTTCTGCCAGGTACCGCGTGGCGGTAGTGTTACCACCCGCGGTAGCTCTATGAGAGAGCTGTTGTGAGGCCTGTCTCGTCGAGACCTGGGGGCCAGTATTGTGGAGCTGAGTGCTTAGAGAGCCCAACTTGGTGGTCTGAGAGCCAGCCAGTGAACATAACGCGGCTATGTGTGTTGGATTGGGAAAGGGGAGGTCGACCCGCGTCGTGGCTTGTTGCGCCTAGCGATTTGAGCGACAGGATATGACCGAACTGTACCCAGTAGCTATGTCGATCGACCTGTGGGCAGTGTTACCTGTCGTAGCCATAGTTGCGAGTCTTAGGCCTTGAGCCGGAAAGACTATTTAATGCTCATGTATGTTGGTCGTCACTGAGTATGGTGGTGGGACCCTGGTTTTTGTCCGGTACACCGAGATTATGCCATGAGTGCACGAGGCGTATGGTCTTAGCACCAGCGTCTGTGGTGAAGTGTGCTTAAATTGCACTTTTGTAGTCATGTTTGGTTTTATTAATGCTATGCAGGGAAGGAGCACCGCCTCTCCAAGTTAGGGTGGGGTCGTTATAATTTGGTCAGCTTTAGTTGACCGTTGCCTTATTTTGCCACCGTTCGACGGATTGTTCTCATGCAGGAATAGGTGAGCCAAGTGGCAAGTAGCGGGCTGAAGCCCTTGATGCTGTGTTGGCCCTTGAATGCCAACGCGAAATGTTTTCCCTTTTCTATTTTCATGTGTGGCCGGCCTGCGTGCCAAAGTCTGTAAGACACTTATTGTTTAAGTAAACAGTTTTAAGGTCATAAGGCCAAGACTATTTGTGTATTTTTACTTTCATTCATATTGTGGACTACAGTGGACACTCATGTTTTGTTGGGTTCTTCCAGCTTATTTTAAAAGCTTCCGCTAGAATGCTCCGTGTTAAGATTCAAAAATTTATAATAGTATTTTGGTATTAATATGTAACTCCACTAACTGTCCGTGGAATATGGCGTGAGGCCCCGGCCGGACCTTCTGTTATATTTCATGTGACAGATGGCGGTGTTATACTAGGTATTTATAGTACACCGATAAGGTGGTATGAGTGCACGGAACGTTAGACTGATGATGCAAACATTTGTGATATCTTGAATGGTGCTTAAGCTATACCTTCGTGATATGTGGAATGGTACTTGAGTTGTACCTTTGTGTGTGTGTGTGTATATATATATGAATGTTATGCTTGCAGGGAAGGAATACTGATATCCCGGGAATGGGGTAGGATCGTTATAAATTGGTCAGCTAAAGTTGACCATTGCCTTGTTTGCTACCTTGCTGGTGCAATGTCCTTGTGCAAGTGCTGGAGAGCCGAGCGGGAAATAACAGGGTGCAGCTCATTGATGCTATGTCGGCCCTCAAAGGCCAAGCAAAGAACTTTGCATAGTTTTCATGTGTGGTCGGCCTGCGTACCGATGTTGGAAACTACTCTTGTGAAGAAAAAAATTGTAAGGCCTTAAGGCCGCACTGTTTTGCGTATTTTGTATGCGCATTCCTATGTGGTTTAATATAGTGGACATTCGTGTTACTTGAGTTCAATTAACCCATGAAGCTTCCTGTAGAATGCTCTGAGTTAGGATTCGTTTGGTCTTTTTGATATTAACATGTAACTCCGCTAACTGTCCGTGGAATATGGCGTTGAGCCCCGACCGGACCTTCTGTTATATTTTACGTGACAAACGGAGGTGTTACACATCCTCCTTCATTTCCATCATCTTCCTGGTCAGGTAATTCCTCCCACGAGTTTCTCCCTCCTCCACTTCTCCTTATTAGGAGCTCTTGCACGCACTTCCTCCTTGTGCGCCCTTGCAAGCGCTTCCTTCTTGTGTGTTCTCACGCACGCTCCTTCCTTGCGCGCTCCAGCACGCACAACTTCCTTATGTGCTCCTCCTCCTTGTGCAGCAATGCGCTTGCTTCCTCCTTGCGCGAGCTTCCTCCTTGCGCGCTCCTACGCGCATCGCCTCTTTGTGCCCTTCTGTGTGTGTTGCTTCTGTGTGTGTCACTTTCATGTGGGCTCCCACACACCGCTTCCATGCGTGCTCCCATGAGCGTTGCTTCCCCGCGCGCTCCACGTATGCTGATTTACCCTTGCGTGCCGCTTCCCGACGCGCTCCCACGCGTGCCGCTTCCCTACGCTCTCCCACGCGCGCAGCTTTCCAGCTTGCTCTCGTGTGTGCCGCCTTTTCTCGTGCATGCCACTTCCTTGTGTGCTCCCACGCGCTGCTTCTAAGTGTGCCCACGCACGCTCTGCTCTGTGTGTGCCCATGCACACTCTGCTTCATGTGTGCCCCTACGCGCTCTGCTTCATGTTGTGGTCTGGTGGCAACCCGCAGTTGTGGTTTGGTGGATACCCGCAGTTGTGGTCTGGAGGCAACCTGCAGTTGCAGTCTGGTGTCAACCTGCAGTTACGGTCTGGTCGTAACCCACAGTTGCGGTCTAGTCGCAACCTGCAGTTACGATCTGCTAGCAACCCGCAGTTGTGGTCTGGTGTCCTGACCACTGTTGGAGCTTGGAGGTTTCTAATATTTGCAATGTGATGTTGGATAGAGACCATAAGCTGTCTTGTAGATAGTTTCTCTAGTGGATAGTCATGCGGTTTGACCTATTCAAACTACTTAGCTCGCGCGACTTATTTTTAGTCCCACATCATTTGTTGTATTCTCCTCTCTTCCCCTATCTTCTATAAATATGGAGCATACCTATGTATTTTTTAAATTTTTGGGAGCAATACAGGTTCTGTTATTCACCTATTTTCTTACATAGTATCCGAGCTTTTGATTTTTTGCCCTGTTTCTATTTTTTGGGCAAGTGGCAGTGCGAGCAGTTTCTAATCTTTAACCGCCTTCTCTTCTTTTCCGCAATTTCTTTTTCTTAACCGCAGTCTCCTTTTCTTCTCTCTCTTGACGCGATTTTCTTAATCACAGTTTCCCTCCCTCTCTTTATTTCTCGCTCTTCTTGCGGGTTACTTTCTTCACGTGGTCTCTTTCTATTGTCTGTGTGACCTTGCTTTGTTCGCTTTCTGCAAACTCTTCTCTACCGGTCTTCTTTGTCCGCGCGACTTGTCTTCTTTGTCTACGCGGCTTGTTCTCTCTGTTTGTGCAGCTTCTCTTCTTTAACCGCGCGGCTAGCCTCTTCTTCTTGGCTTCTCTTCTTCTATGGAGGCCTCAAACTTCTCATCATCTACTCTATCTGCTCCTCTAGTTCTAACCGCTTTTATCTCTACCTCTGGCAATCTTGGTACTTCCTCCAAGCTCATTGGACCGAATTACATAGATTGGAGTGTTTCCTTTGTCTTTCTATTGTGCTCTCAGCATAAACATCATCTTCTCACTGATGACCCTCCTGCCTATGGGTCTACCGCTTTTGACGACTAGGATGCCAGTGATGCTCTAGTTAGAACGTGGCTTGCCATCAATATGTCTGATGAGTGCCTTCCCATTATTTGACATGATATGACGGTTAAGGTTGCCTGAAATCATCTTGCTGCCATGTACTCCAAAGGAGGTCAAACTTCCCGCATATATATGTTGTATGCGGATCTTTTTGCCTGACCTGTCATGACTCATGTTGTTGCCTATCAGAAAGTGCAAGCCCTTGGTGCTGAGCTTATTCAACATCGCCCCTTTTTTATTGATCTTATTGAGCAACATAAACACTTTCAAAAGCTTCTGGCTGTCTGCTATTTGCTTTGCTTGCCCGACATTTATCATATGATTCAATATCAAATTTTTGGAGAAGCCGATACTCCTACTCTAGATGCTACTACTGCGCGTATTTCTGTTGTTACTACCTTACTCAAGCTACTTTTGCTTGCCTCTTCACCTCCTTCCGACACGATTGCTCATTAGGCCCGTCTTGATATTCACAGTGGTCTTGGAGGCCGCTCTGTTGGAAGTGGCTTCTCTAGATATCTATGTTCTCACTATGGCAATACTGGTCACCTTGTTGATTGTTGTTGGGTCAAACATCCTCATCTTCACCCTGTTCTGGGTGATACTACTTCAAAGAAGTCTACTTCTCTTACTACCTCTTCGGGTAGTGCTAATGTTGTCATTATGGGTAGCTGGTTTATTGATTCTAGTGCTACGAATTATATGACAGGCAATACCCATCTCTTCTCTCGGCTGGACAAGCATAACCGGTTACCTCTGGTTTTTATTGTGGATGGTTCTCCATACCCTGTGTGTAGCTTTGGAGTAGTGCATATTACTCTTCTTCAAATTACGGACACTCTCTATGTCCCAACTTTTTAGTGCAATCTTCTGTTTGTTACCTCTTTATGTAAACAGCTCAATTGCACTGCTATTTTTACCTCATATACTTGCTCTTTTTGGGATCCTCAGTCCAAGGAGACGATTTCTACTGAGACTGAAAGTGATGGCTTGTTCTACCTCGACAATGTGTCTGCTTTTTCTGCCTCCACCACTCTTCTACAATGTCATATTTGCCTTGGACATCCTCCTGCTCGTCTTCTTTACCAACTCTTCCCTGATCTATATCGGGAAGACTTTTTTCTCTGTTGTGAAGCCTGCCAACTCGACAAACACCATCGTACATCTTTTCCAGCAAAGCAAGGGCGTAGATCTTTTCGTCCTTTTGAACTTGTCCATTCTGACATTTGGGGTCTTTCTCCAACCAAATCTGTTTTGCTGGGTAGTCTGTATTTTGTTACTTTTATTGATGGTTTTTTTAGATGTACTTGGTTGTACCTATTGAAAGAACATTCTAAACTTTTTTTTCAGTACGTTTTATAATGAGGTGTGTAGTCAATTTGATACTACTATTAAAATTCTACGTACAGATAATGCCTAAAAGTACCTTGGTAATCAGTTCTCTATGCCGTGTATGCATCGTGACATTATACATCAAACTAGTTGTCCTTACACCTTCCAACAAACTGGAGTTGATGAACGCAAAAACCACCATCTTCTTGATGTGGCTCGCTCCCTTCTCACTCATATGAGTGTTCTTTTTTCTTGTTACCTCATCAACAGAATCGCTTCTTCGATTTTCAACGACAAAACTCCTTTCTCCATTTTGTATCATGGTAAACACTGTTTCCTTTTCCTTTACGTGTCTTTGGATGCACAACATTTGTTCACTATCCTTCTCCTGAACGTGACAAACTCTCTCCTCGCTCAGTTAAGTGCATCTTTTTGGGCTACTGTCCGACACAGAAAGGATATCGGCAATATGATCATATTCTCCGAAAATAGTATATTTTTGCAGATGTTACTTTCCTTGAAGATACTCCTTATTTTTCCTACACTGTTACGCCTCTACCTTCTGATGAATCTTCTTCTCTACCCATTGTCTCTGCTCCTCCACTTGAACCAGTCTTTCTCCCTTCCACAACTATCTCTAAGTCTACTCCCCTTTCTCCTGATTCTACTTCTCTCCCTAAGCCACCATTGGCAGCTCACGTATTAGCAGTATCTCCAACGGAAGGATCTGATGCTACAGAGAAGTCAGATCTTGATTTTTCGATTTCTCTTCAGAAAGAAGTTCGGACATGTAACGTCCCAATTCGCGCTAGGACCCTCGTGCATGTTTTTAAGTCAGGAGAGCTAACTTGGGCTCAGGGAATGCTGGCAGCTAGGCTTACACTTGTGTAAGAGAGGAGAAGTTGGTCCAGAGTAGGACACGGGTAGTGACACGGGCGTGTCCATACCCGTGTGGTACTCTGGTGTCTTTGTGTCTTCTTTGTGAAATTTCTAGAGTAGGACACGGGTAGTGACACGGGCGTGTCCCTAACCATGTGTGTTTGATACGGGCGTGTCCATACCCGTGTGGCTCTCTGACAACGATGCAGATTCCTTGTTATGTTTCCTGAGCAGGACACGGGTAGAGGTACGGGCGTGTCCCTACCCGTATGTGTATTCCTCGAGCAGAGATTGACCAACATCGTCGATCGTGTTTTCCGAGCAGGACATGGGTAGTGACACGGGCGTGTCCCTACCCGTGTGTGTGTGCGTGTATTCCTCGAGCAGAGATCGACCAACATCGTCGACCGTGTTTCCCGAGCAGAACACGGGTAGTGACACGGGCGTGTCCCTACCCGTGTGCGTGTGTGTGTATTCTTCGAGTGGAGCTCGACTACGATCGTCGACTGTGTTCCTCCCGAGTAGGACACGGGTAGAGATACAAGCATGTCCCTACCCGTGTGTGTCCACAGCAGTTCGACGATTCGTCGAGCGGAGCTCGACGATCATCGACTACGTTCTCTTGAGCAGGACACGGGTAGCAACACGAGCGTGTCCCTACCCGTGTCATTCAATTTAGGGTTTTGGCAAAAAATTTCGGCTACATCGTTTTGAAGGGACTCATTTACTGAGTGATTGTCGGTCCAATGAGAGGTCGACACGTGGCTATGCAGTTATCCACTTCCCACATGAGAAGGGTAGAAAACCCTAGCCATTTCTACTCTTCCCTTCCAAGCCATTGTTGTAGGAAAACTACTGGAGAGGAAGAAGGTGTCGGAGCCGATCTTTTTCTCGTGAAGAACTAACACCGACCGAGGAGAAGAAGATGCCGCCAAGAAGGATGACAAGTGTAACACCCCGAAACTCAAAAGAGGGACGGGCGAGGTTTTAAGCCAAGTCTGGGACTTGGAGCAGGTATCACGGGTCGTGTCACGGGTGTGACACGGGCGTGACACGGGCGTGACACGGGCGTGACACGGGCGTGACACGGGCGTGTCACGGGCATGTTCGGCCACGGGTCGCGTGGTCGACGTTTTGGCGGGCAGGAGTCGTCGAGGGGTGAACACGGCTTGGGACACAGGCGTGTCCCAGGGCGTGTCAGCCACTCAATGCCACTCAACGATCGTTGAGTAAGGTACACGGGCCATTACACGGGCACGAACACGGGCGTGTCACATGTGACACGGGCGTGTCTTGTGCCGTGTTGCATGGCCGTGTCCTTCTCGGGTCGCGAGTGTTGGCCGATTGCACACGGGGGGTGTGACACGGGTATCGACACGGCCGTGTCGCATGCGACACGGGCGTGTCGGAGGCCGTGTCAAATGTCGTGTGCTGGTTATTGCGTCGGTCGAGACGGCGAATGGGTGACACGGCCTTGCACACGGCCGTGTTTCAACCCGTGTTCGGCCCAGATTTTGTATTATTGGGCTGAATCGTGGCTGTTCATTTCTTTGGCTTGGGATCCGACGGCTGGGGGTGGTTGCTGGCAGTTTAAACCCGAATTTAGGGTTTGCAAACCCTCATTTCTTTTGGGTAGTCTCTCTCTAAATTCTAGAGAGAAGGGAGAGCAAGGAGGAGGAAGAAGACCAAGATCCGGTCACCGGCGGAGCTTCGGAGCTCCAAATCATGATCCGAGTCCGGATCCGCGAAGGCGAGGCCGATACGGTGCTTTCCATCCGGCTAGATCGTCATGGCGCCGAGGAAAAGCGCAAGGGTAACGATTCTCTTCTTGAGCATGTGAAGCTCTTCTTCCTTTGCATGGGAAAACCCCTCTCCCGCGAGTGTGCGACGAGATTGTGGTATTCCTTGGGGTAGATATGTAAAGTCCCCCTTGTTAGAGTCTGGAATCGTAGTACGGACATAGGCATGATGTGTGAAGCCTACCCGGACGTGTTGGTCTGGATCAGTGATGATTTGCTGTGCATTTTTAGCCGGAGAAGACTCCGAGCATTTTGATTGTTTTCGGGTTGCTATGCGGTAGAATGCATCAGGGAATCTGGGGGATTAACCCCGAGGTGCACCCGGAAATCTGGACGGAAACGCATTTCTGTCATACCGGTGGCCTGGGAGCCAACCGGGTACATAGTAGGGATATGTACTGTGTTTGAACGGTATTTGGGACTGGGGAAGCTTAGTCCGCGTCAAAGGCCAAATGGCAACGGCGGGGTGAGCAACGGACTGGTGGGCCCCTACCCGCTCCACCTGCTCGGTTAAAGCGACCTAAAGTTTTATGTGGGACTTACCGAGGTTTGGAGATCGAGTCTAGGATACGGCTGAAAGGACTAAATGCTCACGAGGTTGCCATCCTGGGGGTGGTGGCGGAGTCAAGGACCGGACGGGGTTCGGACTGGCCCGTCGAGTAAGTGCCCTGAGAGCACGGGGTGTACGGCCGTGTGAGCGTGCACCTATGATATGATGCTTATTTTGCTGTGTTGCTTGTTTTGCTAACAAGTGCAGGGAAGAAGCTGTGCCGCCCCGGTTTGGGGGCGGAATCATTATAATTTGGTCAGCATAGCTGACCGTTGCCTTTGTTTACCACCGTGCGGTGGATTGTTGCTTGCAGGTGCTGCGGAGCCGAGAGGTAAATAGCGGGCTAAAGCCCAAGTTGCTGTGTTGGCCCTCGAAGGCCAAGTTTTGAGTGTTTTCCTTTTTGTACTCATGTGTGGTCGGCCTGCGTGCCGAGGTTTGAAAGACACTTTTATTAAGCAAACTTTTGTAAAGCCATAAGGCTATTTCTGTTTTGTGTATTAAACATTCCTTCTTGGTATGAGTAGTGGACATTCATGCTTGGCAGGGTTCTTTATTATTTTGCAACTTTAATAATTGCTTCCGCTAGATGCTGTGTAGGACGTTGTGATTGGTTGAATGGTTTCAATGCGTAACCAACCGGTCTGTCCGTAGTATATGGCGTCGGGCCTCGGCCGGACCTACTGTTATATACTATGCGACGGATAGGGGTGTTACAACAAGATCCATGGCTGGAAATGGTGGAAACACCGGAAACGAGGTGAGCTTCCTACCCTCTCCCTTGGGGCTAGATCTGTAGTTATTTCTAAGAGAGATGTCGACTCAAGAGAGTTTTGACTTGTGAGATGAAAATTTCCTAGGAAGAGACCATTCTAGGGCTTATGCCCTAAGGATATTGATGTCTTCAACCTTTTCCCTCTCCTTGAGTAGACGGTGGACTTGGTTCGTGAAGAGAAAATGGTCTCATGAGGGTGAATAAGGGTGGAGGAATTTTTGGACATGGTTTGAACATATGGCTTGATGAAGAAGATGAACTGATGTCATTCATCTTGCTTTAAGATGCGTGCAGAAATCTGTTTTCTGCACGCAGCAGCCTTCGAGGCCGTTTTTGGACATGATGCGGCCAGATCAGGGTTTTCGACTAAACACGAAAGTCGCAGCCCTTGTAAATGCCTTTCCAACGAGGGGTTAAACGTATTCACTGAATTCCTGTAGCCTCGGGAATACCTGTTTGAAATTGTTGTACAGTAATCATCCCTGCACTTGTAGATCTCGTGTTTGTTTTGTATCGGCCTTGGGCTGGTAGAGAGATTGTAATACATTTATACTAATGTTTTGTTGAATGGAGTCTATAAGCATTTGTGATAAAATATGTTAATGACATTAATTGGATGGACCCTTAATGAACAAATGATGTGGTGAAATATACTTGATCAATGTGATTTGGTGAAGGTTGGAGAACGAATGGATTGACGAGTTGGGATGATAGGAATGGTTTAAATATGTGAATCAACAAGGATGTACTTGGTAAGGGTAATACGTTGAATAACGATGAGTTTGACTTGAAGATAGTGGACATAATTGGTAACGATTATTATGAACAAATGGTTGTATGATTGATGAATATATAAGGTACCTTTATGTCGACGATGAACCCTTAAGTGCCTGTGACACTAGATTTTGAAAGGGTGTGAGTGCGGGGTTTGACCGCGCTGGTTTGGTAATGTTGAGAAGAGACGCAAGTGGACGGTTGGGCTTGGTCCTCGGTGTTCATTCCCGAGGCTCCTTCCATTCCACGATGGTGTGAAATTACATGCGGTGTGAGTCGACACGAGGTGTCGTAATCCTGGGTTAAGGATAGCATGGCAGGTCTACGGGCTCGCCAGTCGTCACACCGACGAGAGTTGACAGATGGACTTTGGGCGGTTGGGCTTGGTCCTTGGTGTTCATTCCCGAGGCTCCTTCCGTGCCAAGTGGACGGTTGAGCTTGGTCCTCGTGCTTTTTCCGAGGCTCCTTTAGGGTCACAACATAGGCCAATTCAGAGCTTGGTTCTCGGTGCACATCTACCTGAGACTCCTGTTGAGTCGTAGTACGCATGTGAGCTCCGCTGTTGTGTTCCTAGCGTTGAGGAGTACGGAGGCCTAGGTTTGGTAGTGTGGATACCCGCCTAGTAGTGGAGAAGCCGGCTCTACTGTCACCATTTGGCCACGACGGATGACGCCTGAGAGGTTAGCTACCTGCTCGAAAAGTGGGAACTACAAGTCTGTGTCGACATAGCAATTGCATGCGCGTGATCATGGGTGAGTCATTGCATTGCATTCATATCAGTACATACATTACATACACAAGATCCTCATTGTATAAGTTTGTATGCGCACTCCTATACGATGAGTTACTTTACTATTGAACCGATCCTTAACTTATATGTCTGTATGTGCATTCATATAAGTTGAGTTACTTTCTGTCGTATCTTTAAATCTTCATCTGTTGTAGATGGTAGAACTGCTAGAGTAGAATGTTTACTCGTTCATTATACTGCCGATATACTTGATATTACTCACTCTACACCACCTATTTGTACTACTGCTTATATAAATATATTGTACCCTTGTTCTTTACTCCGCCCGGTGCCGAGGAGTTGTCGGGGGAGCGGATGTGAAAGCCATTTAGTATTTATGACTAACGGTTGATACGTCTTCCTTTTTAGGAGAAAACCCCGCAGACAGAGCAACAACAGATTTTGCAGCATGACAGCCAGGCCAGGACGACAGGGCCTGAAGGGACGGTGTCGTTGCTACCGTCAGTCACCGATGTGAGTTTGAGAGACTCTTGTTGTAGCCCCTTTGGGCAAGTTTTACCCGTACTCTGATATTTTAGAAGCTTGTTGTAGCTTCTTTATTTGTTGTATTTTTGGACCGTTTACTTATGTGTGAATTTGACTTCTTCTGTTTTATATTCTTGGTTGGGTTGACATTGATCGATATTTGTTATAGCCGGCATGATAGGCTTCTTGTGGTACAGGTTAACCCAAGTGCTAGTACTACTGCAAGACGACTGTTGTGGGCATAAGAATCCCCTCGTGCCGTATTTTGTGTTCTGGGAGGGGGGTCTTACAGGACATGTACTCAACATCATATTCATGATCTTGAATGACATTGCTCCGTTTCAATCACCTTGATCGTCATTTTTGCCAAAATGACTAGAGTGCTCCCTGGACAGTTCGGGCGGTCCGGGCAAGGTGCCCGGAGGCGCCGGCGGCCGGGGGCGAAGGAGACGATCGGGGACGGTTGATTTGTATTATTATTTAGAATCTTATTTATATTCATTTTTCTTCATCCAGATCATTTTAGAAAAAGATCAAGCACAATACTGGTATCATGCAGACAAGCCCTATAATTATGTTACTGCAGATAGTTTTTATAAAAAGTTCCAATTCAGTAGTATTAAAAAGGAACTAGATAAAGAGCTTTTGAGTCTTAATGACAAAGTAGACTCAAATGACAATATTGTAGCCTTTAACCCTCCTTCTACTACAAAGTGGGAAATGTTCAAACTTGCATGGATAGAGAATTTCTACTTTTAAAAAGTAATTCATTTGTTCGCATTTTAAGACTATCCAGGTAATTTCTTATTTGAGAAACATAAGCTCTTTGTCTTCTTCTATAACATCCTATTTATATATTTATCTCCTTCACACTCTTATTCCTGCTTACTTCCTTTCCTCGGATCGTTGTTGTTGCAATCATAATTATGACTGTCTTATTGGGCTAGAGAGCACGCAAGCCTGACCAGAGCACCTGCAAATTAATTCAAGCAAGTACATGCACGACCCCTTAGTAGTATGTCGATACATAACCAAAACACAGCATAAAATAACAACAATAAAATTGACACAGATTTAACGCGGGAACCCAATAAGGTGAAAACCACGGGATGATCGGAGTCCAGCCCGAAAAGTCGTCACTAAAATATATGAATAATAGGCAATTACATGACTTTCTCTTCTCGATCTACACATGATCTTCACTAACTTCATACAAAATAATATTACATAATAAACAGTAGTAGAAAAATTACAAGTTACCGACAGTGGTGGACGAGATGGATTACATAAATTCTCTCCAAGATGTCTCTTAGAATCTTGCCCAATCTGCTCCAGATCCAATCAGTGTATGTGAAGTATTGCTCGTCAACGTCGTAGAATGTCGTCTGAAAGCTTTCCCAAGCTAAAACGATTGTCACAAAGGTCTCTCTAGAAATTTTTCAAGGCTTGAGTTTGGAGAGAAGTGGATGTCTTACGCCTCCTCCTTTATCCATATTTATAGGGTCAAAACAAAGGAGGTAGATGCGGTATATGACATGTAGATGAAGCTTCCCTCAGTCAAAAGTATATGTCATGAAGTTTTCTTTGGCCACTTTCATAGAAGCTTCCTAAAAAGAGCACATGTCAGTTTAAAGGTCAATGACATCTACTCCTTTTCACACTTATCATAAAACACGTGTTTGAAAAGCATGGTCAAAGTTGGCTAGCCTCTTTCACACTTAGAAGAAAACTATCTCAACAAATTTCCCCCTTTTCGACTAATTGAAGAAACATATCATTCTAACAATCTTCTCCCAAGTCTCCAATTTGCCTCCTGCGCGGTCCTCCATCAACAAGTCTTCACATTCGTGTTGAAGCCAAAAATGATCGAAGCCAAAATTGACTTCTGTGGAGTTCGACCCTTGGGGAAAGGGGTGACCTCACACCTACTATGCTCGGAAGAATGTCACGGACTGAAGACTTGGGAAGCTATGAACTGACCCTCGGCTCTAGCATGGAGGTCCCACCTCACACCCGGAAGACCTTTGAGTTTTCCCCCTCCCTAGCTAATGCTTAAGCTAAGTGCCTTGGAGGAAGAAAGCCAAAGAGATTCAAGTGGCTAAGGAAATCATGAATGCTCTCCAAGGCACCCTCAAGGGTCTATTTATAGCTTTTCCAAGTCCTAGGGGTAACATGACCAAAATACCCCTAAGGCAACTAAGCCTCTAGCCAATAGAAAACCTCCACACCGGGGGGGGGGGGCAAAGAGGGAAATTCCACCCCGGGGGTAAAAGGGTCCAAGGGCGAGAGGAGGCCCGACCACACCCCTCCCCCTCCCTGGGCACCCGAGACAACTGAGGAGCAGGGAGCTGGGGCGAGACCCCAGCCCCCGGCCGGTCTCGCCCGGCCAGGCCTCACCAGGCCGCGAGGCAGGGGCGAGAACCCGGCCCCGGGCCGGTCTCGCCACGCCCGGCCCCACCAGACCGCGAGGCAGGGGCGAGAACCCGGCCCCGGGCTGGTCTCGCCACGCCCGGCCCCGCCAGGCCGCGAGGCAGGGGCGAGAACCCGGCCCTGGGCCGGTCTCGCTGCTTCCAACTAACACCTACCAGGACGGGACGGGTGTCCGCCAATCTTGCCGCACCCGCCCCCCAAAGAGGGGCCACCGGGGGGGAGGAAGATTCTTCCTCCCCCTACTAGTATATCCTCAAGGTCAAGCCCAAATGGGCCCCTTAGAGTGCAAGACAACTCAAAAGCTTAAAACCTATAAGCGGGCCTTATGCCTCGCTTGGGATCCTCACTTCGCGAATACGGGGTTGTACAATTCGGTCAACAACACCAAATTCGAGTTAATGAGACTCGAACTCAATAGTTTTCTCCACAAATGACCGTAACTGTACTCAACAATTTATTCTCCTTATACTTTTATGTAGAGGGAACCATCATGCGGATGATCCTCATACAATGGTTGAACTTTCCCCTCGACACAGTCTTCGTAAGCATATTTGTTTCATTATCATCTGTGTGCACCTTCTACAAATCCAACTCTCTCTACTCTAGAGTATCACACATTCAATGATATCGCATGTCAATATGCTTGGATCTCGAGTGGAAGGTGGGATTCTTCCCTAAATGAATCACACTTTGACATTTGAATAAGAGTGTGTAGCGCTCCTGAGTGAAACACAGTTTTTTGATGAAATACTTCATCCAAAGAAGCTCTTTCCCTGCCTTAGTGATAGTTTAACTTTCAAGGCAGCCTAAACACCTAGAGGGGGGGGGGGTGAATAGGTTCTGCTTCTCTTTCTAAAACTTCTAGGCAGAATTCAATTTAATAACTAATATAATAAACACAGCAATCACAGAAAACAAAACATCACAGATTGCACTATGTTTTATAGTGGTTCCCCAAGGTCTGGGTACATCCACTTTCCCCTTCACCTATCTAGCAGTATGCTAGATTCGGCCAAACTTCCACTTATCTCAGATCAATAGATCTTACAACTCAGAACCCAACTGGTTCCTACAACTCAGGCACAACTGCCCTACCTCAGCCTTGCCCCAAGGCCTACAACTCAGAGAATATCCTTCTCCTACACTCAGGCAAACAGCCCTACCACTCAGAGTTCAACACTCTTACACTCAGCCTTTATAACATAGGCTTACAACTCAGATCTGTATAAACAGATCCTACAGAAATATAGAAAAGATTGTTTTAATTGTCTTGCCAAAGTTGAGAGAGAAAAGGCAATGACAATTCTTGATCAGCTGATGCAATCAACTGTTTCTTAGCCTTCTTCAAAGCTTCTTGAAAATGTACTTAGCTGAGTTGATTCCAAACAGCTTCTTGAGAATCCACTGGTGGATTCTTTCTTCTTCTTCAAATTCTGACTTGATCTCTCTCTATCCAGAACTTTGAATGATTCTTCTGAATTCTGATTAGAACTCTTCTTAGATCTATCCTTAGATAGTCTTCTTAGATCTCCCGGAGAAGATCTTCTTAAGTGCCTAGCACTTTCTTGAAATGAGTAGAATTGTAATCCTTCTCCACTTTCTGATCCAATGTATTTCAAAAGGTCAGTTCTATATGTTGTTGATTTATTTTCTCCTTCTGAATCTGTCTATTTATAGACATTCTTCATGGTAACCGGCTGATCCGGTTTCTAACCGTTTTCTGACAAGTCTGACAGCTTCAGTTAACCGGTGGTAACCCACAGCTGTCAAGTCTTCAATCAAGTCCTGTGCCTTAGTCTTGAATCACAAGTTGTTGAAACAGTCTGTTAGAAAGTGTCGAGTCCATCTGTCTATCTGTGTCGACATAATTGACTTTGGTGTCGACACAGTCTTCAGTGATGTCGACTAAGTTGCCTTTGAGTCGACACAGCTTCTTCTGCAAATAATTTGATCTTGACTCTTCAGTGTGTCGACACAAGTCCTGTGTGTCGACACAGTTGTTGTAGAATCATAACTTTAGTAAGTGTCGACTTAGCCTTCAGGTGTCGACACATTCATTTTTTAACTCTGCTATAATGTGTCGACTAAATCACAATGTGTCGACACATTCTGCTGGTGTCGACAAACTTGAGGTCGACTATTTTCTTCTGTGTCGACACATTCAGATGATGTCGACAATCTTGAGATCGACTATACTCTTCTGTGTTCGACACATTCTCCCAATGTTGAGGTCGACGCTTTTCTTCTGTGTCGACACAATTTCCCAGTGTTGTGTCGACTCTTTTCTTCTGTGTCGACACAATTTCCCAGTGTTGTGTCGACTCTTTTTCTGTGTCGACACAAATTCCCAGTGTTGTGTCGACTTACTTCTTCTGTGTCGACACTTTTTCCCAGTGTAGTTGTAGACTAACTGCTATGTGTCGACACTGCTTCCCAGTGTTGTGTCGACTATTTTCTTCTGTGTGTCGACACTGCTTCCTTTGTGTCGACACTTGGACTTAGAATTTTTCTGCATACTTTATCAATTCTCCACCTGCACATGTCAACTTAAAACAACATCAAATACACCTTGATGTATATCATTGAGCTAAGTTGGGCTTCTTCAAATCAGGTACACATTTTCCAATGTACCCAACAATCTCCCCCTATTTGGAGAAGTCATAACCCCTATAGCCAATGATATACACCATTTATAAACAGTACTAAATGATGATTAATGACATAGCAGGAATACTTTAAATATAAACAAAACATAACATAGAATAATTCAGAATCAATCATCACAGAATGCACATTATAATATGCCAAACAACATTTTGTTTATAACAGGGTAATGTTTGATTACAAAGTTTTACATTTGATGATTACATCACAACATTACAAAATATTTAAAACAAAATCAGGATTGATCAGGCTCTCTAATCATAATCCCTTTGCCAGACTGAATTGTAGCTGTCACAGGAGCTTCTGATTCTTCAGCTATCTTCTTTCCTTTAAGATCAGCCTTCTTCTGAGCTTCTTCCTTGATCCTTTGCCTTTCAAAATAATGAAAAGGCTTTGGGAAGTATTTGCTTGGCTCCTTAGCATCTGATGGCAGTCTTCCCAGCTTGGCTTTCCTTCTGAATTGTACAATTGCCTCTTGCCTTGCCTCATACTTCTGCCATTCAATTTCATTGTACCACTTCCCTCTCTCATGAACTTTATCCTGTACAGCTTTCCATGCAGTGAGTATTATGTTCCTTGAAGTAGGACTCCACTGCTCATAATCTGGCTTCAGTACAGCCTGCTCTCTGAATTTCTTCTTTGCCAATAGAGCATCCTGCTGTTCTTTCAGAGTAGCCTCAGGCTTATCAACCTTTCCAAAGACAATGTTAGTAACCTCCTTTGGAGGACTATACATTTCTTGAACTTTCTGATCAATCAAATCAAAATCTGGAGGGGGGTATATGACTTGGGCAACCTCAGGTTGATTGCCTTCAAGTAGATTAGATTGTATTCCTGACTCAGCTACCATAGCATCATCACACAATGGGGGATATCCCAAAGTGGCTCGTATGCTATTGGTCACCCACTTGGTGTGCTCAGAGCCTGCATGAATTAGCATCCTCTCCCCCTTTATGGCTTCTCTAGATACATGATCTCTTAAATCTTCCTTTTGAAATCGAATTTGGCCATCCAAATAATTCACTCCCTCTTTGAAAAATGGTCTTAACTTTTGAAGCTTTTCAGATATGTCCTTTTGAGAGGTTGTGATGGCAGTCTTAACAGATGCAATAGCAGCCTGAAAATTCTTATCAAATTCTTCCATTTCTTTGGCTCTATCTGCAGGCAGACCTGGAACAATCTTCTTGACCTCCTCAATAATCTCATTATGAGATTCAATTAAATTCTCATTCATTCTAATTTGATTTTCCAAAACATAACTTTGCTTCAAAGCAATATCATCCACCTTTGTAGAAATAGCTTCCTGTTGTTTAGCCAGATAAACCACAGCATTGCCACCCTTGTGGAAGCAATCTGTCATTTCAGTTTTATGCATGTTGACTTGAAATTGGATGGACTTGATATCTTGAGCTAAGTCAAACTGAAGTGACTTGCTATTCTCATCTACATACTTTTCCATAGCCATCCTTTGTTCATCCAATTTTACTTGAAGATCTATCATGAATTTGTTGTAATCAAAGGCTGGAGAAACTTGTGGAGTTGTGGTCTGTAAAGCCTGCTTATAGTTCTTGCTTCTTCTCTTAAAGACAACAAGTTTTCTTTTCTTTGCCATCCTGGCATCTTCAGTTTCTGTTTCAGAGGAAGTATCTACATGAATTCTTTCTTGTGGATGATGAATCGTATCTGTTCCAAGGGGTTGTTGCTCAGCTTCAACATCCACAGGCTCATCCTCAACCTGTGGTTCAACCGCAGCTTCCTGATCAATGTCCATTCCTATGGACTTCTCAATATCTTGTCCACCTCCTACTTTATCAGCAGCAGTATCAATATCTGGGAATAACTCCTCCATAGTAAATTCCACTTGAGTTGTCACCTCTGCAGCAGTTAAATCTTGAGATATGTTTAACTGTGCTTCTTCTTGAAGTTGCACTTCAGTATTTGGAGTGTTAGGAGTAGGAGTGGACACTAGCTCCCCCTGAACCTGTGCAATAATAAGAATATGAGCAATGTCTTTTATAGTAAAATACATTAGCTCCCCCTATACCTGAGCAGAAGTAGATACCTTTGGAGCAGGAGTGGAAACTGGCTCCCCCTGCATCTGTGCAGGTGTTGATACTTCCTGGACCACAGTTGAGTCAAGCTGTGTCCCTTCTTGTACTTGTTCAGATTCTTGATTTGGTGTAGGGGATTGCACAGGGGTGTCTGGCCTGCTCTCTTCAGGCACATCCTTGGACAGCACCCTATCCCACCTGGAGAATAGTCTCATATCCATTCTTCTCATATGGTTAATCTTACTCCCTTGCAGCTGCTGCATCACTTCAGGAATCACTCTAGTGAAGTACAGGCTCATGATCCTAGCCATGTTAGGCTTCTTGATTCCCTCTTTGATCTTGTCAAAGAGCACTCCTGACCAATCAGTAGGAATAGTAAAAACTATCCTGGTCATCAGGCTGAACATATAGGCAGAAATCCTATCATGTCCACCTGTCTTGCAGAGGATTACCTTTCCAACTACTTCAGACAAGAACTTCCCTTGTGTACAACCCCGTAGCCGGGCGAGCGGGACCCTCCCCAAATGTCAGCCTCGGGGGGTGCTTGGGTGACGATTTGACGTCCCTGTTCGAGGACGTGCGGGTGCCCGCGCGTGCGTGCGGATGTTTTGTGTGTACAAGCCTTTATATATATATATTTGTTATATATATTTATTTATATATATATATATTAGATATTATAATAATAGGAAGGGGGAGAGAAATAAAGAGGGGGAATTAAATAAGAAGCAGCAGCTCCCCCTGCCCGATGGCTAGGGTTCGGCCAAGATGGAGCCGAGCGGCCGCCCCTCCCCTCTCCTCTTTCTCGTCGGCCAAGAGGAAGCCGAGCGGCCGCCCCTCCCCTCTCCTCTCTCTCGTCGGCCAAGAGGAAGCCGAGCGGCCGCCCCCCCTCTCCTCTTTCTCGTCGGCCAAGAAGAAGCCGAGCGGCCGCCTCTCTCTCTCTCTCTCTCTCTCTTGGCCTGGAGCAAGTCGCCCGCCTCCCGATCTATCTCCGGCCACCCCAGTCCCGGCCGCCGCAAGAAGGAGCAGGCCCGAACTCCTCCCTCCTCATCCAGGCCGGGCCCGAGCTCCCCCCTCTCTCTCGCCGCCGCCGCTTAGGGCAAGAGAAGCCCCAGCCGCCCCTCCTTTTCTCCTGTCCAGCCAGCTGCAAGGAGGAGCCGTCCTATCCCCTCCTCCTTTCTCTGTCCAGGCCGCCGCCGACAAGGGAAAAGCCCGACCTCCCTTTCTCCTCCATTTCAGGGAGCCGCCACCGCCGCCTAGAGAAATTCTTATTTGGCCGGTCCTCCTCCTCACCTCTTGGCCGACCAAGAGAGGTGAGGTTTGGTATTGCATTTGCTGGAGGTGGCCGTCCGGTGGCGGTGGAGGTAGGACAACTCGTGTCGGAGCACGATCGACCATGGAGAGGCTCGGCCATGGAGGGAAAAATGACTTGGAGCTTCTGGCTCTCCAACGGAGGTCGGATCCGCGCATGGACAACCACTACGGACGCTAGACGTCGAGCCTCGGGCAATGTGCGCGGTTGCGGCTCCGCCAAACACGCGTCAAGGGTAACGAAGTTTCTACTTGGGCAGATGAAGCCCATATTTTTCATATTTGCATGGAAGCACCTCTCCACCAACGGGTGGGGGAAGGGAGATCTCCGACGGGTCGACGTGTGCGTCCCCGTAATTATTTGCATTAGTGTCCGGAAGTGTGAGTACGGGTTTAGGCATGTTGTGTGAAGCCCATTCGGACGTATGAGCCGAATTGGTGATGTGCTGTGTGAAGCCCATTCGGACGTATGAGCCGGATTGGTGATGTTCTGGGGTTCCCGGAGAAGACTCCGTGGAAGTTGTATTTTATTCATTCGCAGGGAATGCGCACCGTAGCCCCAATAAAAGGGGGCGCGCACATTATGTTTGGCCCGCTTTGGTTAGTCGACCGATGCCTAGTTGGCCGCTGCTCGTCGGGACGTTGGCGTACAGGTGCTGCAGTACCAAGCGGGAATAGCGGGCTTAAGCCCAAGCTCGTGCCGGCCCTCGAAGGCCTAGTTTGTTTATATTGCTGGCCTGCGTGCCGATGTATGGAATTCATATTCCTGTAAATTTAATATGCCTGTGATGCCCTGTGAATTCTTTTTATCTTTTTCATCTTAGGCGGGCGGTATGTTCGCGAACCGCTCGCCCCGTGGGTGCCCCGAGGTATAGTTGCCGGGAAGCCCCTAATGGCATATTGACAGCCTTTTAGGACAACGCAGTTACGTTGTTAGCGGCCCAATTGGGGCTGCGTGGAGTAGGGCTGCTGGGCGGTTTTACGCCATTAAAAGGCGGGCGGGGAACAGTTTATATAGATCCAGGGAGACGTCTCTAGTTCAGGAGTGGATCTTGAGATCCTCCTTAGATGTTCCGGCCGGCCAAGAGGGCCCGCCGAAGGTGTCTTAGCTCAGCCCCTGGTGTGGGAGGGGAAGAGTTCGATAGTCTTCCGGGTATGCGGTGGGACCTCCACGGTGAGGCCCTGGGTCTGTCCCTTGTGTTCCTAGCCTTGAGCCTAGATTGTTCACTTGAGTGTAGTAGGTGTGCGGCCACCCCTTCCCTAAGGGTCGAACTCCACAAATACCGATTTTTCGGTTTCAACATTTTGGTGCGGTGAGCGTGGAGAGTGACCAGCACGAAAAATCTCAGGTGAATGTCATGGCTTTAAAAGTGGAACCAAGTGACGACCAGGGTCATGCGCGGACTTTGTATGTAAGGTCCTCATACTCAGAGTTGTCCCCTCCCATAGCTGTTGTTAGAATCTCGTAGTATTTGGAGTGGGATTTGCGCCAGCTTGAAGTGCCTCTACCTGTGAAAATGCGTGTATCCTTACCTATTACATCAACGAGAAACCTGGAGGTTATTATCTTCAAGTTCGAGTAAGAGAGCAGCTGTGAGGTATTTGGAGCCGGGGTGACATGAAAAGGTTACATCCCTAGCGGTAATATGTTACCTCTTCCTTGTGATTCAGTAGCAGTCGAGTTTTCTTTTTATTGCCAATTTGCCTCGAGCTTCTGAGGGCTTTAAGGGTTAGTCTCGCGATCGACTCCCGAAGCCAAACGTCCAACCCGTTCCTTTTAAATAGCCTAGTTCGAACGATGGGACGGTGTCGCGGGACTTTAAGCGCTATTGTAAGACCGAGCCTCTGCACTGATGGCCGAGATCAGCTCCCCCCTTGCACGTCGGCCTATGTCCTCCCGATCGCACCTCTCCTCCGACTAGAGGAATTATCAGGAACGAGCCTAGACGCTAACCTCCCAGATTTGATAAAGGGCCGATCTCTCCAAGCAATCACAAGTGAAGACCTTTGTTATTGAGAGAGCAGAATAACATGTAAAGGGGCAGGTTTTTGCCCAAGGGAAGATGTTGGCCTCGAGTGCGTCCTAGAGGACCCTCACAGGAACATTATCCGTCGCCCATGCACTAGCTCTCATCATCGAGTGACATGGCGGAAAGCGATCTTTGTCATTAGATCAGGATACGAGCCGTCGACCTGTTCCTCATAAATAGCCCAGTTCGGATGATGGGACGATGCCTCGGGACTTTAAGCGTTCTTGTAAGACCGAGCCTCTGCACTGACGGCCGAGATCAGCTCCCCCCTTGCACGTCGGCCTATGTCCCCCCTATTGCATCTCTCTTCCGATTGGAGGAATTATTAGGAACAGGCTCGGACGCCAGCTTCCCGATTTGACGACTTCCAGATCGCCTCTCTTATAAAGAATGTGTTCTCCATTTGTAAAAGCATCGGTTCAATTAACTCTCCAACACCTCTTGAGTAAGCAGGATGTATCCGCCTCGAGCAAAGTCAAGTCCTCGAGTAGTAGTGCAATTCCCTATCACCAAAAATCGGGCCGAGTATGAGGCGGTTATAGCGAGACTGTGCCTGGCCAGAGAAATTGGGGTACATGATGTGGAGGTTCTTACTGACTCCTTAGTGGTGGCCTCCCAGATTAACGTGGAGTAAGAAGTGAGGGAGCCTACCCTCCAGTTATACTCGGCAAATGTTCCAAGTCTTCTCGCTCTGGGGTTAGGTCTCGATTCTCCTGCAGTCAGGCTCCCACCAAGCTGGCAGGGCAGGGGTCTCGATGGACGTCGTTATGACCCTGGGGCTGAGCCCGGAGGATGTTCAACACCCGTTCCCAGGCTTTCACCTAGCTGGCTGAACCGGCAGTATCACCTGAGAGCTCGGACGATTCTCTGTGGACATCATTATGACCCTGAACATCGTTATGATATTCGTAGTGACAATGCTCCCGCCGTAATCTATGTGGACGATCGAAGTATTCGTTTACCAGACCCCGAGCAGATCCCGCTGTCAGGTTCTCACCTAGCTGGCAGGGCTGGATGTCACTCGGTATTTGGGAAGGATTCGAGTATTGTGCAGGACCCCGAGTGATGCTCGGCCCCGGGTAGACCCGCTGCCTGGCTCCTACTAGCTGACAGGTCCGTAGGCTCGCCTGGGGGGTAAGGGACCCCGAGTGCTGCTCGGCCCCGGGTGGACTCGCTGTCAGGCTTTCACTAGCTGACAGGGCTGTAGGCACACCTGGGGAGAAAGGGAGACAGTTTGAGATTTGGGAAAATTTGGATATTGTGCAGGACCCCGAGTGATGCTCGGCCCCGGGTAGACCCGCTGCCTGGCTCCTACTAGCTGGCAGGTCCGTAGGCTCGCCTGGGGGGTAAGGGACCCCGAGTGCTGCTCGGCCCCGGGTAGACTCGCTGTCAGGCTTTCACTAGCTGACAGGGCTGTAGGAACACCTGGGGGGAAAGGGAGACAGTTTGAGATTTGGGAAAAATTTGGATATTGTGCAGGACCCCGAGTGATGCTCGGCCCCGGGTAGACCCGCTGCCTGGCTCCTACTAGCTGGCAGGTCCGTAGGCTCGCCTGGGGGGTAAGGGACCCCGAGTGCTGCTCGGCCCCGGGTAGACTCGCTGTCAGGCTTTCACTAGCTGACAGAGCTGTAGGCACACCTGGGGGGAAAGGGAGACAGTTTGAGATTTGGGAAAAATTTGGATATTGTGCAGGATCCCGAGTGCTGCTCGGCCCCGGGTAGACTCGCTATCAGGCTTTCACTAGCTGACAGGGCTGTAGGCACACCTGGGGGGAAAGGGAGACAGTTTGAGATTTGGGAAAAATTTGGATATTGTGCAGGACCCCGAGTGCTGCTCGGCCCCGGGTAGACTCGCTGTCAGGCTTTCACTAGCTGACAGGGCTGTAGACACACCTGGGGGGAAAGGGAGACAGTTTGAGATTTGGGAAAAATTTGGATATTGTGCAGGACCCCGAGTGATGCTCGGCCCCGGGTAGACCCGCTGCCTGGCTCCTACTAGCTGGCAGGTCCGTAGGCTCGCCTGGGGGGTAAGGGACCCCGAGTGCTGCTCGGCCCCGGGTGGACTCGCTGTCAGGCTTTCACTAGCTGACAGGGCTGTAGGCACACCTGGGGGGAAAGGGAGACAGTTTGAGATTTGGGAAAAATTTGGATATTGTGCAGGACCCCGAGTGCTGCTCGGCCCCGGGTAGACTCGCTGTCAGGCTTTCACTAGCTGACAGGGCTGTAGGCACACCTGGGGGGAAAGGGAGACAGTTTGAGATTTGGGAAAAATTTGGATATTGTGCAGGACCACGAGTGATGCTCGGCCCCGGGTAGACCCGCTGCCTGGCTCCTACTAGCTGGCAGGTCCGTAGGCTCGCCTGGGGGGTAAGGGACCCCGAGTGCTGCTCGGCCCCGGGTAGACTCGCTGTCAGGCTTTCACTAGCTGATAGGGCTGTAGGCACACCTGGGGGGAAAGGGAGACAGTTTGAGATTTGGGAAAAATTTGGATATTGTGCAGGACCCCGAGTGATGCTCGGCCCCGGGTAGACCCGCTGCCTGGCTCCTACTAGCTGGCAGGTCCGTAGGCTCGCCTGGGGGGTAAGGGACCCCGAGTGCTGCTCGGCCCCGGGTAGACTCGCTGTCAGGCTTTCACTAGCTGATAGGGCTGTAGGCACACCTGGGGGGAAAGGGAGACAGTTTGAGATTTGGGAAAAATTTGGATATTGTGCAGGACCCCGAGTGCTGCTCGGCCCCTGGTAGACTCGCTGTCAGGCTTTCACTAGCTGGCATGGCTGTAGGCACACCTGGGGGGAAAGGGAAAGAGCTTGAAAAGAGTTGATTTTTTGTTATGTTGCAGTGTATCAGATATCGCGTGTATCGTTGATGATGAGCCTGGGAGGAAAAACACGGGCTAGTGATATTCGTGCTAGAGCCTCTAGTGGGTCTATGTGAAAAGTAAGCCCTGGGGTGGAGCTCCCTTTATACCCAAATGAAGAATTCTCACAAATTTTTTCTTTGGGTCGGCTCCCACTCGCCGGATACGTAGGGTTGGATGATTCTTTCCGAGCTTGTACCAAACTCGAAAAGAGCGGGGATTGTGTACAACCCCGTAGCCGGGCGAGCGGGACCCTCCCCAAATGTCAGCCTCGGGGGGTGCTTGGGTGACGATTTGACGTCCCTGTTCGAGGACGTGCGGGTGCCCGCGCGTGCGTGCGGATGTTTTGTGTGTACAAGCCTTTATATATATATATTTGTTATATATATATATTTATATATATATATATTAGATATTATAATAATAGGAAGGGGGAGAGAAATAAAGAGGGGGGAATTAAATAAGAAGCAGCAGCTCCCCCTGCCCGATGGCTAGGGTTCGGCCAAGATGGAGCCGAGCGGCCGCCCCTCCCCTCTCCTCTTTCTCGTCGGCCAAGAGGAAGCCGAGCGGCCGCCCCTCCCCTCTCCTCTCTCTCGTCGGCCAAGAGGAAGCCGAGCGGCCGCCCCCCCTCTCCTCTTTCTCGTCGGCCAAGAAGAAGCCGAGCGGCCGCCTCTCTCTCTCTCTCTCTCTCTCTCTCTCGGCCTGGAGCAAGTCGCCCGCCTCCCGATCTATCTCCGGCCACCCCAGTCCCGGCCGCCGCAAGAAGGAGCAGGCCCGAACTCCTCCCTCCTCATCCAGGCCGGGCCCGAGCTCCCCCCTCTCTCTCGCCGCCGCCGCTTAGGGCAAGAGAAGCCCCAGCCGCCCCTCCTTTTCTCCTGTCCAGCCAGCTGCAAGGAGGAGCCGTCCTATCCCCTCCTCCTTTCTCTGTCCAGGCCGCCGCCGACAAGGGAAAAGCCCGACCTCCCTTTCTCCTCCATTTCAGGGAGCCGCCACCGCCGCCTAGAGAAATTCTTATTTGGCCGGTCCTCCTCCTCACCTCTTGGCCGACCAAGAGAGGTGAGGTTTGGTATTGCATTTGCTGGAGGTGGCCGTCCGGTGGCGGTGGAGGTAGGACAACTCGTGTCGGAGCACGATCGACCATGGAGAGGCTCGGCCATGGAGGGAAAAATGACTTGGAGCTTCTGGCTCTCCAACGGAGGTCGGATCCGCGCATGGACAACCACTACGGACGCTAGACGTCGAGCCTCGGGCAATGTGCGCGGTTGCGGCTCCGCCAAACACGCGTCAAGGGTAACGAAGTTTCTACTTGGGCAGATGAAGCCCTTATTTTTCATATTTGCATGGAAGCACCTCTCCACCAACGGGTGGGGGAAGGGAGATCTCCGACGGGTCGACGTGTGCGTCCCCGTAATTATTTGCATTAGTGTCCGGAAGTGTGAGTACGGGTTTAGGCATGTTGTGTGAAGCCCATTCGGACGTATGAGCCGAATTGGTGATGTGCTGTGTGAAGCCCATTCGGACGTATGAGCCGGATTGGTGATGTTCTGGGGTTCCCGGAGAAGACTCCGTGGAAGTTGTATTTTATTCATTCGCAGGGAATGCGCACCGTAGCCCCAATAAAAGGGGGCGCGCACATTATGTTTGGCCCGCTTTGGTTAGCCGACCGATGCCTAGTTGGCCGCTGCTCGTCGGGACGTTGGCGTACAGGTGCTGCAGTACCAAGCGGGGAATAGCGGGCTTAAGCCCAAGCTCGTGCCGGCCCTCGAAGGCCTAGTTTGTTTATATTGCCGGCCTGCGTGCCGATGTATGAAATTCATATTCCTGTAAATTTAATATGCCTGTGATGCCCTGTGAATTCTTTTTATCTTTTTCATCTTAGGCGGGCGGTATGTTCGCGAACCGCTCGCCCCGTGGGTGCCCCGAGGTATAGTTGCCGGGAAGCCCCTAATGGCATATTGACAGCCTTTTAGGACAACGCAGTTACGTTGTTAGCGGCCCAATTGGGGCTGCGTGGAGTAGGGCTGCTGGGCGGTTTTACGCCATTAAAAGGCGGGCGGGGAACAGTTTATATAGACCCAGGGAGACGTCTCTAGTTCAGGAGTGGATCTTGAGATCCTCCTTAGATGTTCCGGCCGGCCAAGAGGGCCCGCCGAAGGTGTCTTAGCTCAGCCCCTGGTGTGGGAGGGGAAGAGTTCGATAGTCTTCCGGGTATGCGGTGGGACCTCCACGGTGAGGCCCTGGGTCTGTCCCTTGTGTTCCTAGCCTTGAGCCTAGATTGTTCACTTGAGTGTAGTAGGTGTGCGGCCACCCCTTCCCTAAGGGTCGAACTCCACAAATACCGATTTTTCGGTTTCAACACCTTGCTGATTCATTCCCTTCCTGTTGAATGCAGCTCCAATCTTCAATCCTGAATCCAGGCCACACCATTGAAGGGCTTCCCTTGTCTTAGATATAGGAACTTCCTCTTCATTCTCAACTACTTGCATTTGGAAGATCTTTCTTAAACTTCTTTGATTAATCTTTACCTTCGTCCCTTGAACAGTGGACTTAATCTTGAGGCCAGTAGAATGGACTGATGCAGAGATAAAGAACTCGTGCACCTCCTTCTTCCAGATCTTAGTTGGTTCTGAAATGAGAAATTCTAACCCTGATGCAGAGAGAAGGGTGATAACTCCTTGAACATCAGGCGGCGCCTCTGCAAAGGCCTGGCGCACTAACTCATATCCTTCATTGATGTTATCTTCAATCCTTGGCGCCATCGTTGTGTCGAGAAAGCTTGAGAGAAGAGAGAAAGAAAGACTGTCGACACAGGGTTTGAGTCTCGAAAACCTTGAAAGCGTGTCGAAAAAAAGAGCTTTTGACCTATTTATAGCTTCTGTTGAAAGAAGTTCAAAAGGCGCCAAAAACAGTCTAAATGTGTCGACACAGACGGAATGTGTCGACACAAACTTCTATTAACTCGACATTTCTTCAGCCTACTATGTGTCGACACCAACTTGTGGTTATGTTGATACCGTGGATACATAGTAGAAAGACAGAAATTCTGTGTCGACACTAAGGACAAGTGTCGACACATATTCTGTAAGTGTCGACACCATTATTCTGGTTGAGTCGACATTACATTTCTGGTTAAGTCGACAATAAAACTCTTAAGTGTCGACACATATTCTCTGTGTCGACACAATATTTTTGACTTGTCGACATAATTTCTCTGAGGCGACACATTATTACTGAATGTGTCGACACATTCTTACTTAGCCAATTTCTGTAACTTCAATGTGTCCTTTTTTTTTAACACTTGATTAGGTTGTTATTACTTTAACTTACTTATATATCACTTCAATAGCATTGTTAATGATTTTGTTAATACATTAATCAATGTTTAACATACCTAATTCAATTTTGAATTTATTGAATTTGGTTTCATCTAAAGGCTTAGTAAATACATCTGCTATTTGATAATCTGTTTTTACAAATTCCAATGAGATGTCTCCTTTTTCTACATGTTCTCTAAGAAAATGATATTTGATTTCTATATGCTTAGTTCTACTATGAGAAACTGGATTATTAGCAATAGAAATAGCACTCTTAGAATCACATAAAAGAGGTGTTCTACTTACCTGAATACCATAATCCTTAAGCTGATGCTGCATCCATAATAGCTGTGCACAGCAGCTTCCAGCAGCAATATACTCTGACTCAGCTGTGGAAATTGCCACACTAGTCTGCTTTTTACTACTCCAAGATATTAGTCTTCCTCCCAGGAATTGACAAGTACCTGTAGTACTCTTTCTATCCTCTCTACATCCTGCAAAATCTGCATCTGAATAGCCTGTTAGTTGAAAATCTCTATTCCTAGGGTACCAAAGACCTAGAGTAGGAGTGCCCTTTAGATATCTCAGAATCCTTTTGACTGCAGTATAATGAGATTCTTTAGGGCAGGCTTGGTACCTAGCACAGACACATGTTGCATACATAATGTCAGGTCTACTAGCAGTGAGATATAGTAGAGACCCAACTATTCCTCTATACAATGATTCATCAACAGGTTTACCTGCCTCATCTTTGCATATTGGCATACTTGTTCCCATAGGAGTTCTCATGGAGGAGGATGACTCCATACCATATTTCTTAATTAATTCCTTGGTGAACTTAGACTGGGATATGGACAATCCATCATCAGTCTGTCTTACTTGGAGTCCCAAGAAGAACTTAAGTTCTCCCATACTGCTCATCTCAAACTTCCCTTGTATAAGTTTGGCAAACTTTTTACAAAGGTTGTTTTCAGTAGATCCAAAGATTATGTCATCAACATAGATCTGGACTAAGATGATCTTTCCTTTGGATTCCCTAAGGAATAGAGTTTTGTCTATCTTTCCTCTTGAGAATTTATTCTCAATGAGGAAGGTAGACAGGGTTTCATACCAAGCCCTTGGAGCTTGTTTTAACCCATACAAAGCTTTCCTAAGCTTATACACAGAATCAGGTTTAGGAGGATCTACAAAACCTGATGGCTGCTCTACATATACTTCTTCTTTAAGATCACCATTCAGAAATGCTGACTTCACATCCATCTGGTATACTTTGAAGTCTTGGTAGGCTGTATAGGCAAGGAACATTCTGATTGCCTCCAGCCTTGCTACTGGAGCAAAGGTTTGATCAAAGTCAATCCCTTCTTCCTGCCTGTATCCTTTTGCAACCAATCTTGCTTTATTCTTTACTATTATTCCACTTTCATCTAGCTTGTTCCTATAGATCCACTTAGTTCTAATTATGTTGTGGCCTCTTAGTTTAGGAACAAGCTCCCAGACTTTGCACCTTCTAAATTGATTCAGCTCCTCTTGCATAGCATCAATCCAGTGCTGGTCTTGGATAGCTTCTTCAAACTTCTTAGGTTCCATTTGGGACAAGAAACTAGAATGCAAAACTGTGCTTTGATTTCTGCTTCTAGTTTGCACTTCTTGTCTTGGATCACCAATTATCTGATCAGTAGGATGATCTCTTAGATATCTTATAGCTGGAGGTAGATTCCCTTCAGGTTGTGCATCTCCAGCTTCTTCATTCTGCTGTTCCTCTTGGTTTTCATCAGCTTCCATTATCTCTTGTACTCCCCCTGGACAGCAGCCTTCATTTTCCAATGCTCCCTCTTCCTTTGAAGCTTCAGCAATGGAGAGCTTGTCCATCTTCTTGCTTATACCTGTTGAGTCATTTGATCAAATCTTTTGATGACTCCTTTTTCAGATCCACCAAAGATCACTTTATGTCCATCTTTGACAGATGAATACTCCTTCAGCAGCCCCTTTGTTCCAGTCATATGCCTGGAACAACCACTATCCAAGTACCATATAGGGGCATGGTAACTTGGATTCACCTGCAATACAGAATTACTTACCCTTAGAACCCAAGTAAGTCTTGGGTCCTTGGTTCAGGTTAGCCTTAATAAAGTTATCATAACCTCTTCTAACAGGTAGACTCTTATTCTTTATAACACTTGTGTTATACCAGCAGTCCAATGCAAAATGACCCCTCTTGCCACAGCACCAACATTCAAACTTATTGTATCTAGATCTAGATACATCCTTGTCAGAAGCATTTCTGTTCATTGCTGGTGCTGTTGCAACTTCACCTACTGATTTCTTAAAACCATAGGGTTTATGACCATAGGTAGGCCTGCTTGCCTTAACACCCTTATTCTTCAGAACATTTGTCTTAATATGATCCTGAATGTCTTCATGATCATATATGTTAGAAGGCACTTTCTCCTTACCAAACCTTATGGGGACTGAAAGGTTTAGTGGCTGAATAGGGGCTTTGCCTTTCCTCTTGAATCTGCCAGCCCTGGAGTTACCCTTAAATCCTAATCCAGCCTTACCCTTCTGAGTGACAAATTCATCTATCAAGGGTAAGACAGATTTTGGCTTAGAGTAACTAGCCACTAAATCCCTTTCAATTCTAAGTCTGTCCTCCAGACTCTTTACTTGATCATTAGTATAATTAATTGTGCCCATCTGAATAATAGTTATATTCTTCAGCTTGGCAATTTCAGCTAACTTTTGATCAAGGACTTTTTCTAACTCAGTTGTTGCAACCCTTAGATCAGCAATTTCCTGAGCCTGTGATTTAACCAGGTTCTTGCTTTTCTTAAGGGCCTGCAACAGGTCCCCATACTTGTCTATCAATTGATAGACATCTCCTTCAGATCCAGATGCATCTTCATCACTTGATGCAGATGTAGCTGATTCTTCACTTGTATTACAAACAGATGTACAAGAAGGACAGTTTACCTCATTAGAACCAGACTGATTCTGGCATAGGTCCTCTTCTGATCTTGTCATCAAACCCATGCATTGATGTTCATTGATGGAGTCTAGCAACTGCATAAACTCCTCTTCCTCAGATGCAGCATATAATCCAATATATGCTTCAGCTTCAGATCCTGATTCTGAAGTTGACTGGTCTGACAGACTTTTATCTTTCTTTGCTACAAAGGATTTCTCCTTCTTGCCTTTCTGATAAGTCTTCTTCTTTTCTGAAGATTCCTTCCTTTTGTCAGGACAATCAGCCACTACATGTCCAGGCCTATTGCAACAATAGCAGACAATCTTTGAAGTAGTGGCTTTGCTGGGCTTTGACCTGCTTTTCTCTTTCCTTGATGACGTTCTCTTCTGATAATAGTCATCTACTTGCTGTGATGAGGAAGGCCTAGACTTCCATTGCTTCTTTTTCAAGAACCTTTGAAATTGCCTAGTGAATGCAGCAAAGTCTGCATCTGAATCACAGCTGACTGAACCCTTATCTGAATTTTCAGAACTACCTTCTTCAACTTCCTTAGGAGGAGATGGTGATTTCCTCCTATTCTTTCTAGTGGCTTCAGCATTAAATGCCACAGTCTTTTCTCTATGCTCTCCTCTTGAGTTTCTTTCCTCCTCCTTCCTTACCATAAGTTGCATTTCATAGGATAGCAACTTTCCAAACAGAGTTGGAGGAGATATCTCTGCCAATTTTGCCACTTCTCTTATGGCACAGATCTTTGTATCCCAATCCTTTGATAAGGATCTTAAGAATTTGTCATTCAGTTCATAGGTACTGAAGACTCTTCCATAGGATATTAGCTCATTCACAATTCTATAGAATTTCTTATAGCACTCAGTTATGCTATCAGATTTTCCTTGTCTAAAACTTTCATACTCCTGATTTAGCATAGATTTTCTGTCCAGCCTTACTTCTTCAGATCCCTCCATGTAGACAATCAATGTGTCCCACATCTCCTTGGAGGTCTTGCAGTGAATCAGATTCTGAAATGTTGAATCATCTATGGCACTGACAATGATGTTCTGTGCCCTTTTGTCCATGGTTGCCAAGATGATTTCATCCTTGGTCATTTCAGAATAAGTCTTTGGTGTTTGGATATTTGCATCAAGAACAGATATCTTCATTGGTATGAAGGGGCCTTCCTGTACTGTGATGTAAATCCTTGGGTCAGATGCTTCCATAAACAATCTGACTCTTTCTTTCCAGATCCCAAAGATTTCCTTCTTGCATATGGGTAATTTCATTGACCCTAGCTCCTTATGATTCTCTCCAGAACCCATCTTCTTGATTCTTGAATCTGCCTATCAGATCTACCTCAGACTGTTAAGTCCTTTTTGAGGAACCTCCCTCTGATACCACTTGATAGTTTAACTTTCAAGGCAGCCTAAACACCTAGAGGGGGGGGGGGGTGAATAGGTTCTGCTTCTCTTTCTAAAACTTCTAGGCAAAATTCAATTTAATAACTAATATAATAAACACAGCAATCACAGAAAACAAAACATCACAGATTGCACTATGTTTTATAGTGGTTCCCCAAGGTCTGGGTACATCCACTTTCCCCCTTCACCTATCTAGCAGTATGCTAGATTCGGCCAAACTTCCACTTATCTCAGATCAATAGATCTTACAACTCAGAACCCAACTGGTTCCTACAACTCAGGCACAACTGCCCTACCTCAGCCTTACCCCAAGGCCTACAACTCAGAGAATATCCTTCTCCTACACTCAGGCAAACAGCCCTACCACTCAGAGTTCAACACTCTTACACTCAGCCTTTATAACATAGGCTTACAACTCAGATCTGTATAAACAGATCCTACAGAAATATAGAAAAGATTGTTTTAATTGTCTTGCCAAAGTTGAGAGAGAAAAGGCAATGACAATTCTTGATCAGCTGATGCAATCAACTGTTTCTTAGCCTTCTTCAAAGCTTCTTGAAAATGTACTTAGCTGAGTTGATTCCAAACAGCTTCTTGAGAATCCACTGGTGGATTCTTTCTTCTTCTTCAAATTCTGACTTGATCTCTCTCTATCCAGAACTTTGAATGATTCTTCTGAATTCTGATTAGAACTCTTCTTAGATCTATCCTTAGATAGTCTTCTTAGATCTCCCGGAGAAGATCTTCTTAAGTGCCTAGCACTTTCTTGAAATGAGTAGAATTGTAATCCTTCTACACTTTCTGATCCAATGTATTTCAAAAGGTCAGTTCTATATGTTGTTGATTTATTTTCTCCTTCTGAATCTGTCTATTTATAGACATTCTTCATGGTAACCGGCTGATCCGGTTTCTAACCGTTTTCTGACAAGTCTGACAGCTTCAGTTAACCGGTGGTAACCCACAGCTGTCAAGTCTTCAATCAAGTCCTGTGCCTTAGTCTTGAATCACAAGTTGTTGAAACAGTCTGTTAGAAAGTGTCGAGTCCATCTGTCTATCTGTGTCGACATAATTGACTTTGGTGTCGACACAGTCTTCAGTGATGTCGACTAAGTTGCCTTTGAGTCGACACAGCTTCTTCTGCAAATAATTTGATCTTGACTCTTCAGTGTGTCGACACAAGTCCTGTGTGTCGACACAGTTGTTGTAGAATCATAACTTTAGTAAGTGTCGACTTAGCCTTCAGGTGTCGACACATTCATTTTTTAACTCTGCTATAATGTGTCGACTAAATCACAATGTGTCGACACATTCTGCTGGTGTCGACAAACTTGAGGTCGACTATTTTCTTCTGTGTCGACACATTCAGATGATGTCGACAATCTTGAGATCGACTATACTCTTCTGTGTTCGACACATTCTCCCAATGTTGAGGTCGACGCTTTTCTTCTGTGTCGACACAATTTCCCAGTGTTGTGTCGACTCTTTTCTTCTGTGTCGACACAATTTCCCAGTGTTGTGTCGACTCTTTTTCTATGTCGACACAAATTCCCAGTGTTGTGTCGACTTACTTCTTCTGTGTCGACACTTTTTCCCAGTGTAGTTGTAGACTAACTGCTATGTGTCGACACTACTTCCCAGTGTTGTGTCGACTATTTTCTTCTGTGTGTCGACACTGCTTCCTTTGTGTCGACACTTGGACTTAGAATTTTTCTGCATACTTTATCAATTCTCCACCTGCACATGTCAACTTAAAACAACATCAAATACACCTTGATGTATATCATTGAGCTAAGTTGGGCTTCTTCAAATCAGGTACACATTTTCCAATGTACCCAACACTTAGTGACTGCAATAAACTCTGCCTTCGTAGTAGATAGTGTGACATACTTCTGCAGTCTAGACTGCCATGATATAGCTCCCCCTACAAACAGAATCAGGTACTCAGAAGTTGATCTTTTAGAGTCCAAAACTCCGGTCATATCAACATCATTATATCCCAGTAGCTCTGGCTTACTACCTCTAAACTTTAATGTCAAGTCCGACGTCCTATGTAGGTACCTTAGAATCCACTTCATAACACTCCAATATTGTTTTCCAGGATTGGAGAGAAACCTACTAATAGTGCCAATGACATGCGTTATATCTAGGCATGTATACACCATAGCGTACATGAGACTACCAACTACAGAAGTATATGGGGAGGCCTTCTACATTTCCTCTTTCTCTTCAGGTGTGCTTGAGCATTGACCAGTAGTAAGTCTGAAGTGAGCTGCAAGCGGCATGCTCACCTTCTTCGCTTGATCCATATTGAATCTCTATAGTACATTCCTGATGTATCTCTCTTATGATAACTAAAGTAACTTGGAGTCTCTTTCTCTCTAAATATGCATCTCTAGTATGGTCTTCGCAACTCCCAAGTCCTTCGTCGCAAATATGGAGCTCAACTGCCGCTTCAGCTCGGCAATACGAGCAGTGATTCTCTCAACTATCAGTATGTCGTCAACATAGAAGAGCAAGATGATAAAATCTTCTTGAGCATACTATTTTATAAACACGTGGTGATCAAGAGCGGTTTTTTTTAAATTGATCTCTCTCATAAAAGCATCAAACTTCTTGTATCACTGTCATGAGGCCTACTTTAGGCTATATAAGCTCTTCTTCAAGCGACATATTAGACTCTCATTCCCTTTCACCTTGAATCCTTCAGTTTGCTCCATATACAACTCTTCCTCAAAATTGTCATGCAAAAAAGTGGTCTTGGCATTCATCTACTCAATCTCTAGGTCTAGCCACGCAGCAGGCCAAGAACAACCCGAATATACGACATATTCATAATAGGAGAAAATATCTCATTGAAAACAACTCCATGTTTCTGACTAAAACCCTTCACCATTAATCTGGCCTTGTATCTGAATGGTGTTAAGGGGTCTTCCTACTTTACTCTAAAAATTCAGCTATTATTTAAAGTCTTCTTATCCTTAGGCAATCTCACCAAATCATATGTATGGTTTTCCTATAGAGATTGCATCTCTTCTTGCATAACAACCATCCATTCATTCTTCTCTGAGCTTTGCACTGCTTCATCTAAGTACTCAGGCTCCACACATTAGCCAACAGAATATACTCAGTAGTGGAGTATCTCAAAGATGGGTGTCTTACTCTTTCAGACTTTCGTGGAGCGAGCTCAGCTCGTGGTATAGGAGCATATTCAGTGATGTTCTCTATAGGCTCTTTATCAATTATGTCATCTTGATTTGGAAGTGGCTTAGTGCCCTGTATCAGTTTAGGCTCTGCGACCTCTTCAGTATCATAATCTCCAATATTAGGAGACTCTGCATTAGTGTGAGAGTAAACCTCCTCAGGATCAAACATAATCTAATCCTCACAAAATAGAATATCACGACTGCGTTATAAGTTTCTTCTCGACTAAATCAAAAAAATTGTAACCAAATTCACCACTACGTACATATCCCAGAAAAATGCATTGCCGGGTCTTGAAAAATCTAACTTCGATCTTTAATCTCGAGGGATGTGCACAAAGGCTCTACAACTAAAGACTCTCAGATGATTATATGAAGGTTCCTTCCTATACCAAACACTATCAGGAACATCCTCCTATAATGCATAGTTGGGAGAGAGGTTGATGATATGTGTAGCTATGTATAAAGTCTCGCCCCAAAACATGTCAGATAGTTTTGACTAAAACAATACGCACCTCTCGTGCACCTCATCCTCTTCATCAAGATCATATTCATTCTTTCAGCTACATCATTCTGGTGTGGTATCTTGGGTGGAGTCTTATCATGTTTAATCTCTTGCTCTCTGCAGTACTCATCAAAGTGACCAATATACTCTCCCTCATTGTCGGACCTGATGCACTTAAGTTTTCTCCCAGATTATCTTTCCACTTCAGTGTGGAATCTCCGAAAGGTGTCGAGGACCTCATCTTTGGTCTTAATAACGTAGACCCAAAGTTTTCTCGAATGATCATCAATGAACATTATAAAGTAAGACGCTCATCCTCTTGTCTGGACCTTTAGAGGCCCGCAGACATTAGTGTGTACTAGCTCCAACGGCTCGGATCTTAGTGGAAGTATGACATTAGAATGATACTCTATTATGCTTTCCAGACACACAATGATCACATTTCTCTAATTGATCTATAGATAGATCATATATCATCTTCTTCTTGGCAAGACATCCCAGATCCTTTTGACTAATGTGACTCAGTCTCCTATATCATAGAGATGCAGACATACCATCTCTAACAGTGCTGGCTTGTGCAACTTCATGTCTTCCTTCCACATAGCATATACCAATATCTCTATAGCCTTTGGCTACTACTAGCGACCTCTTGATTAGCTTCCAAAAATCTTCACCAAAGACACTCAAATGTCCCTCATCACCTAACTTCCCAACTAAAACTAGGATGAAGTGGATATCAAGTACGTGTCACACATCCTTTAGAATTAGCAAACCTATTGTGCTCGTCTTCAAGTGCATGTATATTCTCCCAATGACTTTAGACGTGTCATCGTTCCCAATTCTAAGCAATCCATAGTCATGAGTCGTGTGAGTGGCAAACAACTCTTTGTTGTGGGAGACATATGTATAAGCATCTGAATCCACAATCTAGCTCCTATTATTGCATGAGAGTACAACTGTGACGTCATCTTCGACATTGACAATATCGTCCTCCTATGTAGAGATGATGGCATTCGTATGCACGTTTATCTTCTTATTTGAGGACTCTCCCTTTTTTCCGGTCATTCTTCAGAGTATAACAAAACTTCTAAATATGACTCTTTTTATGACAGTAGTGACACTCCACATTCTGGTAGTGAGACATATACTTTTCTCTGTTTTGGCTCCTCTCACCATTCCTTCCCCTGCTCTTACTCCTGCCTCTCCCTAGGCTCAGTAAAGAGGATGTTGGCTCGTGAAGAAGAACATGATATCCCTTGAGACTTCTTTCTTACCTCTTCATTTAGGATGTCATTTTTGGCAATCTCTATAGTAATGATGCCTCCGTGAGAGTAATTAATTAGAGAAACTCTAACCATCTCCCAAGAGATTGGAAGAGATTTCAGTAGCCACAGTGCATTGACCTCGTCCTCGAAGGTCATCTTCATAGCAGTGAGTTGATCATTAATACCTTGGAACTCGTTTACATGATCCAAGATGGATGAGCCATCTCTATACTTGAACTCTTCAAGCTTCTATAACAGAGATAGCTTGTTAATACAAGTACTCTTTGCATATAAGGTCTCAAGAGTCTTCCAAAGGATTTTCGCATCAACGATGCTCGCAACATAATTATAGACGTTCGACTCTACGAACCGTCTAACGAATCCACATAGCTTTCGGTGCTCCACCTTCCACTTATTTGGATCTGTCTTTAGACATCTCCTCAAAGATAGGATCATGTCAGCCTTTCACATAAATGAGATCCTTCATCAATATGTCATTGGTGGTAGTTTGCGCTGTTCAGTTTCATCATTTGCTCGAAGCCTAAACTTGATGTAGACTCCATCGTGATGTCACTGATTAGACTGACCTCAGTTCTCTGAGCCAACTATTTTAAAGAAAGGAATCGAAGAGGATAGGAAGAGGACCAATGATCTTCACCTACCACACCCAATCACTAACCCAAAATATCTAATTGACTCGTCTCGAATCTCAGACAGGTCAGCACGATAACTGTTCTGATAATGAACCTACCTCTAATACCACTTGTTGGGCTAGAGACCACGCAAACCCGACCAAAGCACCTACAAATTATTTCGAGCAAGTACCTGCACGATCGCTAGTGGTATGTCGATACACAACAAAAACACACCACAAAATAATAACAAAAAAACAACACGGAGATTTAACGTGGAAACTCAATAGGGCGAAAATCACGAGACGATCAAAGTCTAACCCGGAAAGTCGTCACTAAAAATGTATGAAAATAATAGACAATCACAAGACTTTTCTTCCTCGATCCGCACAGTATCTTCACTAACTTTGCACAAAACAATATTACACAATAAATAGTAGCAAAAAATTTACAAGTTACCGACAATAGCGGGCGAGACGGATTACACAAATCCTCTCCAAGATATCTCTTCGAATCTTGCCCAAATCTGCTCTAGATCCAATTCGCGTAGACAAAGTATTCCTCATCAACAACGCAGAACGCAGTCCGAAAGCTCTCTCAAACTAAAATGATTGACACAAATGTCTCTCTAGAAATCTTCCAATGCTTGAGTTTGGAGAGAAGTGGATGTCTTACCCCTCCTCCTTCATCCATATTTATAGGATCAAAATCAAAGAGGTTGATGTGGTTAATGACATGTGGATGAAACTTCCATCGGTCAAAAACACATGTCATGAAGCTTTCTTTGACCACTTTCCTAGAAACTTCCTTCAAGAGCACATATCAGTTTAAATGTCAATGCCAGCTGCTCCTTTTCACACTTGTCATGAAATACATGCTTGAAAACATGATTAAATTTGACTAGTCTCTTTCAAACTTAGGAGAAAATTATCTCAACATGTCTTTCTTCAAACAAAAAAGATGTTAATTTAGTGGATTCAAGTTACTTTTTGGTTCTCTGAGATTTGTGATCATTGGACTTATGACCAATGGGATTCAAGAGTTGACATTGACTATTGCTAGATTACCTATGTTCTACATGCATAGAGACCTGCACTTTTATCTTGCATGGGCATATTCAATTTCATCCGCTTTGCTGAAGATACCATTTTCTTTTGTGGAATCCTTCATTTGGACATCCTTAACTTACTATGGTATTGGGTACAGTCATGGAGCAAAAAGGTCAGTTCTTCTTCATCCTTCTAGATTAAGGAGCATTTTGGAATGCAGCCGCGCGGGGACATGGCCCTGCGGTTGCACGGCTGCGCAGGGGCGCGGCCCTTCGGTCGCGCGGGTTGCCCATGTGCGGCTGCATAGCGTGTGGCCGCGCGCGCAGGCCGTGCGGGGCATGGCCGCGCGCGCCTGCGCGGCCCTGCCGTGCGCGTGCATGGACTCGGGCTTCTTCTTTGGGGGTTCCTGTGGCTTGCGGCTTTGATGTGCATAATCGGTCCGATCGAGCCCATACGTACCTGGTCCGCGTCTTGCCGGTTTGACTTAGAAATTTCAAAGGAGGACCCCATCAATCCTAAATTTGATTACCTCAAACCATAAGTAGTCCCTCTCCCTAGGACCCCAACAAGATAAAATCTAAAAACAACCTTCCAGGTCCTTCACCAAAAATGAAGAATAAAAAACAAATAGGAGTTAGAAATCCAATTTCTCATTAATTCAACTATTTTCACTCATAACAAAGTAAAAAAAAAACTTTGAAGTGGGTTTTAGAAGACAAAAATGTGATGCATTTTATGAAGTCCCGAATATTATTCTTCGGAGAAATAAATCATTCTCCTATGCACATGATCTTGATAACACAATACAACAAAAAACTGTTGAGTGAGTTTTAGAAGACAAAAACTGCGATGCATCTTATGAAGTCCCAAATATTACTCTCCAGAGAAATAAATCCTTCTTTGATGCACACAATTTTGATAACACAATAAAAAAATCGTTAAGTGAGTTTTAAAAGATAAAAACTGTGATGTGTTCAATGAAGTGCCAAATATTATCCTTCAGAGAAACAAATCTTTCTCTAATGCACATGTGATACCAACTTTTTTCTTAACATTTGATCTCTACTCTTCTTTCTTCAGTGAGAGAAGTGAACTGATATTTAAGAATCATTTTCTTACAATAATCTTTCCAATTGATCACATTACAACTTCTATCAGGTTTGTGCCCCAACATGTGTAAGTGAATTGCATTATATTTTGTGGTCTGTTTTGCCAATATGAGAATAAGATTTTTCAAATAACAAAAGCCTAGTTCATTATTTTATTTTCTAATGGATAGATTTCTTAATTCTTGTTTTTTTATAAATGTCAATTAATAAGGATTCAATTGTTGCTGTTTTTTTTTTTTGATATTTTAAATTAAAAAATTTATCAAAAAATTTATATCTTTTATTGGTGCCTGGGTGAGATAAAATTTTTTAGGTCCGCCACTATTTAAAAAAAAAGAACAAGAAATGATGAGAATTAAGAAGTGGATCCAGGTCAAATTGGCTGGCCGTCTCTTTTGGATAACCTTACCCAAGTTCTCAGGCCCCAATTGCTTGACACGTGGGGCCCATTCCAATTTTATGATTCGCTGTAACAACCAAGGTGTTTTCATTTTCTCATTCGCAGACGCATGGAAAAAAGAGGGTTTTGGGGGAGACTTATTTTTAGGGTAATGATATGGGCAGCTCTTTTTTGACTATTGATAAATCATAAATTTTAAAATCTAAGGCTCCGTTTGAGAGGACTTATTTTCACTGGTCATGAATCATATTTTAATTATGATCCGATTCATGCGGTCGTAATCACTTCATCCGTGAAAATAAGTCTCTTCAAACGGAGCCTAGGTCTTTTCTTCTCATTCCCACTTAGGACAGCCCATTCAATTCTCTCGATCAAACAGATGGAAAGCCATAACCCGCCACCCCATCCCGCGATTATGGTGTTGAAGGAGACCGCGTCTTTCACAGTCATTTCGTCGAACACCTCCTTCGCCTCCTCCAAACTCTTGCATTTTGAATAAATATCTATAAAAGCAGTGTCGAGGTTCAGGTTAGAGTATAAGACTTCTTCCCTGCCTCTGTTTTTCATATAAAAAATTGATTTGGCTTAAACATTTTTGGTCTGTCATTAACCTTGAGCTGTCATTAGTCAAAGTAGATTTGCCTATAATACCACCATATTTTTAACATCGTTTATGACCCGCCGGTTTTCTTAAACCATCAGAACCGCCAGAACATGCACAAAATATTTCTTACACACTATCTATTTTGGTTCCGTTATGCACGTTGGCGGTGGTCGTAAACGCAATGGTCAAGAATAGTCGTTCGTGAACGCCTGACCTCGCATTTGTAATTTCATTTCTTTTATGTTCAAAATTAGTTTTATATTCTCGGTTGTGGTCATAACAGTTATCATTGCAAACAAATATTCTATGGTGGTGATGTTTCTTTGTCCAAACTCACAAGAGCAAAAATGTCACGCTCTGTTTTGCGCGGCAGCACAGCCGTAAACATGGTGGTCGTGAACCGTCATTCATGAACGTCTAATCTCGCCTCTGATACCATGTAAAAAATTTATGAGAAGCTGAGAAAAAGACCGCAAGAACACTCAATCATAACCAAAGCCAAGTAGAATTCAGCACAACAAAAGCACAAGAGTATTAATCTGGAATTCACAAATCTGATTTACAGAGCGAGACATACGTTACGAGACATGATTTCGCAGAAGTTAGAGAACTCATGTGAAGTGAACTCTCTGTCGTTGTCAGTTCTCAACTTCTTGACCGTAGACCGAGTCGGCCCTCCACGAACTCCTTGAACTCCACGAACATCCCAAACACCTCTGACTTCTCTTTCAAGAAGTATACTCAGGTATACCTGGAAAAGTTATCAACAAGAATCAGCATGTGCCTGTTACCTGCGAGACTGGGAGTGACGGTAGGTCTTGTTAGATCACCGTGGTTGCATTCCAGCGGTGCTCTACTCCTAGTCCGTGATATGTCAAATGGAAGGTGGTGAGTCTTACCATATTGACATCCCTACAAACATGACAGTCTCTGAAAGATGAAAGGCTAGGAATGCCATAAACCAGACCTCTTGCCTCCATAACCTTCATCTTATCCATCCTAACATGACCCGGTCTCTCATGTCAGATAACATCAATGTCATTCACTCTCATCTTATCAACATAGAAGTTTGTCGCCAACACGAACAAGTCATTTACTCTCCTTCCAACATGAGTGACGCCAGCTTTCACAGTTGACACGTTTCTGAGAAACTTCACTTCTGTTGAGCCAAACAGAACGCGATACCCAACGTCAACATTATTGATCACCGAGAAAAAGTTTTTCTTCATTCCCGGCATGTGATACACACTCCTCAAAGTGAGTGACCCTCAATCACTGCCTAAAGAAACCATCCCCTCATTCTCTATTGCATGTATAGTATCATCAACAATAATAATGACATCATTATCTTTGTAGTCTTGCAGAGAAGAGAATTTAGACCCGTCCTCGGTGAGGTGATGAACACACCCCGAGTCTACAGTTCAGTCCTCCTGATAATTGATGGAGGCTTGTGCACAAACACAAGTGCCCGTCATGAATGCACTCCCCCATACTTCTTCCTCAACTTTGGACTCAGCCTCCTCCTTCCCTACAACTTGCCCTAGCTGAAGATTGACTATATTGTCCTTGTGGATGTGACCAAGCTTGCTATACCTGTAGCACTGAGGTCCGCACAACTTCTTTTCATCATCATGCGTAGGAGCCTTGCTCCTTTCCTACTATGGTGAAGAAGACGGACCATCGCTAACACTTGTCTTCTTCTTTATGTCCCATCTATTCTTCTTGCCCGTGAAAAGAACCTCGCCTTATCCCCCTGAGATTGGCACCCAAGCCATCTGCCTTGCCAAGCTCTCTTGCGAAGTCAGCAGATTTTCCAGCTCGAGAAGGGATGGTTGAGTGACCCAGCCCTGTACTGAAGTAACAAAGGCCACATACTCTTTTCGCGGACCGTGGATGATGCGCCTCTTCAGCTTTGTCTATGAGATAGGCTCCTCCGGGTCTAACACTATAATCTCAACGCAAAGGTTTCTCATCTTCAAGAAGAATGATGACACCGATAGGTCTCCTTGAGTAGCCTTAGCCAACTCATTCACCAAGAACTGTAGCCGAGCTACATTCTTCCTGTTGAATAGGCCATCCAAATTTCAACCGTTCATCAACACCCGATGATGTGATTGAACAACTCAAGTGAGATTACTCGCTTGAGAGTGAACTCTACCTTAGCATTCACCTTCCTCCAAGCTCTCACTGCCTCAATATTTTCGGCGACAACAACCGCTTCTTGTCTGTCATCTCCACCGACGTCTTCCCAAAGGTCCTCACCAATCAGATAATTCTTCATGCAAGACCTCCACTTTTTAAAGTTAGTTTGCGTTAAGAGTTTGATTCTAAGGCCTCTTGCATAAACGACCTTCATTGCTCTCTCCTGATTAACTTGAACTTCAACGAGGAAAGCACCCTTACAAAGTTGAATCACTGCTTGCTCTTCAACACCCCTCTGATACTATGTAGAAAATTTATGATTGGAAGCTGAAAGAGGTCGCAAGAACACTCAACCACATCAGAAGCCAAGTAGTAATCAACACAACAGAAGCACACAAGAGTCATAAACTGGAATTCAATCTGATTTACGAAGCGAGACATACATTACGAGACATGATTTCGTCAATGTACCCAAGGAAAACAAAAAAACACAATTGTAGGCAAAGAAGAAACCGTGCAGACAGAGACTGTAACCACACATACTGCTCAAGTCGCAAGCCATTTCCACCAAGACTGACCAAGTAGCCTGTCTGCAACTATCCGTGTGGACTGTCTGTTATTGAATGTTGGACTTTGAACAGAACTTGCTGATAGACCGGACGAATTCCAAACTCTATCGGCAACCCCGGGTAAGGTGACTTCAAGTCGCGGACCGTGACTGTTGTTATCCACTAACTGTTATCAGCGAATTGTTCCACACCAAGCTTCCACTAGTTGTCGAGCCACCTGATGCTAGCTGCACAGTCTGCACAGACAGCCAACATCACTTAGTCATACTGGTTAGAAAAAACATAACCCCAAGTTTTAAGCGCGAGTTGAGTTCTCGATATTCTCTGTTTTATATGACGAGTCGGGGACTCCTATTTATAGGCGTGAGAAGGAGTGTCACCACCACCCATAGCGATAAGATAATCGCTCGTTAATCCTGCCGCTAGCATCACGTATCCTCACAAGTGCGGATACAAACATCAATCCGCCACTTGAAGAAAGAGTTGTCCGCAAGAAGTGCAGACACACCACTGTCTACGAACCAACCCACAAGACAATGCAGACAAATTCGACAGTCTGCATAGCTTAGTGGGTAAAACCATCAGTCCGCATGGAATTGGTCATTTCAGCCATGCGTCCTGATCCATCTTGCGCTAATGATGAACTGCAAGACTCCACATCCAATCTGCATAGTTCGACAGACTTTGCAACCAGACCGCGCATCAGGCGATCTCCACGGACTATGCAACAACCAGACTTGTCATACTCCCGTTACCAAGTCCACAACAAGCAAACTACGTGATCACCAAACAAAACCGCGACACCTGAAAACAAGACTGCTCCAATTCCAAATACCAACACCAGTCCGTATAATTGCTAACAATACCTATTCATATAGTGCAGTCTTCAGGTGATCAACAGATCAAGCAACTGTGTCAATCTCCATGATCTCATAACTAGACCGCAAGTACAGAAGACAACTGGTCTTGGCGAGTTCTAGATGAGTCCGCGAGAACAACCAAGTCGGATTCGGCGAACTCCAGATGAGCCCGTCATACCCGCGGTTAGACAACTCTTACTGCTCGGTTTCAACCTAGGGTGTTTGCTGAGCCAGACTGCAATCTGCCAAAGGCAATCCGCTGAAGGAAATACGTCGGGCCGGCTACGGAATCCGCGGTCTGTGCGGTCTGCCCAATCAGACCGCTTGCACTCCACTTCACTCCCACTTCAACAATTTTAACAACAACGACCGAACCGAGCGGAGGAGAAGGAGGTCGACAGCGATTGCGGAGACCGACCGAGAGGAGGAGAATGCCAAATCAAATAGGTCTGCCTCCTCCGTTCGGTCGGCCTCTACTGTTGTTCGGTCGTTGTTCTCCACCGAACGGACTCCTCCGCCGGTCGGATTTCGTCGTCGGCTGGCCCCCGCCGACCAGATTCTTGGCTATTGCCAATTCTTCATAAACGTAACCACCCACAACCTCCATTCAATCTCATCCATCCATCTCGCGTAACCATATCCCATAACTACCCGTAGTGGGCGGGTGCATATAACCAAAATAATGGCCGGTGTGCGGTTAGTATTCATCATGAAATTATTATAAATATTCGCGTCCTGATCTATATTAATCTGGTTTGCAAATATTAAATTGGGTGGTTATGGTTTGTGAATATTCGCGTAACCACCATAACTACCCCTGAAGACTATAAATAGGACCCTGGATCGTCCTATAATTCTCATTCTTTTCTTAACCAAAAAATCCTCCTACGAGTTTCTCTCTCCTTCCTCCTTCATCTTCTTCATTTCCTTCTACCTCTTCGAAGATCTTCAAGCACTCTTTGAAGATCTCCTTCGTCTTCAAAGCTTTTGTTGAAGATCTTCATCTTCTCTTCTTCGGCAGAAAAATCCTCCTACGGAATTTCTCTCTCCTCCACTTCTCTTCCTCGTGCGCTCCCACACGCCGCCTCATTGCAAGCTCTAGAGCACATCTCTTCCTTGCGCGCATGCCGCCTCCTTGCACGCACTTGCGTGTCTCTTCCTTGCGCGCTCTCACCCGCTCCACCTCCTTGCACGCTCTCATACTCGTCGCTTTCCTGCGCACTCCTGCACCCAACTCTTTTTTGCGCACTCTTGTGCGCGTCTCTTCCTTATGCGCCCCCGCGCGCTCCGCCTCCTTATGTGCTTTCACGCTCGTCGCTTTCTTGTGCACTCTCACGCTCGTCGCTTCCTTGTGCGCTCTCGCGCACACCTCTTCCTTGTGTGCTTCTACGCACACTCTCCTGCGGCAAGCGTCCCGCGCGCTCTCCTCTAGGAAGCGCCCCGCGCGCTCCCCTCCGGCCCACACGCTCTCCTTCGGCAAGCGCCCTGCGCGCTCCCCTCCGGCAAGCGCCCTGCGCGCTCTCCTCCGGCAATCGCCCCACGCGCTCTCCTCCGGCAAGCGCCCCACGCACTCTCTTCCAGCAAAGCACCGTGCGCTCTCTCCTCTAGTAAGCTCCCCACGCACTCTCTTTTGGCAAGCGCTTTGTGCTTTCTCCTCCAACGAGCGCACCACATGCTCTCCTTCAACAAGCACTTTGCGCGCTCAACCATCAAGTCCTCTCCAAGCGGACCTCTATGTGTTCCGCTCTCAAAACTGTTGCAAGTGTTCAACTCCCACAACTCAGTAACGGGCCCATCAAGCATCAGCAAGTCAGCAATTCCCGTCCCCTTTAAGTACAATAGGAGACGATTCACAGAGGATAGGACGTGCCAAGTGCGTCGCACGAGCTTCCAAGTCTCCGACATCAAAACAAGTGCAATAAGCTGCTCCCACCTCTAAGAACTACCAGAGGACTCCAGACTACAATGAGCGCATTGCTCCTTGCAACAAAAAAAATAGTTAGCTCTGTGAACGGTGGCCTGTAACCCTTTGAGCTCCTCTCTCTCCTTAATAATATTTATAACAAGAGGCGGTCTGTCACCCTTGAGTTCTTGAAAAGCCTTGTAATAACGCTCAGATCTAGTGGATGTTTGGTCGGCACAGATCCGACCACGAGATTTTTCACCTAGTTGACAGGTTTTTCACGAAAAAAATTACCTTGTCAATTTTTCTTTCTCTGAGACCGTTTGCGTGCTCGATCGCTCCCTGGATAAGATTATCTAAGTTAACCCGGTCCGATCGGAGCATCGAGTTGGCCGCAATAATATATATATATATTGTTGCGGATCACTCGAGGCTCTGTAGACCAATCTAAATTGTATCGTCTTAACCCGAGAGCGGTCGATCACGCAAACAGTCACATAAAAAGTATATGATGCAAGATAGTTTTTTTAACGTGAAAAACACGAAAAGAGGTGAAAACCCACGCGAGCGGATCAGTGCTGACCAAACTTCCACTATTCTCTTTGCATTGTTACAAAGCTTTTTTAATGAACTCGAGGGCGACAGGTCGTCTCTTGTGACAGTTGTTAGGAGAGAGAAAGAGCAGAGCTCTGAGGATGACCAACCATCGTTCACAGAGCTAAGTATTTCGTCGTGTGTTGTGGGGTGCAATGCGCATGCCATGCTTTGAAGTCCTTTGTTGGCGCTTGAAAATGGGAGCAGTTTGTTATACTCGTCCTGGTATTTGGGGTTTGGAAGCTTAAGCGGCACGTTATGCACGCATTATCCTCTACAACTTGACTCCTTTTGTGTTTGGATTGGAGGAGTCTGGAGCGCTGGTCTCGTTGGCATCCAAATACTTGATCTTGAGTTGAGGCACTGAGCGCTTGCAGCGATCTTGAGAGCGGAGCGCGCAACGATGCACTTGGAGTGGTCTTGAGAGCGGAGTGCACGATGACACGCTTGGAGCGGTCTAGAGAGCGAAGCGCACGACGAGGCGCTTAAAGAGGAATGCGCGGCGACGCACAAGGAAGCGGCACGCAAGAAAGCGGTGCACACGAAAACGCGTATGGGGAAGCGCGCAAGGAGAAAAAAGGAGGAGAAGTAGAGAGGGAAGGAGAGGAGAAGTGGAGAGAGAAAGTAGTAGGAGGAATTTCTGGGAAGAGAAGAAGATGAAAATGAAGGAGAGCCAGATGCTCTATTTAAATGCCAGAGGGGTAGTTACAGTAGCGGTTTTTTACATACCATAACCGCCGTAATTATTATTTGCATGCTAGAATTCTATAGTTTAATACACGTATTATTTTATTAATTTTACTATGCACAAACCAATTTTAATACACGTATTATTTTATTAATTTTACTATGCACAAACCAATTTCTTTATACGTATTTTTATGAGAATTACTACGCGCACCTCTTAATAACTTCCCAAAAAGAAGTTATCTAGTTCCTTATTTTGACATAATAATGATCATAAATGAGAAAAATGATTTAAATGAGTAAAAATATAAATAAATTTATATTTATTTTATTTGTGACTAACTTGGTTATTTTTCTATATTTTCATGCTAGAAATGCTGAAAAAATCAATCTCAAAAAGTAAAACTGGACTTATATTTTTGGCTGTGTAGTTGTTACAACAACATTTTTTTTATTGTTTTAAGTTCTGGGCGAATATAAAATTCAAATTTTGAATTTTGCGTCAAACTCAAATATGAAAGGAGTCATCTATTGGAAGAGAGCTGCACGTTTTTAAGAGACAAATTTATTGCCTAAAAAGAGGATACAAAATACATTAGAGAGAGACCTAGAGAGCCATCATCTGGGAGAAGGAGAAGAAGAGTAGGGTTTGGACGCACCGACAAGAAGGAAGAAGAACTTGAAGCGAGATCTAAAATCAATTTCCTGCAGCAATTAAACTTTCATAATCATGTTTAGTAAGATCTTTTTTGTTGTGCAGTTTCAACCTTCCATTATGAACTAAATTTCTTGGTCTTGTATATTGAAAGTATTTCGTCTTGTTGCGATGTTGTGATTTTAATTTTTCTTTTTTAATTATTTGAAAAACTATCTTTATTATATTTATGTTTTTATTTTGTAGAAATTTTGGATTAAATATTCTTCTTCTAAATTGCGTAACGAGATTTGAGAGAGGAGTTGATGGGTTCCACCATCATTTATAGGAAGCAAGGAGCCCCCTCATGATCTCCACTCAAAGAAAGTCATGGGTGGGCCCCACCCCCCATGATCTCTCATGGAGGTAATGGGGGCGAGCCCCACTCCCTCCCCTCATGGGAAGAACCGCCTCCGGGAGAACCGCCGCCGGCAAGGGGCCGAGCCACCGCCGGCGGCCGGAACTCCCTCGGCCAACCCCGGCCATGGTCGGCCGTGGCCGTGGCCGGCCACGGCGGCCCCGGCCACGGCGGCCGCAGCCACGGCCGACCGCAACCATGGCCGACCGTGGCCTTGGCCGCTCCGGCCGTGGCCGGCCTCCCTCACCGCGCCCGGCCAGCGGCAGGTCGCCGTCGGGAGGCGCTCGGCCGGCCCCCGCCGCCGGCCACCGCCGCCGTCATGGCGGCCCATCGTCATGGGAGGCCTCCCAGCCGTCTGATCAAGGGGGAGGCCCTCCCGGCCGTCCGATCGAAGGGGTAACCACCCACTACCCCACCACTTTAGTGGTGGGCCCCGCCATGATCCACCCCTGGAGGCTATAAAAAGACCCCCAGAGGACTCTTATCGATCATCTTTTTCCCTCCTACGATTTCTTCTTCTTCTTCTTCCTCAGGTGAGAGTTCTCCCGCCGCCTCCTCCGAGTTGTTCTCCACTCGCCGCCGGCCACCAGTGACCACCGGCAACCACCAGCGACCTCCAGCGGCTGCCACCGACCACGAGCGACTGTCATTGGCTATAGGCACCCCATAAGAGCGCAGTCCGCAAGGAGACGTCCAAGATCAGAGAAAGTCAAGCGAAAAAGGCAGTCGAGGCCAGCAAGCACGTACCGCTCTGGGCGCAAGCGCCAGAAGCATCCCGCGCATTCCCTCGTCTAAGTCACTTCAGCGGAGCAGCCTGTTGCCCGCTGGAGCTTATAGTCATCCTCTCTCCCCACAAGTTGTAACGGGAGCGGCCTGTCGCCCCGATTCACTCAGTGTATTGTAATCATCCAGAATTAGTGGATTTTGACTGGCATAGAACCGGTCACGTGGTTTTTCACCCGGTTGAAGGGTTTTCCACGTTAAAACTTCTGATGTACATTTTCCTTTCTCAACTGACTGTGTGCGCACTCGACCGCTCCGCGAGCTAAGGCGGTCCAAATTAGTCCGGATCGACCGGAGCGCCGAGTTTGGCCGCAACAGGAGTTATGTTATTTTATGGCTGAATCCTTTATTTTGCACGGTGGGATTCAAGAGAGAAGTTGCGTAAATCTTTAGCCAAATTCCATCTTTATACTACGCTGCAAGATTCGAGAGAAAAGCGTCGTAAACGTAACATAAATTTTAATATAGCATAAAGAAAGAAAAAAATTTCATCTTATGTTAGCAATATTGATTTGTGCGCTTTATGCTATTCCTGTTCTATCTAAGTAAGAGATAACTAGGGGAATTAGGGTAAATATATTTCTGAGATCAAGAAATGATGACGTTCACTTTCAAATCATTGCAGGATAGTATTCAAATATCTCATGAACGACCACTCTAAAAACTCATCAAAAAAGCAAAGGAAATCAACGTACACGACTATTTCTACAATTTGGTAAAAATAATCTTAAGTAAACGTTATTTAGTTGTATTATTGCTTTATTTTAATTTTCTATTATAAAGTTCACTCTAATTAATCCACTTGAATTTAAAGAAAAAGTGGAGCTGGTATTTGCGAGCGCTAGATTAGTCACTTCTCCGAGGGAACGATTTTTTCTCACATTATATTACTTGATTCGGTAAGTGCACCTGCGTTAATACGTAAATCTATTTTGAGCATATTACCTCTACTATAATTGTTGGCTACACGCACCCCCTCCCCCATAATGAGAGGTTACGAGAGGTGGTTATGTGGGTGATTACCCACAAAACGGACGACGACGATCGTGGGAGTGCAATCAGACGATAAAGGGCCGACCGATGAGGGATCCAACTAGTGAGGAGAACCGACCGGCGAGGGTCGGCCATCGGCGGGATCTTGGCCAACACAAGATCCATTACAATTACTAGGATCAACCAAATGATTCACACTACCCTAATCACATAAAAATTTGAAAACTAAATATCCAACAATTACACCTCAATTTCATGAAAATTACAAAGATGGGAGCAGAAAATACACCCTACTGCGTGCTAGATTTGACGGAGAAACCATTTTGTTGAAACTTGAACGAGAATATCACAAGTAGGCGACGACCTATAGCATGAAGGAAACAATTTTTAAAAGACGAATCACTTTTGGAAATGCAAAACTCGAAGAAGGATTGTGTTGGAATCACTTGAAGCATTAGGGTTGTTGAAATGGAAAAAATGTTTCTCCTCTCTTCTACAAAATTTAAGACCCTTAGGGATTTTGAAATATGCATCAAGGAAGAGAGGAAAAGCAAAATAGTAGGGTTATTCCATATGTGTGGTTGGAAATGAAATGTGGAAGAAAAACCTCAAATATGGGTGTCGAGTGGAGGTCTTCGTCGGGGATGTGGAATCGATCCCAAGTCTGAGCCCGAGCGAAAGTCATCGTCCACTAGAAGGCCGTGGTCATCGCTCGTCAGGGGAAGGAGGAAGTCGAAGGGCCGAACCCTAGACGGTCGGCTTGAGTGAAGTCTAAACCGCGGTACAATTATAGGCGATCATGCAATCTAAAATGAGTGGTATTTCTCTTAAAATCAAACTGCGAATAGCCATATTATAAGGGCAATGTTAATAACGCCTCTCTATTGAATAACACCCTAAAAAAAATCAAAATAACACATTGAAATAACTACTAACAGCGACTTCAGAGGTGCTATTAACATTTCCCTATTATAAAGGCTAATATCAACCTCCTAATATAGATATATATATGATCCTAATGATTACTCCGCAATGTACAAACTGTCCAACAGCTATCCTAAGCTCTGTTTGGCCGTTAGATCAGTGGCAAAATCGTCATTTCGATACGAAGTTCTTTTTATTCTCATGGCCTACCATCCGTCGATAATTGCCGGCCCCATGTAAAGAGCGAGGCAACACCAATGTCATGTTTTTCCCCTTCTCCATTTCTTTGAAGGAGTTTTGACTTCTCCTACCCGAATCTATTGGCTGTATATATATAATTCTCGATTCTTTTTGAGTTTCCACAATCCCTAGCCTGTGTAAAGTTAGCGGAAGTTCAAATCGCCTGAGGGTGTCGGGATTGCTGGTCGCTCCTTGATATTAGGGTTTCAGATATGGGTTCGAAGGACGATAAGCCGGAAGGAAGCGGATTTTTCTCGTCCTTATCTTCAAGCGTGAAGTTTTGGGGCACCGCCGTGCAGAAATCTGTTAATGGGTAAGGAGTCGTTTTAGATCTGCCGATTACCAGTAATTATTGCATCAGAGTATGAGCATATGTAATTGAGGTCAGGTGTCTGGATAATTGAGATAATAACTTCTCCATCGTATTCATTTCCCGATTCGTGCTTCTGCGTAATAACAGATCTACTCTATTGCTGTTGTTGAGGTAGTTCTTCCATATCTGCTTGCCTATTGTGATACAGTTTGTGATACTTTTTTAGTGTTGCAAACTTCCATCGCCGGCGACTTTTGCTTCTCCATTTTACTTTTAATTCTCAGATTGAACAATCTTATAATTGCTTCATCAGTTGCACTGCTTTTCTCCGTTTGTTTACATTCACATGCAATTGCTTATGGTGTTTGTGTGGAACACTACGTTTATGTTATTCCTTTTTATATTCATTTCTAGTCCAGCTTCTTTTTCTAGCTGAAAAAGGATACTTTGAAATGATGCATTCAAGTTTGAACTTTGTTGCTTTATCCAAATGTTCACTTTTTTCCCATTATCTCTATCCTGCCCAAAGTACTATAGGAGGGAATGTTTTATTTATGAATTGGTTAGTCCTACTTTGCACCTTTCCTCACTCACTTCATTGCTATTCTTATCTTCTGAAACTACGCAGATGAAAGAGGTAAGTAAATTAGTACAGTCAAGAGTCAACAGTTTTTTTCCCATCAGCTTTAGAACATGAACATCAAAGATCAAAGCCCTTGATCTTGATCTAATTCGTGAGAATAAATTGAATGTTAAAAATGTCACCCAAACTTAAGGTAGCCGAATACTGCTATGCTCAAGCTTGTTTATTTACTTTCTTAATGATCCCAAGCTAAGCTCGAACATTACGCTAGTTTTAAATTCTTATTCAAACTTTCTTGTTTATTTTCATTTCAAGTCTGAGTCCAAATTGAGCTTTAATTGTGCTAAATATCCCATTGTATAGTCATAATACTTTCTTTATACTTCTATCTGGGAAGAATTGCTTGCACATTCAATACTACTCCTCAAATACTTACAGTATGGTATCATAGATATTAGTTTCGACGACTTTGCTTTATCATTTCTCTTGATCAATTCCATTGATCTTTGCCTTCATTTACGTCGATTGTTCGATCACAACGATCTTTATCGATCTCAGTCGACGTCATCCTTTTAGTCATTTTTTGTGATCATTTCCTTTGAAATTTTCACTTTGTGAAGCAAAATACCGTCGATATCTCGGTTCCAATGACCTTTGCTATTGATTGTTTTGCCTGATATCAATGAACTTCCATCATTCCTATCCTTTATCTCACTCACAATGACCTTCAACCAGGATTGTTTGATCCTCTTGTAACAGTAAGTACTATCTTGTATCATCACCATTGTTTGTTGCCTGTTCGCTTGGCAATTGCTCTCAGTCTCTCAAATCCTTTGCAATCGATCATTTTGTTAGAAACGAACTAAAACAAACCGGAAGCGGTTTAACTGAAACTTTATTATCCCCAAAAAGGTATCTATTACAAAGGTATGACCTCCCTTATATAGAATGAAGGAGAGAAGAGAGAATACAAATAAGAGATGTGAGACTAAAAAATTACATGACACAAGCGGACTGTACAGACACAAACCGCACAAGTCGCGCGGTTAGACAGAGGGGCTAACCGCTCGGCAACTGCCAGAGTGAGAGAGAGAGTCACACCAGACCGCTCGGTCTCCAAGTCGTCAGTGACAAGCCGTTAGACCGCTTGGACCACAGACAACAACACATTGCAACCAACCCGCTGAAGGGAAACCGTCAGACCGCCCGGTCATCAACCCGCCAAGCCAGACCGCCAGACCGCCCGGTCACCACTTCAACACTCCCCCTCAAGCTGGAGCATATATATCGATCATGCCCAGCTTGTCACAAATATGAAAAAACGAGGCGGATACTGGCTTGGTGAAGATGTCAGCCAGCTCTTTATCAGAAGTGACGAAGGGAGTGCAATTTTGTTCCTTCAAAATCTCTTCACGAATGAAATGACAGTCGACCTCAATGTGCTTGGTTCTTTCATGGAAGACTGGATTTTTGGAGATGTATATCGCAGCTTTGTTGTCACAGAACATAGGTAGAGGATGGTTGTAGACCTCTCCCAAATCTAGCATGAGAGCCCGTAGCCATTTTAACTCACAAGTGGTCGATGCCATACTTCGATACTCTGCTTCAGCACTGGACCTGGAAACAACCGACTGCTTCTTGCTCTTCCAGCTTACCAGATTTCCCCCAACAAAGGTGCAAAAACCGGAGGTAGACTTGCGATCCCCTTTGTCATCAGCGTAACTGGCATCTGAGTATGCTTCAACCTTCAGATGACCATTCTTCTGAAATAGTAATCCTTTCCCAGGGGCTGCTTTGACATACTCCAAGATCCGCAAGGCGGATTGTAGATGACACTCCCTGGGTGCTTGCATGAATTGACTTACCTTGCCCACAACATAGAAAATGTCGGGTCTGGTCACTGTGAGATATATAAGTTTACAACTAGACGCCTGTACCGCGTAGTATCTAAAAGAAGAGGCGAATCATCTGTCCAGGTTTTGTCTTCTCCAATAGCCATAGGGCATTAAGCAGGTTTGGCTCCAGTCAATCCTGCTTCTTTTAGAAGATCAAAGACATACTTACGCTGGATGAGGACTAAGGAGTTGGGCTTCCGAGAGATTTCGATCCCCAAAAAGTACTTCAGAGAGCCCATATTTTTCGTGACCAGATGTTGACGAAGATGCCGCTTTGTCAGGGCTACCCCTTCCTGGTTATCGCCAGTGAGAAGAATATCATCAACATACACAGCAAGAACCACCAGTCCCGAGGGGGTTTTGCGAATAAATAGAGAGTGATCGACAGAGCTGCGCGCAAAACCAACGGCCGCCACGATGCCGCTGAACTTGTCAAACCAAGCTCGAGGGCTCTGCTTGAGGCCATAGATTGCCTTCTTCAGTCGGCATACTTGTGTCTCCTCCTGAACAACATACCCAGGAGGTTGCTCCATGTAGACGGCCTCCTGAAGATCATCATAAAGGAAGACATTCTTTACATCCAGCTGAGAAATTGGCCAATCTTTATTGACCGCCATAGAGAGAAGGACCCGTATAGTGCTGAGATGAGCCACGGGAGAGAAGATGTCAAAGTAATCAACCCCATAGGTCTGAGTAAAGCCCTTGGCAACAAGACGAGCTTTATAACGGTCCACAGTGCCATCCAGGCCAAATTTGACCACAAAGACCCAGCGACAACCAATAACATCAGTACCGAAGGGAGGAGGAACAAGAGTCCAGGTACCCCGCTCTTTTAGGGTCGCCATTTCCTCATCCATGACCATCTTCCAATGAGGAATAGTAAGGGCCTCCTGGTAGGAACGAGGTGTGGCAGTGACAGAGATAGCCAGCGCAAAGGCCCTGCGAGAAGAGGTAAGACGATCATATGAAACAACAACAGCAAGGGGGTGTAGGGTACACGTCCGCACCCCTTTGCGAAGAGCTATAGGAAGATCCAGGTCGGCGGGTTCCTCGGCATCCAGAGTATCCGTGGCAGAGAGAGCTGGCCCGGGAGGAGAGAGCGACGACAGCGGAGATGAGGGAGATGGAGGCGGAGAGAGAGGAGTGGACGGAGACGGAGTAGGGGTGGATATCGCAGTAGGAGGCGAGGGAACGAAGGGAATAACAGGAGAATCAGAGGCTGGGGGAAGAGAAGAGGAAGCTTGGGGAAGAGAAGAGGAGTCATCCGAGAAGTAGGAGGCATTCTCGAAGAAGGTAACGTCAGCGGAGACGAACTGCTTACGAAGAACAGGGTCAAAGCAACAGTAGCCTTTCTGAGTGGTGGAGTATCCCAGAAAGACACATTTGGTGGAGCGAGGAGATAGCTTATCATGGGTGGCAGATGGGGCATGCACAAATGCCGTGCAGCCAAAGATTCGGAGAGGGAGAGGAAAAGGGTCCTTGCCCGGATAGAGAATGAAAAATGAGGTTTGACCATGGAGAACGGTGGATGGAATGCGATTAATGAGGAAACAGGAGATGAGAACGACATAACCCCAATAGGCACGAGGAACCTGCATCTGTGTCATCAGAGTGCGAGCGACATCAAGGAGGTGACGGTTTTTGCGCTCCGCCACTCCATTTTGCTGTGAAGTATATACACAGCTAGTTTGATGAATAATCCCATGTTGTATACAGAAGGACGAAAAAGCATGACTGAGATATTCTTGGGCGTTATCAGATCGAAAAACTTTAATAGAAACATCAAACTGAGTTTTGATCATGAGATAGAAAGACGTCCATACAGAGAATAATTCGGAGCGATCTTTTAAAAGATACACCCACGTACAACGAGAGAAATCATCAATAAACGTGACAAAATATGAACTTCCCCGACCAACGGTAAGGGTAAGAGAAGGACCCCAAACATCAGAGTGGATGAGATCAAACGGTCGGGAAGATCTACGAACTTGCTTTGGTGGGAAGGAGGAGCGGTGATACTTGCCAAGCTGACATGCCTCACAATTGAGGGGAGGACTTTGTGGAGGAAAGTGGGGCAGAAGCTGATGAAGGAGGCGTGGAGTAGCATGACCAAGGCGAAGATGCCATTGGAGAAGATCTGTGGAGGTGGAGGAGAAGGCGGATAGAGCGGAAACATTGTCGAGGAAGAATAAGCCGCCACTCTCAGTCCCAGTAGCAATCGTCCGCTGGGAGTCCAGATCCTGAAAAGAACACGAAGTAGAGGTAAATGTGACGGAACACCGTAATTGCTTGCATAGAGAGGTAACAGATATTAAGTTGCACGGGAATTTGGGCACATAGAGAGTATTCGCCAATTGAAGAGACGGAGTGACTTGAACCACTCCCGTCCCATGGACCGGGGATGGAGAGCCATCAACGAGAATAACCGGGGGAAACCGATCATGTGTTTCCAGGAGAGAAAAACACTGGGGAGAGCCGGTCATATGATTGGTAGCACCTGAGTCGATCAACCATTTTCCTTGAGTAACGAAGTGGGCACTACCAGAAGACGTGACCACCGAGGCAGAAGGCTTCGAAGAAGAGGAGAATGTAGAGATATCAAAGAGAGCCATAGGAGCAGAAAAAGGTCGCGCGAACAGAGAGACAGGTCGCACGAACTAAAAAAAGGAAGAGCGAGAGAACCAAGAAACAGGCTGCGCGAACAGAGAAACAGGTCGCGCGAACAGACAACCAACGAACACGGCACGAACACGGCACGAACACAAGGAAGTTCGTGAGAACTAGAAGACCACAGCGGACAAAAAAGGAAACCGCAAAGGACACAACCAAGAAGCAGACCAAAGCAGGGAGAAGGCCGTGCGGTTAGAGAGAAGGCCGCACGAACAGAGGAGGAGCCGCGCGAATCAAAGGAGATCGCGGGAAAAACAGAGGCAGAGAAACCGCGAAAACAGGTCGCGGATAGATTTAGAGAGAGAAGAGAGACCGCGCAGTTAGGAAACAAGCCGCGCGGATAGGAAGAAGAAGATCTGCAACGGTCACGATGTCAGACACCAGCGGCCAGAGAAGCCACGACCAAGCCGCAGAATCAAGCAGAGGGATAGAAGTCGAGCGTCTAGAAGACAGTCCGCTCGAACAGAAGCGACAAACAAAACAAGGCACAGGGCAACAGGTCGCGACGAACAGGGAAACAGGTCGCGGCGAACAGAACGCAAGTAAAAGAAACAGGCCGCGCGAACAGGGCGCAAGCAAACAAACAGGCCGCGTGAACAGGGCGCAAGCAAACAGGCCGCGTGAACAGGGCGCAAGCAAACAAGCAGAAGAAACAAGTCGCAAACACAGGTCGCGAGAATAAGAAGCAAGCCGTGCGGACAGAGAGGACGCACAGAATCAGGAGGAGAAAATCGAGTCCTCTGATACCATGTTAGAAACGAACTAAAACAAACCGGAAGCGGTTTAACTGAAACTTTATTATCCCAAAAAAGGTATCTATTACAAAGGTATGACCTCTCTTATATAGAATGGAGGAGAGAAGAGAGAATACAAATAAGAGATGTGAGACTAAAAAATAACATGACACAAACGGACTATACAGACACAAACCGCACAAGCCGCGCGGTTAGACAGAGGGGCTAACCGCTCGGCAACTGCCAGGGTGAGAGAGAGAGAGATCGCCATGTGAGACCGCCAGACCGCCCGGTCTCCAAGTCGCCAGTGACAAGCCGTTAGACCGCTTGGACCACAGACAACAACACATAACAACCAACCCGCTGAAGGGAAACCGCCAGACCGCCCGGTCATCAACCCGCCAAGCCAGACCGCCAGACCGCCCGGTCACCACTTCAACACATTTGTTTTGTGATTGAGGTTCACACCGTTTCTCAGTCTTATTCATTATGTTTTCTCCCACTGCCACCATTACCACCTAAAGGTGACTTGACTTATCGGAGCCCACATCTAGCAGACCATATGCGTGCCCTCGGAGATCTGATGCTACATTTGCTGCATCTGGTTTGTCATAACAATCACCTTTCTATTTTAATTAGCTTCAAATGTTCATGAACACTTATTATATATTTGGTTAGCCTTCTGCTACCTTTGCGAACTCTTATGTTGCCACCTATGCATGTATATTGTCTTCCTGAATTCTTGTCTTAGAAGCTTCTTGACATACAACTAGCGATACTTCTTGCTTTAGTAACCCGCTTTACCCGCTTCATCATTCAGGATGTCTATCAAATCCCTCCCTTGACTATGATGAAACTTATGTTTGTTTATCAATTAAACGACATATCTTATGCAGTCGAGTGATTAGTCTGCTGTAAACCTAGGACTGGCGGTGAACGATGACTGTAAACAATGTCTTATGCGGTGATGCTAATTCTATTGCCTGGTTTATAAATTTATCCAAAATTTTCTGCTTATCTAACTAGAGAGCAATGTCTTGAAAAATTCCATGTACCATATTTCTAGCAAACTTGTCATATATATTATCATATTTTTAGCAATTTTTTTGGATGCCCATTATCATATTTCTATCAAATAGGGAAGTTGCTTGGATAGCTAAGTCAAGTCATTGTTGTTGTGCTTGTTATCATTTTGTTTACATCTTGCGTGCCTATGTTTTTTAAAATAAGAAGGATTTGTTATTTATCAAACTATTTTAACCTGAGCTATCAATTGGGAACGATTGATCATGATATATTCAAGAAATTTATTCTAAGTCACGTAATTCAAATCGACGCAGATTGCGCGCTAAAAGACGGAAACCGCCGCATTTCTCTGACACGCAATCTTGGGATGATTCAATCATTAAAGCCAGCCATACCGCATACCTAAATAAGATTATAGCCGTTGTAGATGCTAAGATATAAAAACTAACTGCGTGGGACTTTTAAAAGAACTTTTGTGGAATACTTTCTAAAACCCTAATTCTCAAAAAGTCACCGCCAGCAGAGTTAGAATTATTTTTCATTGTCTTCAAGCTTGGTAGTCTACACAACAATATTTCTAAAGCTTGAAGAAAAGAAGATATCTGCAAGTATTCAACACAACACAACCTGTCTCTAATTTGAAGATCATTTCCTGTTGCTGTGGTCACAGTTGTGAAGGCGCGCCACCTGAGGCGCCGGGCGTGCCTGATGAGTCAGGCGTAGCCCGCCGCGCCTCAGCACGGCTGGGGCGGGCGATGTGCCCCAGGCGCGCGCCTTACAGGCTCCTTTGGCGCGCCTGAGCCTTTCAAGGTGTTTTTTTTAAAAAATTTGAGATGGGCAAAAACATGATCTCAGCCGCACCCGAGGCACCCCTAGGCACACTTGGGCGCCCAATTTGCTGAAATGGAGCAAATTGGGCGCCCAATTCGCTGAAATTATGCAAATTGAGCGCCCAATTTCAGCGAATTGGGAGCCCAATTCGCTCCATTTCAGCGAATTGGGCGCCCAATTCGCTCAATTTCCTTTCTCCCTCATTTGTGCGCCTCACGTGCCTCAGGCGCACGCCTGCGCCTTGCGCCTAGGCTCCAAGGGCCCTTTGCGCCTCGATGCGCCTTTGATAACTTAGGTTGTGGTGAAGAGGAGTTGTCTGGTGATACAGCTAAAGAAGAAGGCTCTAGAGCTTTTGTTCTTGAGTCATTGTAAATCAAATACTCTTTAAATTTCTGTTGTAAGATCTCTCTGAGATCTGAGTGTAGACCTAAGTTATAAAGGCTGAGAGTAGGATTCTTGTAGAGAATCTGAGGTAGGCCTAGGTTATAAAGGCTGAGGTAGGGCTTGCTTGTGAGCCTGAGGTATGAGACTTGTTGCTATCTCTGAGGTAGGACTGAGATAAGTCTGAATTGCAGGAGTGGTAGCCACTCTAAGGTGTAAGATCCAAGGAGGGATTTGAGCTGTAAGCCTGTAAGATCTATTGATCTGAATTTTGGAGGAGTTGGCCGAATCTAGCTCTCTGCTAGATAAGTGAAGAGGGAAAGTGGATGTACCATAAATAGGAGAACCACTATAAACTGCTTGTGTGTTTTCTGTGTTTTTGAAAGGTATTAACCTAACAACAACATACCAAGTACATTTTTCAAAAGGCTTAAAAGATCTAAAAGAAACCCATTCACCTCCCCTCTAGGTGTTTAGCTACCCTTAAAAAGACTTTCAAGTGATATCAAAGAGAGGCTGTTCAATAAAGACCTAACAGTTTGAACAAGATCTCCAAGGATAGTAATAGTAAATCATCATGACTTCTGGTGAGAATCACAAAGAGCTGAGTTCTATGAAGCTTTCAATTTGCAGGAAGGAGAACTTTGGAATATGGAAGAAAATGGTGAGACTGTTCATGGAAGTCTCAGACTCTAGGATCTCTGTAACAACGGAATATGAACCTTTCATCCCCATGAAGGTCTCAGCAATAGATGCCAACATCAAGACCTCAAATAAATACTCAGAAATGACAAATGATTAGGTGGTTCTGGCCACTATGGACAAGAGGACCGAGAACATCATAGTTAGTGCTATTGATGACTCAACCTTTCAGAACCTTGTTCACTGCAAAACTACAAAGGAAATGTGGGACTCTCTGATTGTCTACATGGAGGGGACTGAGGAAGTGAGGGATGACAAAAAATCACTTCTAAATTAACAGTATAAGGCTTTCAGACAAGACAAGAACTATGTTATCAAGGCGCGCCTGAGGCGCCGGGGCAGCCCGCCGCGCCTCAGCACAGCTGAGGCGGGCGATGTGCCCCAGGCGCGCGCCTTACAGACACCCAGGTGCACCAAAGGCACGCCTGGGCCTTTTAAGGTGTTTTTTTCAAAATTTGTTTTTTTGAGATGGACAAAAACATGATCTTAGATGCATCTGAGTCACCCCTAGGCGCACTTGGGCGCCCAATTCGCTGAAATTGAGCGAATTGACCCCCAATTCGCTCAATTTGAGCGAATTGGGCCCCCAATTCGCTCAATTTTCTTTTCCCCCCATTTTTGCCCTTATGTGCCTCAGGTGTGCGCCTGTGCCTTGCGCATAGGTTCCAGGGGCCCTTTGCGCCTTTGACAACATAAGACAAGAAGGATTCCATCGCTGAGTGCTGTGAAGTTCTTTAAAATTGTGAATGCTCTGAAGACTTATGACAGACAATTCTCCAATTATGAACCGAATGACAAATTCTTGACGACACTCAAAAAAGAGCGGGACATCAAGATTTGTGCCATAATGGAGATGAACAACTTAGCCAATATTCTGTCACAAAATCTGTTTGGTAAGTTGTTGTTACATGAGCTTCAGCTGAACTCCAGAAAGGCTGAAGAAGAATCTGCTAAGTCATTCAGTAGAGAAAAGTCAGTGACCTTCAAAGTTGATACCTGCAGAAGGAGCAGAGAGAAGACTCCTCCCCCAAGAAGGGCTGCTGAGTCAGAAAGCTCTGCACCCAACTCATCAGAAGTTGACCTGCCTGATGGAGAGCTAACCTTGTTCTCCAAGCTGTTCAAAAAGATGTTAAGCAGAAGAAGACAGTGGAAGAACAAGACCCTTACATGCTCCAGCTCAAGGAAGCCCCAAGTTAACCATGAAAAATCTAGAAAGGATCCTACTGGGAATGGTATGTGATGTAGGGTAGGCTACGAGGTGCACAAAACCTAGGGCGCTAGTGGAAATACAAATGCGACACACTAACACGACTCTAAATGCAATGCGGTCGTCAGTGACGATGACAAATAATTATGAGCAATGATAATTTATATGTAACACAACGCAAATATTTAGAATTGAAAACAACTAATTAATTTGGCAATTTGATAACGACTTTCCTCTGCTTGGAGGGCCAAAGCAAAGCGCGCGGCGAATAACTCCACTTGCAAATTATTAGCGTACCGAAACAATTTCTACTAACAAGAATCACAACACATACACCATGTTGCAGATGTCGGATGTCGGGGACACGTCAGTTTGAGTTTTCATGTCGGTTTTTTATATATCGGAGGATATATCAGAGATATTTCATATATTGGATTTTATTATTTTATTAATTATATATGTAATTAAATGTTATTTTTTAATTTTTATACATATCACAGTACTACCTATTCTACAATCTATTGAATTTTTAAATATTAAAAGCTATATGTAGCATTTAACATACAACACTTTAAAGATGAAAATTTGCAAAACTAGTGATTTTAAGATTAAAAGTTCAAAAATCAAATTTCAAACATACCTCATTCTTCATCACCTAAAACTCATCTATAGTCGGCAGAGTAGATAGAATATGATCTTCATCCGATGAACCCTCTAGATCTCCCTCGTCCACTTCAGATATTTTTCTCTTTCTCCTTCTTTGATAACTAATTGCCACTTCTTTGCTTGTAGCTAATCTTTGAGGTCTCCTTTCATCATGATCAGCGTCGACTATATTGCCAATTTGCGCCCATGTCAGCCCCTCGCCAGGAAAGACTTCATCATCGTCATCTTCATCCTTTCAAAGTTATAACTATCATTCAAACTTTCAAAGTATCTAACAAAATGAACAAAGCATTCAAGTATCATTCAAATTTTCAAAGCATCTCACATTTTATTTATTAAAAGACACAAAGCAGCAGTGCAACTACAAATGTGATTGGATATACATGCATCATTGATTCCAAAATGAAGTTGGATAAATAAATATTAATAGGGGTATTTCAAATCATTTGTTGATTAATAAACGTGTCAAATAAAAATAAAGCAACAACTAATAAGACAAATAAAACAACAGCGCAGCCACTATGCTACAACCAGAAAGGCAACCACAAATAAAATAGCGGACCGACATGTCCGACAACATGTCTCTGGTTCTTTCTTTTAGCCCAGAGAGTATGCACAAGACAATCAATGAAAGCTTCCAGCAGTAACTAATTAGACAAATAAAGCAACATGGCAGCCACCAACAACTAAATGGGTCGGCAGCCACCAGTAACAACCCACAAGGCAGCCACCATGCTACAGCCTACAACAAGCACTACAAAAAATGAAATGCAGAGCGATAGAATGAGAGGGGGAGGTAGGGAGAAGAATGAGCCAGCCGAGAGAGCACCAGCGAGCAGGGAGAGGAAAGAACCAGTGAGCTAGAGAGCACCAGAGAACTAGAAAACCAGAGAGCACCAGCGAGCAAGGAGAAGAAAGAACCAGAGAGATAAAGTGCCTACAGCGTGCGAGAGAGGGAGAACACTAACGAGCTAGAGAGCACCAGATAACTAGAGAACCAGAGAACCAGAGAGCACCAGCGAGCAGGGAGAAGAAAGAACCAGAGAGATAGAGTGCCGACAGCGCGCGAGAGAGGGAGAGCACCAACGAGCTAGAGAGCACCGGAGAACCAGAGAACCAGAGAGCACCAGCGAGTAGGGAGAAGAAATAACCAGAGAGATAGTGCCGCCGGCGCGCGCGGGAGAGCTAGGGCAGGAGCGACGAGGAGAGCTAGGGCAGAGCGACGGGGAGAGCTAGGGCAGAGCGGGATGAAATGAAATGAGCGGGGTCGGGGGAGTTAGAACAGATGCCCGACCCTGAGCTCATTTTATTATTAATAAATAATAAAATAAATTTTTTAATAAAAAAATTAAACTTTAAAATAACGCCCGATATGGGCGTTATTTGGTGCCGACATGTCGGTTCGATATTTTCAAAACGCCATAAAGAGAATTTGTGCCGGTTTTGTGTCGTTTTTGCTCCCAAACCTTCATGTCGGACATGTCGGACATGTCGGCGATATCCACAACACTGCACATACATTTATTCACCTATGAAAATGTCAAATCAAATAAACCAATCCCACAAAAAAACTCACGAAGTAGTGGGCTGTACCGAGACACTGAAGAACTTGGGTCTGGATGTGTAGATCGGCGATCGAAGGTGGAACCGGAGGCGTGACAACGATGGCTGTGGCTGTCCTTGACGGTAAATGGTGAGATCGGACATGAGAATGGAAGATCCGATCACGTATAAGTTGATCCGGGCCGAGGAAGGGTAGATTCGATGTGTAGGAGCGGATCCGGGCTAAAAATGGCAATATGAGTGGAGGGAAACGACGGACCGGGGTTGAAATTCTCAGATCTAGATTGATCTTGAGAATAAGGCTGTTTGGTAGTGGAACCACGAAAGGGGATGGAGGGGGTTGTCGGCTAGGGCTAATGGAGACTTGGATGGATGTGCGACAAGAAAGGAGGGGGCGGCTGGTGGTTAGAGTGCTGTAGGAGGGCGGCGTTCCTGTAGCAAGGAGGGGCGGCGGTAAGGGGGGACGACGAGTTGGTGGTGGGCGGTTGTCATCCTGCAGGAAAAACAGCCGGCCGGCTGTGTTTGGGCGCAGGTTTGGAGGGGCTGCAGCGGTGGGAATGGGGGTTTGAAGGGTGGAAAACGAAGGCAAGGGTAGGGGGTACCTTGGGAGGAAGAACGAGCACCTAGGAGTCGTCACCTAGGGTTCCACGGCGTCGGCACCGGGGATGGATCACTGGAATCTGGGAATGGAGTTCTCCAAATTTTGCAATGAAATGATTTCAGCCCCTACAACTCCTATTTATAAGAAGAGAATAAACTAGGGCTTCCCATCAACGGCTATGATTTGCTGGTGGGGTCGGCCACTAAATACATGAAAATAAACTAAAAAAAATAAACTAATATATGTTCTCGACTCGCGACGCGGATCCAGACACATCTGCGGTGTCCGATCGTCGATTCGGGCACGCCATATGTGGTAAGTCGCCAAATCTGTCCCGAACGGGCCCAAAGCTCGTGCTTGTCTCTGTTCCGCATCAGTATGTGTCTAACAGAAAAGGCAATTTAAAACTGATGTGGTTTGCTACTGTTGCAACAAGTCAGAGCATGTTATAGCTGTCTGACCTATTAAAAGAAAAGAGAGCAAGAGGTCTGATGATAAGAAGCATCATAAGGAGAAAAAAGTTGACAAGTGCTTCTTGGCTAAGAAGCACTCAAGCCTTTCTAACAGTGATTCTGAGACTTCAGAATCTAAAGAAGAAAATGCTTACATTGGACTATTCTCTATGGAAGAGCATACAAATCACCCAACAACCAAGGTGGGCATAAGGGCACCACTGTCCTCTACTGACAGTGACTCTGAAGATGAAGAAGACTGCAACCTCATGGCCATGAATGACCTATTATAATCATGGTCAGTCTAGCCCAACTAAAGAAACAATGGACTGAATATGCTATTATTAATAAAATAGTAATTCTGGCCTTTCCGATAACCCAAATAAGTATGGATAAAGGATCAAAATACTAATAAATCTTCAGATGTTAGTATGTTGTACTCAATTTCCTTTGACACGTTCGGGATGTGAATGAACCTCTAGACGATGCAAACCCTATGTTGCATTGTAGAGAGAAATAAATCTAGTGAGCTAGAATAATGTACGCATGTAGAGAGTGATCCGACAATGTTTTGCAAATAGTAATAGATGCATAAAACCCAAGCAATTAACAAATGCGATATTTAAATAATTTTAAAATGAGCAAGCAAGTGCAAAATATTTATATTATATATGACAAGTATATAATGCATATTTTTTCAATACCAAATTCAATCATGCTGTAAAGAAGGCTTACTAAAGGAAAAGAGAAAATAAAAAAGTACAAGTTTACCCTTAATATCATGATTATAGAGATGCCCCTTTAACTCCGCACTCCTTTTCAAGTTGAGTATGAATATTAGTTGTGCCCAACTTGACTATATTGGCAAAAAAGAGAATATTTAAAATCTTAATTAAAACATATGTAAGTTGTTTTTTTGATTTAATAAAAGGAATACAAAATTATTACTCAGTTATTGGTAAGCAATATAGAAAATGAGGTACGCTTATGTCTATCAAATTCTCATTCATCACATTTAAAGGTCATTAACCACTTATGTAGAAATAACATGAAACATTCACCTTAGGGATACGGATGTTCTTATTATCTATGCAGTGGAAGATGATAGTGAAGTTGGGGGAGACTATGGCTCCGTCTGGCATGGCATTTTTACTCCGGTGAGTTTGGAAAAAAACTCCACCGTCATAGAATGCATGTTAGGTATGTCAACAGTTATGACCACCATCAAGAAAAGATTACTAGTTTTGAACATAAAAATGATTGAAGTTCCTTAAATGAGGTTGGGCATTCACAAACGGCGGTTTTTAAGTTATAACCACCGCGTTCACGACCGTCACCACCGTGCCAAACGGAGCCTAAGTCAGAGTCTGCAAATTACTATCCATCAAATATAGGCCATCTTACAATCTATCAGATCAAAGTTTGTCTCATAGTTAAATCCTGTAAAAAGAAAAGATAGAAAATATAGCTGAGCACTTGATGTGTTTTATTAATTGACTGATAGATACTGATCTTTCAGGAAAGCTAGGAACATGAAAAAATGATAAAGCAAGCGAAGAGAAAAAATAGTTTCTTTGCTGAAAATAGAAGACTAAACTAACTTTATCATGTTCAGATAAATGATTATAGGAGGTATAACCTGTAGGTGAATCAATCATATGGGCACTGACACCAGAATCTAAGGCTCATTGGCTAGAGTTAGAAATAGAGAGAGCACTAGAGTTGTCATTGCGCATAATTTTTGTGAACGGAGAGGGTGAAGATTCAGGCTCTGTTTGAGACAGCTCTGGCGGATGAAAAAGCTGATGTTCAAATAGAGCTTTTTATATAGAACTTTTTGAGAAGCAATATTGAAAAAGCTGCATACTGTTTGGATTGTCTGTGCAAAAGTGCTATTCGAATATAGATTTTTCAATTGAAACCGTTTGGTAGAACAACTTTTCGGAAGCAATTTTTTTTAACCAAAATATTTAAATAGATATTGTTTTTAGGAAATAATTAAACATATAGTAAAACTTAAATGCTCTACGTAGCACATGAAATGGAAATAAATGTTAATTGCTGCATATTGCTTTCTCCGTTCATTTCGGTTCACCTGTGCGATAAAAAATTGATATTAATCAAACTTTTGAATATGATAAGACTTTTAATTTTTTTTATAAAAAAAATACAAAAAATGTTACCTGCGAGCATTGTATAATTCTTCAGCAATACTATCCCGTACTGCAGACATATGATCAGCTCCCCCAACATCAAACATATCAGTTTCAATACCTTCCTCTGCTGCAGGGTCTTCATCCTCTGATGGTATGAATGAAGACTGATTAACATCGCAAGCATTAAATTCTGTGTCCCAGCGAGATGGATGTCTACGAATGAAGTTATGCAATGCCATAGTCGCTAACACTATTGAACGTTGTTTCTTGAAACTGTACTGTGACATTTTTTGAAGAATATGCCACTTTTTCTTCTAAACTCCAAATGTACGCTCTATAACACTTCAAAGAGATGAATGTGATTTATTAAAATGTTCATGTCTGCTTTGAACAAGACGATTCCCACGAGCATAATCTGCCAAATGATATCTCGTATCTAGATATGGTTTTAAATAGCCTGTCTTTAATGGATATCCAGCATCCACTAAGTAATATTTACCTATAATGATTTTAAATGTTATACATGTTAACATGATGTACGATTATAAAAAAAATCTGAATAGTTATTCAAAAATTTACCTTGTGGGGGATGTGGAAAATGAAGTCTATCGTCAGTTAATGCGCGTGCGAAGATGCGACTATCATGTGCGGATCCTTCCCATCCAACAAGTGCAAAAGTAAAGTACATATTAAAATCGCAAACAGCCATCACATTTTGCGTTGTGGTGCCATGTCGTCTAATATATTTTGCTTGATCTTCAACGGGTACCCTAGCATCAATATGTGTACCGTCAATTGCAACAACACAATCCTTAAAGAAAAGCATGCAACGAGCATCATACCTTATTTCTGTAGGTATATCTCTGAATTGACGATCAATTGGTTTTATAACCTCAATTGACAGTTCGAGTAATGCAATAAGACCTTGTCCAAAATATTTACTTATAGTTTCGGTCGAGTGCTGGAATCGCTCTTTTGTTAATCTCACCGAGCCTCTATTTGCTAAAATGAACAATGTAATTCCTAGGACTTCTCGTGAGGTTGTGCGTAGCGATCCTTATAACCCGTGATCTTGTTCGAGTTTGTGAAGTAAATAAATAAATATACGTTTTGACATTCTAAATGCATCATGAATCCTATCTGGATGCCCTTCAAGTAACTCTTTTATCCATTTCTCACCGGTTTGAGTCGACGTCATGCATGGTCTCGTCTCGCGTATGCAATTATTTATCTCTGCAATAGTTGAAATAATTACATTGCAGTACTCAATGTATTGCACCCGTTCTGGAGAAAGACATGTGGATTCTTCAGAATTTTCACTGAAAGAGTCATCTGCTTCCATTACCTAAGTTGTCAACATACAACACACATTATATGCATACTTATTTCATTAGAATTATAAGAAAAGAAAGTCATGTGCTTATATAAGAAGAGCCTCATCTAAACAACTAACCAAATATGAGTGCATAAAAAAGAGTTGGTAAAAGAGCCTTAGAATTTAACATAATAATCCTTACATTTATAAGATAAAGTCCCCAGAGAGACATTTTTGCATGTTCAAAAAAAGAAAGTTTAGCTAAAAACTACACATAACATTTCCAAACAATGACCTAGCATGTCCGTTTAATTAACAATTATAAAAAACATAGAGTTTGCAATGATATTGTCTCTAACAAAACACGTAAACAAAAAACAAAGTTTGTGACAAAACACTTAAGAAAACACTTGTCTAAAAAGATATCATTGCGTCCTGTTCTCATAAGCATTTTTTATCCACCAAACACGCATATCGTCTGGAATGCTCATGAAAATCTCTCTGTTGTTCTTATCCCTGATGTAGTTCACAGCAAAGTAGAATAGATCGAGGTTAGAACGTATATCTGGAATACTGGAGATCAACTCTACTGTTTCCTTGATTGTGATAACTGGTGGAGGCTTCACTGCAAGTGCAAATTCACGTAACTCAGTCATGTAAAAATTAGCCAATCCTTTATTCTTCCTCATTCTTCTTCTTTTATTCAAAGAGGTGGAGGCATTCCCAATGTTGGTGGATGTATTTCCTCCTATCTCTTTAGGATGACATCGTTGAACCTCCAAGTTATCTTTTGCATTATCTTCTTCCGCATCTACGTGCTCCATATTAGGTGGCACACTGCTAATTGATGGTGCCCAAGAATCTTCACCTGTTGCGAAAACTTGGTTAAACATAATATCTTGTTTCTCCTCTAACTCAGGAGAAATACCACCATATCGAAATTTTTTGGCAGCTGGAACAACCTATATACAATAAATAAAACAATATTAAAAAAATTACAAAAGTAATTTTGTGTAAATTTAGTTATTTTTAGATGACCTTTATTTTTTCTGCCCACCACTCATCAGATGCAACAATAGTTCTCTTTTTGAGATCTCATCCTAAACCAGTCTGTCTGTCCATGTTTTAGTTCTGTCCATGTTTTAGTTCTTTCCACACTTTTCAGTCTTTCTTCAGATGATCCCATTTGTTCTTCATTTGTAATCGATCATAAGTTTTTCCGGTGCGTTCTTTAAATAACGCAATCATATTGTTCCAACCATCTTTGCTAAAGTGGGTGGTAGGTCGATTGCCCAACCCGATCTCTTTAATGCAAAGATCACAAAAAATAAAAACTTCATTTGAATCCCAAGTTGCTGAAATGCCTCCCTCCTTGGGTTTTCCCATTACGTTGTAAACCTATTAGCAGACAAAATAAATTCGGCAATTTGCAACCTCATTCATAAAATTTCCAACCCTACCTATGAAATGACTATCTTACGCACATGTTTAATCAGAAATCATTTATTGTTGCATATACCTTCAGATTTCAATCAATATTAGATGCAGATAACAATAATACTGTGACAGATTTCAATCAACTAGAGGAAATACACAATTTTATAGATAACAATAATATTGTTGCATATGCCTTCAGATCTATTAAGTATGGTTTCTGTATATGATACAAATACACAATTTTGCAAGCATTCAACTAGAGGAAATACAATTTTGCAGGCATTCAGCTATGTACAAAAAAAAAAATTCAATGCACATATATCATGAACTGACTTACCTTCAAAATTTATATGAAATTTCAATGCAGAAAAATTTCAATACAGAAAAATTTCAATTACAATTTTGCAGACATTCATTTATAGAGATGCATTCTGAAAATACAAATTGATTCAAGCTATGCACAAAAAAATTCAATTTGGAGGCATGAAAAATTCATATGCACAAATCATTAAAAATGTTGGCTTCTACAAAAAATGAAATCAAAAAAAAGAAGGTAAAACTCACAGATAGATGTGGAAGATCGAACTGGAATCTGTGCTGGAACAGGAGAACCTATCAGGCGAGCAGATCTACATTAGGGCACATGGCAAAAACTTTCAGAAGGGGGAGGAGATGCACTCACACATCGAACTGGATGTGGAAGATCGAACTGGAATCTCTATGCTTACCTTCGAAAAGCTCGCAGAGAGGCGGACGTGGCGTCGTCGCGGAGTAGAGAGACGAGCGGCCGTCATTTGCGATCAGGGAGGCGAACGGGCTGCCGTCAGAGGTTTTGGAAGAAGAGACGGAGGTCCGTCGGTTGCGAAGCAGGGAGGCGGACGGGCTGCCGTCTAAGGATCTGGAAGAAGAGTCGGAGGTGCGTCGTCGGCGAGCAGGGAGACAGAAGGGCTGTCGTCGGAAGATCTGGAAGACGAGAAGGAGGGGCGGCGTCAGGCGAGGAGGGAGGCAGACGGGCTGTTGTCGGAGGATTCAGGCTGCCGTCGGGATTGAGAAGGGCGAGTCGGCTAGGGATCGGGAATGAAATATTAGAAATGAGAAGTGATTTTAGGGAGCTAAACGTGGGGGACTGGCAGCTTCCTGAAAATAGGGCAAAAAGTAATTTTCAAAAACGAGATTTTTAGAGAGCTGTCAATCCAAACAGTTTAAAAACAGCTACAACGGATGGAATATAGCTTTTCCATCCGCTGAAGCTGTTCCAAACAAAGCCTCAATGTATAATCCATTGTTAAACCTTAAGTTCATTTGCCATAAGGGATTAACCTTAAGTTCATTTGCCATAAGGGATTCTCTATGATCTTATTAAGAAATCACTATCTGTTTCTCAGACTGAGTTGATGACATGTATTATAACATTGAAGTATGTGGGAGAAGCCACTGTATTGGAAGGTACAAAAAACAATTAATCAGTGTTGATGCTCCTTTCATTCACTGGGTTGAGCCGTTGAGGACAATGCTTGACAATACTCACAATAGAGAAGAGGTGGTCCTGGATGCGCTCAGTTGGAGAGGTGGCACTGGTAGCGCTCAGTTGGAGAGGTGGCGCTGGTAGCGCTCAGTTAGAGATCTGTGGGAAACACTTAGTATGAAGAGAGGGTTGCTGGAAGTTTTGGTGCATAAATTGAAACCTTTGTTGAGTGGAACAATGGTCAAAGTGCCTGTTGCAAAAAAAGTCAGAAAAGAGTGTTGAAAATTTGGTGTTTTATGCAAGCGTCTACGACAATTTAATTTGAAGAGAAAGATAAAATTCAGATTGTGGTCGACTGCTCGACTATGAGCGTGTGGCGATGTGTTACGAGCCCTTACGACTTTTAGCCCGCTCTGTAATAGGGCCGCGGCCCATACACCCCAACCCCTTTCCGCATGTGTTCTCGGTGCGGCAGCCGGCAGGTTGTTGAGGCGGGGGCTCGATTCCCCGAGCTCCTTGATGTGAGGCACTTAACGCTTGCCCTCATCACCAAATGAGCCTTGGGATGTATGGACCGCGTCCCTGTTACAGTGCGGGCTAAAAGGTGTATGGGATCATAACATAAAAGTACACTTTTATGTTACGAACCCTTATGCCTTTTAGCCCGCTCTGTAACAGGGCCGCGGCCCATACACCCCAACCCCTTTCCGCACGTGTTCTCGGCGCGGCGGGTTGTTGAGGCGGGGGCTCGATCCCCCGACCTCCTTGATGAGAGTCACTTAACGCTTGTCCTCATCACCAAATGAGCCCCCACACCGAGAACACGTGCGGAAAGGGGTTGGGGTGTATGGGCTGCCGCCCTTTTACAGAGCGGGCTAAAAGGCGTAAGGGCTTGTAACACGATGAGGAGTTGATGTTGACATTGAAGAGAAGCTATAGAGTTGGAACAAGAGTAACAAGGAGCTGCTACAACTAAAAGAAAGATGAAGAGTGTTAGTCTGTAGGGACGAAGAAACCTAGATTATGGGAGCAGAACCAGATTGCGATATTGTGAGAGTTGTAGGATGAATATTATTCAATACGAAAACCCAACTAGGGTATAAATGAGACCTAATAAAGGTTAATAGTACATAACAAATAATTATAAATATACTATTTAAGTTCTAACACTGACATAATTATAGATATACTCCTTATCTCCTAACATTATATATTATTATTATATATATATATACATAAATAAATTATTATTATATAAATTTTAATTTGACTCAAAATTGAAACATTAAAAGGTGAGTTTGCTTGACTAAAAAAGATGTTCACCTCAAGTGGAGCTAGAACCTATATTTTATATTCAAGTTTTGCAAAACTCACTCAGTCTCCGCTCAATATCTTGAAAGAATCATTTTTGCATTTGACATGTCATGATAAGTTTATCATGATGTTATTATGATAGTATTTCTTTTACATCTTGCCCTTAGCTACACATTTGTAAAAATTATAAACGACATATAAACTGTAGATTATATAACTTGGATTATCCTTTAATTTAAAACCATTTTTTTGTCTTTCTTTATTTATGTACTTATTATTTTAAAAATCTGATTTAATTATCTTTGGAATGATTAGTTTAAACAGGTCCCTAGTAGTTTTTGATGGTCTGACTTTGTAAACCCCACCCTTGTAAACAAATGGGATAGCATGCAAGACCCATTTACGCCATAAAACCCATAGTGAAGTCCAATAAAGATCATCGATGACCAGCCTGCGGGCCAGTGGGCTTTCCAACAGAGCCCTATTTTTCATGAATTAAAAAGCTGCTCTCATATAAGTGAAAGTAACAAGGTGTTAATGGATTAAAAAGCTGCCAATTTTGATCGACTTAGATTTCGTGTATAATAGTATTAATACTTTAGAATATTGATATTTCTAGACGTTGCAATCTTACTTTTTTTAATTAGTTCATGTTTTGAAATGTCATTAAAACAAGTAAATATAAAAGATACATATTTTATGTTGAAGGTGAGTCCGGCCCAGGCTTTAGCCTATTTTTGGGGGACCCACCTCCCGCCTGCAGGCGGTACACCCCAACCCGCTCTCCGACAGATTAATCTAGTCGTTGGGTTGTTGAGGTCGGGGTTTGAACCCTTGACCTCCTTTATAAGAGGGACTTAAGTTCTCCTTTCATACCCAACTGAGCTGCAACTCAATTGGTTATGAGAGGAGAACTTAAGAGGAGGTCGAGGGTTCAAATCCCGACCTCAACAATCCGCCTGAGAATAACCCTGTGGGCCCCCAGAGAGCGGGTTGGGGTGTACGGCCTGCAGGCCGGCTGTGGCCCCCCAAGTTGACCGGGCCCACTTCCAACAAATGTGCATTTTTGTTGAAGGTGGGTCCGGTCCAAGCTTTAGCCTATTTTTGGGGGATCCACCTCCTGCCTGCAGGCGGTACACCCCAACCCTCTCTCCACCAGATTAATCTGGTCGTCGGGTTGTTGAGGTCGGGGTTTGAACCCTTGACCTCATTTATAAGAGGGACTTAAGTTCTCCTCTCATACCCAACTGAGTTGCAGCTCAGTTGGGTATGAGAGAACTTAAGTCCCTCTTATAAAGAAGGTCGAAGGTTCAAATCCCGACCTCAACAACCCGCCTTGGAATAACCTTGTGGGCCCTAGGAGAGCGGGTTGTGGTGTACGGCGTGCAGGCCGGCTGTGGGCCCCCAAGTTGGCCGGGCCCACTTCCAACATTTTATAGATTCTCTTCTTATTTCTTGTAATTCGCCTGCACTTTAGTGAAGGTGTTAACAACCACTGTGCTCCAATACCTGTTATATATTTGACTAACTAAACGATTCTGTTTATCCATTATCATTAGTTTTCTATCTTTAGTATAACCAATTTCATGTTTTTGTTGATTGTTAGAATATTTTAATGATGAATTTGACAACACTAACTTGTCTGAGTTGTTCAAGTTGAGAGAAAGATATACAAATCAAAATTTTGATTGATATATTATGTTTTAGATTGCTGGGTTATGAGGGTCTTGAAGTTATTAATCCCGATGGAGGCACAGAGGATGCAGAAGATGAGGCACACAAAGGAAGATGGAAGAAAGAGGTGCTTCTTTCACATCTAGCAAAGCTCTTCCAATCTATTTTTCATTGCTAATGTTGCTCATATAGTTCCTTAGGAAGTATTTATCTAACTGATTTTCAATTCTATCCTTGTCTTCAAATGCTTTATAACTTGCATCATTGTGAGCCAGTGCTTGTTTTCTGTGACAAGTTTATTAATTAACTTGCATTTATTTTGAGTGATTTCTGTTATGCAATTGCTTATGAGTTTCTTGCTTTTCTCTATAAATTTGATGTGCCATGCTTATGTTTGATACTGGGTAATTATTTATCTCGCATTTATATTATATATTAGGTTTACTACAATTACCTGTGTTCAAGGATTAAGTTTGTTTCCTAATCTGTTTATGTTCAATATCATCTTCATCTTGGTTTTCATAGATTATAGCTAAAGATAGAGATTACTACAATTACCTGTGTTCAAGGATTAAGTTTGTTTCCTAATCTGTTTTTGTTCAATATCATCCTCATCTTGGTTTTCATCGTATTCATTTTCTCTGTATATGGAATAAATTTACATATTTTGAGGTTACTTTTGGGCATCAATTTGACAATGTTTCACTTTCCGTCATTCTTGACAGTGCTTTATTTGTTTTTTTTACAAAAAAGCAAATTTCGGCCACGATGAATTGAACCCAAGACCTTTCACTCAAACCCATGACCATAACATTAAACCAAGAGCACTGTATCAATACAAATTTATTGAAAGCTTCATGAATAAAGACAATATCGAATATATATCTATACTATAATAAAAAGAAATATGGATGACCTGCAAATAATATGATCACAAAAATCCCTAAAATATTCTAACCGTCGGATATGACTTCATTAAATAGGAACTATCCATCTAAAACCAATAATTAAATAAATAGAGGGAGAGGTGAGACCCACTGCCATAAATCAACATAAATAAATATAGAAAGAGAAAGAGAGAGGAGAGAGGGGAGAAAGGAGAGAGAGGGGAGAAAGGAGAGAGAGGGGGCGAGAGGGTGGCAGAACAATTGGGGGAGGGAGTAGAGAGAGAAAGAGAGGAGAGAGGGGGAGAGGGGGTAGGGCCTACTTCAAGAGAGAAAAAATATAAGTAGATAGGGACGAAGGCCCGTGTCGTTGCACTCGTAGGGCCGGAGGCCCGCGCCGTTGGACTCAAGTAGGGTCGGAGGCCCGTGCCGTTGCACTCGTGTGTGTGTATATATATATATATAAGGCCAACAAATAATTTTATTTTGATAATCCCAGAGATGAATTGCCCAGATGGGACCCATTGCATATTTTCATCTTTTATATTTAGTCTTACATCTCCAATTGTATAGTCTTACTCTTCTATTTTATATAAAGAAGGTACTTGCCAACCTTCGGATGAGCTCGCCACTCTGCTCTTTCAAACCGATCGTGATGGAAAACCCCAACTGAGTCTCCCCCCCTCTGATGTTTTTATAGACTAATGACTCATTGCTCATCTCCTCACCTTCCGCAAGCCCTTCCATTACAAATAGCAGTTGCCAATATACCCTTCTACGAGCTCCACCAACGATTGCGTCCTCCCAGAAGTCGCTTGATTTCCCTCTGCAAACATCTTGCGAATTCTACCTTCTGCAAGCCGCAAGCTTTCTGTGGACATCTACCCGTCTCGACCTGCAAACTCCATTGTTGTAGAGCTTGCTCACCTCTCCAGCTTGTCTTGTTCTTCTTGCGCCTCCGAGTGCCGATCCACATACAAACTCGCCTCTTGTAATTCATAACTCATCGATCTAGTACTCGCCTTTGTGATCTCTTCTCACGAGTTCTGCATGCTTGCATTCACTCCCCGTGAGTTCTACGTGCTTACTACCGGCTTCTATGTACTCGCCTGAGAGCTTTTATCCTCATGCGAGTTGTCTGCTTGCACGATCTCAGTGTGCACCCTCTCTTCCCTTTCTGCTCGCGTGTTCCTAACCGCTGGACTTCTACATGGAACTTTCCAATTCGCTACTCAGCTACCTTCTCCGAGTATGTTGTGTGCTCTAGTTTGAGAACAAGTGCTAGGGCGAGCGAGGGAGAAGTCCCTCAAGGTATTTGATTCCCCTTTAAATCCCGACGGAGCTATGGTTGCAGAGAAGAAGGCTGAAGGAGAAGAGGAAGGACATTCGAGCTTTTCGGTGGAGGAAGTTTCATCGTTCGCTGCAGGGGGTGCAATTGCGGAATGAATTGCGAGTGCACGAGAGAGGGGGTGATTACATAATAACTACTCGATTCCTTTTCCATTCAAACCAAGACATCCAAATAGGTTCAAGCCCCGGAGGATTGGATGCGTCCTTGTTACGTGCGTCCCCAACGATGGTCCATAACATCTCCTTCCCCGTCGAAAGGCTGTTTGTCCTCAAGTTGTGGCGATAAACGAACTAATGGTTCCTTCAGAGGGTGCCCATGAATGGATTCAGTTGAGATACTTGGAAGATGTTGTGTCTGCGGGACTCCGGTGAGAGTTGGAATTGATATGCCACCTCGCCGATGCGTTGAGTGACCAGGGAGGGCCCGTAAAATTTGGGGCCCAATTTGTTGGAGAAAAGGGCGGAGACCAAAGTTGTGTCGTAAGGTCGGCGTTTTAGCCAAACTCAATCATCTATGGAAATAAAAGCTCTCAGTGACCATGGTTGTAAGAAACTTCCTTGTGCTATTGCACCTGGAAGAGCCACTCTGTTACGAACATTCACGAGGAGGGCCGCCCGTGGCGTGTCTATACACGGCGGCGACGTGATGAGAATTTTCGTGCCAATGGGGAACCGCGCGGGGCGGTTGCGGCGGGTGCAGTTCGGAACGACAAGGATGAATCAGTTGCGGTAGTCGCGGCTTGGACCGACGAAGATGAACCAATTACGGCGGGCGCGCCCGATATTTAAAATTATGTCTAATTTTATAATTTAGTTTTGTTTTGTTTTGGCCACCTCACTACCATAAGAGGGCTTGTATGGACTTTATTATGTTTTGTCTTGGATGAAACTTGAAAAGGGTTGCTTCTTTGTTCTTCTCAAAACCCTAGCCTCCTTCCTCTCTCCCTCCTACCGTCAGCCCTTCCCCTTGTCCGGTTCTTCTCGTTATCGGTAATATTTGGTCCGACCTGCCGTACCGTTCGCCTAGGAGTCGTCGGTCCTTCGATCCCCGACTTACCACTATTGCGCCACCCCCTTTTTCGTTTCTCCGCACGCGCCATAGCTCTCGACTCCTCCCCGCATGGCTCCTCTGACCACCCATGCCCACCCCGACACCGCCGCCGCTGATGCCCCTGACAACGTTATTCACCTCCGCTTGGACGCCCATGACTCATAATTTGCCTCGATCAAGGCCACGCTGCAGGCGATTATTGCGCGCATGGACGCCCACCCAGCCTCGCCCGTGTTTGGCATCAACGGCGGCTGTGCCTCCTCTCCTGACGGGGGTCGCTGTTCGGCATACCCCCCAGCTAGCCGCTGTCGTTCCCATCTCGGGTCGCTCGATGTTCCGCACTTCTCCGACACCGACCCCATGGTGTGGATCGCGAAGGCAGAATAATATTTTGATCTCCATCTGACACCGGAGGCGGACAAGGTCGGCACAACCATGATTGGCCTTGACGGATCCGCTCTCCATTAGGCGTGGTGGTTGCGCCAATCTTAGCCCCTCATTTCGTGGGGCGAATTGAAGCAAGAGATGGTACGCCGGTATGAACCCCGTTACACTAGTTCCTCCATTGAGTGACTTTGTAGCATCCGTCAGTCGGCCGGTCTGGATGCCTACATCGACGATTTCGTCTCCTTAGTTACACAAGTCCCTGGCCTTCCACCCGACCACTATTTGGGCTTCTTCATGCAAGACCTCCTTCCGTCGATCCACTCTCGCCTTTGCACCCATCAACCGCGTACGGTATCCGAAGCGCTTGACCTAGCAGGTGTCGTGCAGGAGGATCTCTTTTCCTGGCCGCTGGCCGTCGCTGGGCCTCCTCCTACTCACCCACCTCCGCCGCGTGACTACGAGTTGCGACCATCACCCACTGATAGGGCTCGCCTAAGCTGCACTCCAACGCCACACCGCCTTTCCAACAGGGACTACAACGAGTTACAAAAGAAGAGGTTATGCTTTCGTGCTGACAACCCTACTCTCCCAATCACGATTGCATCATGAAAGAGTTTCGCGCAATCATCAGGGATGTGGCCTCCGAAATCACGTTGGAGGATTTTGAAGCGCTTGAAATCGCCGACGAGACGCCTCCGCCAGAATCCGACTGGACTACCTTCCGCCGCTTAAACCTTTCTTGCTTTTTGGGTGGGCGGTCTCACCGGGCCGCGAACGATGAAGTTGGCCGACTTTGTCCAAAGGCATCTAGTTCTCATTATGATCGATAGAAGCGCTTGAAATCGCCGTCGGAATCCGATGGGACTACCTTCCACCTTTAGACCTTCCTTTCTTTTTGGCGGGCGACCTCACCGGGCCGCAAACAATGAAGTTGACTGGCCTCGTCCAGGAGCATCTAGTTCTCATTATGATCGATAGCGGCGCCAACCATAATTTCATTTCTCATCGTCTGGTGTGGCAACTTTCCATCCCGTGCGCTCCGTCGCCGAACTTCACCGTATTGCTTCGGTGACGGCCGCCGCCTCCCGACTGCGGGCTCTTACACCGTCGTGCGGGTTGCCATGGGACCTTGCTCCGAGACGACCCGTCAGCATCACCTTGTCCTCCACCGTAAGAAGCGCTCGTTCCACATGACCACCGTCAGTTACTTGGGCCACACGATCTTGGCTCGGAGGGTGGCCATGGACGACAACAAAATCACGGCAGTCCTGCATTGGCTGACCCCCACCTCGCTTCGGGATGTACGAGGTTTCTTGGGCCTGACCGGATACTACTGATGCTTCATTCGGGAGTACGACGTCTTGGCTCGCCCCTAGACATAACTGCTGAAATCTACAGAGGAGGGAGCTTTTTCGTGGACCTCGGCGGCCATGTCCGCATTCACTGTCCTCAAGGAGGCTCTTGTGAATGGCCCAGTGCTGGCCATGCCCGACTTCGACTAACCTTTTATTGTGGAGTGTGATGCCTCGGGCACCGATGTGGGTGCGGTACTCATGCAAGGCGGCCTCCCCATTGCCTACTATAGCCGGGCATTCTCCAACACCATTCACAGCCGTTCGACTTATGAAAATGAGCTCATGGCGCTTTTCCTGACAGTTCAACACTGGAGACCGTACCTCCTGAGCCTTCCCTTCATTGTCCGTACTGACCACCGTAGCCTGCGGTATTTCCTCCAACAGAAAATTGCCACACCGGCGCAACAACTTTGGGTTGCAAAGCTGCTCGGGTACGACTTCTCCATCGAATTCCGCCCGGGCCGCACCAATCGAGCGGCGGACGTTCTCTCCCGAGAAGTGCACTCCCCAGAATTCCGGGCTATCTCCCGTCCGGTTTGGGAGGACGCTGCAGCTATTCAACAGGAGGTGGAATGGACCCGCACCTTGCCGCCATTCTAACGGCCCTCATCGCCGACCCGGAGTGCTGCCCCCATACTCCCTAGTGGGCGGTCGACTCTTTTACCGGGGCCACTTAGTACTGTCCGCGGCCTCCCCTCTCATTCCACGCCTCTTAGCCGAGTTCCATGCTACGCCATTCGGGGGCCATGCCGGAGCTTTCCGCACCTACCGGTGCTTAGCAGCTTCCATCTATTGGCTGCACATGTTCAAGCAAGTCAAAGCTCACGTGGCCGCCTGCCTTCCATGCCAGAAGGCGAAGTACGTGACTATGTTTCCGGGCAGATTACTCCAGCCCCTGCCCATCCCGGATCGGATTTGGGAGGACATTGCTATGGATTTCATAACACGCCTTCCCCAATCCAATGGGTTTGACTGCATCCTGGTAGTGGTGGGCCGGCTCTCCAAGTTCGCACACTTCATTCCTCTCCGACATTCGTACACGATCGCGGGAGTGGCCGACAGTTTCGTCTCCGGAGTCGTGCGACTCCATGGGTTTCCGCGCTCGATTGTGAGCGATCGCGATCCCCTCTTTCTGAGTAGTTTCTAGACGTCCTTGTTCCGCCTTCGGGGCGCACACCTCCGAATGAGCTCTGCCTACCATCCACAAACAGATGCCGACCAAAGGTTCTCAACCGTTGTTTGGAGACTTACGCTGTTTCATTGGCGAGAGACCGGGCACGTGAGCCAAGTGGTTGGGCTGGGCCGAGTACTCGTACAACACCGCCTACCACCATGCTGCGGGAACCACTCCGTTTGAATCCGTCTAGGACCGATCACCACCGGATGTAGTGCGCCACCTTCCCGAGGAGTGCCTCGTGTCTAGTTTGGCAATTCATCTCCAAGATGGGGGCATCATCTTGGACAGTCTTAAATATCACCTACGTCGGGCCCAGGTGAAAATGGTGTCCTCCAACCGCAAGTGCCAGGATCTCTACTTCCAAGTCGACGAGAAGGTCTTCATCAAACTCCACCCTTACCGCCAACTCACGGTCGCCAAACGCCCTTTCCCCAAACTCGTACCGCGTTTCTTTGGGCCGTTCTCCGTCCTAGCTCATATTGGCGCGGTCGCCTACAAGATCCAACTTCTCGAGGGAAGCCGTATCCACCTGGTGTTCCATGTCTATCAACTTCGCCGCGTCGTGAGCTACCACCCAACCCTGGATCACATCCCGAGCGATCTTGATTACTCCGACTCGGCTCCCTTATACCCGCATGACATACTTGATTGGCGTGACCACCTACCCGGAGATGCTGCTCCGGAGGAGCTCCTTGTGGCGTGGCGCCACCGCCCACCGTCCGAGGCCACTTGGTTATTGCAGGATGACTTCCGCCGTCAATTTCCCGACTTTTACCTTGAGGACAAGGCGAATTTTCCAGATGACGACATTGTTACGGACATGCATGAGGAGGGCCGCCCGTGGCGGGTCTATACACGGCGGGGTCATGATGAGGATTCTCGTGCCAATGGGGAACCGCAAGAGGCGTTGTGGCGGGCGCGGTTCAGAACGACAAGGTTGGACTGGTTGCGGCGGTCGCGGCTCGGACCGACGAAGATGAACCAATTACGGCGGGCACGCCAGATATTTAAAACTATGTCTAATTTTATAATTTTGTTTTGTTTTGTTTTGGGCTCTTCACTACTATTATAGGGCTTGTATGGACTTTATTATGTTTTTGTCTTGGATGAAACTTTGAAAGGGTTGCTCCCTTGTTCTTCTCAAAACCCTAGCTTCCTTCCTCTCTCCCTCCTATCGCCGGCCCTTCCCCTTGTCCGCCCTTCCCCTTGTCCTGTTCTTCTCGCTATCGGTAATACGCTCCATTGCGGTAGACAAAATTTGATCACGGTCGAGGAGATCCCAATCAACGGTATCAATCATGGCCTCACTGTAAGACAAAAGACGGGGATGATCTCTCCCATAAATCAAACGAAAGGTGTAGTCTGGAGCGCGATGTTGTAGGAATATTCAATCCATGGAAGCCACTAGATCCAGTCCTTAGGGAGAACCCCTGTAGTGCATCATATGTACTTTTCCACTATGTGGTTGACTACCTCGGTCTGCTCATCGGACCGCAGATGGTAGGCGGTGGAGAATGCCAATTTGGCGTCGCTAAGACTGAACAACCACTTCCTAAAGTGGCTGGTGAAAATCTTGACACGGTCGGATACAATGCTCTCTGTCATCCTATGTGTGGAACACGCCGTCAAAAAAAAACGTGCGACAATCTCAGCAGCAAGGGGTCAAGCCAAGACAATGAAGTGTGCCCCCTTGGAGGAGCGATTGACGACCATCACGAGTACGGTCTTGCCCTTGGAAGTGGGCAGTCCCTCCACAAAGTCCATGGACACATCTGTCCAGATTTTAGTTGACACTTGCAACGACTGCAATAGACCTGTAGGAGAGAGATTGGTTGTCCTGTTCTTCTGGAAAATGGGGCAGCATGCAGTGAAGTTCCTCACCCGGCTGCGGAGGCCCTTCCAAAATAACTATGCGCGAAGGCGCCGAAGGGTCTTGTGGACCCCCCTAGTGCCCGTGACCATGAATGTCCTCAAAAATTGTATGTACAAGGGGAGAAGTGACCTCCAAGTATAGTTGGTCCCTAAAGATAGCCCCCTGATGGTATGCTCGTGGAGGGATAGAGCATCGGCTGCCCGATTCATGGCCCTGCGATGTATCCCATGCAAAAGTTGAATCCGAGGAGTTTATTAATCCAGCGCCACTACAATATGGTAGTGAGGCGCTGCTCCAGAATGTAGTTCAGACTGAAGTGGTATGTGCAGATCGCAAAAGTGCGACCCCAAAGGTAGGGCTGCCAGTCTTGCACGGCCTTGGCCATCCCTATCAACTCCTGCTCATATGCTGGTAACTTCTGATAGTAGAGCACGGTCTTGCGACTGAAGTACGCAATGGGGTGCCCCTCCTGGTGTAAAACGGCCCCACAACCCTGACCGGAAGCGTCACACTCCACATTAAAATGCTGTGAAAAATTCGACAGAGAAAATCTAGGTTTGTTGGAGCTTCTGAAAAGCCGTTGTGGCGGCGTCACCCCCCACATATGCATTCTTATGTAAGAGAGTCACTAATGGATCGACAATGGTATTATAGCCTCAGATTAAGCGTCGGTAATACCTAATCAGCTCAAGAAACTCGAAGTCGCCGTGGTATGTTCTAAAGGCTGTCTTCTCTACATTGGCGACCGCTATGCGCACCTTATGATAACACAAGTATAAATCAAACTTGAAAAAAAAACAAGCTCCATGCAACTCATCAAGAAGCTCCTCCACCACCAGAATGAGGAACTTATCCTTCACCTTCTTGACATTTAGCTCCTTATAATCGACGCAAAAGCACCACGTGTCGTCATTTTTGTGCACCAAAAAGATCGACGATGAAAACGAGGAGACACTGCAGCGTATAATCCCCTGTTGAAGCATTGGCGTGCACTATCACTCAATATCATCCTTCCGGAGGAAGGGGTAGCAGTATAGCCTGGCGACCACGAACACCGTGCCCGACAGAAAACATATGCAGTGTGTTGGAACCAAAAAATTCAGTTCACAAATTCGGACCAAGAAGTGACCAAAGGGTACTGATCTGACGGTGGACTCAAGCAAACCACAACAAGAAGAAGACAAAATGCGACGAACGATCTCTGGATTGCCTACAAACTAAACCTCGAGCTGTAGCGAGGAGGTCCCACCATACACCCGAAAGTTTATAAGAACTTCCTCTCCAAAAGCCAAAACTGTGCTAGACACAAGAGAGACGAGCACTGAAGGTTAGGGAAACCTAGGGACGGGGGTGTTCAACGTGCCTCTTTCTTGTACGCTGGGGTCCTATTAATAGGCAATCCAGGGAGGTACATGGTCTGCAAATAGTCAGACTCGCCTTTGCTGGATATTGAATACCTGTTTTCAGAGCGACCTTACTCTTAGGAGAATCTGGAAGTGGAGAGCTGGTTGAGATTGCTTTAGGTGAGGTCGCCAGAATTGAGCTCGCTGGTTTTGAGGTTGCTTGAGAGGAGAGCTTGCGAACGAGCTTGAGATTGCTGAGCGAGCTCTACAGCTTACTCTGAACAAGGTCGCCGACGAACTGACAATCTATAGGCGGGCTCGCAAGCGAGCCCGAGAGGAGCTCGCCGACGAGCTGTTGCACTGACTTGTCGAGCTTTCGTTGAGTTCTACGCGTCTTCGATGAGGCCCTTCCTTTCGGTCAACGATCAACCTTTTGAGGTCAAAGGACCTATAACTAGGTCTAGTTTCTCCTTGACGAATACGGGTTGTACACGATGGTCCTGACTGCGGATCAGAGGAAGGCCGGCCGGGTGTGTGATGGTCTCTCCAACATCTCGATGGAGGTCGGGGGACATGCCCTTCAGGGTCGAGACAACTGCCGGGTGTGGAGCTTCTTGGACTAAGAAGTAAGAGATGCCTGTCATCTGGGAGTGCCCATGCCACTCAATCCACTGTGCGCCCTGGTGTCAACACATAGTGAGGCGGTCGAAATCCCAAGTCAGTAGCCTTAAGGTCCGGAGCCAGTGTACGCCAAGCACCACCTCAAACCCTGGAATGTCCACCACAAGGAGGTTTACGAGGGAGTGATGGTCTTCCACCACAATGGGAATCCTACGACAGATACCCGAGCACTCCATCTGGTGTTTGTTGGCCACCGACACATGAACATAACTGCGCGGTGTGATAGGAAGGTGAAGTCGGTGAGCTGTAATTTGCCTGATGAAATTGTGCGTGCTGCCAGAGTCCATGAGTGCGAGGAGCTTCTGCCCCCCGAGTGTAATGGCCATCTGGATCACATGACCCTCCTGAGGGCCGAAGATGGCATGCAAGAAAATCTCTGGAACACAGGTCCTGTGTTTGCACCATCATCATTATCAGCATCAGAAAAGTTGTCCTCTTCCACGAAGAATAGACGCTTACATCTGTGTCCTTGTCTGAAAGTCTCGTAGTCGTCGCAATTGAAACAGAGGCCCTTGGTGTGGTGGTCAGCCATCTCAGAGACGGAAAGACGACGATGCAAGGGAGGGCGGCTCAAATCTGTCCCTTTTGACGATCAAGAGGTAGGTTTCCACGGGGAGCTGTTGTCTCGAAAAGGCCCCTCCGTATCCCTGCGGTTATCCTGGGGTCGATCTAAGAGGGGCTTACGGAGGGAGCACGAGCAAGTAGAACCTAGAACTTCTCCAAGTAGTCATTTTGGGGCCCACTTCTCGAGGGTAATGAGGGATCCATAAAGGTTGCTGTGTAATGGGGGTCCAAAGCGGAGCATGCAAGTGTCCTTGAACTCCTCCCAGGTGAGCTGGGGTCGCTCCCTTTGGAGCTGAGTGAACCAAAGTTGGTTGGGACCATGAAGTGGAACGAGGCAATGCCAAAGCAGGCTTCCCACTATGTTCGTTGGTTGGTGAAGAATAGCTCGCGGCCGGCGAGACACACGAGATGGTCTTCGCGGCCTTCAAAAATGGGGAAATCCATTTTCACATAATGAGGAATGACACTACCTTCAAAGCGAGGGTTTCCATGCTCTGTGCGGTGGCCGATGTAGGGGCCATCATTGGAGGAGCCGGATGTGCGCGGTGAGGGTTGTATGGAGTCTATCTGGGCGTGGAGGGAGGACACTATTGATTGGAACATTTCCATCAATTGGGTCATGTTCACTCGCCCTTCTTCCATTGGTGCACGCGACAGTATGGGAGGGTGCGGTGAGGGCAAAAGTATGGGATCACAAATGACGGCGTTGGGGTGGCTGGACGGAGGGTCGTCGGTCGCAACAAGAGGTCGGCCTGCTAGGAAAAAACCTGGGTCGGAACTTGGGGGGTCGAATGTGTCAGATAGCTGGGCGAAGGATGGTCTCAGTGCGATCGGTAGAGGGGGTGCGTCGTCGACATTGGCGAAGAATGGCTCTGATACCAAGTTGTTGTGTGCTCCAGTTTGAGATCGAGTGCTAGGGGAGCGAGGGAGAAGTCCCTCAAGGGATTTTAGTCCCCTTTTTTAGATCCCGGTGGAGCTATGGTTGCGAAGGAGAAGGCTGGAGGAGAAGAGGAAGAAAAGTCGAGCTTTCCGGTAGAGGAGGTTCCGTCGTTCGCTGCAGGAGGTGCGGTTGTGGAACGAATCGCGGGTGCGCAGGTTTTAGCGAGAGAATACATTACGGGAATTAGAGAGAGAGGGAAAGGGTAAGAAGAGAGAGTGAGCTGAAATTAGATAATAACTTTTTGATTCCTTTTCTGTTCAAATGAAGCCATCCAAATAGGCTCAAGCCCCTCAGTTGGGTCATAAGACAAGCGAGGCTAATATCACATGCGCAACATAAAAATATAAATACTGCGATAGAAGTGACAAGAAATGATCAATCCAATGTGGATTGGATGCGTTGATGATACACGCGCTCCCAACGTGGGTTCGTAACAGAGTACTGCCCGCAAACATCTACTTGTAACATTTCGACGACGAACTAAGGTCTCCCCACTCGATTTTATACCTTTGCTAAACAGAGATGGTCTCGCCGCACTAGCAAACCAAGCTCGTCTATCTGACTGAGAAATGCAGACGAGTTCTACTCCTTCACCTAGACTTCACGACCTTTGTGAAAAGAAATCGTGCAAGTGTTTGCACAACCTCCTACAGAACTCACCGCATATTCTTACTCTCCGTTCATCTCGCCTCTCCAAGATCACTGAGATTGCCTTATGACCGCTCCGCCACTATTTCCATTGTAACAAATGCCTCCATTACCACTCTTTAGGTAGCACGCGTGTTGCTACTCGGGGTAAATGACTCATCGACTCTGATGCCATTAATCATATGATTGGGAAGTGAGAACTCTCTCCTCTTCTCTCACCTCGAGAAGCATAATCAGTTACCATTGGTCTTTGTGCTTGATGGCTCTTCTGCTCCTGTTTGTGGATTTGGTGTTGTGACTACCACCCGCCTTCTCTAGTTGGATGACATTCTTTTTGTCCCAAATTTTTACTGGAATTTGTTGTTTGTCAATGCTCTTTCACGTTAATTGCAATGTTTGTCTCATTTTCTCCTACTATTTGTTATTTTCACGACCTTTACTCCATGAGAATGATTACCGCTGGGACTGAACGCGGTAGTCTCTATTACCTTGATGATCTAGCTCTTTTCTTTGCACCTACAGTCTCCACTTTTCTGCCTCAGTGGCATCATTGACTTGGTCATCCATCGATACAACTCCTCCACCAGCTTTTGCCATCTTTAAAGACATAAGACTCCAATTTTGAATGCGATGCTTTCCAATATGGCAAACATCACCAAATTTCTTTCCCTAGTAAGTTTTGTAAGAGTTCTGTTCGTCCGTTTGACCTTGTTCACTCATACATCTGGGGTCCTAGTTCCATCGAGTTTGTTGGTCAAGGAAGTCTTTACTTTGTGACTTTTATTGATGATTTTTCTCGATGTACTTGGATGTATCTTTTAAAAGAATGCTCTAAACTTTTCTCGGTGTCATCTAAATTTTATAGTTAAATTCACACACAGGTAAACCACCTCTCAAAATTCTTTTAACCGATGATACGAAAGAATATATGAGTTAAATTTTCATCCTTTTGCACCTCTCACGACATTATTCATCATACTAGTTGATGCAGGACCAGGAGTCCACCTGTCTGCCACCCCGGGATCAGGAGTCCACCTACCTGGGCGTCCCACTGGGAGTCCACCCGATAGGCCTTATCAGGGCCGCGACCCGTACACCCCAACCCATCCCCGATCTCACCACAAGGCCGATAGGTTATTGAGGTCGGGGCTCGATCCCCCGACCTCCTTGATAAGAGGTCTTCAACAATAGTTTTATCACCAACCGTGTCAAATGAATGTTCCACTCTTACTATTGAGGTCACGCGGTTCTCATTTCTTGTTTTCCCATTAATGTCTACCTTCTTCCACTTTTCAGGGTAAGACTCCATTTTCTCTTCTTTACCTTGATGCTAAGTTATTAAAGGCGCAAGACGCACCATGACGCACCAAGGCGCACCATGGCGCACCAAGGCGCACCAAGGCGCACCAAGGCGCACCAAGGCGCACCATGGCGCACCATGGCGCACCAAGGCGCACCATGGCGCACCATGGCGCACCATGGCGCACAATGGCGCACCAAGGCGCACAATGGCGCACCAAGGCGCACCATGGCGCACCATGGCGCACCAAGGCGCACCATGGCGCACCAAGGCGCACCATGGCGCACCAAGGCGCACCGAGGCGCACCAAGGCGCACCGAGGCGCACCGAGGCGCACCGAGGCGCACCGAGGCGCACCGAGGCGCACCATGGCGCACCGAGGCGCACCATGGCGCACCGAGGCGCACCATGGCGCACCGAGGCGCACCGAGGCGCACCGAGGCGCACCGAGGCGCACCGAGGCGCACCGAGGCGCACCGAGGCGCACCGAGGCGCACCGAGGCGCACCGAGGCGCACCGAGGCGCACCGAGGCGCACCGAGGCGCACCGAGGCGCACCGAGGCGCACCGAGGCGCACCGAGGCGCACCGAGGCGCACCGAGGCGCACCGAGGCGCACCGAGGCGCACCGAGGCGCACCGAGGCGCACCGAGGCGCACCGAGGCGCACCGAGGCGCACCGAGGCGCACCATGGCGCACCATGGCGCACCGAGGCGCACCATGGCGCACCGAGGCGCAAGGCTCCTGAGGCACGAGAGACACAAAAATGAAAAAAAAGTCAATGTAATTATTAAATGCAAAACCACATAAAATAAATCTACCATCATATCAACATACTAGAATTGCATATATCACAATTCCAAAGGCTACTTTTAGATCGCGTTTTACAAATATTTACTGCTATAGGTGCAAGTGTTGCAACTTGCTGCAATCACATAGAGTTTACGTTGTTCCTCATCATTGGAGTTTACGTTGTTCCTCGTCATTGGAGTTTACTTGTGATATAAAATTGAAGAATTGTACAAGACTACAATTTTTTTATTGATGAAAGATTGAATGATGCACGGGGAATGCTATGGGTTCGTACCCATATTAGGGGCATATTTTTAATTAGATGTTAATTAAGTCATGCTTAGATATTTTTACGGTGTATTAAGGCTATAAATAAAGCCTAATTAGATCGTACTGATGATTAATCCACTGCGTTTTTTGAGCAGGGGTTACGCTGCCTCTTAATTCTTCCAAGTTTCTTAATTTAATTCACCTTTCTCTACCCATAATTCTTTTTTTCAATCCTAGTTTGATCTCAACCATTTACTCTATTCTCTTGTATTTTTAGAATATGTACGTTCCAGATGATAAATATATAAATTAAATAAATGTAACTCCTCTCACTTGATCGTAGATAAATATAAGAAATCGTGTAATCTTACCCTGAGATCATGTTTTTGCCCACCTCCAATAAAAATTTCATTAATCAGGTTGGAAAAAAGGCCTTGAAAGGCCAAGACGCGCCTTTGATGCACCTGGGAGATAGTAAGGCGCACCTGGGCATGCCTATGGTACCTCACCCGCCTTTGCCTTACAGAGTCGAGGCCTGGTGCTCCTGGTGCGCCCGACGCCTCAGACGCGCTTAGGCCCTCACCTTAATAACTTAGCCCTAATGGGATACCTTTTCACCTCACCCCTCGCGTGTTTGGTTGTACAACCTTTGTCCGTACTCCTGCACCTGGTTGAGACAAACTCTCTGCTCTCGCCACCAAATGCATTATTCTGAGGTTGGAGCGGCCTAATAGGTGCAATTTGGGTACGATGATCGTAGGCGGGCTCAAGGTTCCGCCTTGCGGGTAGAATCAGGTTTCTAGTTGATAAATCTCTCTCAAATCTTTCAAGCTGGATAAGGGCATCATGATCCTCATTCAAATAACCATTCCTAAGCCTAACTATCTCATGTGTTCTTAGGGTGGATTGGCCAAACTCTCTTGGGTTTATAAGGCCTCTACCATAGTAATCAAATTGGTAACCTCATCTCTTAAATAGTTGAGTCTAGCGTCTATCTTATCAAATCGGTCTAGTAGTTTGAAGATCAACCAAGGACATGTCTATGTTTGTTCTAGCCACTTGACCATCTGTGACGTTTGTGCCAGACATGGGAAATCTATATGACTACTGCTACGGAGCATAAAGTTGCCCGATCTTGGCTTTGATACCAACTGATGTAGGGCAGACTTGTAAGTGTGCTCGAGAACTTAAGGGCACGATGCCTTGTGGGGAGTGACGTGCAAGACAGACTCGTGATCAATGTGTGTGGACTAAAATTAAATGCATGCAATTGAGATTATTCCGTCAGCAGATTAGCAAGTTAATAATGAAACAATAAACACTTAACAAAACATTCAGCAACTTGCAATTATAGTGAAATCAAACGAGCTTTTTTCCTCTCCAATTAGAGTGCACAAGTAAGAACACTAAGCGAAGAAACCCCACTTACAAATTAAGTTCCACTAAGCAACAAACATCCATTGCATACAATAAAGGAACAACACAACTAAAACTACAAGACTTACAAGTATTAGGGTTGTTTTGAGGTGATCAGTGGGAGCAAAGCGACGTCTGACAACTGATGGATGGGAAAGAGGTAAAAGCGGGTCTGAAAGTTGCTTTATAGGGTGCTGGATGCTGCGGTCGTGGAGATGGTAGGCGCGGTTGGCAACATGTAGGAGATGGGCAGTTGTGTTTTTTTAGTGGGGAGGAGTTGAGAGGGTCAACTGAAAGTTGTAGTGATAGGGAGGATAACTGGGAGTAGTTATTCTGTAACGAGGAGCTGGGAGGTGCGGTTAGCAGCAGGGAGGGACGGATTGCAACGACGCTGAGTTGTGAGAAAGCAATTTGGAGTGGGGAAGGGTGGGGAGAGGGCGGCTTGCAACGGGGCTAAAGGGGGAAGTTGCGTTATACGATGCACGAGAGTTGGGAGGTCGCGAGAGGCGTTGATGAGGAACTGGGAGGTGGAATTGGGTGAGGGAATGAAGGAACGAGTGGAACAAGAGGGAACTTACTTCAGGTGTCAACATCAAGGAGGAGTGACTTCAACACCACTTGCGCGATCCACGTCGTAAACCTAAAAAATTATACTCGTAAACTTGAAAAATCACAATCACTCGTAAACCTAAAAAATTATATCCTCAAAGTAGACTATACTAAAATAAAACAACAACAACAACACTCAAGCCTTTATCCCACTACAGTGGTGTCGACTATATGAATCCTTTGTCGCCATTGTGCCATATCTTTTGTCAATTGTCATAATCTGACTAATGTCTATGTACATCATGTCTCTCCTTATAGTTTCATTCCAAGTCTTTATTGATCTGCCCCTCCGTTTAACATGCCTTGTGACTAGACTCTCACAATGCCTAACAGGTAAAGGTCTCCTTTGTACGTTGCCAAACCATTATAGTCGAGCTTCTCGCATCTTCTCTGCAATTGATGCTACTCCTGTCTTATCCCTAATATATTCATTCCGAATTTTATCCAGTCTCGTGTATCCACACATCCACCTAAGCATTCTCATCTCCGCAACTCCCATTTTTTGCTCATGTACACAATTCACCGCCCAACACTCTGAACCATAGAGCATCGCTGGTCTAATTGTAGTACGGTAAAACTTGCCCTTAAGTTTTAATGGTACTTTACGATCACATAAGATCCCTGACGCACCTCTCCATTTCAACCAACCCGCTTGGTTTCTATGTGTCACATCTTTATCAATACCTTCGTCTTTTTGAACTATCGATCCAAGATATTTAAAACACTCATTACGGGAAATATCTTGATCACCCAACATAATAACGCAGTCATCCGTCCTTCTTGCACTACTAAATTTAAGCTCCATATACTCTGTCTTTGCCCTGCTCATCCTAAAACCCTTTTTTCTAAAGTGTCTCGCCAAGATTCAAGTTTTGCGTTTACACCCTCGTGCATCTCATCGACCAAAACGATATCATCCGCAAACGATAAACACCAAGATATTGCTTGTTGGATATGTTTGGTGAGCTCATCTAAGATAAGGATAAAAAGATAAGGGCTTAAAGCTGAACCTTGATGTAAGCCAATAGTGATAAGGAATTCCTGTATTAATCCTCCATATGTCCTCACCCTTCTCACTAAATTTGTATACATATCTTTGATTATGTCAATGTATGATACATTTACACCTTTCTTTTTTCAAGACTCTCCATAAGATCTCTCTTGGAACTCTATCATAAGCCTTCTCATGATCGATGAACAATATATGCAGATCTTTTTTCTTTCTTGGTACTTGTCAATGAGTCTCCTCAAGAGATTATAGCTTCCATGGTCGATAGCCCTAACATGAATCCAAATTGATTTTTCGAGATGTTAGTCTCCCGTCTTACTCTTCTTTCGATTACTCGTTCTCATAGTTTCATGATACGACATTATCTTTGACTTCAGTATCTTATTGAAAAAACATATAAGCCATAAAATTCTTCATTCTCTAGACATTTCCATACTTCGATAGGTATATCGTCTGACCCAACTGTTTTTACATTTTTTTTATCTTATTTAGAACATCATTTATCTATGATACTTGAATTTTACGATAAAACGTTATGTTCCTATACTCCTCCGATTTATTTAACTCTTCTAAGTTCAATTTATTGTCTTTTGATTCATTATAAAGTTGATAAAAATATCTTTTTCATCGCTTTTTAATATCCACGTCATCCGTCAAAATTGTATCTGTTTCATCATTTATGCATTTTACATGGTTTAAATCTCTTATTTTTTTTTCTCTAGCTTTAGCAATTTTATATATGTCACGCTCTGCATCTTTGGTATCAAATCGCTTATAAAATTCTTCATAAGCTTGACTTCTTTCTTTACTAACTGCATGTTTAATTTTTTTTTGGCGATTGTATACCTGACTATGTTTTCATTATTTTTACAAGCGTAGAGTGATTTATAGCTTTCCCTTTTTCCCTCACTTTTTCTTGCACTCCCTCTTTCCACCACCAAAATTTTTTATTTGGAGGCACACGACTCTTTGATACTCCAAGTATGTTCTTTACACTTATCCTTAAATGTGAAGATATAACTTTCCATGAGACATTATGATCAACATATGGGTCATCAACTAGTTGTTTTATAACTGTTGTCTTGAAAACAACCTGTTTTTTCATCTTCAAGTTCCACCACCGAATTTTTGACAATATTTTTGTTCTTTTCTTAAATTTATTATATTTAATTTGTACATCTAACACCACTAACCTATGTTTTGTTGTCAAACTTTCTCCCGGTATGACTTTGCAATCCTTACAAATCATTTTATTCATTTTGCGAGTCATAAAATATTCAATTTGTGACTTATTTGGTCTGCTTTTAAACGTAATTAAATATTCTTCGCTTTTTATAAAACTTGTATTTGTCACAATTAGCTCATTTGCTACGACAAAGTGTAAAATGGTTCACATTTCTTCATTTCTTTTTTCATATCCAAATTCTGTATGAGCGGCTGTATAATCTACAATTTCCTTCCCTATATGCCCATTTAAGTCTCTTTTTATGAAAATCTTCTCTTTTTTAGAGATTTTCCTTACTAAATCTTCTAAGTCTTCCCAAAATTGCACTTTAATAGTTTCACTTAATCCTACTTGTGTCGTGTAAGCACTGATCACATTAATAGTTTCTTTTCCTATGACCAATTTAAGAGCTAAGATTCTATCACCTTTTCTACTTACCCCAACAACTTCATCCCTCTAAGTAGTATCCACAATAATATCAACTTTACTGCTTGTTTTATTTTTTCCTGTGTATCATAATTTAAAACCTGAATTGATGCAGTGGGCTCAGAGCCGCCCCGCTCTGACGGCAGTCACAACCTAGCCAGAGGAGCACGTCCAGCGACACACAGCCGGGCTGCAGCCCAAGCACCCCACCCATGACCGCACCTATTCTCAGCGCGGCGGGATGTTGAGGCGAGGTCTCGAACCCAGCCCCCTTGATAAAGAGCTTTCTTAACAACTCTCATCACCAACTGAGCTGTTAGGAAAGCTCTTTATCAAGGGGGCTGGGTTCGAGACCTCGCCTCAACATCCCGCCGCGCTGAGAATAGGTGCGGTCATGGGTGGGGTGCTTGGGCTGCAGCCCGGCTGTGTGTCGCTGGACGTGCTCCTCTGGCTAGGTTGTGACTGCCGTCAGAGCGGGGCGGCTCTGGGCCCACTGCATCATGAATTATCTAAAAATTTAGCTTTCTCATCCACGCGTCTTGTCTCCTGCAGACATAAAATATTTATCTTTCTCCTAATCATCGTATCCACTACTTCCATCGTTTTTCCCGTTAGCGTACCTATATTCCAACTACCAAACATAAGTCGGTTATAATTCCTACGACATACTTCCCTTGGACGTCTAATATATGACGACTTTTGCCTATTTAACACTACATCCAAGTCCTCTTGGTGTTGCAATGGTCCTTGCCAAAACGCCGCATTCGGACCATATGATGAGGACTCTTGCATATTTAACACTACACCCAAGTCCTGGAGATGCAGCGTTCCTTGCCAAGTGTCGTATTCGGACCATGCGACGCGTTCCTTAGGTGGAACAACTTAGCTGTTGCACAATTTCTCTATTGATCTATATTCATAAGGGTGACTAAATTTTACGTTGGTCGTCTACCTAACACAACCCTCACCATTTTTCATCCGGGCTTGGGATCTACATAGGCTGGTTTACTATACTAAAATAAAAAATCCCCAAAAATATAAACCATCGGGTCGCATGAGGGTGTGTCCCGGATCGTCAAAATGCAGCTTCGTTCAATGCCAACGACGTGTATAAACTCTAGTATGTTCTGTGTGGCACGTGGTATGGGTGGCGACCCCCATCAACTCCCTCCAACTCGAAAACATTCATCTCCGCTGAATGAAAATGACCATATTGCTGTCGTAGGGCAGGGGCGTGTCGATCCAGCTTGGGGGCATAACCCATGTATCGTCAATGACTGGACGCCCTCTCCAACGAACCAAGTATCTCCAAATTGGGCCGGTATGAATGCCTTAGTACCTTGGAGTTCTCAGAGCTTGGTAAAGGTGGTGTGAGAAGGCTGAGGAGGATGAGAAGGCGGAGGCTCCTTAGGAGGGGAATATGGAGTGTCCTCGGAATGTAGATCCCAATACTCACGCGACTCATAATACGGTGTTACGTCCTCTACATTGAACACATGATGAATGTCCATATCCTTAGGGAGGTCTAACTCGTAATCATTTGTCCAATCGTTCTCAAGATTGTAAAAGGTCTCATTCGCTTAACATTCAACTTTCTAGCCGGCCCTTAGGGGAGCTGCTCCGCATGTATGCGAACCATCACCCGATTGCCTTCACAAAATACTGGCTCACGCTTGTGAATATCTGCATAAGTCTTATAGATTTCATTGCCAGATAATATCTTTTGACAAATTGAATCATGCAGCTCATGCAAATGATGAATTGCCATACTTAATTAATATAATTAATTTATTTAATACTAATTAATAATATTAATTAATATTAACTATTATTAATTAATTATAAAATTTTATGTTGTCATATGGATCATTCAAGGTGGCTTCCATATGCGCTCTCATGACTCAAGCGCGGCAATGCACTCGTGCGGATGTTCGGATGTATAGCCACCACAGTTTCATCCTTGTTTTTCAAATGAACTGCGCAATACATCTTTGATGCTTCATTTTGCTAAATTGTCGCTTGTGGTTCTGTTTTATAGGAAAGGGATGGTTACTGGAGAATGATGCAAAAGTATATAGGAGCAGATATTACATCTATGGTTACCCTTCCTGTAATGATCTTTGAACCAATGACAATGATTCAAAAAATGGCGGAGGTAGAAATTGCTTTTCTTGAAGCTTGCTAAACTCATTTAATTATTTTTCTCAAAGATTTCTTCCATTTTTATCATGTTCATATTGAAATCAAATGATTCAAATTTAGAAGGTTTTATTCCATCAATTATTTTATTGATATACAATGACTAAAACATATACACATCAGCTCCAAATCATCATTTTTGTGTGCTTATTCTTATAACACAACCTCCTTTATAATTTATTATAATGAACTCTGATCAGTATTATACAACGTAGTTCAATGCCTTTATTGATTAATTACTGTTTAACTGGCAAACTGTAGTGGGGCAGTGTGAACCCGTAATTAATTGAAACAGCTGTTTCTTGAACAGAATATGCTTTTGGTTTCATGAACAATGCATGAAATCAACCTGCTAATTTATAAGTACTGTGACCATGTTCTATGATTTGTGTAGAGAAAACCAGTCGAAGGATATATCCGGTCTTGTGACCGTTAGGTAGATCAATTTCCCAACCAGTCGTCGATAGTATTCCAGATTTTGAAGAGGAAGATCTGTATCACAAGAATGTGCACATAACTTATGATTTGCATCCATTGGAGTAGTAGTAGGCTTGCATCCAAAGTAGCCAGCATCTTGAAGGAGATCCAGACAGTACTTCCTTTGGGAGATGACAAGTCCATCCGGTCGTCTCGCGATCTCAAGACCGAGGAAGCATCGAAGATGCCCCAGATCTTTTGTTTGAAAGACGGAGCTGAGGTGTTGTTTGATCGCTTGGATGCTCTTCGAATCATCTCCAGTGATTAAGATGTCATCAACATAAAGCAATAGAAGAACAGTTCCCGTTGCCTGATGACGTGTTAATAGAGAGAAGTTAGCTGAACTTCGAGTAAAACCGACTTGCCGGACGGCCTTACTAAACTTGTCAAGCCATGCCCGAGGAGATTGTTTGAGACCATAGATGGACTTCTTAAGGTGACAAACTCGGGACTCCCCCGTGGTCTCAAACTCGGGAGGTTGCTGCATGTAAACCGTTTCCTGGAGGTCGCCGTTGAGAAACGCATTTTTGATGTCCAGTTGGTGTAAGGTCCATTGGCGATGCACAAACACAGAGAGGAGAACACAAACGGTGTTAAGCTTGGCCACTGGAGAGAATGTTTCCTCATAATTTATACCTTGTTGTTGGGTGAATCCACGAGCCACCAGACGGGCCTTCAGACGGTCAATCGTCCCATCAGGAGCATGTTTGATGACGAAGACCCATTTACACCCAACATGTGTTTGACCGGTAGGTAGAGGTACCAAGTTCCAGGTCTGGTTAGCTCAGAGAGCTGTCATTTCTTCTTCCATGACCGTCTGCCAGCCAGGATGTTGGAGAGCCTCCTGCACAGAATTAAGTATAGAAATCGAGGATAATGAAGTGACAAAAGTTTGAAGTTGTGGAGATAGGCGTTGTAAGGATACATAATTTATCAGAGGATGAGCTGTAGATTCTGGTGCCGGATCAGCAGGACGCGGAGCATCAACGGCCGAAGCCGACTGCAGTGGGCACCAGAGGTAGGATAACGACGAGTGTAGACACGTATAAGAGGTGGTTTGGAAATGGTGGGAGCCTGGGCAGGAATTTGTGGTGGAGTGGTAATGAGTGGTCTTGGTGGTGGAGGATTGGTAACGAGAATGACAGGGCGTAGGACGGTTGACGGTAGAGGTGTATGATCTGGAGCTGAGAAGAAAGGAAGATCCTTCCGAAAGGTAACATCAGCAGAGACTGTCACCTTACGGGTAGCCGAAGAGTAGCATACGTAGCCTTTCTGTGTCCGGGAGTAGTCAACAAAGATGTGTTTGGCTGCCCGGGGATCCAATTTGTCCAAGGATGGACCAAGAGTGTGAACGTAGCAAGTGCACCCAAAGATGCGGGATGTGAGAGAGAATGTCGGAGTAGACGGGAACATGAGGCTGAACGGAGTGGCTTTGTGGAGGATGGGGGAAGGAAGACGGTTAATCAGATAACAAACCGTCGAAAGGGCAACAGTCCAATAAACTTTGGGAACATGCATTTGAAGCATGATGGAGCGGGCCACATCGAGAAGATGTCGATTCTTACGTTCAGCGGCTCCGTTTTGTTGGAGGGTATAGACACATGAAGTTTGGTGAATGACCCCAAATTCAGAGCAAAGAGTCGCAAATTCGTGGCTAGTGTATTCGCGAGCATTATCAGTGCGAAGAGTTTTGATGTTCGTGGAGAATTGCGTGCGGGTCTCAAGGAGGAAGCCCGAAAGACACGGGGAAGCTCGGAGCGATCACGAAGTAAGTATAGCCACGTCATTCACGAATAATCATCAATAAAAGTTAGAAAATATCGATAACCAGAAATGCTAGTGACTTTGTACGGACCCCAAATATCGGAGTGTACTAAAATAAAAGTAGCAGTGCTCCGAGTACAATGAGACGAAAAGATGAACGAGGCTGCTTGCGTAACACACATGTTTCATACTGAAAAGAAGGTAGAGATACATTTAGTAGAGCCTTCTGGAGGACTGGTAAAGGGGCATGCCCGAGACGCCGATGCCAATCGACGGAGGAGACAAAAGAGAGGATAGCCGGAGAGTCATCAAGGAGGTAGAGCCCGTTCTGCAGTCGCCCCTTACCAATGATAGTTCGCGTTTGTCGATTCTGTATCAGAAAAGAAGAAGAGGTAAATGTTACAGAATAGTTTAAATCATTTGTAAGGCGACCAACAAAAGACAAATTAAACGGGAAGCCCGAAACATGAAGAGTAGACCGTCGAGAGAGACGAAGTAAGAGGGATATCAGCAGAGCCGGAGATGGGAATAGTGTCCCCATTGGCCACTGTGATACTGATGCATTCCTAAATCCGAAATTTGATTTTAAAAGGTAAAATCTGAGGACCAAATTAAAATTAGTGACGTTAGTGAAATTTCACGAGTGTTTGCAATCGATAATCGTCCAAGCTTTCACAAACGCACAAAAATGTTCCACGCTCGCTCGCATTCAATGATATAATTAATTTTTCCACATGCATTAGCAAGAAGGGAACAAACACAGTTTTTTTTGAATTAACGACAAACAAGAGTAAGGTTAATTTAAGCAAGCAAACTCTGATTAAACTGGCCAAATAATATTGCGCATAACATTGAACTAATAATCAGGAGGTAAGGGTTTGTGCGAGAATGATACCTGACCCGTGCGCAAACAACAGGAGCCCCAAAAGAGGATGGCTGGGACTATCCCGGGACAGAAGTGGCTGCAGGCCCGGGGTGGAGATGTGGAGGCAGTCTCGGTGGAGGATAACGAAAACACAGGTCGGGGTTAGCGGAGCAGAAGGACGGCCTGCCTCCAGAAGCCGGAGGAGGGCCAGGAATGAAGTTGCCGACGGTCGACTGGCCCCTGGCTCGGAGGTTGGAGGCGCCGATGTGATGAAGCCGCTGTACAGGGTAGAGGAAGGCTGCCACTGGGAGGCTCACCAGGGGTTGATCGGCCCACGACTAGGCTTGTCGAAGTCGTCGGAAGGGGGAATCAGGAGGAATTGCAGGTTGGGGAGGGTTGACGTCGCCGTTCAGTACTGTGGCCTCTCGATCCCGTCAGAGGAGGCTCGGAGATGTGTCATCGGAGGTCGTCGGGACAGGGGAAGGCTGCGACGGATAACGACGTTGTGTGGGAGAAGAGGAGTCGGCTTGGCAGACGTGCCGGGTGATGAAAACGACGAAGTCTACAGTGACCCGTCGTTTTCTTCTTTCCCCCAGCTGCCAGATTTAGGGGGAGGGCTCGGTTTATAAGGAATTTCTTTTAATTCTCCTTATTAAATGATATAAATTTGGGGGTTACAATAGTGGCCAAATATTTAAATAGGGGTTTCAACTAGGTTGGCCGGCTGGACTTTTCAATAGGATAACTGATAAGATTAATAATGTGGGGGGTTTCAAAATCATGATAATTGTTTTTTTTAAATAAAAAGTTGGAAGATAAGGGGTTGGGAAAAATAAATAGGTTACTCCCTCAAAATATTCATTTCAGAAAATATTTAATATTTTAATTTATTTGCTTGCTTAATTTAATGCTAGTCCTAATTTGACGGACCTATCCATTCATGCTCCTATTGGTCGGTCACTCCAATAAGTCCAACCACAGCGCGCGAATAACAAGCGCAATTCAACATGCGTGAAATAAAACATAAAATGCGTGAAACAGTGCGCTACAAAAATTACAAAATAAATTAAAATAAAGATGCTAACATGAGTTGCATCAATTCTCCCGGGGTTGAAAGGACTCAACCCCGTCGAGAATATGACGAAACCCGTCACTGAAAGAACTAAAAGCTGATCCGAGGAATTGTTGAGTCACTGCCCTGCTGCGGTAGATGGTGGAACACGGGAAGGACCCGTTGTTGCTGTGCACAATCTGGAATGCCACCCTCTTTCCTGAAAGACGCAGGAAACCAAACTCCCTTGAAAAAGACAACTCTCGGTGATAAAGTCAGCCATGGAGTTTAAGTTTTCCAAAGGTACTCCCAAACCATTAGTCATAATTTTATGCATAATACGTACTTGACCAGTAAAAAATAGAGCAAAGGAGAAAGGAGCATCAAAAAGTGGGGAAGAGAATGAACGAGGTGAGGAGCAAAACAGAGAGTAAGCAAGATGAGCACGTGGAATCATTAAATCATACAACATCATACACGCTCCTGCTAGACACCTTCGTGCGACTACAAAACCCAGACCAATTATCATAATGATAACACTCGTGAAAATTCGACTAGCACGACAAATTTTAAAATTGTCCACAAATTTACCTTGTAAAACCAACTAGAGGAATCCTTTAAAATGTGTCTCTATTAGGAGTAAAAATTCTTTTAAAGGTTTCAATTTCCCTACTAAGGCTAATCCAAAAAAATTCAAAGCTCTTTTGATGAAGCCCTAAATGCTCACTTACACTTACGGAATAGCGGTTCGAGCTAAACACGTGATCGCCAAATATAAAATCAACGTATGGTGGTGCGGGCATATCATCAAAAATGGATGACTCACCAGAGTCAAGTGCGTCTTCCTGGAGTAGGGGTCCAGGTAGAAGTGCGACACTAAATAATAGTGGTGTAGTGGAAACTAAGGAAGATGAGGGCGATGGTGACGAGGTCCTCCCAGGAGCCTTAGGAACACGACTATTCTTCTGGGGAAGAAGAATAATCTTGCGCCCACGGTGATCGAATAAATTGGAGTTCCTTACACCATCATGCTTGACGCGCCTATCGTACTGCCATGCTCTACCTAACAAGATATGACAAACATCGATGGGGGCGACATCACATAGAACAGAATCCTGATACACATCCCCGATAGAGAACTCTATGAGACAACGGTGAGTAACGAGCATAGTCATGTGACTACTAACCCCAGATAAGTGGTAGGGTCGCTCCAAGGGGTGCGTCTCGAGTCCTAGCTTCTCAACCATACGTTTGGAAACGAAATTCTCCATGCTACCGCTGTCAATGATGATGTAACAAAAGTGTCCCTAAATACGCGCAGTATTGCGAAATTTCTCATGTCTCTGACAATCACGCTCAGTGGACTCACTAGGGGAAATCAAGTTATATCGAAGGACACAAACTAAGTGTTCAGCTTATTCTTCCTCGACCTCAATAATGCTATCAGACTCGGGCTCGGGCTCAGACTTGGAGTCATTAAGGAAGATTCCATATTCTGGCTCACGCCCATCAGAGGAATCAGTAATTGCGACGAAGTGGCGTCGCGGGCACTCAGAAGATTTGTGCCGAGGCTCCATACACTTGAAGTATCAGAATATTCCAGTGTTGGGCTTGGATCCCATGAGCTCCTTACCTTGGGTGAGGACAGTGGGAGGAGCTGGGGCCCCAGTAGTAACATGAGGAGGGGAATCAGAATTCTTGGAGGTGGGTGCAGTGGTGACGGTGCTCGAGGAAGGCCTATCAGTAGACTTATGCCTAGATGTCCTTTTCTGAAGCGAGGCTTCCACTCTACGTGCTCGACTAGACACTTCACCCAAATCTCTAAATTCGTGCACCTCTAGCTCATCCCTAATAGCATAGCGGAGCCCGTTCAGGTAACGAGACACCGTCATATCGTCCTCCTCATGCAAGTCTAATCTAGACTGCATCACTAAAAACTCGTGGGTGTACTCATCCACGGAAAGCCCGTCCTGTCAAAGGTTGTGGAACCTTCGATAAAGAGTTTGTAGATAGTCCGGGGGACATATCGCTTCCGCAGTTGTAACTTAAACTCGACCCACGTGGTGATAGGTGCTAGGCCCAAGGTGTATCGGGTGCGCTCAAGTTGAACCCACCAGACTAGTGCGGGTCCTTTAAGCCTAAGGACAACATACTCGACTTGCCGATTCACAAGCATTTGTTTCCACGCCATGAACCTTTCCACACACTCACACCAATCGAGGCATTTCTCGGGCTCTACATGACCCTCAAAATCACCTACATCAAGCTTAACTCCATCACGGAGTTCAAGGTCAGGCTGCGCAGGATCTGCGGGTGTAGGATTTGGTTCCTCTTGCCTAGGATTTTGATGAGGAGACTGATTTAGTCCCAGGTGACGTTCAACTTCTAGGTTATTAACGGTGGTTCTCAAGTTGTTTACTATATGATTCATGTCTCTCACGTTGGCAGTGAGTGCTTCTACCGTCTTCATCAATTGACCCATTCGGTTAGCTAGGTCGTCTATGCTAGCGTCTATGCGTTCTATACGACTCTCCATTTTTTCTTTTAAAAACACTTAATAATAAATTTTTTTTTTGAAAAAAGAGGGCTCAAAATAAAATTTTTTAAAGATTTTTTTTTAAAAAATGAGAATTTTCTTTGTTTTTTTTTTGGAAAACAAAAAATTTAAAACAGGATCGTTCGATTCACAATAGGAGTGAATCGAACCGACCTCTGATACCAAACTGATGCATTCCTAAATCCAAAATTTGATTTTAAAAGGTAAAGTCTGAGAACCAAATTAAAATTAGTGACGCTAGTGAAATTTCACAAGTGTTTGCAATCGATAATCGTCCAAGCTTTCACAAATGCACAAAAATGTTCCACGCTCGCTCGCATTCAATGATATAATTATTTTTTCCACATGCATTAGCAAGAAGGGAACAAACACATTTTTTGTTTTGAATTAACGGCAGACAAGAGTAAGGTTAATTTAAGCAAGCAAACTCTGATTAAACTGGCCAAATAATATTGCACATAACATTGAACTAATAATCGGGAGGTAAGGGTTTGTGCGAGAATGATACCTGATCCGCGCGCAAACAACACGAGCCCCAAAATAGGATGGTTAGGACTATCCCGGGACAGAAGTGACTGCATGCCCGGGGTGGAGGAGAAGTGGAGGCAGGCTCGATGGAGGATAACAGAAACACGAGTCGGGGTTAGCGGAGCAGAAGGACGGCCTGCCTCCAGAAGCCGGAGGGGGTCCAAGATTGAAGTTGTCGACGGTCGACTTGCCCCTGGCTGGGAGGTTGGAGGCGCCGATGTGATGAAGCCGCTGCACGGGGTAGAGGAAGGCTCCCACCGGGAGGCTCACCGGGGGTTGATCGGCCCACAGCTAGGCTCGTCGAAGTCGTCAGAAGGGGGAATCAGGAGGAATTGCAGGTTGGGGAGGGTTGACGTCGCCGTTCAGTATTGTGGCCTCTCGATCCCGTCAGAGGAGGCTCAGAGATGCGTCATCGGAGGTCGCCGGGACAGAGGAAGGCTGCGGCGGATAACGACCTTGTGTGGGAGAAGAGGAGTCGGCCTGGCAGACGCGCCGGGTGAGGAAAACGACGAAGTCCACAGTGACCCGTCGTTTTCTTCTTTCCCCTAGCTGCCAGATTTAGGGGGAGGGCTCGGTTTATAAGGAATTTCTTTTAATTCTCCTTATTAAATGATATAAAGTTGGGGGTTACAATAGTGGCCAAATATTTAAATAGGGGTCTCAACTAGGTTGGCCGGTTGGACTTTTCAATAGGATAACTGATAGGATTAATAATGTGGGGGGTTTCAAAACCATGATAATTGTTTTTTTTAAAATAAAAAGTTGGAAGATAAGGGGTTGGGAAATATAAATAGGTTCCTCCATCAAAATATTAATTTCAGAAAATATTTAATATTTTAATTTATTTGCTTGTTTAATTTAACGCTACTCCTAATTTGACGGACCTATCCATTCATGATCTTATTGGTCGGTCACTCCAATAAGTCCAACCACAACGCGCGAATAACAAGCGCGATTCAACATGCGTGTAATAAAACATAAAATGTGCGAAACAGTGCGCTACAAAAATTACAAAAATAAACTAAAATAAAGATGCCAACATGGGTTGCATCAGATACACTTGGGATGAGGAGAATCCAGGTATTAATGCGGCCGCAGGGAGGTGATGTGATGAGTGGCACCCGAGTCCGCTATCCAGCTCGAACTAGTGGAGAGACAAGCGATACCTTCTTGAGAGATGGAGGCAGCAGAGGCAACGAAGGCAGGTGGGCGACTGAGCAGACCCTGGATTTGTTGGAGCTGAAGGCGGACCTCTTCAAGGTCAGTACTAGCAGAGGAGTCGGTAGCAGCAACAGTGGCCTGTTGTCGAGGAGGAAGCCCATGCTTGCGGTAGTAGGTGGCTTCAAGGTGCCCGTCCTTACCGCAGAAGAGGAACACTTTGGTCGAGGCCGACCTCCTCGACCTTGGCCCCGATATCCGGAACGCCCCCTGCGAGCAGGAGGGGGGAAGGCAGTATGGGTGCAGAAGTATGCTGAAGAAGAGCCGGTGACGGAGGAGCAGAACTATCAGGAGGTGGTGAGACCTTGAGTAACATGGAACACACATCTGAAACTGATGGGGTAGCAACAGAGGAGAGGATCTGGGCCCAAACACTCTGAAGATGAGGTGGTACACGAGTCATCATCATAGCAACACCAACAACTTCTTTCTGAGCACGTTGTGCAGCAAGATCCAGCGTAGGAGGTTGATGTTGGATCCATGCTTCAACCAGAGTCTTGCCCCGAGCAACAAAGGAGGTGAGGTCGGTGGCCCCGCCAACCTCAAGGGTCTGAAAATCAGTGATGATGTCATATAGGTGCTGGAGACTATCTTTACTGGAATATAGAGACTGGAGCTCATCCCACATTGCCTTGGCAGTTTCGTGATACATGGCCATGCGGTAGGGTTCAGTATCCAGGGAGTTGAGGAGTCATGTCTGAACCCGACCATCGTTACGCAACCAATCATCAGTAGGAGCCGCAGGAGCTGCTTGGGTCAAGTGATGAAGAAAGCCTTTGGCCTGAAGTACGCTGCGAACAGAGTGGACCCACTCCATAAAGTTCTTCTTCCCAACCAACGAAATAGTAGTAATCCGCAGCTCATCACTGAGTTCAGGGGCAGAGGGCGAGCGGTCTGTAGAGGAGGAAGTCGTCGGTCCGGTAGAATTAAAAGAGTATGCCATGGCAAGACTAGCAGGAGGCTAGGCCGGCGGACAGACAACCGGCGAACTGAGGGGAGACTGCACGGTCTTGGTGACAACACACCGGCGACAAGGCACCTAAGTCGCCGCGACCAGAGTGCGGGGCGGTTAGCTGGGAGAAGCCGCTGCGACTAGAGAAGAAGAGAAGCCGCACAGTCACGATGATAACACACCAGCGGCAAGGAGTATGCCGCGACCAATATGCGGAGCCCGCAACAGGGAGGGGAAGCCGCCTTCGAGGAGACAAGTCACAGCGACTAAGAGAACAAATCGCGGCCAAGAAGATAAGCCGCGACGACTAAGCAGGGAGCAAGCCAGTCGAGGAGGCCGCACGGTCTCGGTGAGTACACCAGCAGCAAGGGAAGATGTCGCGACCTAGATGCGGAGCTCGCCGAGAAGAGAGAAGCTGCAACGACTAGAACAAATCGCAGCGAAAAGAGAAGCCGCAGCGACTAAGACAAGCCACGAAGAGCAGGGGGTAGAGCAGCGAGGAGGCAAGAACTCGACAGGTAGACAAGGAGACCGCAGCGAGTAGCCAAGGAGACCACATCGAGTAGTCGGGATGAAACCGCAAGAACTCGGCGGCTAAGAGAAGTCGCTTCGAGAAGGGGGGAGAGCAGAGAGAAGGGAAAAACTCGGCGGGTAGACATGGTGACCGCACCGAGTAGAGAGGAAGCGGGTAGCCAGGATGAAGCCGCGCGGTCAGAGGGAAACAAGAGAGGGAAAACCCCACATGATAGAAAGGTTATAAAAGTGAGGAGAAGGAGAAGTGGTGGAAGCCACGAGAGAGAGAGAGGGAGAGCAGAGGAAGCGGTTAGAACAACCTTAACCGCACAGGAAGCCGCGGTTACAGACAGGAAGCAGGCCGCAAGATACTGCGGTTAGAAAGGGAGCAGACCACAACACACTGCGGCTAAGAAGGAGAACAAGCCGCCCGGTAAGCCGGAGAAGCAGGCGATTAGAAAAAAACCAGGCCGGACTGTATCCTCTGATACCATGTAGAGAAAACCTCAAACTTGTATATACTTTCTCTATATTGAAATACAAGGTTTGAATACACATTTATAGGAGGGAGAAAGAGAGAAGAGAGTCATATACATGATGTGAGACTAAAGAGGAGAAAAGAAGAAAAACAAATAAATGGGCCACTTTACATGGGCTTTTCCAACCATTTGAACTTGTGCTGAGTTGGGATTTTAAAGTAGAAAGTAGTTTGCATGGAGCGAATTTTGTCATTATTTGGCATAACCTTTTTTTCTTCTTTCTTTTTTATTTCTTGAACAACAGAAGCATTTTATGGTATTGGTAAACCTATCATGCAGCGGTAAAAAAGCAATTTCCTAGGAAATGGCACAAGAAGTGACCTTATCAATTAAGGACAAGTAACTTTTAATTTTTATTTTATTTTATATAAAACTTAAGGAAAGACATGATGTACTTAGGCATTAGTGAGATTATGACAAAAGATAGGGCATAATGGCGACAAGGGATCCATATAGCCGACCCCATTATAGTGGGATAAAGGCTTGAGTGTTGTTGTATATAAAACTTAGTATTATCTAAATAAAATTATTGTATAATATTAAATATATTTCTCAATTTTATCTATTGTATATATCTTGGATGTTTGCTAGTAATAATCTTAATGTGTTATGATATTTTAAAATATTCTTGACATATCTCCGACATATGATATTATAAACTCAATCCGCTATGTTGCAAGTATCCAATATTTGCAACCATGCACATAAAACATCATATTTTTGGGGGAGGGGCCGAGGGGGGATCAATGGTTCTAAAGGGAGGTCATTCAAATATGCCAGAAATGGCGTTTGCATTTTTTTAAATTTTTTTTTGATTTTTTTGTGAAAAATTCCACGGAAGAAAAACAACTCAAACAGAGTCTTTATATCACCATACAATGCAATATGAAACATGTGAAACGAGTCCTTAGGGTGGGTTTGGTATGGGTGATACTGATTGTAGTCAAGTGAAAGACTGTTGATGGAGTTGTTGACGCCAGTTGAGTTTGTTTTGGGCCTATGCTAGGGCACCCCATATCGGGGGGGGGGGGGGGGCATGAGAGGATTAGGATGGATGAATACATTTTCTCTCGTATTTTTCTATGTTTAAAACAGTCACATTTACTCATATAGTCATATCTTGTTAAGCCTTGTGAGAGACATTTTGGTAATTCGGTTAAATTTTATCCTTTGCTTTAGGCTAAGCAGAGAGAAGAGAGTGGAATTACATTGAAATCATCTCTCTAATTTATTTCTCTCTCTCTCTCATTATCTCCCTCTATCCCCACCGACCTTAAGGCTCGCAAGGCATGAGTTGGTAGCACGAGCAGGTAGAGTTTAGCTTCACTTTCTGCCACCTCCTTGCTGACGAGTGTCTCTCATCCCGTTTTCCACCATCGGTCCTCGCTCTCGCCAAGGAGAAAACCTACATTCTCTGGATCCCTCTCTCTCCTGCGCACTCGGACTTAATTAGGACACTAACATCTTGGTATCAGAGCCTTCCGTTCTGTGACCATCGATAACGTTTCCTCTACCTGCTCCAATCAACAACCATTCTTGATGCAACCTCCGTCACATCAGTTACTGCATGACGTCACTCGGCGTCACGTTTTTTTTATGCATTTTATTTACAAATTTACTTTTAGGTTTTTTTTGTGGAGGTCACACATTTGCTTTGTTGTTTGGCTCTTCGGGTTGACCATCCGATGAGACCCTGAATAAATAGATCCGGTAATTCAGTTATTCAGGTAGTTAGGACGTAACGTGCAACCTTAAAATTATTTAAAACGCGTTCATTTAAAATTCAAAAGATAGTGATCATTTGGAATAAGCTTTTTTTTGGAAACTTAAAATTTGGGAAAGAAATTTGGCAGGCTCTTTGCTTGGAGAACCAATTAAAAAGGTGAATGAAATTCATTCTTATTTTGGACGGCTCCTGTTTGGAAAGCATAATAAAAATTGAATAAAAATCCTCCTTATTTATCCGGCTCATGTTGGAAAATAATAAAGGGTAAATACCATTCTGTGTATTAAAGTAGAGCTGACCCTTTGAACTGCAGGTCGGACAACAAGAATTAAATCTTAATTTAATTTTTGCATTGCCGATGTGTCTCCTACCCCGTACGGGCTTTACTCCCGCCTCCCCTCTCATCTCGACAGCAACCTTCAGCCCGCCGCCGACTGCGAAGTCCTTCTCCGACGGGCCATTTACTCCTCTACGCCTTCTGCCATCAACGCCATGGGCTCGCCGTCGACCCAAGCTTTCACTTCCGGCGAGCACCTGTTGTGCCGGCTCCCTCATCTGCAGTCGACAAGGGTCCGACCGTCGGGTTCCAAGCCTTCTCCCGGCAAAAGATACGCTCGACATCGCCAGTTCAGGCCGGTTAGATCCTGGTTTGATTTTGCCTATGGTTTTTCCTTGATTGGATCTCGTGTGGTAACGACACTCATTCCTTGCTCGAGTTAGTTAGATTTAAATTTATGCGACATTTAAATAATTAAGAGCTTGCCCGAACGTTCTATCGCCTTCATTACCGTTTATTTCATAAATTGTTGTTTGTGGATTGCGCTTGTGAACGTACAAGTCCCACTACGATTCGACCTGTTAGCGCCGACGAGATTTTCTGAATAACAAATAACAAATTTGCGAAGTTTGTCGGTAAGAGCAGTTTTACGCGCGAACATCTCGTTTCTGCCCGCTCGGCCCTCTTGATTTTTTTTAAAAATCATTTTTATTTCAAAAAAAGAGCACAATTTTACTTGATAACAAAATAAAATTTTTACTTAAAATATTTATTTTGAAAATCACAAATAAAATATTTACTTAAAGATATTTCTTTTGAAAATCTCAACTCTAGTTTACATCAGTTTGGTATCAGAGGGTATGTGATTCGCTCCTATCGCGAATCACGCGATCCGAGTTTCAAATTTTTTTTTTAAAACAAATCTATTTTAAAATATTTATAACTTTAAAAAAAAGCATCAAATTTTTTTTCCACTCATTTTTAGATTATTATAATCAAGCTTTTCTAAAATGAAAGTAAGTAATAAGTCAAATTAATTTAAATGGAAAATCGTGTAGGAAAAATTGAGGAAAACGTCACCGCTCTGAGTACACAAATTCAAAACCTCACGAACTCTATTGAAGCGCTAACCACAAGTGTCAACGAGAACCAAAGGAGCGTAGGTCAAGTGATTGCTGGGTTACGCGCGAGCGTGAATGCGTTAGAGGCCAACCAACACTTAGGCCTAATTCCACCACCCCCGGTCGAGCACTATCCAAATTGCAGGAATTTAGAACAAGAAAATCCACGACATCCCGAGTCGGTAGTCCACAATAAAAGAGAACTGCCTCGTTGGGATTTAGGAATAAAATTAGATGTCGACGATTTTGAGGGACGGATAGAGCCTGAGGGTTGCCTGGATTTAGGAATCCCGAGTCGTTACTTTGTTTGGAAGCAATTGTCGCCAGCTAGGCAAGTAGAGTATGCCGTCCTTAGGCTAAAAGGGTCTGCCTTAGTCTGGTGGGGACAATTAGAGCGCGCTAGATTCAATTTGGGGTTATCTCCCTTCACCACCTGGAATGAATTTAAGGCCCAACTTAGGAAGCACTACGTACCCCATGATTATCTCCAGACTTTATATTATAGATTCCATAATCTACGGTAGATGAGTACACTGATGAGTTCCTTGTCCTACAGTCGAGGCTAGATCTTCGTGAGGATGATAACATGACTGTATCCCGTTATCTTAATGAGTTACGCTATTCCATACATGATCAGCTAGAGTTGCACGACTATCACGATTTAGGGGAAGTCTCTAGTAGAGCCCGTAGAGTGGAGTCACTACAGAAGCGCACATCCGGAGTCAGATCTACGGATAAGTCCACAACGAGTATTACCACGACCACTACGGCCAGGATCTCAGATTCCCCACCCTCCCGTCACCACTGGGACTCCGATCCCAGCCACTATCCCTTCCAAGGGTAAGGAGATTATTGGGGCTAAACCCAACACTGGAGTATTCCGATGCTTCAAGTGTATGGAGCCCAGACACAAATCGTATGAGTGCCCGCGACGCCACTTCGTCGCTATCATCAATTCTACTGATGGGCGTGAGCCTGAGTATGAAGTTTACGTGACTGAGTCTCACCCTGTACCTGAGCACGAACACGAAACTGAGGATATCATAGAAGTGGAAGGAGAACACACCGAACACTTAGTATGTGTCTTACGCTATCGTCTGATCACACCTAGTGAGTCTACTAAGGACGATCGTATGAGACATGATATTTTCCGCACTACTGCACACATCCAGGGGCATTTTTGCTCTATTATCATCGATAATGGTAGTATGGAAAATTTTGTGTCTCAGCACATGGTCGACGCATTAGGGCTTGAGGTGCACCCGTTAGAACAACCCTACAGCTTGTCCGGAGTCAATAGTCATTTGACTATGCCCGTCACCCATTCCTGTCTAATAGAGTTCTCTATAGGGAGCACGTATTCAGATAGAGTTTTATGTCATGTTGCTGTCATGGATGTCTGTCACATCCTATTAGGGCGAGCTTGACAGTACGATCGATACATCATGCACGACGACACGAATAACTCTCACTCCTTCGAGTACCACGAGCATAAGATTACTTTTCTACCCCAGAAGAACTGCCTTATTCCGAGGACACGAGAGAGGACCTCTATGACTTTTAGTGCACTTCTCACTGACGCCGCCACATTACTACTCACTGTCCTCCCGCCTGAATCCCCATCCTATGAGGTAACTCGAGGCCCAGAGGTGTCACTCACCCCACACTTATCGAGTCCTGGCGTGCCACCTGACATTTTTCAGTTCGCCTATACTTCGTATTGTGAACGTTCACTCGACGCACCTCACCCTATCGATTTCTTGTTTAAAGAATATATTTTCAGTTCACCTCATTATCATCTGGAACGAGGCGAATCTATGGAATTATACCAACATAATTTTTATTCATATTTATGGAACGCATTAAGTGGGCAAACGCGAGCCAACCTTGAAACTAGTAGTGTCTATTACTCTCGGACCAATGAGCAGATCAAAGCCGTTAGTAGAAGTTTGGAGAATTTTCTTAGACAATTAACCGGTGAGAATTTAAAGCAATGGAACATTGTACCCCCACAGACACAATTCACATTCAATAATTCTAAATATTGCTTCCGTTATTTATCTCCTTCTGAGATTATCCATGTGTCATTCCATCCACCCGACTGTCATCACATCTCATTCCACGAACGTATTTCATTCGACGCGCAAGCTCATATTAATTATTTCACGGAACTATATAATTTATTGCTAACAAAATGTGAGCCATCTGTGGAAATTACAAATTCATGATCGGTCGTTATCGACTTATCGTCATGAGTTGTACTTTCCACGTGAGGATTGAGAGTTTAATTATTGCAGGAGTTCTTGTCTTTGTCAAATTCAGAAGTGTATCAAGCCACCTGTCAACGCCCCAGACATACCACCTGATTTAGCATCGACGACGACTTCAACTCTCTCCAGCACCAGTCTTTGCGAGTTCTCGCCGGGGTCGAGTGCTTTCAACCTCAGGGGAATTGATGCAACCTCCGTCGCATCAGGTACTGCATGACGTCACTCGGCGTCGCGTTTTTTTTATGCATTTTATTTATAAATTTTTTTTTTAGGTTTTTTTGTGGAGGTCGCACATTTGCTTTGTTGTTTGACTCTTCAGGTTGGCCGTCCGATGGGTCCCTGAATAAATAGGTCTGATAATTCAGGTAGTTAGGACGTAACGGGCATGCTTAAAATTATTTAAAACACATTCATTTAAAATTCAAAAGATAGTGATCATTTGGGATAAGCTTTTTTTGGAAACTTAAAATTTGGGAAAGAAATTTGGCCGGCTCCTTGCTTGGAGAACCAATTAAAAAGGTGAATGAAATTCATTCTTATTTCGGACGGCTCCTGTTTGGAAAGCATACTAAAAATTGAATAAAAATCCTCCTTATTTGGCCGGCTCCTGTTGGAAAATGACGATCAGGCGAGCCTGCTCAAGTAGCCTGCTCAAGTTTAGAAGATGACGATCAGGCTAGCCGGGACGCCCAACAACAACCTTTCAATATTGTCATGTTTGAGGCACTCGTTGGATAGACATCATGCATTTGAGGCCCCATGTCATGACAAGTTCCTCTCAAGGTGGCCTTTCCGGCAACAATCACTCAATGTTTCAGGACTACTTTTCTGACAGTAGTGTCGTGCTATATGAAGTTGGAATTTTCACTCTTTGACAGTCGTGTAGACCAGTTGATATGGCTCACCAGTAGCCTGGGAAAAGTGGATTAATGTGGTTCCGTTCCACCTCATGGGTTACACACAACTATGATACGTGCAATTGCAATGTTAGAAATTCGTTTTGAGCTGGGATGACTTCAAGCACAGCTGCAATTTGCAATTTGGACCGCCCCTCTGCAGTAACCCAATCGGTGACTTGGCCTCGTCTCAAACCCATTGGCCCCATTAACGAGTACTTGGAGAAATTTCAGATCTTACTGTTTGGAGCATCATTCATCGTAACAGAACTTCAATGTCTATTTTCACGGAGGGCCTTTAGGAACATCTTCACCTTAACATGAAGTTTGAGTTCCCTGCGGATCTCACTACCACGATGAGTCTATCTCGAGTTTGTAAGAAGCGATTGATGATGGAGTTCCCTGCGGATCTCACTACCACGATGAGTCTATCTCGAGTTTGTAAGAAGCGATTGATGATGGATCGGCCATATAACGGCTGCTACACCGACGAGGGGTCTCTACGGGAAATATTGTACCAGTGCAGCTCTTGCTGCCCAGGGTAGTCTTCCTACTGTGGCCCTCATGGAAGTTGACAACTGACACATTTCCATCAACGAGCATGTCGCATGACGTCTCTTGTTATCCATGACACACCACCCCTGCATCATTGTGGTCTTGGCCAACGACAACAAATGGATTATTTAGGAATTGTCGAGTCGTCACCAGAGTGGTGGAACGAAAATGCTTTTTGGTGGACTTTCTCGTGATTTCCTCAAGGGGATTTGAGGTGGTGTTGAGAGTCAAATAGCTACAGGCCCTGGGTCCCTTGGTTTGTGATTTTGATTGTTTGACTATGAGGGTACAATTGGGCTCTAAGACGTTGAAATAACAGGGTTTCACACCCTAGACCCCTCTAGGGACCTTCTACCTGGAGGTGAACCACGCATGCCAAACAGAGTTAGGACACTTATTACAGGAGTTTGGCGAGACTCTGTTGCCACTCCGAGCTCTCCCACTTCCTCGATGCCAGGAGCACCACATTTGACTCCTACCAGGCGCCACTCTTATTCCTTAGACATTGGTCTAAGGAATATGCCCTTCTCCTCTTTGGTCTTGGTGTTGGAAGAAGGAACACGGAAGAAGTCCTACGTTGGCGAGCGGCGTGCGACGTACTGGAGCTGAACAAACGAGCAATTTTGCGAAATATGCGGGCGGGCAAGTGAGGCGCGAGAATGATGAGGCCGGCGCGATCTTCGCAGAAGTCCTACGTTGGCGAGCGGCGTGCGACGTACTGGAGCTGAACAAACGAGCAATTTTGCGAAATATGCGGGCGGGCAAGTGAGGCGCGAGAATGATGAGGCCGGCGCGATCTTCGTGCGATGATTGTCGGTGATCAGGAAGGACAACAAGTTGCAGAGGAAGTAATGATGTGGAGCAGAGACGTGGAGCCGCAAGGGAGGACGAATTTTGGGCCCGTTCGAGGCTGATTTGACGACTTACCATATATGACATGCCCGAATCGATGATCCGATGCCGCAGATGCGTCCGGATTCGTGTTGCGAATCAAAATCATATATTACTTTAGTATTTTTGGTTTGTATTTGAGTGGCCCCATCTCCAGCCAATCATGGTCTTCGATGGTTGGATGCTCTAGTTCTTCTTTTATTATAAATAGAAATGTAGTGAACTGGTTTTAGGTATTGCAGAGTTTGGAGAATTGTATTTCCGGATTCCCGCGATCCCGCTATGGTGCCGACTCTGTGGAACCCTAGGTGACGACTTCTAGGTGCGCTCCCTCCCCAAGTATTCCCTTATCCCTAGGCCTTTCTCCCCCTCCAAATCCCTATTCAGCCGCCTCCCAGCCCTCTAACCAACGACCCGCTTGCTGATTCCCCCCCCCCCCCCTATTCCAGCCGACCAACCCCCTTCAAGCCCACCGCCGGCTGCCCCGCCTAAACCCCTCCCAGCAAGCCTCCGCCAAGCATCCTTCTCCCTCTCACTGCCGCCTCTCCTCCACCCTTCTACAACACCGCCATCCCCTCTTTTACCTACATCCACCGCCCCTTATCAAACCCTAATTCCCCTTGCCGCCAACCCCCTCCCATTCGTGGAACCACCTCCAATTAGCCCACCCAATCCAGATTTGGATTGTTTAGCACCGATTCGCTATTTCTTCACCCTCCCCTCAATCCCTAGCCCGGATCCACTTTTAAACACCGGATCCACCCTTCACTCACCCGGATCTACTAATTTTCGGCCCCTTTCCACCTTCCACCGCCGAGGATAACCACCTACGTCGCTCTCCTCGCCTCCGGTTCCACATTGGATCGCCGTCAAAACGCATCTGGATCCAAAATCTTCATTGCCTTGGTCAGCCCACTACTTGGTGAGTCTTTGTGGTATTGGACTATTTTCTCAGCATTATTAATATCAGTTGGATTTTTATAGTTGTTTGGATCTCTTGTATTGTGGTTGTTTTCTTTTAGATTATTATTGTGATTTGCAGGGTCTATTCGCTGCGCGCTCTTGCTTTGACCCTCCACACGGAGAAAAGCCTAACCTGCTTGATATAACGATTTTTTTTCCTTTTCCATAATCATGCACGTGCGATTAAATTATTTAATGCTCAATTTGAATTATCTGTCGGGCTTTGCATTGCATGTAGGGTTAGGGCAACATTACCTCCGCCACCTATGGATTCGTTATGCTTCAAGTAAGATCCAATTAGGGTTCCGTCGAAACCTTAATTGAGTAGCAGGTCAGACCAGTTGATACGCCGTTTTCATATCAAGATCGAGAACAAATAACTTGCATTGCATTAAATGAAGGTAAAGGTACAATCATGAGATAACTCCTGCCAAGCATCAGGAGTCTGGTTCCTCCTTGACACTCCACTCTCCAAAAGAGAAACATGCAAGACTCAAAAGATAGCAAGACTTCACCCCTAGGATTTCTTATATAGATGGAGCCCCTTACTACAAGACAAAACACTTAAATAATACAATAAAGAGACAAGCTGTTGAGTGACTCCCGCAAGGTGAGGCTGAACGTCCGAGCGTATGCGTGAGATGTGTTCCTCAATGCAAATACGCATCACCTAGACTATACAAAGGGAGTGGAATGACATGCTTATAAACATTTTTCTAATTTTCTCTCTTTCTCTCTCTCCCACTACCCCACCAACCCTAGGGCTCATAAGGTGCGAACTAGTAGTGCCCGACTCCCCTTTCTACTACCTCCTCGCTGACAAGTGTCTCTCATCCCACGCTCCACAATAGGGCTTCTTCACTCTCACAAGGGGAAAGCTGACCTTCTCCGGGACTTATCTCTCTCGCTAGCGCCCTTGGTCTCAATTGGGAGACCCTACCTAGCTGTTGTTCCAAATGCAGAAACTTGTTTTAGGTTTTCTAACATTTCCCTTAAGTTGTCAATTGTTATTGGTGCTTCCTAAGAACTTTTAAATAAGTGCATTAATCTCTTTACATCTTATAACATATTGCCAAGCTAATTAAGATAACTTAATATGACTTTATTATCATTTTAAATGATTCACATTAAACAGATACGAGAGGCTTACCTTGATAAACAACAAATCGGAAAATACCTAGTTATTAATTCCTCTTGGCATTTTTTCTTCAGCCACCATGAACCCTGGATCGACTCCCGATTTCTATCGGGAGGCTCAGTGAGCCCACTACAGTGGCACCGAAATGGGGTCTGTGGGACGAGAACCCTACACCAGCTGAGATCCTTTCGTGCACGCGCTAAAGCCATTCATTACGTCTGAAAACCTAGGTGCATCGTGTATATAGGTTGATAGATAGACCCCAAGGAACTACCTTTCTTCGAAGCGCGTGTTCGCTATTGCTTGCCTTTTGAAAGGATTCCCTGGAACAACGATTATCAATGATAAAACACCCACATACATTTTCTTTGGTTCAAGCAACAACAACACTCAAACCTTTATCCCCCTATAGTGGGGTCAGCTATATGGATCCTTTGTCGCCATTGTGCCCTATCTTTAGTCATAATCTCACTAATTCCTGAGTACATCATTTCTTTCCTTGTAGTTTCATTCCAAGTCTTTATTGGTCTACCCCTATCACAATGCGTAACAAGTGCCTCTAATGGTCTCCTTTGTTTGTGTCCAAACCATCTTAGTCAAGCTTCTCGCAACTTCTCTGCAACTTCTTTGCAATTGGTGCTACTTCTGTCTTATCCTTGTTACATTCATTTCTCATTTTATCCAGTCTCACATGTCCACACATCCAACTAAGCATTCTCATCTCTGCATCTCCCATTTTTTTCTCATGTACACAATTCACTGTCCAACACTCAGAACCATAGAATATCGCTGGTCTAATTGCAGCACGGTAAAACTTGCCTTTAAATTTTAATGGTATTTTACGTTCACATAAGATTCCTGATGCGTCTCTCCACTTCAACCAACTTACTTGGATTTTATGTATCACATCTTTATCAACACCTACATCGTTTTGAACTTTTGATCCAAGATATTTAAAGCACTCACTGCGGAAAATATCTTGATCACCCAACATAATAACAAAGTCATCTGTCCTTCTTGCACTGTTAAATTTAAGCTCCATACACTCCGTCTTTCATAATAAAAAAACATTACAAAAGCTAGCAACATATTACATGAAAAAGCCGTTAGCAAAAAGAAAATAATATGTGGTGGCTCCTCATCTAAGAGGGGGGATTGAATGCAAGGCGAAGAGGGGGTGATTCGTGATGATGAAAGGCATTGTGATTGGGAGACAAGGGAATTTGTCTCATGTGGGAATGACTAGGGTATTGCGTGATGGCTTAATAGTGAATTATCTAATTATACTGCGTTATAAAACATATTGTCTAAGTTCAAGGAACAAAATGATTCCCAAATGCAATTAATGATGTTTGCCAATGCCATGGAAATAATCACCACATCCGAAGGAAATCCCAAGAAGCATTTCAGGGCCACAGTGTTGGGCAACTGTGATATATGCCAATAGCTATAGTCATGTCCCTTTTAACTGCGGTCATTGTATTTGTAAAGGATAAAGTCTAAGGCTATTGTTAAGTTAGCATTGGGAGAGTGGTGGAGGTTGTGAATGTAGTTCTTAAAAACGCATAGGGTTTCATTATGTGAGATCACAAATGCTATTTTCTCACAACATCGTTTTAGGGAGGGACACTACCACATTGATGCAAGTGTGGTCAAACTTTTACCGTCGTGAACATTTTGACCTCAAAAAATGAATTTAGGCAAAAAAACAAAATTCCACTAAAGTTCAAAATGTAGGTAACACACCACCACTATGTTTACTATCCAATTTCCCACCACCACTGCTCAAACAATGTCTAAAAATTAGTTCAATGGTTGACTTGTTGTACGAGGTGTATTTTCAAATTTCAATTATTAATTTAAAGTTTTTGTTTTGGTGTTATTTATTTTGTTGGGAAGTCAATCATATTTTCAAAAGCATCTGAATGTAAGTTCCATCATTCACTTGTTATCTGTACAGTTAATGGAGTACTGCCATCTGCTGAACTTGGCTGATGAAACAGATGATCCATATATGCGTTTGGTCTATACTTGTAAGTAAATACTGGTTTGCTTCTAGTGACAGTCTTTACAAGGAGATACCAACATTTCTTATTTTCTGCAGCTTCATGGGCTATCTCTGTTTACTTTGCCTATCAGCGAACTTGGAAACCTTTCAACCCCATCCTTGGAGAAACTTACGAAATGGTTAATCACGAGGGAATCACATTTATTTCAGAACAGGTTTGTTACTTGGGTCTTCTATATATAACTTTTTTTAATTAGCTGTATGATATGATTGTCTTTGGTTCTGAGTGTTGGGCAGTGAATTGTGTACGTGACCAAAAAATGGGTGTTGCGGAGATTAGAATGCTTAGGTGGATGTGTGGACACACGAGACTAGGTAAAAACATGAATGAATGTATCAGGGATAAGACAAGAGTAGCACCAATTGCAGAGAAGATGCGAGAAGCTTGACTAAGATGGTTTGGACATGTGCAAAAGAGACCATTCGAGGCACCTGTTAGGAGTTGTGAGAGTCTAGTCACTAGGAATGTTAGATGAGGGAGGGGTAGACCAATAAAGATTTGGAATGAAACTATAAGAAAAGACATGATGTACTTAGGCATTAGTGAGATTATGATAAAAGATAGGGCACAATGGAGACAAAGGATCCATATAGCTGACCCCACTATAGTGGGATAAAGGCTTGAGTGTTATCGAGTGTTGTTGTAGTCATATGATACAATGGCACTGAAATAGGAAAAAAGATAAAAACTCGTGAAGGATGCTCGATCCAGATTCTCGAGGGCTGGTTCCTTCTAAAAGTTTCCCACTAATTAAATAGAAAGAAATAAAACTTAGGATTATTTATTGTTATAGGGTCAGAAATCCCATTTCATTTTCCCGCTTTTCCATTTTTACTTTTCCATCACTATTCGTATTCATTTATCCAATTCTTGTTCCTTCTAAAAGTTTCCCACTAATTAAATAGAAAGAAATAAAACTTAGGATTATTTATTGTTATAGGGTCAGAAATCCCATTTCATTTTCCCGCTTTTCCATTTTTACTTTTCCATCACTATTCGTATTCATTTATCCAATTCTTGTTCCTTTCCTTATATTGTACATAAAATTATGAAGTATGAGATATCATATGGCCGCCATCGCCCGTCTTGTCAGCTCACCAATTTCCTTGATCTTTCAGCACTTGGGAGACGCCAACCCTCATACATAGTCTAAGGACTTTGCGGAGACCCATGCTTTTCGTAAACAGTCGTCCGGGCCTGGTCACTACAACCCTCTTTTTGAGGAGACACCCCTTCTCCCGAAGTTATAGGGCTATTTTACCGAGTCCTTAGAGAGAGTTGTCTTGTGCCCCTCAGGGATAGACAGAATTTGGGCTTCAGTATTGTAATTTAAGGTCCAATTTCAATGAAAGTGGACCTACGACTTTAATTCAAGGTCCTAATTTTGTCCAAATGAATGGGCCCTTAAAGAAACGCTTTTAAGCCTTGTTTGCCTCTCCGCCTCCCGCTAGACATGCAACGGAGGGAGAATGGATTGCACTGGCTAGATCCTCCGGCTCCAGCTCGAACGGTGCGGTCAAAGGCCTTGGCAAACGCTGCTGCCTCACGGATCTTGTTTGCCCCGCCTTCGTCTTGCGTCATGCCGTAGCCGCAGCCGAGAGTCAAACAGGGCCTTAATCTAGTATTTAGTTGGTTTATCCTTTTTCAGTTACCAAGTTTAGTTATGTAACTGCAGGTAAGCCATCACCCCCCAATGAGTGCTGGGCATGCTGAGAATGAACATTTTGTTTATGACATTACCTCCAAACTGAAGACCAAATTCTTAGGGAATTCTGTGGAAGTATACCCTTTGGGGAGGTGATTATTATATACTGATAGCTATTTTACTGTCTATTACATGCCATCAACAATTGTACCTATGATCAACAGTTGAAACTAAATTTTATAGATTATTTAAATATGATGATGCAGAACAAGGGTGAAACTGAAAAAGGCTGGCGTTGTCTTGGATTTGGTACCTCCTCTCACAAAAGTTAATAATCTTATATTTGGGCGTACTTGGGTTGATTCCCCCGGGGAGATGATAATGACAAATTTGACAACCGGAGACAAAGTTGTGCTATATTTTCAACCTTGTGGTTGGTTGGGGTACATGACATATTTCTTGTGTTCCACATTCACATGCATGCATCTATGCCATTAATATTCTCGCTTTGGATACACAGAATATGAAGTTATTTTCTTTTATTTTTTTCTTCATAATTGTTTCTTATTTCTATTGGCACGTCCATCGGAAAACTTGACATTGGCCAGCCGCTCATATGCACAGGAGAGGAAGGTATGAAGTTGACGGATATGTCTATGATGCAGCAGAAGAACCTAAAATATTAATGACTGGAAAATGGAATACATCCATGAGCTATCAACCCTGTGATGGTGATGGTGAACCTCTTTCTGGAACTGAGCTCAAAGAGGTCAGTGCTTATTATAAAATCTCCATTTCTATTCTGTTTTGCTTTTTTTGATAATGTATAACCCTGCGATGAGGTTATCCACCTGGTCATGTCAATATATTAAAGATTATTGAATGGAGGCATGGTGATTTAAGTCACTTTGACCATGCTTATACTTGAATCTCTGTGCCATTATTGGTTCGTGAAAGTTTCCATTTCTAACATATTATGTTTTATGTTACGGACCCACGTAGGGGGATCAGGTACAAACGCCGTACCTCAACGCGCACCGCTTAAACTTATCGTTTATGTTTCACCGCATTGTATCTTTAATTTCGGCATTTGTATTTTAATTTGGAACCTTGGGTTTGGTTTGGATCCCAGCCGGTTATAGGTTTCGGATGTTCTTAGTTTGGAGGTGTCAAAATCATTAATCAAATACCTCTCTCTCTCTGTGATTGTATCTCTCTACCTCACAAAACCCGTCGGTGCCTTAGCCGCTTCCCGTATCGCCATTTCCATCGCATCCGTCGCCCTTATTCTGCTGGTCGACTGCCTCTCTCCATCCTCCTCCATCGCTCCTCACCCGACGAGATAGGTTTGAGAGGATCTCACAAGGCCGATGACGATCTTCTACGGGACTTACCCCTCCATCCCCCGTGAATGAGGGCTCAAACGAAGGCCCATAACATGTTGGTATTAGATTTCTCCTCCACCACTTCTCCGCTGCCCTCTACACCGACCGCTGCCGTTGTTTTTGGCGCCGACATGCCTTCTCACCCCCAACCCGCCTCTTTCGCACCCAGATCTTCCCACCCACTACTCCGTGTGAGCTCGCCTGTCCTATTGGGGGCCCTCTACCACCAGTCTTCCGCAGCTATCAGGCACCACGAGCATTTTGCCCACTCCCCTTTCTCTTCTTACTCTGTTTAGACCACACCCATGGATGACGACAACCCGGGTGACCTCACTTTGACCCAAATTTTGGAGTCTTTTCAGCACATGATGGTGACTAACAATAAGGCCCTCATCGAGGCCCTTCAACCGGATGGTTCACCGCCGGCCCCGCGCGTCACTTGGGGTTCATCGTAAATGGTTAATGAATCTCCTGTACCGAGAACTGAAGGAGGCTGCTTTCCCCTTTTTGTGAAGATCTGATGTAAACGGGATTCCTAGATTCGATTTTAAAATAATAAATTTGATATCTCTTTCAAATATGTAGTGCAAGCTTGATGTTCTCGAGCAAACGGGAAGCGATAATCGATCTCAGTTTCTCAAACGCGCATATGAGTCTAGCAATCAAGCATAACTAACAACTATGGCATAATTCTTCCACAAGTATACAAAAAGATGAAATGCGAGTGTGAAAATTAATGACAAATAAGAATGAGATAATTAAGGCAAGCATGTTCTAATTTTTAACAATCAAATAAATTAAGCATATTATTATTCTAGCACATCACGAGTAGGAGAGCGGCGGAAGATGTACCTTTAGATCAAGAGTGAAGTGTCGTAGTCAACGATGAGATATGGATGGATCAAAAAGAAATGTGGAGGGTTCGACCATGTGGAGGCAGGGGATTAATTCAGATTCAGTAAGGGCGGCCTGTTGAGGCTCGGGTTAGCTTGGGAGTTGTCGGAATGGACGGAGATGGGAGACGACTGTTCGCCGGAGCCCACGGAGGCTGGCGGTGAGGAGGCTGACATTGGCGGCGGCAGAACTGGCAGGTGGAAAACTTGGCAATGGCTGGAGCTGTAGATTCGACGGGAGGTAGCGCCGATCCTCTCAGAAGGCAGATGAGGGGGGGTCGCCGAAACTTTGGGAAGCTGGCGGTGGCAGTGGCAAGTCTAGACGAGAACGGTAGTGGCGACTGGATCGGCGCTAGGGCTCACGTCGCGTGAGGGAGGAATAAGACGTGACGTATGGGCTGGACCTTTTGGGAAACAAAAAATTGTTTTTCTATTCCCAAATTTTGTCCAAGCTATCAATTTGTAGGAGAGAATAGGATTTAGTAGGGTTATTAATATTTGGTAAGTTTTTGCCTGATGGTATCAAAAGGAATGAATTATTATTTTGAACAATAATAATCAAATTTGGGGATTTTCCAAAAAAGTCTTCCTATTTTAATTTTATTTTTGAAATTAAAATCTGATTTTAATTTATATGTTACCTAAAATAATATATGCTTAATTTTAATAATTCATTTTTAATTGCTTGCCTTAATTTACCTATTACCTAATTTGACGGATCTTTTTATTCGTGGACATATTGGGCGATCACACCAATAAGCTGTCACAATGAACGATGTGCGCGATACAAAGTAAATAATACATACATGATAAATAAAATATGCGTGCGCGAGGACATGCACTTACGAAAGGAAAATACGTGAAATAATAGAAAAATATAGACGTGTGAAGATGCGACACATGTTGCTTTAAGATGGATTTCCGCTTTTTGGCGGTCAGGAGGACCCTCTCACGCGACTCACACGCTTCAAACTGTTCTTTGAAACCCAATGTACCCCGGAAGAGGATTGGATTGCTATTGCTTCGTTTCATCTCATGGGTTCCGCGTAGCTATGGTTCTCACAGCTCCGTCGTGAGCATCCTCACCTGGTGTGGGAGGACTTTAAGACGCAGTGCACCCTCCGCTTCAGACCTCCTCTTCGCAGGAATCCTATTGGCAATCTCATTTTTCAGCGACAGACTGGCTCCATTGATGACTATATCGAGAAGTTTCAGGTGCTCCTTTCTCGCACCCCATCTGTCCCACCAGGTGCCTTCACTGCAGGCTTCCACGAGCGATTTCGTCTGGTCGTCGAGTTGCAGTCTCCTCAGGACCTCTCGACGGACATGAGCTTATCCCGCTTTTTTAGAAACGCTTATTGATGGACCGTCCGTATTTAGGATGTCGATCCGGTGACGGGTCCTCTAGGGGTTTTTGCCCTTCTACTTCCCCGGTTAGGACTGGAGACGGCAAGGGCAAAGAGGGGGACCAACCGTCCACCATCTGACAGCTTTCCACTCAAGAGATGGCAGACCCCCGGGCCAAGGACCTCTGTTTCAATTGTGATGAGTCTTTCACTCGTAGACATCGGTGCAAGCGCCTTTTCTAGCTTGAGGTGGAGTGGAGGACCCCTCTGATGAGGACATAAGGGAAGAGGACCCGGGAGATCCAGAGTTTTTATTCATGCTATGATGGGACCCCAGTCGGGGGATACAATTTAGATACATATTTTAGTGGTGGGCCAGCCGCTAGTTGCTCCCATGGACTATGGCAACACACATCGTTTTTTTAGTGACCTCACTGCTTAGCATCTTCACCTGCCGGTTACATCCCGTCAGATACAAGTTTCAGTTTCTGATGACATGACCATGACGTGTACATGAGTTTGCTGAGCGATGCCTATTGTGGTGGATAGCTATCATTTCCACATGGACTTCTATGTGATTTCCCTTCAGGGTTTTGAGGCTAGGTTGGGAGTCCACTGGCTCCACACCTTGGGGCCACTTCTGTGCGATTTTGACACGCTGAGATGACATGGGGCCGTCGCCCCCACCAGACGGGGTGGCAGGGCCACTCGATGACCACTGACTGACAGGTTTTTCTCGCCCGTGCCGACCAGACAGAGCCCTCTGACCACGAGACTCTCTTACAAGGGTACAACGACACTGCCACCGCCCCGACGAGTCTTCCTCCCTTGTGGCGCCAGGATCACTACATTTGCCTCTTGCCAGAGATGGCTCCTGTAGTTATTTGCCCTTACCACTATCCGTTTTGACAGAAGGATGAGATTGAGCAGTAGTACGCTGCTATGCTGCAACATGGCATCATCCGCCACAACGTGACCCCCTTCTCTTCTCCAGTCTGTCAACAAAAAGGACGACACTTGACGTTTTTGTGTCGATTACCCCGAGCTGAATACGCGGACGGTAAAGGGCAAGTTCCCCATACTGGTCGTTGATGAGTTACTATACGAGTTGCATGACGCCCGCTTCTTCTCCAAGCTAGATCTTTGCTCTGGGTACCATCGGGTGCGCATGGCTCTCGAGAACATGGAGAAGACAGCTTTCCGCATGGCCACTTCAGATTCCTCGTGTTGCCCTTCGGGCTCACCCCCACCCCCACCTTCTAGGCCCTCATGAACGAGGTTTTTCACGACTTTTTATGTCATTGCATACTTGCTTTCTTTGACGACATTTTGATCTATAGTGCTACAAGTGAGTGCAAAGAGCGAATTTTCAGTTAATTGAACTCGCACGCTTTTCTTGAAGCGCGCCAAATGTTCTTTTGGGATTTATCGGGTCTCTTACTTGGGACATGTTATTGACAGTACATTGGTGTTTGTTGACCCCCTCAAGATCTAGGGGTGAGCGAATGGCCCCTTCCCCAGTCCCAGCAAGAACTCCAGGGTTTTCTTGGCCTGGCTGGATATTATCGACGCATTATACAAGGATACAACGTCATTGCAGTAGTATTGGTTACCCTACTGAAGAGACAATACTTCACGTAGGAGGACTTGATGACGACTGCTTTTTGCGCTTTTCAACAAGCTCTGGTGTCGGCCCAAATACTGCATGTGACGATCCAAATAATGTGTGAAATATTTTAATTATTCCCTGGTGATGAGAACGCAAGGTAGTACAAATTTTACATAATATTTTTCGCATTTTCCTTTTATTTTATTATTTGAATTTCTTTCATTTGTTATTGGGGGTGCCAATAGCCTTGTATCTTTGATTTTATTTTAATTATCTCAAGTGTTGAGTGTATTGTGGGCTGTTATTAGTAAATGTGGACTGATTTGAATGTGGTTAAGATGGTGGCTTGGTTGATTAGTGTGCTGGCAGCTGAGATGGCTAAATTGGCATTGGTTTGACACATGGAATGAACATGTGTTAGTTGGTGACTTGAATTGGGCTTGCTAAGTGACACCTAGTTCCTTGTTTTGATTGGGTTCCACCGTTTGATCGCTTACTTCTGCTAATAAAAAGAGTCGAGCTCTTTCTTATTCCCGCACATCCCGTTCTCAGCGTTATTCCCGTGTTGTTGCTCCTTCTCGGCTACTCCTTCCCGACTGTTGCTCCTCTTCTCATCTCTTTCTCTCTTCTCTTGGTAGCTGCTGCTACCTCTGGTGTGGTGTTGTGCCTTCTGTGTCGCTGTTCCCGTGTCACTGCTTCTGTGTCGCTGCTCTCGTGCCGCCGATCCCGTGTCGCTGATCCCGTGCCATTATTTTAGGGCTTTCCTGCCGCTGGTTTTGAACTGATGCTGCTTGTCTTCCCTGCCTCCTACCTTCTTCAGTGCCTCTTTCAGAGATTTTGAAAGGACTTCGCCGCACTTCTTTGTATCCAAGAAGGATCGATTGTGCAGCGTTTTGCTTCCTCTCTCTTCCGCTGTAAGGATGTCTTCTTCTCCTTATTTTTCTTCAATTTTTGTTGTCTTGCTGGTTTCGAACTATTGTTAGAAAGTTTTCTGGTTTGGGATTGTTGTTAGGTTTGCAGTTACTGTTTTCTGGACTGGTTTTGGGGCTGATTAGTAGGATATTTTACTTTATTTTGGTGTCTGATTTTAGGACTGTTTGGGAGTAATTGCTCTTGCCAGCTACTAAGTTGCTTAGCCATTTTTGAGCTGTTATTGGCTGTTTTTCAGTTATCTTTTTGCTGAATGTTTTTCTGGACAACCACAATTGGGGCTGATTTTGTGAATGGACAACATACTTATTGCACTTTTGGGCTGATTTGAGTAAAGGAAAACTCATTTCAAGAAAGGAATTATTGGGGACAACAATTATATAAGTATATTTGGGCTGTTCTTGGGTTATTTTGGGGCTTTCTGTTTGGAGTAATTTATATAAATTTTCTCCTCGGAATATTGTATCGCTTTCATTTTTCCCTCGCCCACATATATTTCATAGCGATATATCATTGAGTTAAACTCATATGCACAAACAGTGTTATCTTTCAATAAATAAAAACAGGAAATATGAAAAGTATTTGAATAAAACATAATTCAAGAAATAAGAAACTCACCAATATCTTTCCTTTTTCCCTATCCTTCTCAGCATCATCGCCATGCCTATTTTGCGACGCCATCCTCTAAACTCGCGGCCTCAGAAACCACTGAAATAGTACGCATTTTAATTGAGTTGCGTCTCTTTGATATGCGTAGCGTTGATGTTAAAAAGGTTTAGGAAAAAATGTTTAGATCCGTCAAAATATACAAAACATTCTTTCCTCCTTATAAGATTTTTCGTCCTCGAAAAACTCATAAAAAGAAGTTGATATCTTGAAATAAGATTTAAAGAGAACCAAATATTTATTTATAAACAAAGGATTTACATACATATGTACACAACGGTAAATACAGAGAATGACCTAAGTTATTTTCGACGATACAGTTCCAAATTAAACGCTCGCGGCTGGATCAAATGTTCCTCTGGAAGTTCTTGTGGAGGAATGGGAGCAGGAGCAGGCGCTGAAGCTAACGACTCAGCATGCATTTGATAGAACTGCGGTTGAGGCAGGAATGGTGGTCCTCAGGAGTTGATTTCTTTATTTAGAAGCTTTGAACATTCATTTTTCCCGTGTTCAGGTTGACAACAGTAGTAGCAAAGTCCAATTAAACAATCTCCTCGATGCATTCTCCCACATTTCGTACACTTCATCGTGGTTGCTTGGGATGCATTACTGGTAGCCGGACCAATTTGAAATGATTTAACTTCTTTGCCTTGTACTTCATCTTGGCTTGGCGTTTCTGTCATCTTTCGTTTACCACCATCTCATCGCTTCTGAGATTTTTCCTGATTGATTTCCACTAATCGAGATCTTTCAACCAATTTACCGTATTCTAAAATATCCAAAGGTACTAATAGATTACGGATATCATCTTGTAATCCTTGTTGAAATTGTCGGTAGCGATCTTCTTCCGATGTTACAAGGGAATCAACATAGTATGCTAACTTTGAGAATTTAGTTTCGTATTGCAGAACTGACTTTGTTCCTTGAACAAGTTGAAGAAATTGATCGTGCTACACTCTCTTCTCTGACCGTGGAACAAACCAATTGGTGAATTCTTGAAGAAAATTTTTCCAAGTCACGATGCCACGTCTGGTGTATTTCTTGGCGACGATGTTGTCCCACCAACACTTAGCTACGCCTTCTAAAAGAAAAAATGCTAATCTAACTTTTTGATCATCTAGACATTGCATAACCTGAAAGATTGTTTCTATGCGTAAAATCCAGTCTTCAGTTTCCAAGGGAGACAAGCTTCCGAGAAATGTTGGTGGTTTTAATTCCAGAAACTGTTTCAAGTCAATATCCATTTGACGGTGTTGTGGTAAAGGTGCTACAAGAGGAAGATTAGGGGGTGGATTCAACGGATTTGGCCTAGGTAGAGGATCAACTTGTGGAGTTGTTGGTCCTAAAGCGGCTAGCTTTGGGAATACTAGCTTTAATGCTTCTGCGATAGCTAATACAAACTCAAAATGGCGATGATGATGCCCATTGTCACTTTCTTCGGATCGTGTACTCTGATGAACTTCAGGCTCTTCTCGTACCTCGTTATGTCGTCTTTGGCTTGAATAAACTTCGATGAGCTTCTATAAGAGAGTTTTAATTAATTACGCTACATTAATTGTGTTATTACTTTGTACTACCCACGACCAAAATTATTGAAAACTCTTCGCTTTGATATCAAATTGTGAAGACCCTTATTCTGGTCTCCTCAAATGATTCGAGAATCGAGCGTAGTTTCAATAAAAATGTCGCAACAAAGGATAATGATTCATAGCACGAAGAAAACATAACACCACATTTTATTCCATTTTTATACATTTACTTACAGATGGTATTTACATGAAATAAGAAATTTAACTATACTCATTACAAAAGGCACAGTCATAATCCTCGCAGGTAGCTTTATGTTTTTCTTGAGCTTCTTCGATTCCGATAAAGATCTTGAGCCATACCTTTGTCAGATTCTCAGCGCGTTTCCGCTTTGCTTCTTCTGTCAGAGGACTCTTTGCGGTACACTCAGTGACACCCCTGTTGCCTAAAAAATTGGATCCACAATGGGTTAGTCATAAACATATGACTATGTGAGCAAAGTATTTCGTGAACTGATATACATACAGACATGAGAGATAGTAGTATGCATACATAACAATAAATCTATATTCAATATTTGATCTCAAAGTTCTCAATGTTTCCTGATTTCCCCTTGTATTTAATATGATATTATAGGAAATGTCAAGGCATGCAATTTAAATGGGCCTCACCCCTTTAGGGCAAAATGTAGGCAACCCCCACTGGGAAATCCATCTGTAGGAAAATCCCTACATCATAGGATTCAATCTGATCCTTAACATTTCCCTATGCAAAGTTTTATTAATTTATTATCTTGTCGTATTTGAAAAGAAAGTGTTTTGAAACCGCGTCTACAGGACTTTGACCAGGAGTTCCAGGTAGAGAGCGACGCATCCGGACATGGGTGAGCTGTTGGTGCTCCAACAAGGGGGCCATCCGATCACGTACTTTAGCCTTTGGATCGCCCTTCATCCTCAGAAGCTTCAGGCTTACGAGGAAGAGCTGATTGGGTTGGCCAATGTCGTCCACCATTGAAGACCGTACTTATGGGGGCATCCTTTCCTGATTCGCACTGATCATTTCAGCGTCAAGTACCTGTTGGAGCAGCGCCTTGCCACAACCTTGCATCATCGTTGAATCAACAAACTTTTGGGTTTTGACTTCCGTGTGGAGTACAGGGCTGGTGCCTTCAACTGGGCCGCCGAATCCCTCTCCCGCCGCGATCACTAGGAAGGGTCCTTTTTGCCCATCTCTCACCCGACCTTGACCCTTCTCCATTGCCTGCAGACGGATATTCAAGGCACTCCGATTCTATGTGAGCTCCTTCGCCGTAATGAGGAGGGGGAGGCTGCCCTTGCATTAGACAGTTCGGGACGGGCTCATCCTATTCAAAGATCGGCTCTATCTTTCAGCCACTTCTTCCTCGATTCCTTATATTCTGACAGGCTTCCACGACACCACCCATGAAGGAGTTCATAAGACTCTTCAGCGGATTTGGGCAGAGTTCTTTTGGAAGGGACTCAGGGAGGTGGTGGGGGGCGGGCAAGACTTCTTCGCCCTCCGCTCCGCCTGCCAGTGCAACAAGGCCGACCACCTCCTACCAGCAGGGTTGCTTCAGCCTCTTCCCGTCCCTACACATATATGGGCCGATATATCTATGGATTTCATTGAGGGGTTACCTACTTTGAGGGGCCAATCCATTATCTTCATGGTGATAGATCGCTTATCCAATGACACACATTTCATTGTTACGAGTCTCCCTATTGTAAGGGATGTGGTGGCCCGCATCTTCTTCGACCAGGTGTTCCTTTTACATGGCATTCCTGAGAGTATTGTGTCCGACCGGGACAAGATTTTCACCTCCCTATTTTGGTAGGAGTTATTCGCTTTATGTGGCATCATGCTGACACTTTCTTTGGCATACCACCTGTAATCGGACGTGCAAACAGTGGTTCAATCACACACTAGAGATGTACCTGTGTTGTATTACTGCCTTATTGGGGACCGCCCCAAGGATCGGGCAAGGTGGTTTCCGTGGGTGGAGTATTGTTACAATGTTACAACACGTCCTACCATTCAGCCATACAAACCACGCCCTTCCAACTAGTCTATGACAGTGATTCGCCTCACCTCCTTACATACGCCAACGCATCCGCCCGCTTACCCACTGTTGATACTGAGTTGTCCACTTATGACCAGATCCTCGCTTTAGCCAGTGAGCGACTTCTTCAGGCTCAGGCCCGCATGGAGACCGTCTACAACCGGGGACATCACGAGCTATTCTTCACCCCGGGGGATTGAGTGTGGCTTAAACTCCGCCCTTATCGTCAGACAACCATAGCTCAAAGTTAATACGACAAGCTGGGGCCCAAGTTCTGCGGTCCGTTCGTGATTTCAAAGCGCATCAAAGAGGTGGCGTACCGTCTTCAGCTCCCGTCCGATGCCCTGATCCACGACGTGTTCCACGTCTCGCAGCTGAAGCCTTTCATGGGGTGCCACCTCCCGTATCCTTGGTCCACTTGCCTCCACGGCTCCAGGAAAAGTTTGAGGACATGCTTCATGACGACGCGGGTAGAGATGTTAAGGACCCACGTTGAGAGATCACATATAAGCACCGCACCTCGGCGCACACCTCTTAGATTTATCTTTTATGTTTCATCGCATTGTATCTTTAATTTTAGCATTTGTATTTTAATTTGATTAATCATTGTGATACCTCCAAACCAAGCACACCCCAACCCTATAACCGGTTGGAGTCCAAACCCGGGAACCCGCTGACACCCTAGCCGCTTCCTGTATCACGATTTCAATTGCATTTGTCGCCCCTATTCCGCGGTTGACCGCTCCTCTACATCTTCTTCCTCCGCCCCTCTTCTCCTGGCGAGATAGATTCGGGAGTATCTCGCAAGGCCGACGCCGATCCTCTACGGGACTTCCCCCTCCATCCCCCGCGAACCAGGGCTCAAATGAAGAAGGCCCAAAACATTTTACTTGATGTCATTATTACTTTGCATGAATACACTGATAACTTAGCGTTTATCATCTTAACCATAAGTTACCTCTTCTATTAACTATTTACTTCTTGGTGAAAGTTCCTGTTATTTCATGTTGCAAGTGCTCTACCTTGGCTTAACTTTTTCTGTAGTCACCTTGTTAGGAAAGCGTGGCACTGGATCTTCGATTCAGATCAACCACTTAACGGAATAAATCTAGTTTATAGTGTATATACATATCGTTTCTTCTTTTTTTTCTTTATGTTATTTTCAGAGTGTCAAATGTGAAATTTTACCAATCGTACTCAAATAGAGAATCTCTCATGAAATGTTTCTCTTTACATCATAATGTCATCCCTTCCACTGTAATAATTAACTGGATCAGTACGTTAATGTGACAATGACTAAATACATGATTCATGCAAAATGCAGCGCTTTCATGTGACAATGATAGATGAACTGCAAAATGAAATTTCACAGGCCCGTGTGAACTATAGAGTCGCCAGATGGGATGTGACTAAGGAAGACCAAAATGAGTGTGTAGATCTGTTACTTTCCATAGAGTCCATTGGAAGGGTCAATTGGGGATTGGAGCCTTGCCGTAGTTTCTTGGACGTGGGCATCGGTGGTGTTTGGCGAGGAGGAAGGCTGGTCAAGAAGGGTGCAGGCGCCGTTGTGCGCAGCTGGGCGCTCGAGCAGCCCCTGCCGCAGCGCTCATGTTATCATGTGCTGGAACAGAGCAACGATGCTACTCTGTTTTCCCGTCATGGGAAAGTGGAAGGGGTTGGAACCCTACAGTCCACGTGCGGCTGCTTGATGCCGAGCGGTGTGAGGGATGGGAGGTTTGAGTACGGGCAAGATACGAGTGAGCATGCCAAAGAGACTTAATTAGATTTATAGAATATAGATGAAAATTGTGTATATTGAAGTCCAATGTAAAGGGCCACTGCAATGGTCAATCAGTAGTCTTTTCTCTTGTACAGACATGCGTCCCACATTGCCTAAAGTTGTTTTTTGTGAATCTCCTCCTAACTATATATACATGTACATATACTTTCTTACATATACATGTTCTCGCCTAACCTCAAGTCCCATACTCCCGGACTTGCTGGTTGAGCCAACACATCAGGCTAAATTCGCACTCTAGGATATCTAGTTCAAGACAATCTTGTTGTGCTCTTCACACTTGTCGAAGCCACCACTCGCCCCTGGCTTCGGCGAGATCTCTACTCCTGCACTTGTTGATTAAATTCTCATCAAACTTTCTCAATCTTCGACTTCAAGGTGGCGCCAAAGCCTTCTTCGCCTTCATTGACTACTCTGCAATCTTTCGTCTCCACTCACTATGAGCTCAGGGGCCAGCTACGGATTACAATTATCTCCTTGATTGGGAAGAAAAACTTTGTTGAATGGATTCACTCGGTGCGCAAAGTACTCTAGACTAAGGGTCTCCTCCATCATGTAGCCCAATACTCTCCGACCGAGCCTATGGAACAAATGATTTGCGAATTCAGTCTTGAATACTGAACTCTATGGAGATCGAGCCTTGTCGCATGACCATTCACCGTGAGAAAGTCAAAGATATGTCGGACTAGCTGAAGTCCTACTATGGCAAGGGTAGTCTCTAGCATCTGTTTGATTTATTTAGGGATCTCCAGACCGTTGAGATAGGTTCAGATGGTGAAATGACTTCATTTGTGAATTAGTACAAAACTCTAATTGAGTCCCAGCTTCAGCATCTGACTCCCACTGTTGATCTAGCTACTCAAAGATCTCAGAAAGACGTCGTTGGTATTTCTATGATGATGGCTAGAATTCCCTCACAATCTACATAATGTTCGAGCAAATATTATCATCTACAACAATTCCTTTGTTATCAGACATTTGCGCAATGATTCTAAAGGTCACTCCGCCTACTGAGGTATTAATGACTCCATCTCCTGCCCTTCTCCAACAATCTGCTAGAACACGCCTCCCTCCACGCCCATCCCCACCCTGACTGTTGGGCATGGGGGAGGTTGTGTAGGCTCTCGAGGAGGTGAAAAGGAAGATGATTGTAGTTGTCCTGAGGAACAAAAGACCTGCCAACAAATTTATTCTGAGCTCGTTGTGTTGTGAAATTCAAAGTCGGTGGTTGGTGTTGGATCCGCGCCTTGACGAGGATCTTATGCTTTGCAACAAATGAAGGTAGGTTTCCATCCACACCAGGTTCAACTATCTGGAGGTCCGGAAAGATAAACAAATGTTGGAGTCTGCCCTTCCCAGAGTATAGAGACTGAAGTTCGTCCCACGTGGATTTGACAGTCTCGTGGTACATAGCCGTGCGATATTACTCGCTCTCCGTTGAATTCAGAATCCATGACTGCACCTGATCATCATCCTGGAACCATTACTCGGTAGACTCAACAGGTGAGTCACGAGGCAGATGATGAAGCAATCCCTAGTTTTGAAGAACACAAGACATCGAGTGAACCCGATCTACAATTTTTTTCTTCCCAGTGAGGGAGATGCTGGAAATGCGCAATTCATCGTGAATATCTGAGAGAGGCCTGACTAAGGGTTGCCAAAATGGTGAACGAGGCAGACACAATATTTTTCACCATGGGATTAAACATTTCTGGTTGCAGGGTTGGCGAGCTCTGAAGGAGTCGGCAAGGAGGGTTGTCGACGAGTACCTTGTTCGGCGTGTACCTTGTTCGGCGCGTACGGCGGATGAGATGCATCGAGCTCAGCAGAAGCAGGAAGCTGTGATTTTTGGAAGAAATGGAGCTGCAATAGCAAAGGTGGATGCCCAAAGACTTTGGACGCAGGGGCTGACGCGATTTTGAGTGGCACACTCAAGCCGAGAAGAAAGCGAGTACAGGGAGGACGGAGGATGCATGAAATATTGAAATACGACGAGCGCGGCAAGTCCAAAGGCCGCAAGTTCTCGCTGGGCTCGGTGGCGCAACTGCAGTAGTCGACAAGCAGAGATGCTGCGAGTTCAGAAACTAAGAATTTGCCAGCTCTGGTACACAACGGTCGATAGTTACTGAAATTGGATCCCAACGCGAGCTCTTGCAGCAAAGGAGCTGTGATTTCGGTGGCTTAAAGGAACTATGAAACCTGTGGAAGGAGACAAGCACTCAAGTAGAAAGGGTGTAGTCCAAAATACTGGGGAGAGGCAGCGAGTTCACGGGCTTCCGGCTGGCCTATAGAAGACGAGGTGGGCTTGCTTATTTGTGAAGACATCCATGCGCGTAAATGGAGCGACTACCCAGATGTAGGCGACGAGTACCATAAATAAAACTTAAGGAGGAAGAAAACAACACAATTTTTGAGAGGCCGATTCGAGGTATTGAGTCGCTCTGATACCATGTAGAAAAAAGGAATGTGAAATTCCAATATTTTATTATTTCTCATAAAAAGCCTAAAATATAGGTATTTGTACAATTGTACACAAATGTATTGGACTGAGTGAAAACTTAACCCCAAACCATAATGCAAGACTAATCTATATATGAGAGAACTCGGCTTTTTCATGTGTTTTTTGCACGGTTCTTCTACATAATTGAAAATTAAATTGTCTGTGGATAGCCAAATGTGATCTGCGTGTAACAATTTACTTATATATATATGTAGACACACACACATATTTATAATTTATAATAACTATCTAAAAAGAAATATGGTGGCCTTCTAATTCCTCAGGTCAAATAAGTGAGACAGAGAGAGAAAGAGAGAAGGGAGGGGAGAGACCCACTGCCATAAATTTATAATAACTATCTAAAAAGAAATATGGTGGCCACCTAATTCCTCCGGTCAAATAAGTGAGACAGAGAGAGAAAGAGAGAAGGGAGGGGAGAAAGGGGTGGGACCCTGTTACGATTAGATCAGATTTGAGAGAGAAGAGGAGATTCCTAGGGTTAGAGAGGAGGCTAGAGGAATACCTTTTGATAATACTTGCATAATCCCCTCCAATATAGGGTTCGGGAACATTTATACCCAGACCAAGGCCGGCCGACCAAGGGGGCCGGCCGGCCCCAATTGGGGCTGAACCGGGTGGGTTCAGCCCCCGAGGGTTGCCTTTTAGAAAGTAGGGGCTGAACCAGTTGGTTCAACCCCGTTGTCGCCTTCGGATCCGTCCGGGGGCGTAACATTCCCCGCCCCATCAAGACCCAGCTTGTCCTCAATGTGGGAATCTGGTGGCTCCGTCCGTCCCCTCAGGCCTACCCAAGCCACGTCATGCCCTTGTCCCTGCAGCCTCTCCAAATAGCAAAAGAGGAGCCCCCTGGCACTGGTGAGATTCCTATTCCCTGCAGACAGTACTCTTTCCCGTCCTTAGCAAACTCCATAGTCAACCTCTCCCAATCCAGAGTCACCATACCCAGCTGTCGCAACCACTGGGCCCCCAGAATCATATCTGGCCCCTGGATGGGCAATAAGTAGACATCCATGTTGTCGGTGTATCCCTGCACACTGATTTCCACGTCCGGAAGCACTCCTTCGCACTGCAGCTCGTGTCCACCGGCCACCACAACCTGGGAAGCGGCATCCTTGATGATCTCTAGCCCCAACTTCCGTGCCACCGTCGGGCTAATGAAGTTATGCGTACTCCCACTGTCAAGCAGAATGGTCACCTGTTGCTGGCCAATCCGCCCCGCAATACTCATAGTGGGCGGAGCGGAGTCTCCCTCCATGGTCAGGGAAGATACCCCGTACTCGATTGTATCCAGAATATGCTCCTGTTCCCCTCCGTTTCCATCCGACATCGGACCTTCCTGAAACATGTAAACCTGGATCCTCTGACATTTGTGCAACGCGCTGAATATGCGGGGGAAGCCCGCCTAGATGCGAGCACAACCCGCATGGCTGCACTCAGGTAGGGCCGGAGGCCCATGCCGTTGCACTCACGTAGGGCCGGAGGCCCGTGCCGTTGCACTCACGTAAGTCCGGAAGCCCGTGCCGTTTCACTTGTGTGTGTGTGTGTGGTTATTTACCAGGACCTCCCCTCGAAGTTTGCTTAATTACTGCTTGCATGCCTCTAACTTTCAAAATTACAAAAATCTCCCCTCCATGTTTGCTCTTCATAACATTCATGCATACAAGTATTCCTGTGAGGCTGGAGTAAATCTTCAGGGAGTTTTTTTATGCATGAAAGTTAAGAAATGTAAACATTGAGAGAGGTACTTGTAACTTCAAAAGTTAGAGAGGTGCAAGCTATAATTATGCAAACTTGGAGGGAAGATCCCGGTGAATAGCCGAAGTGAATTATTCATCTGAGCATCTTGTCCCGTCACTATCAACTACAAAATTGACACACATCATAGATTAATTTCATTTTCCTATGCAGTTGAGATCGATCTTTTCTTTTGCAGTCGAATCTTTCGTTTTGCATATCACCTTATTTTCTCCAACTTTTGTTCCTGCAGCTAAAATGTTTTTCCTCACACCCCCCCTGCTTGTGCTGGTCTCATTGTAGGTATGGAGAGTTGCAGCTACCCCAGAGAATGATAAGTTCCAGTTCACTCATTTCGCACACAAAATAAACAGCTTTGACACTGCGCCCAAGAACTTACTGGCCTCTGATTCCAGATTGCGGCCTGATAGATACGCACTGGAACTTGGTGATTTATCCAAATCTGGTTCGGAGAAGAGCACGTGAGTTCTTTTTTCTTTTCCCTTCCGCTTTTGTGCCTCGGCCGGTCTTTTCAATATTGCGCCTTGCGGTGATCGATCTTTTTGGTCCACAATGCTCGGTTTGGGTTGATGATGTTCGCAATCACCTCTGCCCAAACACTAGCTGCCTTTGCACCGCTGCCTTCACATATGTCACCACTCTCCCAATCAGAGTTTAGACAAGTTTATATCCTTTTACTCTATGGTTTCAGTTTGGAAGAGAAGCAAAGGTCGGAGAAGAGGCTTCGGGAATCCTCCGGAGACCATTTCACCCCCAAATGGTTCGATCTGTCCGGCGAAATCTCTCCCACGCCCTGGGGAGATCTCGAAGTGTACGAGTACAACGGAAGATACAGCGAACACCGGGCCTCGGTCGACAACTCGGACACTATAGAGGTGATTGATGTCAAGTCGATCAAGTTCAGCCCATGGCAATATCCAGATCTTGATTAAATAAGTGTGAGGACTGAGGACCCCCTCGCTTCCATCTTCGTTTATTTCAGAAACCCTAGAGGCCCCCTCATCCGTTGGTGTGGATTTTGTTTATTGTTTATTATTCTAGTTTGTGTAGATGTTGTAATGGGTTATTATATATTTGCTTTTTGAACCAACAGTTGAATCATTCGCTTGGGTTATTTACCGGGACCTTCCCTCAAAGTTTGCGTGATTATAACTTTTGAAATTACAATTACATCTCTCAATGTTTACATTTCATAACATTCATGCACACAAAAAATACCCCTAAGATTTACTTCAAAAGGGTACTTTTATGCAAAGTCGGAGGGGAGGTCCCGGTAATTAAGCATATATATAAATAAGTTTGACATTGTGGCGACGGTGGTTATGAATCTCAGTTCGTGAACTAGTTTTTGCCCAAAGTCATCAGAGCGAGAACGTGTCAAGCTCAACTTTAGTACATTAGAGAGAAAGAGGGGATATCCTTATAATTTGGGAAAATTATAGCCAAAGACTGGTCGAAATTGCTATGATTTTTCATACAAAAAAACTATAGAGCAGTCCGAGGATTGTCAAGCTGGCCGTTAAATGGTCCGGCAGGCCGGGAATTGTCAAGCTGACTCCTAACCTGCTCGATGATCATGGAGTAACTGGGCAGGCTTGGAGATCTGCTGGAGAATCACTGAGCTGGTTAAGGGAAATCTCAGCGATACCGTGCTGGTTAAGCGGAACCTGAAGCAAGTTTCAGCTCCAGTATATATAAATATAGGTAATAACTATATGCAGTCTCATTTTAAATTTAAGTCAAGTGAGTGTCCTCAATAATTCAATTACTTGCGCTTCAAACCAACACGTTGCCCCATAAAGTCGCCGGCGAACAATCGGCGGTCGTCGATGAGACTACGTATTTTCTATGTTATAAATATTTGAGAAACCGCCTATTCTTCTTCTAGATCCGGCTCAGCTCTGCAAGCATTCGCTCTTCCCGTTTTCCTCTCGCAACCCTCCGTCCATAGCTTCGCGATAAGGTATTCATCGTCCCCAGTTTAGCTTATTATTTTCAGATTTTCCATGGTTTTCTGGATTGAACTGAGAATTTTTAAGGGGGAAAAGAAGATCTCCCAAAATTTTTTTGAGTATTGCTGCTACTTTTACCAAAATTTTCTGGTTCTGTTTCGTTTTGTTTGGTTGAAGAAATGTTGAAGAATCCGATGATGAATGGAACAATTGATAATTTCAAATTCAAAGACTTCCACGCCATGGACGATTTTCTCTCCCAGGCGGAGTCCTTCGCAAACCCTAATCTGGTAGAACCGCAGTTCTTTTATGAAGAACAAAACAGCTTGGCCGAGCTGCAGAGTTCCACTTCTCTGAGTAACGACACGGACTCGCATGAGAACTCCGAGATCTCTCCCGATCTGGTTCTTGATTTCATCGACAGAATGCTGATGGAGGAAGAGATGGACGACAAGCTGGATATGCTTCAGAGCCACCCCGCACTCGAAGCCACCGAGAAACCCTTCTATGAACTCATCGGCGAGAAATACCCTCCTTCAATTTCTCCGCCTCTCTACTCTAGTTCCAGCTCCGACGGCTCTGAAATTCACCGGAGCAGCAATTTCCATGGCAGCGACCACAACGCCGGCGTCGCCTATGACGACGAACTCTTGCAATCGCAGATCTACTCTTCCCAGCCTTCGATCATCTCCGAGTTCGACGTCGCTAGTTTCCTGGAAAACTCGAATGGTCATCGGGACGATTTCTCTGATCTGTTCTTCAAATACCTCCCTGCATCCCAATTTGAGAAAGGGGTGGAAGAGGCCAAGAAATTCCTCCCCAGCGAAGTTAATTTTGCTGTTGATGGAGGCGCATTCGAATCCAATCAAGATCACGCCTCCATTAAAGTCAACGGGAAGAACTCAAGAGATTTGCGGCAGAAGAGCCGGCACGATATCACCTTCGATTCGGAAGAGCAGAGGAGCATCAAACAATCCGCCGTCTCCTACGAAGAACCGCCCGTCTCCTTCGAGATGTTCGACACGGCTCTCCTCTGCAACGACAAATTTCCCAAAGTTCTCAATGCCATTAGAGAAGCAATGCTGAAGGAAGCAGCAGGCAAAACCTCGTCTGCAGCAATCAAGGAACCCAGAGGGCCGGGATACGGCCGGAAGGCCCGCGCCAAGAAGAAGCAGCCGAAGGAGGTGGTGGATCTCCAAACTCTTCTGATACAGTGCGCGCAGACCGTCTCGGCCGGCAACGGCGAGAGAGCCCACGAATTACTGAGACAAATCCGGCAGCACTCGTCCCCGTATGGAGACTCTTCACAGAGAGTAGCCCATTACTTCGCCGACGGGCTCGACGCCCGCTTGGCCGGAACCGGAAGCGAGATATACCACGCGCTGGTTTCGAAGCGGCGGACTGCCGGGGATGTGCTGAAAGCTTACCAGCTTTACCTGGCGGCGAGCCCATTCAAGAACGCCTCGTACTATTTCTCGAACAAGACGATCCTGGACGCAATTGAGAACGCAACCAGAGTCCACATTCTGGACTACGGCATATATTTCGGCTTCCAGTGGCCGGCCTTCATGAAGATGCTGTCAGCCCGGCCCGGCGGCCCTCCGAAGCTCCGCATAACCGGAATCGACGTCCCCCAGCCCGGATTCAGGCCGTCGGAAAGAATAGAGGAGACGGGTCGCCGGCTGTCCCAATACGCAGAAAGATTCGGCATCCCCTTCGAATACCAAGCGGTTGCCGCCAAGCTCGATCAGGTGAAGATCGACGATCTCCGGCTGGACGAGGACGAGGTGCTCGTCATCAATTCAATTTTCCGGCTCCATTCTTTGGGCGATGAGGCGATGGGAGTCGATTGCGCGAGAGACAAGTTCTTGAGCGACATAAGAAATTTGAACCCGGCTATATTCGTGAACGTGACGGCCAATGGGAACTATGGAGTGCCGTTTTTTGTGACTAGATTTCGCGAGGCCCTCTACCATTTCTCCGCCATGTTCGACATGTTGGAGATGACGGTGCCGAGGGAGCACGAGCAGAGGATGCTGGTGGAGAGGGAGCTATACGGCAAGTATGCCATTAATGTGATATCTTGCGAGGGAGAAGAGAGGGTGGAGAGGCCGGAGAGCTACAGGCAAACACAATTGAGATGCCTCAGGGCGGGGTTCGAGCAGTTGCCGGTAAACTCGGAGTTCTTGAGGAAGATGAAGTGCGGGGTGGAAGCTTTTTACCACAAGGATTTCAGCATTGATGAAGAAGGCGGGTGGCTGCTTCAGGGATGGAGAGGCCGAATCTTTGTTGCTTTGTCTGCTTGGAAGCCTAGCTAGGGATGCTGCTATTAGTTAGTTGATCCATGGGAGCCTCATATCTTTATACATTATCTAATGTTCTTCTAGATTGAATAATGTATAATTATGGTGTATTAGTGTCATTGTAATAGTATCATCAAATTAATCTCTGCCGCTCGATCTATTATTTCGAGCGTTTTGCACCGGGATGTATCGTGCACAACAACCTATTGAAAAATAGAGAACTTTTGATGTAGGATAGGCAGTGGCCGATCTCATGAAGTTTGTTTTAATTTTAGTATTGCACTTTAATTTTTCGTATTGTTATGTACTTATGTTTTAAGTGTGCCATGATGCGAGCCCTCGTGTGCGTTTAGTGGGTTGTTATTTTGTATTGTTTTGGGTGCAGCCTGCTATAAAGGGCATACCAAGGTCTTGTTGTAAGCAACTTTTGAGAATTAATTACGGTTTTCCCGAAGACCTGCTGCTGCCTGGGGTTCTTCTTGTCTGGTGGATTCCAGATCCCGCTCCATTGTTTGGTGGATTCCAGGAGCTGTAGTCGTTGAGCCCAACTAAGGCTCCGTTTGGCACGATGGTGGCGGTCGTAAATGCATGGATTAAACCGTCATTCGTTAAAGATGGCCTAGCAAACATCATCTGTTTGAACATAATTGTGGATGAAGTTTCTTATGTGTGTGTTAACGAATGACAATTTAACCCCCATGTCCATGACCGTCACCACCGTGCCAAAAGGAGCCTAAAGCTCCGTTTGGGGGGGGGGGGACTTATTTTCACTGGTCAAGCGGTTACAACTGCATGAACCGGACCTCGGTTGTAACCACTTGACCAGTGAAAATAAATTCCCCCAAACGGAGCCTAAGTTTCCTTGGTGGATTCCAAGCTATTCACCTTCCCTGATGGATTCCAGGAACTGAGATTGTCTGCATCAACTTCACATAATGCAATGATATAGTACAACTTGCAGCGATGGATGTCAAGAGGTCCAAAATAGGATGAATTGAGATGTGGCAAAGTTTAGTCATGATCTGGTATTGAATTAGTGAGATCGGATTGGCGAGTCGTGTAGCGAAATGTTTGAGCTATAGTGACGGCTCTCGCAGGAAGGTCATTTCAGTCCCAACCATACTCTTCTCTTTTAGGTAGATTGGATGATCAAGGTCTCCTCAATCCAGAGCAGTTTTTTTCTGTACGGTCCAAGACGCCAGCTGACATCCGGGATTAATAGCAATGCCCGCTCATGTGCACTTATGCGGGGCCCAATAATGACAATTTTAGACCATTGTTATGGGCAGACCAATTCAAGGTAAGAGGCGAACGACAGGCCAAAATAAAAACCATAGAGATTTGTACCCCGCCAAAGCTCGATCTACTCATAGCCGTCCGTCCTTACCGTATTCTTTATACCGCCATCTGCCCATAAGCGTTCAATAGAGAGATTGGTCAAAAAGAATCCAGGCTTATTTAAAGGGCAATGCTAATAGCACTCCTGAAATCGCTATTAGCAGTCATTTCAATGTGTTATTTTGATTTTTTTGGGGTGCTATTAGTCAATAGAGGGGTGCTATTAACATTGTCCTATTTAAAAACCATGGTAAAGTAATTGCACAATAAAGATTTATGTAAATTAGAATAATAAATTAATTTAGATTTATTCTGTAAAACACCTACTTTTACTCAATAATATTGTGCCAAATAGGGAAAAATTGACAGCACCCTAGTTACATATATTTCTGTTTCTGGGAGACTGGGAATCATTTGTTTTTTTAATTGGGAATCAAATTTTATTTTTTTAAAAATTTCTGAGTCAACTTGCCCGTCTAACCAAACAATCGGAATATTTTGTTCCGGCTTGGAGAGCAAGCAAACATCTGCAAATTAAGGCTCCATTTGGGGGACTTATTTTCACTAGTCAAGCGGTTACGACCGCATGCACCGAACGGAATCTAAGGCTCGATTTGGCATGATGGTGGCGGTCATGAACATGAGCGTTAAATTGTCATTCGTTAAACCTTTCTTTTTGTGTGTCGTTCGTTAATGCTTACCTAAGGAACTTCTTCCACTTTTTTGTTCAAACGGATGGTGTTTGTTAGTTGATTTTTAACGAATGACGGTTTAACCCATGCGTTTACGACCGCCACCATCCTGCCAAATGGTGCCTAAGAGCATCTCCAACGGGAGATCTCTATATTTAGAGATGAATCTCTATATTTGGAGATTCATGTTCTCCAAATATATGTATAAATAAATATATATAATAATTAAAATTTATATAAAAATATTTATATTTAAATATAAATATCGAGCAGAGCTCTTATATAAATATTAAAATTATTTATATTTAAAAATATTTATATTTAAATATTTATATTTATAATTAAATATAAATATTTAAATATAAATAGAAGTGTTACCCGTAAAATGTCGAGCAGAGCTCTTATAAATATAAATATTTATATTTACATATTTATATGCAAAAACGTCGAGCATAGCTCCACGTTTAAAGCAAAAACGTCGACGATTTTTAAAGCTTTTTTTTAAATTTCAAATTTGATTACAAAACTAAAATACAACACACATAGCGTAATTCAAAATAAAAAATTACATTTGAAAATAATTCTAAAATTCGGGGAGGTCATCATCGGGTTCGCTACGACTTCCGCGTGCGCTTCTCCCTGGTTGTTCTCCTCTATACCCGGGTACTCCATAGTCGCTTCCTCCATACTGGCTTTCTCGATACTGGCTTCCTCCATACTGAGGTCCTCCAAATTGAGGTCCACCAAATTGAGACCCTCCAAATTGAGGTCCACCAAATTGAGACCCTCCAAATTGAGGTCCACCAAATTGAGACCCTCCAAATTGAGGTCCACCAAATTGAGACCCTCCAAATTGAGGTCCTTCGTGTGGGTCTCCTCCATAATGACTTCCTCCATATTGGCTTCCTCCATGCCAACCTCCTCCAAACTGAGGTCCTCCATGTTGGTCTCCTCCATAATAGTTTCCTCCATCACCACTACCTCCATACATGCCTCCTCCATACCCGGTAGCTTCGAGTGATGATGATCCTCTAAATAGGGACTGTTTTACATTTTTATTCATAATTTCTTGTTTTTTTTGCCGAAAATATTGCCGCTCTGGAGTTCCTTTTATGCTTTCTAAATCAATCATCATAATATCATGATCTTGTTTAGCACTCTGAAGTTCTAGTTTTTTCTTTTCATTTTCGACCTTTAACTTCATGAGTTGAGTCATAGAACACCTATCTTTTGCTCGTTTTTCTTGTCCTCTCTTCAAAATCTCTAAAAATTCTTCATTTGTTATAAAATGCTTTTCAATATCAGAATTCTTACCACTAACTTGTCTTCTTCTCTCTTTTTCTTTCTTTCTTCCAGTAGGTCTAGTATTTGAAATTGAGCCCGGAGATTCTTCATCACCAGTACTATTAAGGTTCATTTTATTGCTGTCTGTGTTTAGGTCTATTAGTCTCCGTTGGGTGAGAGAGTTAGAATCAAAAGCTTGCGACATGTCAAAATGTTGAGAGTTGTTACCTTTTGTAGTCCCGGACGACTCTATCCACTTCTTTGTATTTTTCAAAATTGACCAAACATGATCAAACAAGAAGTCTCTTTTCTCGTTCGGATCTTCTCCATATAAAATTTTGGCCTGATTAATCTACAAACAAACAATAATTATAATATAGTGATTCTTTAATATATTATGTAAAATATAAATTAGTACTTACAATATCGAGTTCAGATGCACCACTCGGATTTCGTTGCTCAATTTGTCGAATACATCCTCGAAATTTGCTAGCCTTACTTGCTAACAATGACCAACGACAGGAGAGAGATTTAGGGGTTCTCTGTCCAAAACAAGTTGCGGGCCTTATTTTGTGAAATATGACTGAAACTCTTTCCCACATCCTATGCTCCTTCTGATTACTACCCATAACTGGGTCTTCAGATACCTCAAGCCATGCATAGCATAATGCTTGATCTTCTTTCACTGAGAATGTTGTTCCCCGACTAGAAGTCATGGTTAAGGAGAGAAGGAGTGCTCTTCTTAACTAAGGAGAGAAAGAGTGATTGATCTTCTTTTGCTTGCACTTCATGTTGGTGAGATACTTATAGAACTAATGCTAGTGATAAGAATTCAATGGTGGTGATAAGAATTCAATGCTGGTGATAAGAATCCAATGGTGGTGATAAGAATTCAATGCTGGTGATAAGAATTCAATGCTGGTGATAAGAATCCAATGCTGGTGATAAGAATCCAATGCTTGTGATAAGAATCCAATGCTGGTGGAGAATCCAATGCTGGTGGAGAATCCAATGCTTGTGGAGAATCCAATGCTGGTGGAGAATCCAATGCTGCTGGAGAATCCAATGCTGGTAGAGAATCCAATGCTGGTGTGCTGGGGTTGTGGAACACTTCCGGTCCTCTTGTTTCTCCGGTCGTCGAACTGGGTTCGGCGTCGAACGTCGAACCCAGCTCGACGTTTGGCGCGTGATGTTGCCAGGTCGACGTTCGGCCGAGTTCGACGTCGAACGTCGAACCCCGCTCGACGATAGGCCGAGCTCGACGTTCGGCGCGTCAAACCTATGTAGACCTGCACATAAAGACCCGGTCGACTCTTTTTATAAAAGAGCCGTTCGACTCTTTTATAAATAGCGGTAAAATATGGTGTCATTTATCCTTAGATTGAACATAATTAAAAATAATTAAAAATAATCTGCATATAAAACATGATCCTAAACTAAAGGAATTGTTGTTCATACACTAAAAAATATTATTTGTGAGTGAACATTTTATTAATGCGTTTAAAAACTTTAGCATTGAACAATATCGAGAATATATAGCTTCATAGCATCATCCTATTTATAAAAAATATTATATTAATTTATTATTAAACGGAGTAAAATTAATGAACACATATCTTCTTCAGAACCACGGCAACGTCCATGAATCTCAAATTCCATGAATCGTTCGACTCTTTTATAAAAGAGTCGAACGGACAAAGCCGGCGTTCGACTCTTTTATAAAAGAGTCGTTCGGCTCTTTTTATAAAAGAGTCGAACGGCCAAAATATGGCGTTCGACTCTTTTATAAAAAGAGTCGAACGGACAAAGCCGCCGTTCGACTCTTTTTATAAAAGAGTCGAACGGCCAAAATATGGCGTTCGACTCTTTTATAAAAAGAGCCGTTCGGCTCTTTTTAAAAAGAGTCGAACGGCCAAAATAGCCGTTCGGCTCTTTTATAAAAAGAGCCGTTCGGCTTTTTATAAAAAGAGCTTCGGCTTTTTTATAAAAGAGTCGAACGGAAGAGGCGTTCGACTCGGCTCTTTTTATAAAAGAGTCGAACGGCCAAAATAGCCTTTCGGCTCTTTTATAAAAAGAGCCGTTCGGCTCTTTTTATAAAAGAGTCGAACGGACAAACCCGCCGTTCGACTCTTTTATAAAAGAGCCGCTCGGCTCTTTTTATAAAAGAGTCGAACGGCTAAAATATGGCGTTCGACTCTTTTATAAAAAGAGCCGGCTCTTTTTATAAAAGAGTTGAACGGCCAAAATATGGCCGTTCGATATAAAAGAGTCGAACGGAACTGCCGCCGTTCGACTCTTTTATAAAAAGAGCCGAACGGGTCTTTTTATAAAAGAGTCGAACGACTGCCGTTCGACTCTTTTATAAAAAGACCAGTCTTTTACCGGTCCCGGTCCGGGACCGGTTTTTACCCTAAAATAGGGGACCGTCAGGGACCTCTTGACCGGTCCGGGACCGGACCGGTCGTAACTGGGACCGGTCCCTGTCCGATCCCTACCGGTCCGGTCCCCACCGGACCGGTCCGGACCGGTCTTAATGTGCACGGCTAAACCTAGGTCGACGTTCGGCCGAGCTCGACGATCGTCGAACGACGTTCGACGATCGGCCGACCTCGACGGTCATTTATGTTGATGCCTATTTAATTCGATCAGTTATGCTGATGCCTATTTTAGGGATACGGGCAATACTGGTAGAGAATCCAATGCTGGTAGAGAATCCAATGCTGGTAGAGAATCCAATGCTGGTAGAGAATCCAATGCTAGTGGAGAATCCAATGCTAGTGGAGAATTAAATGCTTGTGATAAGAATCCAATGCTGGTGGAGAATCCAATGTTCGTGATAAGAATCGAATGCTGGTGAGAGGATCCAAAAATCCTATATAATCATCACTTCCCTTCTCATTTTCCGGCTAACTAACTTTCCCTCATCCAAAAAATGAACTACGGTGCAGGGTCATCTCATTTACGATCTTCATCGTCTTCGGATGATGAATTATTTTATTAACAAATTCATCAGTGGGAAGAAGACACAGCTGAAAGGGAGCAAGAAGATGAAATTTTGGCGTGTGCTTATGCGTCAAACACAGCCAAAATTGCAGTTCAACTTCACGGAGATGAACTTCCGAGATACAGAGGTTCAACACCTGGTCATGCGGTAATCAATAGGGGCAGGATTGAAAGTGATACTAGATTGTGGAATGACTACTTCTCCGATTATCCCACATACGGGGAAACATATTTTCGAAGAAGATTTCGCATGCGAAAGAATTTATTCCTTCGTATTGTCGCCGCGGTGCGGGAGCACGATAATTTCTTCATTCAAAAGAAGGATGGTCTTGGAACGCTTGGATTGTCAACTTTACAAAAAATTACGGCAGCATTCCGTATGTTGGCATATGGAACAGCAGCTGATAACTGCGATGAATATATTCGAATCAGTGAGTCAACCGTGATCCAATTGTTAGGATTTTGCCTCCATCAACTCCCCAACACCGTACCAATTCCTCCGGGCGCGCAGAAAATTTTTCGGGGCGATTTTCTGAATTTTTCAAATTCTGGCCGAGAGGTTGCAACCTGGAAAATGAGGTTGCAACCTCGCGAGTACTGCCTTTATTCAGAATTCCTGAACTGAATTTTTTGGGTTTTTATTTATTTGGTTTAATTACTTAAACCTATATATATGCCTATTCCTGCAACCCTAAAAACAGAAGACCCGACTCATCTCCACCTTCTTCCGCCCTTTCTTTCCCTCTCTCTCTCTCTCTCTCTATTTTGGCTATCTCTCTCTCTCTCTTGGCCTCTCGCTGAAGGAGGATCGCCGGCGCCGTCGCCGCTCTGACCGCCGCCGCCGCCGCTGCCTTGTTGGGCCGCCGCCGCTGTTTTGGAGAGCCGCCGCCGCCGTTGCTTTGGAGGAGAGCGTCGCCGCTGTTTGAAGAGAGGGGTGCCGGCGCCGCCGCCGCTGTGCCGGACTTGGGAAAGGTTACTGCTTGCTGCAGTTTTGGGGAGACGCCGTCGTCGTAGAGACGTCGTCGGAGTTTGGGTTGCTGCCGTGCTTGGCCGTGAGGATCTTCCTCTTTCTTCGGCCGTTTTGCCGCAAGGTATCCGGGAGTCACTTTTTTATCTCATTTTGTATAGGGGTAATTTATCCCCATTTGTAACACCGTGGATTTTGTGTTGAATGAGATTGTGACTGCCATTCCCGCCCGTGGACGTACCCATTCAGGGGGAACCACGTTATTCTGGTGTTCTTCTTGTGCTTTTGTCTTTTCTGTTATTATTACTTGTGCCAGCATCAGGTATTCTGCACGACAGCACCGCTTCGAATCCCAACAAGTGGTATCAGAGGGAGGTTGCGGGCTGACACTTTTGTTTAAAGGACGAGTTGTTTCCGATCTCGAGTGTACACTTGGGTGCGGTAGTTTACGACCGTTGGTCCGCTGGCTATCCCCTTAGTTGTGCACTGCTGAGGTCGCCAACTCAAGTTTTGGGTTTCGTGCAGTTTCTGCGTTCCATTCTCGATGGCTTCGTCTATTCCTGGTGCTGTGGCCAAGTTTGATGGGAAACAAAACTTTGGTCTATGGCAGGTCAAAGTTCGTGCACTTCTTATAAAAGAAGGCTTACACCGTGCCCTACTGGGAAAGGCCAGTAAGGATGTTGAGGTTTCTGATCGTACGTGGGAGGACATGGATCTCAAAGCTTTGTCCACCATACAGCTTTGCTTACATGATGACGTGCTATATGGAGTTCTTTCAGAGACGACTGCCTCTGGCATTTGGGCAAAGTTGGAGAGTACCTATATGACAAAGTCTCTCCCCAACCGGATCTACCTCAAGCAGCAGCTTTATAAGTTTAGCATGAAGGAGGGATCCTCTATTCATGACCACCTGAACAGTTTCAACAGACTGTTATCTGAGTGTCTCAGCATGGATATTCAGGTGGATGAAGAGGACAAAGCAGTAATCCTTTTGAACTCTCTTCCAAAGCTCTATGAGAGCATGGTTACTACCCTTACCTATAGTAAGAACGTCTTGGACTTGGAAGAGGTGACTGCGGCCCTACTCTCAGATGACATCCGGAAGCGGTCTTCAGGTTCTCATGTTACTGAAGACTCCGTTCTATACTCTCGGGGTCATTCTGGTTCTGATAGAGAGGGCAAGTCTAAGTCAAAGGGAAGTTCAGATTTATACTGCAAATACTGCAAGAAGAAGGGTCACGTGATCAAGGACTGCTGGAAGCTTCAGAACAAAGATAAAGGGAAGAGCACTGGTGATGAAAAGGGGAAGTCTGACATATCCCTGTGCTTTGAGGATGTGGGGGACAACCTCATCTAGGTCATCCTTCTCTCTGCTCTTCTACTTTCCGCTTATATGTTCGTGCTTCTTGTTCCTTTTGTTCCCTATGTTGCTTGTTTTCCTTTCCCTTCATTTTGTTCATGTTATTCTTGTTATCTTTCTTATAACCTGTTTTTGGGTTATTTATTTCGTCACTACTCCGTTGTATGAATGCTTTTGTTTCACCCTAGTACCTAAGCTCTTTCATTGTTGCTCCTTCGTCACATGAGCTTAGTGTGTGTGTCTAATCAACATTTCCTGATTAGCTCGTATAGGGGTTCTCTTTATCCATGTTGAGATCAGTTTTGCCTGCATTCAATTGTTGATGTGTTTGCATTTATCCTTTTCTCTCCCCGCGCACATCATTTCTGGAGTCTGTGATATTTTCTTTTGCTTTGGGAGACCACCGCTGGAGGTGGAGCAGTTAAACCTTTGCTTCAGGTGGAGCATTTCTGGAGTAGTCACGTCAGTCCAGTTTGTGTACTACTCAGATTGAAGGAGTTCACTTTATCTGCCCTTGGCGGGAGCAGATTCAGTTGATGCGATTTGCATCGTTCTTGTTGGCAACTTGGTTGGTTGGAGTTATCTCGGCAGGTGGAGTTTGTTAGGATTTTGCCTCCATCAACTCCCCAACACCGTACCAATTCTTCCGGGCGCGCAGAAAATTTTTCGGGGCGATTTTCTGAATTTTTCAAATTCTGGCCGAGAGGTTGCAACCTGGAAAATGAGGTTGCAACCTCGCGAGTACTGCCTTTATTCAGAATTCCTGAACCGAATTTTTTGGGTTTTTATTTATTTGGTTTAATTACTTAAACCTATATATATGCCTATTCCTGCAACCCTAAAAACAGAAGACCCGACTCATCTCCACCTTCTTCCGCCCTTTCTTTCCCTCTCTCTCTCTCTCTATTTTGGCTATCTCTCTCTCTCTCTTGGCCTCTCGCTGAAGGAGGACCGCCGGCGCCGTCGCCGCTCTGACCGCCGCCGCCGCCGCTGCCTTGTTGGGCCGCTGCCGCTGTTTTGGAGAGCCGCCGCCGCCGTTGCTTTGGAGGAGAGCGTCGCCGCCGTTTGAAGAGAGGGGTGCCGGCGCCGCCGCCGCTGTGCCGGACTTGGGAAAGGTTACTGCTTGCTGCAGTTTTGGGGAGACGCCGTCGTCGTAGAGACGTCGTCGGAGTTTGGGTTGCCGCCGTGCTTGGCCGTGAGGATCTTCCTCTTTCTTCGGCCGTTTTGCCGCAAGGTATCCGGGAGTCACTTTTTTATCTCATTTTGTATAGGGGTAATTTATCCCCATTTGTAACACCGTGGATTTTGTGTTGAATGAGATTGTGACTGCCATTCCCGCCCGTGGACGTACCCATTCAGGGGGAACCACGTTATTCTGGTGTTCTTCTTGTGCTTTTGTCTTTTCTGTTATTATTACTTGTGCCAGCATCAGGTATTCTGCACGACAGCACCGCTTCGAATCCCAACACCAATGCTTGAAGAGATTTTGCAGGGCAATTGTACAAGTGTACAAAGAAGAATATTTGAGATATCCCAACGCCAATGATGTTGCTAGATTATTACGGAAAGGTGAAGAACGAGGATTTCCAGGGATGTTGGGAATTCTAGATTGCATGCATTGGCAGTGGAAAAACTGCCCGACAACATGGGAAGGACAATATTCAGGACGGCACGGTGGGTCAACAATTATTCTCGAGGCAGTAGCATCTTATGACTTATGGATATGGCACGCATATTTTGGTTTACCAGGCTCGAACAATGATATCAATGTCCTGCAAACGTCTCCTTTGTTTGTCAACTTAGCACAAGGTATTACGCCTCCTACTAATTATGAAATTTTGGGGAAAAAATATGACGTTGGTTACTATTTAGCCGACGGAATATATCTGAAGTGGTCAACACTAGTTCAGACTATTTCTCATTCACATGACAAAAAAAAAACAACACTTTGCAATGATGCAAGAAGCATGCCGAAAAGATGTAGAGCGGGCATTTGGAGTTCTTCAATCAAGATTTGCGATAATTAAGGGGCCTGCCCGATTTTGGGATAAACATGTTTTACACGATATCATGACTGTTTGTGTTATAATGCACAACATGATCGTCGAAGACGAGCGGGATGAAAATGACGATGTCACTATTTCTACTCCATCACCAACTCAAAATGTTGAAGAGTTGAACACTAGTGAAGTCGAACGATTTCGTCAGTTCCTAAATCGACATAAAAAGATCAAAGACAGAGATGCACATTTTGCACTTCGAGATGCACTAGTTGAACACTTGTGGGAACGACATGGAAATGAATCAATGTAATTTTGAATATTTTATGCATATTAATTTGAATGTATTTTTTTTATGCAAGTTTAATCAGTAAAAGTCTTCTCCTTCTTTTTGCATGACAAATAATAATTAGAATGTATTCAATATTAGTCTCGTTTTGTAGGTCTCGAAAAAATAATTTTATTGATATATTAGACATGGAGGCTGGCTGCTTTTGGGCATTAATTGAGGGCATGGAGGCTGGCTGAGCTCGACGAAGGAATTATTTTAATTATACATATATATATATTTAATATAAATATAAAACAAAGAATTAAATAATTAAAAAATTAAAAAAATAATATAATATTAAATGCCGCGCACGGCATTTCCTCTCCCCCTCCTCTATATTTAGAGGAGGAGAGAGAAGATCTCCATTTATGGAGATGGAAATGCCGACCGATTGGAGTAATATTTTTCGGCAAAAATGGAGATTCTCCATTTATAGAGATCGGTTGGAGATGCTCTAAGGAAGGCAAGTTGAATGTACTCAAGCAGCACGAAGTTAAGTGACGCGGCGCGGAAAATCATCGAAATTAAATGTCTCCTGCCAAACAGACGGGCACAGCCACAATGGTTCTGGATAACCCACGCGATTAGCACCTACGCAAGTAACACAACCCGACTTCTACTCCATTCCATCCATGTTTAGTTTAACACAATATTCTTGAGGAGGTTCCCAATAAAGAAAGAAAATATATAACGGGCCAATCTACTGATGATCCCATTGACACTGCGCTTTTGTTCTGAAAAATTTGAGCAAAACGGTACCATCATAAAATATGTGTTTTGACATGACAATGGTTAATCGACTAATATTCAACATACAATGAATTAATGGAGTTCCTTGAGTGAGCTCGGGCATTCAAGAACGATGGTTCATAACCATCACGTTCACGACTGCCACCGTCATACCAAACGAACCTTGGGAACCACAATTAAGAGGCAACGCCAACATAGGCTCCGTTTGGGACAGCTTATGCTGATCAATAATCTCTATTTAAAACGCAAAAACAGTTTTATATTTGTTTGTTTGTGCAGTTTGTATAAAATCATTTATTTTAAAATTGATGATAAGTTGATTTTTAATAAGCTATCCGGTCCAGCTTATGACTTCTCATAAGCGCTTATCTCTTAAAAAGTCATATGAGGGATTTTTTGTCAGATATGATTTTTCGTTCCGACGCGATTTTTTCACCAAGGCGCGATATTTTCGCCCGGACGCGATCTTTTCTTCCTGACGCGATTTTTTCGCTATGACACGTTTTTTTAACCCAGAAGAGTTTTTTCGCCCATGCACAATATATTTCGATCGGGCGCGATATTCACCCGTGTGGGATTTTTTCGCTCGAGCGCGGTTTTTTTCGCCCGTGCGCGATTTTTTCGCCCAGGCCCGATTTTTTCGCCAGGGCGCGTTTTTTTTTCACCCAGGTGCAATTTTTTTCGCCCGAAAGCGATTTTTTCGCCCGGAAGCGAATTTTTGCCCGGGCGTGATTTTTTTTTTCCCGGGCGCATTTTTTTTTCCCGGGAGTGATATTTTCGCCCGGCTGCGATTTTTCGTCCGGAAGCGTTTTTTTCGCCCGAAAGCGTTTTTTTTTGCCCGAAAGCGATTTTTTCGCTCAAGCGCGGCGAGAAGTGATTTTTTCGCTCGGGCACGTATTTTTTTGCTCGAGTGTGCTTTTTTTCGCCCGAGCATGATTTTTTCATCCGGAAGTTTTTTTCATTTTTGTCCCGGCGAAAAAATTGCATCAGGGTGAAAAAATTGTGTTAGGGAAAAAATCGTGGCTGTGAGAAAAAATTGCGTCCGGTACAAAAACACGGCCGGTCGAAAAAATCGCGCCCCAGCAAAAAAAACTCGCCACGGCGAAAAAAACCGCGATCGGGCGGAAAAAAACGCGCTCGAGCGAAAAAAACACGCCCGGGCGAAAAAATCGCGATTGTGCGAAAAAATCGCGCCCGCGTGAAAAAATGCGCCCGGTTGAAAAAAATCGGCCGGGCGAAAAAACGTGATCGAGCGAAAAAACGCGACGTGGCGAAAAAATCACGCCTGAGCGAACAAATCGCGCCCGTGCGAAAAAATCACGTCTGGGTGAAAAAATCGAGCTGGGGCGAAAACAATCTTGACCGGACGAAAAAAATCGTGACGGGCGAAAAAACACGCCCGAGCAAAAAACCACTCACAGGCAAAAAAATCGTGCACGGACGAAAAAAAACACATCCGAACAAACAGAACCCTATGAATAAATGAGAAATTTAGAAAAGCACTTATGACCAAACTATCCAAACAGTCGACTGTTTATTCATCATTGATTTTATAAAATCTCTATGCAAACATCAATTTCAATTAGCGGCTTATTCATCATCATAAGTTGTCCCAAACAGAGCCATAGTGTCATGGATCAAACACCGCCGCGGCCGCACCCACTCCCACCCAAAATTTTTGGGTCCGACGAGCGGACCTTCCTTTAAGTCGGCTCTTTGGACAAAAATTGATTTTAATCATATAAAAAATATTATTTTTTAAAATAAATTATAATTTCTTAATTAGATTATTTTTATCTTTAATTTAAAATCTTATTTATCTATAAAAAATATTTTTTTAAAAAAAATCTGGTCGGATATTCCATTTTTTAAAATCCGGTCGGATTCTTTTTTTTTATTTTTTTAAAACTGTGTATTTTGCTGACTGTTTGATCAAAAAATGAACGATTAGATCACCTTCCTTTACGTCTTCCTGACGGACCCAATTATCTCTTCTCCCACAGTGATTCTCAAATATTCTACATATTTTGTCTCTATCTTCCCAGACTTATTTATTTAGGTTCTTATTCTAAATTACATCCCCCCTTGAAACTCCTCACCCACTGCATCTTTTGATGGAAACGGCATTAGTGCAAAAATCAAACACGCTTCTGAATCTCCCAGATTTCTCTCTTTCTTCCACTCCACTCCCCTGCAGCTTCCAATTATTTCACCATTTGGTGGAATGGTCCAAGAAGAGTCAAACACTTAAGCTTTCAAAGACCGAAGTCAATCAAACATTAAAAATATCCTCTAAAAGGATACAAGCTGCTCCAAAAGCTACTCTCTCCCTGCAAGGAGTATTTTTTAGGTAAGATGTACTGTACTTGTTGCGGTTTTCCGGCTTTTTTTTCGTTCGGAAAATCGGAACGCTTTAGCTCGGAATTAGACCGAGCGCGCAAACAGTCAATGAAAAACAAGAGTAAATGACAAAAGATTTTTTTTTGACGTGACGAATTCGCAAAGGAAGAAAAACCACATACTTAGATCTGTGTCGAGCCAAAATCCACTATTTTGTTTGGTTTTACAAGAGTCGAGAGATTTCTTCGGAGGGTGACGAGCCACCTCTCCGTTACAAGTTCTAAATATGAAAGCAGTAGAAAATAAACTAAGTCCTTGTGTTGGCACTAAAAATGTACCTCCACAACAACACGCACTGGGGAGCAAGCGGAAGGAGAAGACTACGAGTAACTAGTTACTAGCAATTAGGAGAATGCGGAGAACGAAAGCCGCTAGCAGTGACAACACCAAACTTCGCCCGCCGTGGCGAATGCCTCTCTTGCGGCGAGCTTTCTTTTGATTGAAAGTCGCGATTACAAGGGAAGAAAAAAGGAAAGTTGTGCGAACAGTAGACCGCAAAGCCAGAAAATCGAGACCGCGACCTGTAACAAGTAGGTTATTGGATTCGAGTCAGCGTGCATTGGGAATGCAGCTCCCCCCTATTTATAGGCTCGGGCCCTGCCCGAATGGGCAGAGCTAAAATAACCGTCTGCCAGGGGCACATGAGAACCCTACAGAGGTGACGAGATACAAAATAAAAGGAAAATAACTAAACTACCAGACAACGAGCATGAGCGGCTAGCCCATGCAGTCTGGATCTCCTGCCGGGCGGTTGCTGGTTGCGAATTGGATGACCTATGCGATCTAGCCGAGCGAGCTAAGAAGGCTTGAAACTTGGTTGCGGACTCCCGGGTAAATACCTTGGATCCTGGGTGGGAGCGCTCTAGTGAGGAAAATTGTTAAGTTCACGGAGTCTCGATAGAAGCGCTCATGTCGAGCTGGAATCTTGATGGGAGCGTGATGAGTCCAAATATTACACTGATTTTTGGACTCATCTGGGCCAGTTTTATCGTCTTAGCACTGCACTTGAGAGCTATAACCGCTTATATTCGTCTATCTGCCTATTTCATGATTAAGTGCACTTTAGGCCCGTTTTCTGTGTGCTTGAGATGTCTTTGTGTTTTCGTTTGTTTTACTTGTTCTCTCGCCGTGTCTTGAGAATGTGGTGTGCACTTTGAGTGACCTTTCTGCCTCTTCTGCTGGTGCATGGGTCGTGTGCGTGCTTCGGAACCGCTCGAGAGACCCCGACGATTCAGGAACTTTGCGCATGATCACTGGACTCACTGCGCACGACCACTGGTCGTGCGCCACTGATCGTGCGCATTACATTCTCCTTTTCCCCAGTTCTGTCTCGACAATCGCACAATCACTGGACCTATTGTGCACGACCATTGGTCGTGCGCTGGTGATCGTGCGCTCTGTCCTCTCCATTTTCCTTGTTCTGCCCGGGTAATCGCACGAGCACTGGCCATTTCGCGCATGACCACTGGTCGTGCGACACTGCTCATGCGCGTTTACCCCAAGTTTTCTGCAGTTCTGTCTTAGCCAATCGCACGATCAGTAGATTCAGTGCGCACGTCCACCGGTCGTGCGTCACTGATCGTGCGCATATTTGCTGATGTTTCTATCCAAGTTGTAGGTTTAATTGGAAATTATGCACGATCATCGACCGACAGTGCGCACGACCACTGGTCGTGGGCCACTGATCGTGCGCTCTGCTTGTTCTGGCTCCGTATTTAAGAGTCTGCTCCGCGATTTAGTTCAACGGGGGGTCATTTATGCGATCGGAGAGTGCGCGGGAAGTGCTGTTCTACTACTCCAACCACCTCTACCTTCATCCCTTCCATCGGGAGTCCGTAGCTGTTGATTCCGAAGCTTTTCAAGCCCTTCGGCAAAGCTCCCGGCCATTGACAACCTCAACTCAAAGCTTTCCACCGGAGTTGGAGAAGAAGACGACCTAGAGAACGGACTCAAAGGCCTTCGAGGTGACAGCTCGTTGGTACCGGAAGCCTCCTCGGACTGAGCCCGGAAGCAGATTGACAACTCGCTATTCCGGCCAAGACCTGCGGTGGACCTTCACCCTCTAGTGGTTTACTCCTCTTCCCTTTCTTTCGTTGTATGGAATGACTTGATATTGTAATGAACTACATCCCTTACTCTACATCTAATTGGATGTTTTAGTTTTCAGTTGTTTTTGAGTTGTGTGTTGTGAATGCACCTCGCCCACTCCACATCAACTCCATACCCTTGTTTCACCTGATTGCACTCCGCACAAGAACACCTCCATCCATTAGCTTTCCGTCCACTCGCCCAACTGAAGTTCGGCATCGCGGCCGATACACTCACCTCACTTTGCGAAGCGGTGCCTTCGACCCGCATAGTCTTAATTAGTTTATTCGATCAAGACACCACAAGCTCACAAGCCCCCTTTTTAATCTTTTCTAAGTATAACCCTCATAACAATATTTTTTGAACATTCGCCGCTCTATGCTAATTGCATTCCTCAAGAGACCGACACTCGAGGATTTATTTCCAAATTTTATTACTTGTGCGACCGGTGCGCTTGCCGATTTCCACGCATCAGAGCGCTCATGTGGTGAAGGATGTCGCATCTTCAAAGCCTTGAAATGTCTTCACACTAGAGAGGGAGCGGAGCGAATTCCAAACGGATGAACGATCTAAGTTCAACAAGCTCGTCAGAAAACCTCATAGCTCTCTCTAGCCTCTGGAATTGCTTGCTTTCAAATGAGAGCATGAAGAACCTTTTATAGTTTTCTGAAAGGACTTGGTGGTAATTGTGCCGGGGCAGAATTTGTGCTAGCGAATGGTGTCGTTCCATTTCGATCATCTGGATCACCAATTTTAGCGAAATGACAAAAGTGATCTCGGGCAGCCGGGGCGGGGTGCCCGACGGCGGTGGCCGCCGAAGGACGGCGGTGGCGGAGACGGCCGAAGGCAGCGACCTCCGTCGGTGCGCGCGCGCGCGCTCACATGGGGCGCACGTCGTGCTTGCTCTGACGTGTTGCGCTTGTGCGTATTTCTCCTTGCGTGGTTGCTTGATCCTCTTGGTCTGACTCATGAATACTTAAGGAAAATCTCATCAAATGCCCTAAATTTTTACGAGTCACGATCCGCAATGCGATGAGCGCGAAAATTTTAGACTTTAGCTCGAGATGTCTTGGAACCTTGTGATCATCAATTTTGATCGTGAATAATCATTTGCCGAAAATTTTAATGAAAAAATAGCGGAATATTTCTTGTCATATTGTGGAGGACATTATCTGTCATTTCAGCGAGATATCCGGTCGGGATATTCTTTACTCCGCTGCGGCTTTTGAGAGAGGGAAATTTGGCAAGAGATATTCTGGTATCAATGACGCCTTTCATTATATGCCCTCCTAAGAGGTTTATTAATTGGAAAGGGTCTTTGCTCTTTTCTTATATTGATGCAAAGTTCTTGGACTCCTTGCTTAGAGTTTGCGTAGTTTTGCCGCCATCATGTCTCTCTTGAAAAAAGTCACTTTTTTATGAAATTATTCTAAGTCCCGATAAAGAGGAGCGAGTGAGCGCATGGGTGTGCGCGGAGAATCCCGCATGCGGCGGTGCCAACGTGGGGATGCGCGAAGGAGGTGTGACGGCCCCCGACGTGGGCACGGGGGCGGCGCCCGCGCGGGGGTACCCGCACGGCCATGCGTGGGGTTGCCAGCACGAGAGCGGCCGTGCGCTGGGGCGGACCCGGTCGCCCGCACGGGGGGGGGGGGGGGGGGGGGGGGCAGTCTCCCGCGCGGGCTCGCACGGGGATGCTTGCACGAGTGCATGCGTGCCCCTTGACGACGCACGTTTAGGTGCTTGCGGTGGAGTTTCTTCTTGGGACCTGTGGGAGCGCGCGAGAAGCTCTTTGCATTCGTACGGCTCAACATGGATTTTTTCTGGTGTTTGTTTTTGTGATAACATCTGTCTTCTTTGTAGGTCTCAAAGGGTAGCGCTCCACCGCGGTCGATGGGCCTTCCCTGGACTCTAAACCTCGCTCGAGTTAACAGTTGGAGGAAACGCTTTGGGTTGTTAGTGAGCTGCTGGCGAGTTATTGTTTTCGGTCTGCAAGGTGGTCTGGGCGATCTGGAAGCTATTGTTTAGTCATTGTCGAGTTGAGGCGGTCGCTGGTGAACTGGAGTGTTGCAGTTGTTAATGAGTTGAGCAGAAGTTGTCGCTTGTACTTGTGGTCGTTGCCGACCTAACCTTTATATATCGTTGCGAGCTGGAGTAGGAGTGGTCGTTGTGCCTGTGCTTGTGGTCGCTGCCGACTTGACCTTTATCGCTGCGAGCTGGAGAAGAAGTGGTAGCTGTGCTTTGAGATCGTTGCCGACCTGTCCTTAGTCGCTGCGAGCTGAACGTTGTAGAAGCCACTGGCGGTCTGGGATTGTCCGCTGCCGTGCTGCTTGTCTTGCTGTTTTTTTTGTTGGTGTTTTTACCAGTGTGGTTGTTTTTTTAATGTCCAATATCTCGCAAGGTTGTCCTGTGTTGGTGTATGTTGTAATGTGTTCATTGCAGCCTTTGACAGTTTTATTCTTCATGGGTTGGAGTTATCTCTTAATGATATTTTCTAACAGTGTTTTGGTGCGCATACGATTTTGGCGGAGTAGCGCTTAGTTTGAGCGTTGGAATTTTGAACAGATCGCTAGCAGGAGACATTCGTCTGCTTGCGTTTTGGGAGGACCGGGGGCCACATAGGAGTTGGTGGCGAGGAACACTTGTTTGTTCGCGCCTTAGGAGGACCTTTGTACGTCTCGCACTCTCGTCTGAAAGGTGCAGAAAGACTTTCACCCGTCTCGTCTGAGAGGTGTAGAAAGACTTTCGTCCATCTCACCTTAGAGGTGTGAAATAAATTTCATCGAGCTCTCATGCACGTAGGAGATGGAGTCGGGGAGAATAGGAACGGAAATGAAGGATACCTTGAAGACCTATTTATAAGCTGCAGGAATGGTTACGGTGATTGCTTAGTTATTCGTAGATCGTAATCACTTTGTGTTATTCACATACCACTTTTTGATAGTTTATGTCGCATAATTTTTACAGATTTATTATGTGTATACCAAATATTTAATTAGGCTAAACGCACTCCACTATGATGGGTGGTTACGGGAGGTCACTATAAAGTGATCGGACAGTAGAGATCGCGTGGTGGCGATTCGACGGTGGAAGAAGCCAGGTCGGTCGGCGGTGGTGGTCGGTAACGAGGCCTCGATGACGGGAGACCGTCATCTTCCCTCTCACCATTCATCTCCGGCACGACATCTTCCCTTCCCCGCGTTTGTCAAATGTTGCCCGCTCCCATGACTCCCTCATCGCCGCAGCATCCCTGAGAGCTAGGTTTGTCTTCTGGTACTTTCGTTTCATCCGGTGATCGCTCTGCTTAGCCAATCGTTCGCCTCTTCCTGCTCTCTGCTCCCTCTTCATTATCACTACGCACCTCTACGTCATCTGCATTGGCATCTTCCTGCTCCTTTCATCGCTACTCCCTCTTCGTTCTGGCTTTGTGTCCGTTGCTTCATGTTTGCTTGCTAAAATCCTCCGAGGGAGCATGCAAAGCTCTTCATCCCATCTCCCAAACGCCGTTAGATGTACGGACGCCATTATCGACGTCTTATAAAACGGGTTTTACTGGCAGAGAGCTAGGAGAGGGATAGAGATAAAGACGGGGATGAGGGCTGACTCAAATTGGAGAGGCTCTGAAGCGGTGTTCAACTCTTGGTGAGTTCGCAAATTTCTATTTCCTTTTAGAGACGAATTTTATGTTGTGTTTGGTAGCAGTTTAGCTGGTTTTATAGGTTTTCTTGTTCAAATTTTGGTGATTTCTTCCCCCCATTTTCCATATTTATTGATTCTTATCACGGTTGATTTTATGAAAATATATTTGAAGGAAAGAATTGAGTAGATGAAGAAGTGTTTCTTGGTGGGGTTGCTAGAATTAGCATATTTAGGGCAAAAATGGAAGCAAGCTTTGGGAAAGTAAGTTGATCGCTTTAGTTCTCTGGGTGTCCGTGGTTTGTTTTAAGGAGTTTATATAAATTTGATAAATTTGGAAATTTGAGTAAATTTCAAGTTGTTTAGGCTTTTGGTTGGAGGGTTGAAGATTTCATATTTAATGATACCATGTCTTACATTTTACTTTGTTGGAAACAAAATCCTAATTTGTAGATCTTATTTCTATTTATTATCAGGGTGTTTTTATTAGAATATTTGTAGGGGAATAAAGGCGATGAAGGTGCAACTCTAGGCTATGCAATCCCTAAGGTGCAAAGTCAGGAAGAACTAATGAAATCACTAGGATGATGCCCGCATGCCAATCCAACTTTATATTATGATTAATAATAATCCAAGTAAAGATCTCATGTAAATATCACAGTTAATCACAAAATAATTAAAATTAGCTCACACTGAAATGTGCACGCGAGAGCGCTAAAAATTTAAACACATGGTAGACTATGCCATGCACAAATCAGTACATTTATATATGCAAACATGCTATTAGGGAATTTTTGTGACATATATAAAATCAAATCCGTGCACAATCCAAATTGTAAAACTGGAAACTCACATGAGCATATGGAGCCATAGCTTATTGAGGTGGTCTGGTAGTTGTATAAGGGAACAATGTCTGTTTTGTTTGATAATGCGGTTGGGTGGCATTGTAAAAGGGAGATTGAACTTGTTGAGATATGATTAGGTGGGATATATGCTGGGGAGGATTGGTCTATGACTATAGAGATCGAGTTAGGGTGCGTGCAGGTCTGAATAAGGCCTATAAGGCTCGCCAGGTAGGTTTTAGTGTTGGTTAGGGTTGTTTTTTGTAGGGGGGTGTTCGTCTAGGGAAATAGTGCCATGGAAGTGGTCGTCCTAGGCTGTGAGGGTGTAGAATACTTGTTATGTTATTACTGAGAAGTAGTTGGCTAGATCAGGGAATGGAGGGAAGGGGTTGGTTTTTCGGTTGGATATAGTAAATGTCGGGAGTGGATGTTTTTGGAGGTTCTATGATTGTATTAAAACCAGCCTCTATGCTCATGTAATTAGATAAGAAACTCTAGGAAACCATCATAAACAATCCAGATTTCGTGATCTTGATGGTTGTCAGTTCTCCATAAATAAATAAAACAGAAAAATACATAAAATATGCCCTCTTCGCTACAGATGTGTCTACAACATCCGATCGTCCATTCGGTACCAGATACAACAGATAACAAATCAACCCTGAACGGGCCCAGAAACTCTTGCTCCAAAATGTCTCACTGAACCCCATCATTCTCATCGACTCGAAAGTATTCAAGGAACAAAAATAAATCCTTTTTATATCTAGCCTTTGTAGATGCAAGGTCGCTCCTTGTTAACATCAACAAATTTTCGAGAATTCTTCGATGAATAACCGTGGACTCGCCGCAGAGTCGATGTAGCAATCGTCTATGTAGCACGGGGGTGGTTATTTGATTCGACCTTGTGATAGTGGTGGTTCCATGATATACATTTTTCCAATGTTTTGCACGGCGGTAGCAGTCATGAACGCGGTGGTTATGAACCGTCATTCGTGAATTCCTAACCGCACTTAAAGAGTTTCAACCATTTTTATGTTCAAAATTAGTTTTTTCTTTTCTTTTTTGAGGTTATAACCATTGTCATGTCAAACCCATATTTTATTATGTTGGTGTTTTAATCCAAACTCACCAGAGCAAAAACTCTGCGCCAAATCTTATCAAGAATCTATTTTTTGTCTAAAAAATTTAATTATTTAATATGTAGTTTTGATTGTTGTTAACAATTTTAATTTTTGGTTAACAATAAGGTTGATACTAGACGATTGTGGGTTCTTCTATGGTTAAGAATATGGTTGATTTCTTCAAATAAGCGGTGGAGGACTTCTTCCTTAAGGAAAAAATACATAACTTTTCTAGATTTAGAGCAACATTGTTTAAACCATGATTTTTTTTGCTAAGGTATTGAAAGCATTTTGTAAAAAATAATAGAAAGTTCACCAATTTGAATTCATGCAAACAATTGTTCACAAATTTCAGCACAGTCGCAAGAAACAAGAAATATGAAATCTACACTCACTAGTATAAGCCATTTCAGCACAAGTCTGCAAGAAATATGAAATCTGCACTCACTGTTATGGTTGAGGCTTGCTGACACCATAATTCTACAATGAATCAAAAGTACTGTTCACCGATTTCAGCACAATTGTTGCTCACTGTTAGACTTAAAATAACAAACAGACAAACACCAAACGCTTCATTTCAACACATTTGGAGACACCACACTCCTATGAATTAATTTGACGGGGAACATTCTTGGCTAGAAGCAAATTCCAATCATTGAAGTTAACATTTGTCCTCGCTTGCGTCGCTTTTTGAAGAACTTTAATCTGCGTAAGAAAAATAACACCAAACACTAAAATAAACTCCCAAAACAACCAGTTCGTCATTCCCTTTTGCAATCGCATTCCGAGGTGGCCCACCAGCTCGACGATCCAGACTCCCTCAACATTCCGCCGTCTTCACCGGCCAAACCATTCTGGAGTTATTAATCCCGAGCTTTTCCTCGATTATGAAATTATTGCTGAAATTATTTTCTACTGAATTCTACGGGATTTGATTTTGTATTTGACAGGATGATTACTTACAGTGATCTATGAGTTAATCTTCGTACGTGTATATATATTGGCCTTGGCATGAGATGTTGGTAGCATCACCTTCTCTCCCTCCCATTTACCTCTATTATACATGTTTATTTCTATTTGTATGCTTGTATTGCTCTAATAAAAAATTATTTTGATTATTTTCTTACTTTATAGTCTGAAAAGATTGATTTGGAGAACACCCTTCTCATTGAAAGTCAAATACAATCAAAAGGATCTACTTAGGTAACAAGGAATGATAAATTTATCACATGTACAATTTGCACACTTCTATTGATAAAAATAGAGTTGATGCACAGTTTGGGTTCAAGAATTATTAAGTTAAGTGAATTTTTAATCCAATTGTTGTGTTTTGTACCCAGCTTCTCCTGTATCACTAATTTCAGTTCATGTTATAACCAATTCGACATCATATGATATGCTCAATTTTTTTTATTGAAATTCAAATTTAAGATTACTATTTAAATGTTTGAATGTTTGATGCAGGAGAAAGATGACAATGAGGGTAAACATATATGAATAACAGGAAAAAGAATCATTTAAGGAAGGAAACACAATGACAAAAGCATATTCTATTGACATTGATGGCTGGAGCAAGGATCAATTACTCACAACTAGGGACTAACCTATCATGGAAAGAGATCATTCTAATTATCCATAGAGTTTAGAAATAGGATTATTTACAAGCTTTTTGTTTTGTAAAGCTGTAATTTTTTTTTATTTTGTACTCTTGTAATGCATTCCGTTTTAATATTACAGGAAAATTTTACTATAATTATTAAACATAACTTTCAAAAAGTGCTCCAACTGATTTGGTTAATTAATTTATTTTTGATTAAAATTTTTCTAGTTTTGGATTGTATTTTTTGGCTTGAAATTATAGCTAGGTATCTGAAATTGAAAGTTGCAGTAGTTTTTTTTTAATAGCTTTTTTTCTCGACACTTTTATGAAATTGAAAGCTGCAATAGTTTTGGAGTGAGATAGTTTGAAATCACTATATTGGAGGTGCAATGGTGGCAATGTCAATTGAATAGGAGCTATAAAGTAAGTTAGCTATATTTTATACAATTCTGGGATGATGTGTGTGTATAGAAAAAAATGTATTACATATGTTTTGCAATACATGGATAAATAAAACACTCAACTCCTATTTAAGTCATAAAATAACTTTCATGTTTAATTCCTCCAATGTACACGTTAATTTGTATTTTTTGCCACTGAAGAAGGTTATTCTTGAACCTTGTATTTGGAGCTTGAATCCAGTAAATTTACTCAAGTTCATGTCATATATGCTTAATAGTTTTAAATCACTTTTTTGGTATCATAGAACTCATTCTTTTCTATCTATGATTGATTCTCCTATGATTTTCTTACTTTCTTGCATATTTGTTTAGTTTTTGCAAGTCCTGCCACCACTTGGTATCATAGATTCTCACGGTTAGCGGGATTTAGAGAAAATTCCTCCTTTTCATATCATATTGGCTATATAGGATTATATGCTCCCATGTTTTTTCATATTTTCATTTTGGTTTATTGTTTCTCAGATTCAAACAACACCATATTGGACATTTTGGTATCATAGAACTATGCAAACCTTGATTGATGATTGAATTACATCTTCTTTCAAAAGAGCTTCTACTTATACATGCTAGCTTCTATTACATAAAAATTTCATGGTACCTCATTTGAAGTGATCATAATTGCTAAATGGACTCGAAGAATCAATGGAGGCGTGTGTGCAGCGAAATCAGTTAGAACTAGGCATTATTAAAGCACTTTTGTACTGAATACTTTCTCTTTTTCTTCTGTTGTTTAACATATATGTTTGCATAGTGGAATACTCAATGAAGATCTTTTACTTATTTTTTGCTTTTCATGTTGATTATCCATTTTATTTTCATATTCTCTTTCAATGCCTTCAAACGAAATAGAACCAAGTAAAAAATTGTTTCAAAACACATAGTTGTTCCATGTTTCTAAAACACGTGATGAAGGAGGAATCGGTCTTTCTAAAGTTTTTCTGCTGGTGAAAATTTATAGGGTTCAAGATCTAATCTGAACAAAGGAGAGAACTCAATTTGAATTTTTTTCCTTTGTATATGAATTATAATTCTTTCTTTATATATGTTCTTTTTTGAATCTAGATGATGAAATATTTTGAGAAGATTTGATATAATCAAAATATAAATTTTATTATTACACAAACTAACTAATCAATAATCAAAATGTCACAAAAGTCAATATAGTTCATTGATAAGTAGTTAGCCACACCGGGTGCTCCTAGTTTTAGCCTCACTCGATCAAAGATAATGCAGAATCAGTGATCGGTTGATTCTATGTTCTCATTGATAAGTAGTTAGCTACGCCGGGTGCACCTAGTTTTAGCCTCACTCGATCAAAGAGAATGCAGAATCAGTGATCGGCTTCTAGCTTATCATGACACGTTCAATTCTAATAACATTGAGTTGATGGAATGTGCAGTGTCTTTAGGTGTATCTGCTTCCAAAATATTGGTAGAAGAATATTGCAGTATTTATAAAATCACGACTTTTGACAAATATAAAGAACAACATTTTTGAAAAATCATGGTGGTAGCCTTTAAGAGTTACATCAACGTTTTAAAAACAAAATGCCGCAATAAGCTATGCTGACTCTTGCAACAATGACGATTTTACGGCAACGTCTCTCCCTCCCTTCATTTTTTCTTCCTTTCCCTCTTTCTCCCTCTCCCCCCTTTTCTTCTTCTCCCCCTCTTTTTCTTTCTCCCCCCTCCCCCTCCCCCCTTTTTTCCCCCTCAAACCGGAGTGGAACCCGGCGGCCCCCCCCCCATGATCCCCATTAAAAGAGGATCATGGGTGGGCCACTCCCCCCATTATCTCTCATGATGAGAATTATGGGGGAAGGGGGGGGGGGGGGGGACTCACCCCCCCTCCTCGGGGGAGAAGGCCGCGGCAGGCCGCCAGCTTGGCCGCGGCCGGCCTAACAGCCTAGCCGCGGCCAAGCCCGGCCGTCTGCTTGGCCGCAACCGGGCTAGCCGCGGCCGGCCCCGCCGCAGCCGGCCTGGCTGCGGACGCCTTGCGGCAACCCGGCCTCACCGCCAGGGAGGTCGCAACAGGTCGCCAGCTTGATCGCGGCCGACCTAACCTCCTAGCCGCGGCCGGCCATATCCGGCCAAGCCGCGGCCAAGCCCGGCCGCGACAGACTGCCGGCTTGGCCGCAACCGGGCTAGCCGCCGGCGGACTGGCCACGGCAGGCCGCTGGCCGGGCCATGGCAAGCCGTCGGCCTAGCCGCGGTCGGCCCCCGGCGGACCGCCACCCTTGGCCGCCAGGCCGGCCGCCCCGCCGCCGGGCGCCTGACCGGCCACCGCCGTCGCTATGACGGCCCGCCACCATGAGAGGCCTCCTAACCTCCTAGTTGCGGCCGGCCATATCCGGCCAAGCCGCGGCCAAGCCCGGCCGCGACAGACTGCCGGCTTGGCCGCAACCGGGCTAGCCGCCGGCGGACTGGCCACGGCAGGCCGCTGGCCGGGCCATGGCAAGCCGTTGGCCTAGCCGCGGTCGGCCCCGGCGGACCGCCAGGCCGGCCGCCCCGCCGTCGGGCGCCTGACCGGCCACCGCCATCGCTATGACGGCCCGCCACCATGAGAGGCCTCCCCACCGTCCGATCGAGGGGAGGCCCTCCTCGCCGTTCGATCACGAGGGTAATCACTCACTAACCCACCACTTTAGTGGTGGGGCCCGCCATGATCCTCCACTGGAGGCTATAAAAGGGACCCCATGGCCTCTTCATTCTTCACATTTTTCTCCTCTCCAGGTTGTCTTCTTCTTCCTCAGGTGAGAGCTCTCCTGCCTCCTCCACCGAGTCGGCCACCGCTCGCCGTGAACCACCAGCAGCCACCATCGGCCGCCAGTGACCAGCAGCTGCTACCAACGACTATAAGCACCCCACCAGCGCGTTGAGAGCAAAAGGACGCCCAAGACCTCGAGGAAGCCGAAGGAAGAAGCCATCCGAAGCCAGCAAATTAACCATTTATGGGGTTTTTCCACATCATCAAGACTTGTGTCTACTGTTCATCTTCATTAACTGTGTGCGCGCTCGACCGCTCTGTGAGGTAAAACGGCTCAAGTTAATCCGGTCCAACCGGAGCATCGAATTAGTCCGCAACAGCACTCAAGCTTCCACATAATGAATCAAACGTAAAAGCCCAAGAGCAAAATCGCTAGAGAGGATAAGAGCAAATGAAATCTCCTATATAAGAGTATATAGCTCTGCAATTGTAATTAATTTGCAACAGTTATTGGGAGATGCGGCAGGGCTGCACCTCCGAATAGGAGAGCAGTTGGCACGCGCAGGTTCATGGGAAAGCGTGCGGAGAAGCATTTGGTGCACATAGGAGCGAGCGGACTTGTGTGTTGCATTTAGAAAAAAATTAGGTGTATTTCTTCCACCTAATTTTAAGTGGAGAATTATATATGATTATACGATTTAATATCCTACGACTGAGTTATTCTCACGGAATACTGCAGTATTCTAAAAATACTGTCAGTATTTCGGTCTATCATGTTGTTTTTCTAGAAATCCGCGGTTTGATACGTGCTCCCACAATGATCTTAGATGGGAGAAATACACCTAAATATTTTTTCGTTGCGTCCACGAGCGTAGGTGGGGGCGAGCGATAGTGGGACGGTCGAGACTGCAGGCCGGAACCTCTGGTTTGATTATCAGGATTTTTCTATTTTGGGGAAATATCGTAAAAATTAAATTATATTAAAATCAAACATATTGCCAGCCCCCTCAAGCGGGCCAGGCCCAACTCCGAATGGTATAGTAAAATATAATAGGAGTTATTTTATGCATTATTATTATGTCCAAGTGCAGCTAATTTGAGAGTCAACCTGAGCAGCACTGCAAAGTCCTTTTAGGCACGTGACGGTACGTGATTAAAAAATTCTCGAATATTTCAATGCCTCCTCTTATATATTATTATATCGTATTAAGCTTGTTTGGCAAGTAGCCTTCTTCATCCGGGAAAAAATGTTGTTATATTTCACACATGCATTTTGTTGTCAGTGATATTAGCACTTCAACCAAAACGTTCAAGCAAGCAGACTTGGCTGAGGGAGCGGCATGCACGAGGCACGCCCACTCGAATGGTCCAAAATCACTCAAAGCGGGGGACAAAACCAAGCACGCTCGAGCACTGTGCACGTCCCGCGCACTCAACCTAACCCGGTGGGGGAAGCCCCACGAGCGCACCCGACCGACCACCGTGCGTCTGTGCATCGACATCCCGCGCGCGCACTAGCTCCGGCCACTGGTCTCCGCTACCAACATTGTCGGGCAAATTGCTCGGGACGCCCGAGGGGCATGTTCGTCATTCTGGAAAATTGATGATCCGGGAGACAAGAACAAAACAACGTCATTAACAGACTCAAAATTCAGTGACGCAATTTCCAACATGTTCATTTAAGAAAGCTATAAAAAGACTTGCAGACCTTCATTTAAGGACAAACAACTTGAGAGACTAGACAGTGCACCGAGATTTTTCGGCAAGGTCGTGAGACTTAGATCATTTCATCCCTCAAAATTCGTTCTGCTCCCTATCTAGTCCGTTCACATAGACGTAGCAACAGACGCAAGAAAAGACTTAGAAGAATGCACTTGTGAAGACTCTTGTGGACGCTCTCCCAAAGGGTCTGTGTATTCAGTCAGTTTTTCCCTTTTTTGTGCTTAAAGCTTATAAACAAAGAGGTGATCTGTCACCCTCCGGGAAACTCAAACACCTGCAACCTTAAAGTAAAGAATTGATTTGGGCTAAGCACCGATCAGAACATGTGGGTTCGGCGGTGGCGGGTCGATCCGGCGGGTGGAAACGGAGTGTTTGAACCGGAGGGGGGAGGTGGCTGCTTCAAACGGAGCTTTTTGGGGCCGTTTCTCAAGGGGGCGGGTGGAAACGGAGCAAACGCCGCCGGAGGTTCATTTGTTTTTCCTCCTTCCGACGGCGTTTGCTCAAAACGGAGCAACGAAACGCCCAAACAAATGGAGCCTAAAACTTTGTCCTGTCATTACTGCTTAATTGGTTTACTTTTGACAATTTGCGCGCCCGATCCGACTTGGAGTTAAGCCGGTCTGATTTTTCGGACCGGAGAAAAATCGGATGACCCACAACAAATCTCATATTTACGCTTGCACAAATTTTAGCGTGCTTGTTAGATGAAAATTCAACTAAATTTTTTAGTCATAAGTTACCGTTAAAATGAGCCATTTTCTGCATTATTATTAGAATAAAATGCGATTGAAATTGAATCACCCACAAGAAATACGGTGTGTTCCCATTTCAGTTCCGCTGGCGGTACCCCATATGTCCTTTGGACACATTAAGAAGACCAACACTGAAGCATGCTCTTTCTATGTAAAATATTTTGGTACGTATACGTACTTATTACTATTTCGTGCACGAGCAAATCTGATCGTATAATTCGTGATTTCAACGGTACAGATCTTCCGTTAAAAAATACGATCGTATTTTCTCTAATACGGTCATATTAAAAAGTGATCAAACACTCTTCATTTCACGATCTTACGGACGGATTTTCTCCCGCATATATGTATACATATCAAAAAATAATCTCTCTCTATTCATCAACAAGAAGCCAAAATTTCTCACGGCGACAATAGGAAGCACATTTAGGCTCCATTTGGGAGGACTTATACTTATTTTTACCGGTCAAGCGGTTACGAGCGCATGAATCGAACCTTAATTATGGTCCGATTCATGCGATCGTAACCGCTACACCGATAAAAATAAGTCCTCCCAAACGGAGTCTTAGAATCACCTACTATTCATTCAATTGATCATGGAACATCAAATATGTGATAAAATTAGAATCAATAAATACATCGGCAATACATGCATAAAATTGGCACCGAGGGTGAAATGCTGCCATACAAAACTATACTACCACGACACATTTTTATTAGTCATTGCAATGCCACTGATCATAAGCGGAGGCCCCTCTTATACCGTCACTCGTATATAATATATCAAAACTTATACCATGCATTGTTGGATCAAATAAAGATTATTTTTATATTCAAGTAACAAAAATAAAAAAAAAAATCAAAAATATTGGGCCTTTTTTGAAAACAAAGGCTACATTTGGCACAGCTTATTTGCTTCGATAAAATTGGACAAAAACGTCATTGTCATACAACATATGTTTGGTATGACAAATGTTACAATTTTTACCAAAAAAAAGAACCTAGTTTTGAGCATAAGGTTTTGGCATGACAATGACGTTTTTGTCCAACCTCACCGGAGCAAATAAGTCGCGCCAAATGCAGCTTAAGATTGTTAGGAATCTTAGGAACGAAGATTGAGCGCAACAGAGAAAACATAAGAAAATTAACATAAAAACACGGATTTACATGCCTCAAAAATCTATCTATGTTCATGGCAGCATTAGGTAGGGGTGTACATAAGTAACCGAAGAACCGAAAATCAGACCGAAACGAAACCGAATCGGACGGTTTGATTCAATTTCCAAGGTTTTCGGTTCCATGCAATTTTTAAAAAATAGAACCAGTGATTCATATGGGTTCTCAGGTCCTGTGATTGAATACCCAAGAACTGGCCTTACTGAATTATTAATATAAATATATAAATAAAATTTTTATGCCGCTAAAAATATATCAAACCCAAACATAAATCAACAACAACACTCGCTTTGATTATTGTAGGACCGTTCAAACCAACATTTGTGGTTCATTTTTGATTTCCTGGAAAATCGATCCAAATTAATAGAACCATCCATACTGCAAATTAAAAGAGCCAGATGAGTATAATAAAAGAAATAATGTAAATGGAAAGTAAAGTTTCACCTAAACATACATGTTAACAATTGTAATATAATTTTTCAAAGCTGCCTAAGTATGTATCAGATTCAACAAAATTTAAAGTATTAGGATTTGTAATAAATAAGATGTCTTATACGGGATCAGTTCGTGATTTTGAGTAGAATCGAATGGATTCGAGTTGCACCCCTACCACTAGAGTTTCGAATCGCGAAAAGCAGTGAATGAATCGCCAGCGCAATCAAACTTCACATCTGCAACAAGAGAGAATATAATCTATTTATTATGTGCTGGTACATCAAATAATTAAAATTTAAAAACAGAGCCAGAGAGATGATAACGATGACAGCTTCCGGACGCCCGAAATGTTTGATATTTACACTTAGTTCATCATTATGCTTATTAATCCCTTATCACATTTGTATTTTTGCAGCACACATCAATCCTACGTGTCAACTTTTCAGGTGTGAATTAGAGCGGATGGCGCCAATAATATGCGTCTGATGCCACGTCGGCAGCCCACGCGTGAATCCAAACAATTCTAATTATTGAGGTGGAATGCCAGCTCACCCTATTAATTATTGAATGGATATTGCAACGTCTAGGAAAGGACCATACTACCCCTCTGCTCAACCAATTAAGTTTACTAGGCGGTGGTTTGTTCATTGACACGATTTAAGTGCATTGAGGTCTTTTTGGTGATCCCCACACGCAGTTCGCCCACAGACAATTCCGTGGATCAGCCCAATTGTATGATTAGAATGCTTGAAAGTGAATGTGGAACGAAGGTTATAACTAGATAAGAATGAAATATAAATATAAAAGGTGATTGTTAACCGCAAACCGACTATTTGTTAGTGGTACCCCAAAATCTCATAATTTTTTTGTGTCTTTTCAAAATACGTCTTGTACATGCATTTTTAGGAAAAGTGCTCAACACAAAAGTTGTAGATCTCGTCGAGATCTACAACTTTTGTGTTGAGTAATTTTCCTAAAAATGCATGTACAATGCGTACTTTGGAAATATGCTCAGATTTTATGTCTTTCAGAAATACGTCTTGTACATGCAATTTCAGGAAAAATGTTCAACACGAAAGCTGTAGATCTCGTCCAGATCTACAACTTTTGTGTTGAACACTTTTCTTAAAATTGCATGTACAAAGCGTATTTCAAAAAAACGTGAAAAATTAACAGATTTTGGGATGCGACTAGCCAAAAACGATTTGCGGTTAATTTACATCTGACTTTGCGTCCTCCCCTCTTTGAGGGAGAGTTTACAGCATGTAGTTTTATTTACTGTTCTTATCATCGCTATGTTTCTCCAGGAGATCGTTGTGTTCAAATGTCAATTTTATAAAAAATAAATGTAAATTTTTGAATTTGATGAGGGTGGTTGATGATGTATATGAGATAGTGAAGCCCAAACTTACATAGCCACCCGTGGGCCATGCCCCTTTTTCATCGTCTGATCGTCCCGCCGCGATCGTCGCAGCTCGTTACGTGGGTAATCACTCACGTAATCGTTCACGTAATCACCATGGTTAGTGAGAAAGATTATTCATTTAGTGGTGGTATGCATGCGAAGAATATTATGTAAATAACGTATAATTGAAACTATACGTTATGTGGTCTGTACTCAGTAATTTGGGTGGTTACGGTGTGCGGATAGCCGCGTAATCACCGTAACCATCTTCTGAAGCCTATTAAAAGGCCTCAGGACTCCTCTCATTTCTAATTTTATCTCCTCCAGCTTTCTTCTTTCTCAGATCAGAGCTCTGTCAAAATACTTCTACGAGCCTCCTCCTCCCGTTGAGTCATTCGAAAATTCGCCCAAGTCCACGACGCTCTAGAGAAGAAGTCTTTATGTTCGCGCTGTGTGAAGTCTCCTACGCGCGCGACGCACTTTAAGTCCCCACCAACACTTCTCTACGTGTCAGGCCACAGAGTTCGTCAATCTAAGCAGCGTCCGAGAACGCCCGTCTCCACCCAAAAGTGACAGAAACCGAATTTCCTGTGTGGCAGTCTGTCGCCCACCAAGCGCACTTGTAATCTCTCTCATCTCACTGTAACGAGGAGCGACATGTCGCTCTCGATTCCACAAACAACCTTTAAATCGCAGCCAATAGTAAGGTTTGACTGACACTGTTCTGGTCACGTGATTTTTACCTAGTTGAAGGGTTTTTCTACATTAAAATCGTTTTGTGTCATATTCTACTTATTTTGTGATTGTGTGCGTGTTTGACCGCTTCATAGGCTAAGGCGACCTAATTTAGTCCGATCTACCACGAATATTAAGTTGGCTGCAATAAACAATTATAGTACTTTTAAGCGTTTGTTATTGACAAATCATAAATGTGAATTCAAAGATCAAAATTTTCATGTCTATAAATGGGTATCCAAATACTAATTTTAAACTTTAACAATCAATGTCTTATTCTTATGAGTATTGTCCGACAATTAATGAACATCTTTGTCAACATTTTGAGCGTCAAAATGGTGTAATTCACGTTAAAATGATAAAATTCATGCCAAATTATTGGGATGAAGTCATCAGCATATGATCAAAAGGTTGACGGAGAAGTTTCTTCATTGTCGGGCCTTGTTAAAAAAACAATAATTGGCAAATTTTAAAATTGATGTGCAAATAAACATGAAAATTTAATTTACGAATAAACTTTTATGATTTGCGAATAACAACTGCCTAGTTTTAACCATATATAAAGATGTAACAAACACGGGGCTTCGCCCCTATGGTCAATCGCGACTGTGTCCCAACTGCAATAGTGCACAAGGGGTCTTCAGTGCCCCGCGCAATATTATTCCGATCATGACATTACCCCGACGCGACCGCACATCTGCCTCTCTCAAACCCCCGAGCGTTATACTCCGTCTGTCGCTCTACTGTAGTGCAAGGGGGTTTGTGAGCCACGAGGAGTACACATTTTTTTAATTATAGGTAAGGAGACTTTGCCTATATGAGAGCCCATTTCTTAAAATATAAGAAAAGAAATAATTACCCAAATCTCCCCTGTAAACTAGCATAATTAGTGAGAGCACACCTCTTATTTTTGAAATTACAAAAAACTCCCGTTAAATTTTTATTTCATTACCAAAATTTCTCATGGTCTTTTCATTTCATTGCATCCATGAAGAAAAATACCCCCTAGACACTGTTCATTGAGGGGGGTGTTTTTGTGCATGAATGTTATGAAATTAAAACTTCAGGGGAGGTTTTGTAATGAAATGAAAACTTTATGGCAAGTTATTGTAATTTCGAAAATAAGAGGGGTGCTGTCAGTAATTTATCAAAGTTAAAGGGAGATCCCGATAAATGGCCCTATAAGAAAAATACAAGCTTTAAAATGTGAAAAATTTTTATTACAAAAGGATAAAATAGAAAAGTGAATGATGGGTTGAATCACCATTTATAAGGGGGATTCCCCTTTGGGAGATCATGAGGTTGACTAATCCACCTCCACCTCCGATAAACAGCCATAATGAGGAAAACATTGGGGAGGCCCCACTCCCTCTGTCTCCACCAAAAAACCGCCCCCCTTTAAGGGGAAACCGCCGCCGCTGCCGCCGCCGGCCGGCAATGCCGCCTCCGCCGGCCGGCAATGCCGCCTCCGCCGCCGGCCAGGCCGCCTTCGCCGCCGACCTGGCCGACCGGTCGCCGGCCTTGCTGCCGCGCCCGCGGCCAAGCAACCGCCGCCGGCCGGGCAGCCGCCTCCGGCCGGGCCGCCGCCGGCCTAGCTGCTGGTCCGGTCGCCGCCTGGCCGCCGGCCGACCTCCACCGCCGCCCGGCCGCCCCACCACCGTCTACGGCTTGCCCACCATCCGATCGTGGTGAGCTTTCCTCGCCGTCCGATCTGGCGGGTAACCACTCACTAACTCATCAAGTTAGTGGTGGGGCCCGCCATAATCCCCTCCCAGGGGCTATAGAAGGAGCCCCAAGGCCTCCTCATAATTGACCTTTTTTGCTCTCAGTCATCTTCTTCCTCAGGTGATAGCTCTGCCGGACTCCTCCCTCGGATCATCCTCCAGTCACCTCGAGCCACCAGTGTGCCACCAGCGGGAAACACCTAGGTCCCGGAACGAGCGAAAGAAGGAGGAAGACGACCACAGCAAGCGGACAAGCGCCAGAGCCGCGCTCCAACTTCCAAGCATCAGAGCCACTTCCCGGATTCCAGTGTCCAAGTCGCTCCCGCGGCGCAGCCTGTTGCCCGTTGGGAGCCGAAATCTCTCTCTCACCCCCTAAGTTGTAACGGAGAGCGACCGATCGCCCCTGATTCTCCGAACACATTATAACTGCAAACAGCTAGAGGACTTTGACCGGCACAGAACCGATCACGTGGTTTTTTACCCGATTGAGGGATTTTTCCACGTCATCACTGTTAGGATTATGACACCTCACATTCCCGGAGCGTCATGATTGCGCCAAGTCACCGATCCGTGGGATCATACTTTCCTAAATCAGAGGAGCCCGGTTTTTTGGAAATAATTAGGAGAATCAAATCTGGCCGGATATCCTATTCCTTGGCCTATTCCTAATCTGTATTATTCTCCTAATTATTGGGTGGTTTCAGGAAAGTCGGTCAAATTTGTTTTGGCAATCTCCTATTTTGGAGATCATTTCCCCTATTAGCCATGATTCCTAAATTAGGAGATAATCTCCTTTTCGGCCATTGAGTTTACAGCTATAAATTCATGACTGCTACAAGCCTAAGGTACCACCACACCTGCAACCCTTCACATCCAGAGAGAGAGCATCAGGCGGCTCAATTCCGGCGGCCCGAAAAGGAGAAGGCAGCGGAGGGACTCGGTCCCGGTGGTTGCTGCGGCGTGCTCCAGGAGGTGACATCGGCGGGACTTGGTCCCAGGCTTCGGCGACAGGTGGCGGCGGCGGCGGCAGTGCTCCGGCGGCGGCAGCAGCAGCAGGCGGCGGCGGGTATTCTCCCGTCCAGGCTGCAGAGGCTGCAGTAGGCGGCTTCGACCGGCGATCCAGGCATACGGCGGCGGCGGGACTTGGTCCCGGTGGCAAGCGGCGGCGTGCGGTTGTCCATAGGTGACATCAGGCAGGATCGGCGAGGCAGCGGCGGCGGCGGCAGCAGGGAGTCAGGCGGCAGCAACAGGGTCGGCTTTGGTGCAGACGCGATATCGCCCGGCGATATCGCCGGCGACAGCTCCGGCGACAGCTCCAGGAATTGTTTTTTTGTTCTTCCAATTTCTGATCTTTTGTAATATTGTAACCTCCGTGATTTTTAGTGGATCTTCTCCGGCGCGCTCTCCCCGTGGAGTAGGAGCTTCTCTCCGAACCACGTAAAATCTCTTTGTCGTCTGTGTGCCTGGAATCTCGTTCTGTTATTTTTATTTTGCGCGATCGTTTTGCTCAGATTTGAATTCCGTTGCGCTACCGCGGTACTCGATCCGATTTCACAACAATTGGTATCAGAGGGAGGTTCCGCGGAGGTGATTGATTGTAAGTTCCGTTTTAGGTTTGGGTCAACGGTAGGTGACGACCATCGGTCCGCTCCCTATCTTCTCAGATCTGATCCGTGAACTTAATCGGATTACCAGTAGCACTACGAGCAAAACAATGGCGGCAAAATTCGAGATTCCGAAGTATGACGGCAAGATTGATTTTGGCCTTTGGCAGAAACGCATAAAGGCAGTTCTCGTGCAGCAAGGTCTTCACAAGGCTCTCCTTGGCAAGGAGAAATCTGGGAAGAAGGACGACGAGTGGGAGGAGCTGGATCTGAAGGCCATCAGCACCGTTCAGCTGTGTTTGGCCGACGAGGTGATGTACAACGTGGCCGAAGCTGAGACTACGGCAGACTTGTGGAAGAAACTGGAGGAGCTGTACCTGTCTAAGTCTCTCACGAATAAACTCTACGTGAAAAGACAGCTGTACAGCTTAAGGATGTCCGAGGGCAATCAGTTACTGGAGCACATGAACGTGTTCAACAGGCTCATCTCCCAGTTGCGTAGTATGGATGTTAAAGTCGAGGAGGAAGACCAGGCTCTCCTCCTGTTGTCTTCATTGCCGAAGTCCTTCGATCATCTGGTCACCACAATTCTGTATGGGAAGGACACCCTGAAGATGGAAGAAGTGATGACAACACTGCTCTCGAACGAAGCGCGAAGCAAGTCGAGCCCTAGAGCTGACGAGGGCTTATTTGTGAGGAGCAATGACCCAGCCCGGGGTAGATCGAGAGGAGGAGGCAAGGATGAAGACCGGTCGAGGTTTAAGTCCAGAGGCAGGAATACGAAGTGCCACTACTGCAAGGAGGATGGACACTGGAAGAATAATTGCCCGAAGAGGAAGGAGCAGACGCATGAGCCACATCAGGCTGCGGTGGCATCTGAGGATGAGAACGATGCCGACGTTCTTCACGTGTCACATAATTCTGAGACCACAGATTCCTGGATCATGGATACAGGAGGCTCGTACCACATGTGCCCGAACATAAAATGGTTCTCCAGCTTCAGGCAGTGTGAGGGTGGTCGTGTTCGGATGGGGAACCAGTCGGGGTGCAAGATATCAGGAGTCGGGAGCATCAGGATCAGGATGTTTGATGGAGTGGTTAGGACCCTCACCAACGTTCGGTATGTGCCTGAGTTGAGGAAGAGCTTGCTTTCTCTAGGCACTCTGGAGTCTGTCGGGTATTCTTTCACTGGCAACGATGGACATTTGGAGGTCAGGAGAGGCGCGCAGACAGTCTTGAGAGGAGAGCGTTCCGGATCTCTCTACAGACTGATTGGCACCACTATTGCCAGGGGAAATGCGAGGAGAGAGGTCAGACCGTCTCGTGAGCTACAGGATACGGTAGCGTATGCATTTCAGGCGATCTCCTCAGATCGCGTTTCCTTCGATAGAGCTTTAGAGAGCAGAGACCGCTCTCAGCAAAAAGCTAGGAAGGACAAGCGGAGGAGCGGGGCAGGATTTGTGGCAAGGGCGTGTGCGCGGAAAGAGGACCTTGGCAAATGTAAAATCTTTGCAGTCGTAGAGAAGAGGGGCAGAGTGTTATCTCAGGAGAGCTCAGGCACCGCAAGGGGAGCCATCTGGCTCAGGTGTCCCACCAAGGATCACAAGGGTACTCAGAAGAAGGTGGAGTTGCACAGTGAGAGTCCGAGTGCGAGTCACCTTGCAGAAGACCCGGTCTGTCGTGCAGGGACAGAGCACGTCGGTGTGCGCCATCAGGAGTCGAGGGAGTCCGTTCGAGGTGGAGGCGTGGTGTTGCGGGAGATTCCTGTGGAGGAGTGCGTTGCGAGCATGCGGGAGAAGTCTTTGAGGCGAGTCAAGTTTGACTTGACTCGCACCGGTGCATGTTGATCGCAGAGACCCCAGGGAGAGGGGGTTCGTAGTCGTCGGTAGGAGAGATCCAAGCTGGAGGTGGAGTTTGTCGTGTGAGGAGTCAAGGTGGAGATTGTTAGGATTATGACACCTCACATTCCCGGAGCGTCATGATTGCGCCAAGTCACCGATCCGTGGGATCATACTTTCCTAAATCAGAGGAGCCCGGTTTTTTGGAAATAATTAGGAGAATCAAATCTGGCCGGATATCCTATTCCTTGGCCTATTCCTAATCTGTATTATTCTCCTAATTATTGGGTGGTTTCAGGAAAGTCGGTCAAATTTGTTTTGGCAATCTCCTATTTTGGAGATCATTTCCCCTATTAGCCATGATTCCTAAATTAGGAGATAATCTCCTTTTCGGCCATTGAGTTTACAGCTATAAATTCATGACTGCTACAAGCCTAAGGTACCACCACACCTGCAACCCTTCACATCCAGAGAGAGAGCATCAGGCGGCTCAATTCCGGCGGCCCGAAAAGGAGAAGGCAGCGGAGGGACTCGGTCCCGGTGGTTGCTGCGGCGTGCTCCAGGAGGTGACATCGGCGGGACTTGGTCCCAGGCTTCGGCGACAGGTGGCGGCGGCGGCGGCAGTGCTCCGGCGGCGGCAGCAGCAGCAGGCGGCGGCGGGTATTCTCCCGTCCAGGCTGCAGAGGCTGCAGTAGGCGGCTTCGACCGGCGATCCAGGCACACGGCGGCGGCGGGACTTGGTCCCGGTGGCAAGCGGCGGCGTGCGGTTGTCCATAGGTGACATCAGGCAGGATCGGCGAGGCAGCGGCGGCGGCGGCAGCAGGGAGTCAGGCGGCAGCAACAGGGTCGGCTTTGGTGCAGACGCGATATCGCCCGGCGATATCGCCGGCGACAGCTCCGGCGACAGCTCCAGGAATTGTTTTTTTGTTCTTCCAATTTCTGATCTTTTGTAATATTGTAACCTCCGTGATTTTTAGTGGATCTTCTCCGGCGCGCTCTCCCCGTGGAGTAGGAGCTTCTCTCCGAACCACGTAAAATCTCTTTGTCGTCTGTGTGCCTGGAATCTCGTTCTGTTATTTTTATTTTGCGCGATCGTTTTGCTCAGATTTGAATTCCGTTGCGCTACCGCGGTACTCGATCCGATTTCACAACACATCACATCTTGTGTTAACCTTTTATTTTTCATTAACTGTGCGCGCGCTCGACCGCTCCGTAAGCTAAGACGGTCCAAGTAAATCTGGTTCGACCGGAGCATCGAGTTAATCCACAACAGTGAATGCTTAACCAAATGGTATTTTACTCTTTTAATCTATAATATATTAAAAGGGGAAAACACTCTTTGATTAAACATTTATTTTTTTTCTTCTAATTTTGTCCCTCTTTATCAAAACAATTCTTATTTTTAAAATGTGCGTTTTTATTTTATTTTAAAAAATTATGCTTTCGTATAAATAAAGCTCTATAACTACAATAAAAAATATGTTCTTCCCGACACTCGTAAAACCCCGCGTACACCGTAAAAATGAGCGACGAATGTGGTATAACACAGAGGGGTTTGCGTATGGCCGTAGCGTTGTCGCGTCGGAACAAAGGTGCTGCTGTGGTTGGTCATAGGGGCGGAGCCCCATGCCTCTCACTCAGTATATTATAGATATATAAAGAGCCGAACTCATTGGCTGCCCAAATAATTGAACAACTGGCCATGTAACTGATTTGTGCTGTCGCAATTAACGGCAGCCTGGACTGTAATATATATATATATATTATAATATAAATAAATATATTTTGTTCGGGGGCGTTTTTGTCCGGTTTCTTCCAGCAGAACTAAACTGGAGTGCCGGAATATTCCTAATCCTCATCCTCATTGGCTAAAACATGCAACGGCCGTTTCAGTTGTTTCAGTTCAGCTATTTAAACCCTCCTCAGCCTCCCATTTTCCTCTCCTCCTCTCTCCCTCTGCTCTGCCCATTTCTCCCGGCTCTCCATTATTACTAATTTACTATCCTCTGCTTTTAGTCTCGCCTTCCTGCCCCGTAGGTTACACTGTTCTGGTGTCTAAATCCTCTCATTTTTTGGTTAATTTTCAGGAAAACTGTGTTGGTTTCTGAGAAATCATTACTCTTCTCACTGGGATATTCAAAATCCTGTTTCTTTGGGGCTTTTACGGGATTTTGGCACTTTACACCCACAAAATACAGGGTTTTGGCACTTTACACTCTCGAAATACGAGGTTTTGACACACCTCGAATTATCAATTTCTGGCATTTTGCACCTCAAACCAATATTTCAAGTATATTTAGGTTTGGACAACGTCAAAAATGCTGATTTTGACAACATCCACCCCGGATTATTGGTGTTTCCTGACCTAAATACTATTGAATGAACATATTTGATGCAAAAGTATCAGAAATGGGTGCAAAATATCAGAAATCAATAATTAAGGAGTGGGTGCAAAATATCAAACCCCCCCTCAAATGAGGGTGCAAACTGCCAAAAAGGGCTTCTTTTACAGCCCTGCTAATGTTTATTTCTTTAATCCCCGCGGCGCTAACTTTCTATGTGAAAGAACTGGATATAATTCTGATTTATCAGTAAACCAAACTAATGTAAAATTCTATTCGAATGCAAAATCTAAATTTTAAAAATTTAATTTTTGAAGCTTCTTCTTCTTCTTCTTCTTCAAAAATGTCCTACGAGGATCTGTATCATAAAAACCAAAAGCCGAAGGTGGATTGCCTAATATTTGGTAAGCATTTTATCCATCATCGGTTCATATATTTTTATATACAGTCTCATGTAATTAATTATTTTTCAATTGCTCTTTCACGGTGGAAACCATAAAGATCTGGATGATACTTTATACCCCCTGAACTCTGGCATAGCAGCAGAGTGCCTCCAGAATATCAGAGGTGAGCTTCTCCGCCGCCTTTCAATCTGCTTCTGATCTTGTTAGTCAACCCCTTCCCTTGTGGGCTTTATTCAAAGCGTAGATTACATGGTGGAGAAACTCTGGATTGAGAAGAGTAAGGTGGAGGAATTAAGTAACCTGCTTTACAAGAACTATGGCACAACAATGGCGGGATTAAGGGTATTTATTAGTTCTCTCATTGTAATGTATTTAATATGCCCATTCTGAAATGAAATGACATTAATTGGAGTTTCTTATCTGAAGGCGATTGGCTATTCTTTCAACTACGACGATTATCATAGGTTCCAGTCATCTCCCATGACATTTTTGTTTCCCCCCTCCAAATTTCATTTTTTTTGTTCATATATTAACACTGTTTTATTGCCATAAAACTGTCAGTTTTGTGCATGGGAGATTACATTATGAGAAGCTGAAGCCTGATCCTGTCCTCAGGCATCTTCTTCTCAACCTGCCAATTCGCAAAGTTGTAAGATTAACGCCCTGTTTACAATCACTTTAAACTCTGCCCGTTCTTCATTAACTCTGTTTTTGTCTGCAGATATTCACAAACGCGGATAAGATTCATGCTGCTAAAGCACTGCGCAAGCTTGGATTGGAGGATTGTTTCCAAGGAATCATATGCTTTGAGACCCTCAACGAGCCCAATGGAGAATTCTTCAAGGAGAGAAATCTCTTTGATGTTTTACAGCACTCTGTTAGTCCTGCTCCTGGAGTGGAACTCCCAAAAACTCCAGTTTTGTGCAAACCGTCGGAGTTTGCCATGGAGTATGCTCTTAGACTAGCTAATATCGAGCCCGGCAGAGCTGTGAGTATCTCAACGGTGGTCGCTTCAAAATTTCGTGGCTGATTTGTGCTTAAATTCTCATTAAACAGTGGTTTAAATTGTGCGTTTTTCTGCAGATCTTCTTCGACGACAGCGTTCGTAACATCCGAGCAGCGAAAGGGGTCGGCCTTCGGACAGTGCTGGTGAGAATTTTCTCTGAAACAAACATTAATGGCTGCAAAATTCTGTGTTGAAATGGATCAACACATAGTTTTGTAGTCACTTTTACTTTTAGTAATATATTTCTATATTTGCTTATATATGTTTGAAGTCTATATTTTAAATTTTTGGGTATAGTCAATAGTCATAAATTTGGCAAAGTGTATTTTGTCAAATTTAAATTTTCGGGATACATTTTGTCAAAAGGTGATATTTTCAGGCTATACTTTGCCAATTACACAATTTATAGTCTTTATTTTAAATTATTATTATTTATTTAAGTTTCACCCAAAATCAAGAACCTAGTCATATAGATTCGGTTTTGATTTTTGGGAGACGATCCATGTATCCAAGATGTAGAGCCGGGTCCGAACCACAAAACTTGATTCAGTTCTGATTTGATTTTCAGTTCTTCTCACACTTCATGATTTTTTTCACATACCTTTATACAAGCATGCATTCTTATTGATTAAACAAAAAATTTCATTTTAAAAAAATGGTTCAAATGTCATATAGTTGTATATATGCCAATTCAGCCATTACAAAAATACTCACAAACTATTGAATCACATTAAATAATAATTTATTTCAATCAAATTTTATTTTGATAACTCTAGAAATTCATTGGTTTAGTTTTTCTAGATCAGTTCTTGGGTACTTGAGCATAAGAACTGAGAATCAAACTGAATTATTCGACTCTAAGTTTTGTGGATCCGGAATCGAACCGAACCGATACCTGTGAGAACCAACCTGAATCACTCGATTTGATTCGATTTCGGTCCGGTTCTCTAATCTTCGGCTATTTTTGTACACTCCTATTGTGATGTTTTGAGACATTTTTATTGGGTGTTTTAGGGGTGCTTTTGTGAATGTTATTTCATTCATAAATGGCACAAATGTCAAATAATTGGTCATTCTTTACAATTAAATTTGAGAAATATTATTAGCACATAATTTTTTATCTGCCAATTGATATTTGCAGCATGAAATTATCCGTACACTATTTTGCTACCCTCACTCAAATAAATTTTAATTATCTCTAATTTTCTCATATTTTGAATATAATTGAAGTTGTCATTAAAGAAAAATTAATCATTTCACATTAAGAAGAAAAATTTTGACATACTGATTGAGGTGTTGTCATGTGATCTTGAAGTCACAAATTTGAACACTCTTGCAAAAAGGAGGGTAAGGTTTGTCTACACTATTTTACCTTTATGGTGGACCCTCCCTCGAATCCGTGCGTGGGAATGCTTTGTGCATCGGACTGCCCTTTTTGGTTTAAACCACCGACAATAACGCGGAGTGAGGATGTAGCAAGAAGAACGTGGTTCTAGTTTTCGTGGCCGACGTGAAACCGGTTCTCGTGGGTTAAAAATGAATAGAAAACAGTGGTTTATAATTGTGTTTGCTATATTAATTAATTTTTGACCGTCAAATGATAATTTTGCTTGATTTATTTGTTGATATTGTTGATGATGATATAAATATGTACATTTAACATAGGTGGGCTCTTCGCATAGGATCAAGGGTGCAGATTACGTCCTGGAGAGCATCCACAACATCAGAGAAGCACTGTCTGAACTTCGGGAAGAGACTGATAAGTCGGAAGATATTGTGCTGCGTCAGAGCAATATAGCCGCCAAGGCCGTCGCCTCCGTTACAGCTTAATTATTCAATTAACTATGTAAAATATTTATATATATTTACTTTCTGAATTTCTCCTTTAGTTTGTATCCCACAGTTCTTAGTATTGTAATTAATAATTGATGGGTTCTCTTAACGGGTTCGACTAAATCACGGGGTCAGTAAGCGCAGCTTTGACCGTCGGCGGTACTAGCGCCCACTCACGCACCCGGTACCGTCTCCTGCGAGCACTATCGCGCGACCGCAGGGTCGTGCACGCCCGTTCCAGTAAGCATAGGCCTCTAGCCGCACACAAATGCGTGCATGTCTCCGGTTGGGAAGCCCGCCCGCGTGCGGCGCGCTGTTGGGAAGCCCGAGTGCGAGCAGCGCGTGGTTGGGAAAGCCCGCGCGCGGTAGGGAAAAGCCTGCGCGCGGCGTGTGCCGGACGAATTCTTTGCCGCCGCTAATTCTCCACCGTTCGATCGCGCTCCCGCGATCGCCACTGTCGGTTACGTGGGTAACCACCCACGTAATCGCCCGCATGATCTCCGTAGTGGGGGAAATGTGTAGCCAAAAATAGAATTGGGTTGCGTCTAGTAAAATTATAAAACAATATCCGCATAATGCGTTATAAAATCGGCATATAAATAACGATCATGGTAGTTTTGAACTACGGATAGCCGCATAACCGACATAATCACTCATGAAGCCTATAAATAAGGTCTCAGATCCTCCTTTATTCCTCATTCTCTCCTGAACCGAAAAATCATCATACGGATTTTCTCTCTCATTTCTCCTTCATTTCTTCATTTCTTTCTCCTCCTTCGGGATCTTCAAGCACTCTTTGAAGATCTTCTTCGTCTTCAAAGCCTCCTTCAAAGATCTTCATCTTCTCCGCCTAGGAAATCCTCCTATGAAATTTCTCTCTCCTACTCCTACGGGATTTCACCCTCCCGCTGCTACGAAATTTCTCTCTCCCACTCCTACGGAATTTCTCTCTCCTCCTCCTCCTCCTCTGAGATTTCTCACTCCTCCACTTCTCTTCCTTGTGCGCTCTCACGCGCGCCGCCTCCTTGCGCGCTCTCGAGCGCATTGCTTCCTTGCGCACGCGAATCTATTCCTTGCGCGCATCACTTCCTCGCGTGGCCCTGCGCGCTCCGCCACCCAGCGCGCTCTCACGCGCTTTGCCTCCCCGCGCGCTTTCGCATGCGCCTCTTCCTTGCGCGCGTCTCTTCCTAGCGCGCCCCCGCTCGCTCCGCCACCCAGCACGCTCTCACGTGCTTCGCTTCCTTGCACGCTCTCACGAGCGCCTCTTTCTTGTGCGCATCTCTTCCCCGCATGCTCTCCTCCAACAAGCACCCTGCGCGCTCTCCTCTAGCAAGCGCCCCACACGCTCTCCTCCAACAAGCGCCCCGCACGCTCTCCTCTAGCAAGCGCCCCACACGCTCTCCTCCAACAAGCGCCCCGCGCGCTCTCCTCTGGCAAGCGCCCCACATGCTCTCCTCCAACAAGCGCCCCGCGCGCTCTCCTCTGGCAAGCGCCCCACACGCTCTCCTCCAACAAGCGCCCCGCACGCTCTCCTCTGGCAAGCGCCCCACACGCTCTCCTCCAACAAGCGTTCCGCACGCTCTCCTCTGGCAAGCCCCCCCCCCCCCCCCCCCCCCCCCCCCCCCGCGCTCTCCTCTGGCAAGTGTCCCGCGTGCTCTCCACCAACAAGCGCCTTGTGCGCTCTCCACCAACAGGCGCTCTGCACGCTCTCCACCAACAAGCGCCCCGCGTGCTCTCCACCAACAAGCGCTCTGCGCGCTCTCCTCCAACAAATGCTCCACGCGCTCTCCTCCAACAAGCGCCCTACGCGCTCTCCTCCAACAAGCGCTCTGTGCGCTCTCCTCCAAAAGCGCCCTACACGCTCTCTACCACCAAGCGCTTCACGCGCTCTCCTCCCTCAAGTGCCCTGCGCACTCTCCTCCAGCAAGAGCCCCACATGTTCTCCACCCTCTAGCGCTCTACGTGCTCTCCTCCAGCAAGCGTCCTACGCTCTCTCCTCCTACAAGTGCCCTGCGCACTCTCCTGGTTTTTAGTTTTCAGAATAAATAAATCAATTTAGGCGTTCGACTTGCAGGAAATATTCATGGAAATGATTTTGCTTGAAATCATGGGTTGTCATTTTTTCCTAGCCCCAAAAAATGACTCCTCCCCCAGCTTTTTCTTGTTTTGGACGGCACACGCTCTTCCAACAAAAGTCACGAGATCCTCCTTCTTCCCTCGCCGTCGATGGCGACAGCTTTGAAGTCAACGAGAGTCTCACCCCCTCGTCATAACTGTCGCCATCATAAATCACATCTACTCTCCGTCACCCTTTCCCGAAGATCAAGACGCCTCTATTAAACTCATCTCCTCCTGTATGGTTTACCTTCTCCATTATTCCCGTTTTCGTGTCCGCTGCAGCCACCAGAGCACATTCAACTCGAGGAATCTCTTACCAGCGATCGACAATTGCCGTGTTCAGACTTCCTCAGAAACATACTTTTTACTACTTGTATGGCTGCTTCGTGGTTTTGCATAGCTTCCTCGAACGGAGATGAAAATCTATAAATCTTTCAGTGCTCTGAGTTTTTGACCGAATTTCTCTTCAAACACCAAAATCAGAGAGGTGTTAAGTTGGTTTGATTTTTCAAACTCACATAAATCACATTTCTCGCATACCGCCCGCCAATGAATACTTTTTCTCTAGTCGTCTATGTGCTTTGAATGAGTGCATGCATGAGAAGATTTTAGGAAAGAGGTCACACCATGCGTTTTATGTCTCATTTTTATTGAATTTTGACCCTATAAAAGGAGAAGGAAGAAAAATTATGAGGACACACCAAAAATCAAACCAAAGAGAGGTAAAACCTTGAAGGGGAGAGCGGTAGTGCATGACCGAAGTTGACGGTGGGCGTCGACATCCGATTGTGGGTTGCATTGGCAGAACGAAAGCATGTGGGTAGCGACAATGTGTCAGATTCGTGGGTTGTTGCAAGGTGCGCGGTGATGCAATGGTTGTATGCTCGTAGGCGGTGGTGGTTGTACATAAGTGGTGACGTTGATAGGTTGCGCGTTCGCGACCAAGTCAAGTCCTGACTTGGATCTCTTCTCGGTGGTGGTGGCGGTGGTGGTTAGTCATCTAGAGACGACGAAGATTCGTTCTGGTACGAATCTTGTGCGTCCGTTTTACGAATTGCAGACAAGTTTATATTACTTTTACGAAGTTTCGTTGTCTGAGTTCTTCTGTAGTATATTTTCGAATTTGAATTTCTTAATTTGAGTACTTACTAATTTTATTGTGCTAATAAAATTGTGTGAAGTACGTATTTTCTTGTGATTTTGTATTTAATTGTTCTTAGGAATTGCACTTTCACGACTGGAAATCCAAACAAATGATGTATGGGGGAGGTTCTGTAAGTAACTGTCTAAACATTTAAGAAAAGATTTGTGTATGGTGTTGAACAACTAAGTTCTTTTCCCATCCTTTCAAATCAAACATTGAATTAATCGGGTCTCCCAGTCATACAGGAAAACAATTATAGCAGGGAAGAATGCAACTTTTCCTCGGTACTCGGTGGAGAAGTTCAATGACAGCAGAAATTTTAGTTTGTGGCAAATTTGCATCAAAGATATGCTAGTTGAGCAGAGCCTGATGCGGGTTTTGCGGGGATGAGAGAAATTGACTGTTGAAGTGAATGACGAGAAGTAGATTGACTTGAATGAGCGTGTCACTAGTGACATCAAGATGTGTGATGATGATAAGGTGCTCTTAACAGTGGCGTCGAGGAGTCTGCAATCAAGATTTGGGAGAATCTTAAGAGATTGTTTCTGGTCAAGTCGTTGACCACAAAGCTTGTTGTTAAAACAACGATTGCATAGTCTTAAGATGTAGGAGGGTGATAACCTGCATGAGCATTCTAATGTATTCAACAGACTTCTAAACTAATTGCATGCGGTTGATGTAAAGATGAAGGAAGAAGATAGGTCATAATACTTCTTACCTCACTTCCGCTGATATGCCAAGAATAAATTACGTATTAACGCAAGTGCAAGCGCTAGATCAAGTAATATAAAGTGAATAAAGATCGATCTCACGGGGAGGTGATTAATTTAACGTTTGTAAATACCAGCTAACATTTTCTTTAAATCCAAGGAAATTAATTTAAGAGATTTTGAAACTAAATTAAAACTCTAAAAAAATTAACAATGATTTTCTAAAATTATTTTTATCAAATGATAAGAAAATGGTCTTGTATTTTGATTTTGTATGTCTATTATGATGGATTGATAGAAAATATTCATGAGAAAACTTGGTGCGCTTTCCTGCAATAATTTTAAGATAGAGATTCGTATCTCTCGATATCAAAAATCATTATATCTATCATTCCCTTGTAATCTCTAATGTAGGCAAAACGAAGAATATTATTAATAATAAAAATCAATGTTGTTAACATACATGTGAAATATTTTTATCCATTCTATGCTATTTTGAGTTGATGATATACTTACGTCTCTCCTCTCTCGAATCTCGAAGCGCAGTAAAACAAGTCGAAAAAATTGGTTAAAGATTTACGTAACTCATCTCTCGAATCTCGTCGCGTAGTAAAATAATTTTCGTTCATAGACTTACGCGTCTCATCTCTCGAATCTCAAAGTAGAGAATAGAATGAAAATATAATCCAAAAGTATTACCATCAAGATAAAAAAACTCCATACAGAAATCACACAAAAATCTCATAAACAAGATTACAAATAGAGATCACATCAAAATAGAACAAAGTACTCTCAAAATATAAAATCTAGGAAATTAGTTCATGATTTGGGAGATACACAATGAAATTAGAGAGATCTTATAAGACATGATTATTTAGAGATCTAAACGCTGCAGAAAATTTCACTCGAACTTGTGCAAAATCTCTCTTTGATGATGATCTGGTGCAGTTCCTCCTTCTTCTCTCCAAACCCTAGTTCTTCTCTTGAAATAATTATCAAGATGATGAAAAGATTATGTTATATCTTTTTAGCCCCTTTTATGGATGTTCCTTCCTCATAGAAATATTTTAAATGTTAAATAGCCTCATCTTACCTTTGAAATAGCCCAAATATGAAAAATTCTCAAAATTCAAAATTTTGTTTTCTCTGATTTGTTGCAACATATTTTTTGAACTATGAAAAAAATGTTGCAACGAATTTTCAGCACTTGTAAAAATTGCTCCAAACAACAAATAAAATATTGCAACCATGTTGTAACTCTTTCCCCAAACTTTAAATGCACTTAACTCTTGACTCATCGAGATGAATACTTTAAATTTTTTACGACAAAAATATATCAAAATGACAATATTACTCCAAACTTTCACAAAATACTAACTTACTCGTATTTAATACTTTTAATTCAAATTTATCAAATATTTTAATAAAAAAGATAATAATTTAGACACAAGATAACTTCTTTTAGAAAAGTTATCACACCCTCACTGTTGAAACCCGGATACCGGTTCAACAGAGTTCGGGCTGGGAATTGGGATTAAATAGTTCAAGTTACTTTACCCGTCATCGAATGCTTAAGGAAGGTCAATTTGAGCCCGGATTCAGCATTCACTAATTTGAGATGGTTGTCTACACTAAGACCCGGTGAACTGTAGCGCGGAGGTCCTACCGCTCACTCGAAAGCATGTTTCGTGTCTCCCCCCAAAGTCAAAGGCTGAGCACAACACCTTGGATGGCACGAATTAGGAATTCTCCGAAATTCAGGAGCTCTAGGAGGTTGAGTCCGCCTCTCCAAGGTGCTTTGAGGGTCTGAAAGTGAAGGGATAGATACTACTCTAGAGGGGGGGTGAATAGAGTTATCAAATTTTGCACTAGACAAAACTTAATGGTCTACCCAACTCCCTTGGAGTGAATTGCGGAATTAAAAGATTATAGATATGGAATTAACCCTATAGCCTAACACAAGTGTTGTGCACAAACTCAAGCTAACTGTAATTACAGTTAAGGCTTGGAAATCCTAATCAGCAACTAGCAACCTAGTTATATCTATTCACAGCCACAATGCAGGAAATAAACAAGGCAATCCAGACGACACAAGGAATTTATAGTGGTTCCCCAAACAACTTGGGTACGTCCACTCTTCTACCAACAAGGTAGGAATCCACTCAGGTTTTTGATCAGGTGCCCTGCCACCAACAAGATCTGCTTCAGGTAGATCCAGAAACCCTTTAGACTTTTGATCAGGTGTCTAAAAACCAAGCACAGGTTTTTGATCAGGTGCCCTGCCACCAAGGGATACTTTTGAAGGGAGTAATAACCCTGCACAGGAGGGGGAAGGAAGGTTAAGATGTCTTCTCTATTTTACAAAAGATTAGAGAAGCACAAGAACTTGCACTGAGCTAGAAAGCTCTAAAGAATCAAGGCTCCCCCTGGCTCAAAGATGTCCAGGTGAAGTCTTGCTTCAGTGCAGAAAACTCTTCAGAAAGATCTGAAGGAAAAACTACAAGAAGATAATAAATAATAAAATTAAAGATCTTCAAGCAGCTATCTTCTTCTTCTTCTTCTTCAAAAGAACTCTGAGTTTGAACTTCCTGAAAGCAGGAGAACTCAGGTTGAAGAAGAGTAGAAGATCTTAACACTTCTCAGTTGGATGAGTATTGCTGAGAGCAGAAGACTTGATCTTGATGAAGGCTTGAAAGCTTAAGTGAACAACTGGTTAACTAGTTAGCTAGCTTGAATCCTTCTTCAAAGGATTCTTTTTATATCAGCAACAAGCAACGGCTCTCTTCAATTTGAATTACTTGTCTTCTTCTGAAACTTGAGACCTGAGCTGTAAATATCAAGAAGACAAAACAATCTCTGCAGCAGAAACATTCTATAAAAGGGATAAACCTCTTTCGAAGAAGCTGTAGGAAGCAATCTGATAATAAAGTACTAAATAAAGTCATATCAGAAACAAACTCTTTATAGCAGGAGAAAGACTTTTCAGTCTAACGGCTATAAAGGACTGACAGCAGATAAAGTAAAATACAATGTCAGCTAATAAGACAAACAACTTTATCTGAAAAGATTTGACTCAGGCATAAGGGATGGAGCAAATATTGCCTGGAAATATTATCATAAAACAACTGAAAAGATATGCCAGATAATGTATTAATTAATTAAATATAATAAATAAATACAAAATATAAAGGCAGACAGAAAACGTCGAACGACCCTCGGAGATCGTCGACCGACGCACGGAGATCGTCAAACTATCGGACAGATAGTCGAACGATCCAGATAGTCGAACTATCACAGGAGATAGTCGAACTATCACAGCAGATAGTCGAACTATAAGAAGATAGTCGAGCTATCAGATAGTCGACCTATCAACAGATAGTCGAACTATCAAGGCAAAACAGATAGTCGAACTATCAACAGATAGTCGAGCTATCAGATAGTCGAACTATCAAAGCAGATAGTCGAACTACCAAGCGAGAACAGATAGTCGACCTATCACCAGATAGTCGAACTATCAACACAGAACAGATAGTCGAACTATCAACAGATAGTCGAACTACCAGAGAACGACAGATAGTCGAACTATCAACAGATAGTCGAGCTATCAGATAGTTGAACTATCCAGGCAGATAGTCGAACCATCAAGGGAAAACAGATAGTCGAACTATCAACCGATAGTCGAACTATCCTCGCAGACAGAGCGTCGAGCAACTGATAGACGATCGTCGAACAGTCAGTCGACGATAGTCGAGCGGCGTTCGACGATAGTCGAACGAACAAACAACTTAACCAAATTCTTCATCTGAAAAAGTGAGGACTCTACAGCTAGACCACTAACCAATGACCATAGATATTTCTTGGGTCAAGGGACAAACGGAGAGGACTAAACTCAAATCAAACTAGGGTACCAACAATCTCCCCCTATTTGAGTTAAGTCTCTCAAAAACTAAAGCAAAGAACTAGCTAAAGAGCAATAAAATTAATACAGGAAACAGATAACAATTAACTAACAGTTATCAAACAGATAAATAACAGTCAAATATATATAACATCAGTCAAACAAAATTAAGGATCTACAGAGTCTGGCTTAGGATTAGACGAGCTAGGAATAAAGGAAACTTTCCGTAAAGGATCAATTGCCTCTCTCTTAGACATCTTCAAGTCTTGCGCGCCAATAATCTTTACTTCTGCAGCCCTTGGAACAACGGCTTTCGGGTGCTTTTCCATATATTTTGAAGGGTCAAAGACCTCAGGATTAACCTGGAACTTTTCGAACTCCTTCTTTCTGAATGTAGACATGGTGGTTAATCCAGTAGTATCTTTTCCTTCAGCTTTTGCTTTCCTGATTTGAGCTGCTCCAACCAATTCGAGAAAACGAGCCATCCTAAAGTTAGGATCAAGCTCAGGACTTTCATACACAGTCTCAGCAGAAGTATCATCTGGTTCTTTATCTTGATTAACTAGATAAGACATGGGAGCAGACTTAGCAAAGATCTTGCTAGAAATTTTAAACAAAAATAAACTACTTACCTTTTGAAACATCTTTTTCAGAATGCACTGGCATCTTTGGAGAAGGAGGAGGGGAAAAAGTTGGTCTTTGAAACACAACCTCCTTCACTTGTTCTCTTACTGTATCAGATCTTTGATGGCCAGAATATGATTTTCCATGAAAACCTTGAGAGATTTTTCTTGAAGAAGACTGGGAAGGAGCAGATTTTCCTGACGGAGCAGACGGATTGGCAGATAAATTCCCAGAGGCTCCTGCACCAGGAGGTGGAGGAGGACCTCTGGGTGTCCATCTAGGGGTAGGACTATCATATTTCTTAGCTTTCTTTCTCTCTTTCTGCTGGTTCTTGGAGAACCACATCCAATGCTGAAACTCTTTTGATTTGGGGTCTATTCCTTTCAGAATATAGTATGGAGTATCATTATCATGGCTGGGAGGAGGAGGAGCAATTGCTTTCCTTTTCTTCTGAGCAGCTTTCTTTTTCTTTGAATTTTCAGATAAATCAGAATCCTCTTCATCTTCAGAGTGAGATGAAGGAGGATTGTCATATGGATCATAGACTTCAGAAACAGCCTTTTCCTTTAAAGCAGCTTTCTCTTTTTCCTCTTCAATGGCATCCTGAGCCAGAAGGAAATCTAAATCCATCCCTGGAGAATCATCCCAAACAGTTGACTTTTCAACTTGCAAATCTTTTTCTTTTTCCTCTAACAAAGATTGAACTCTTTGATTCCAAGCAACTCTTGCTTTCTCTTCTTGATTTTCAGATACATCTTCCATGTCATCTAAAAATGAATCCAATTCTGGATCTACTTGAGCATCAGGAACAACTGGAGCAGCGCCTGAAACAACTGCTATAACCTGAGCAGCTAAATCTTCTTTAATATAATCTGTAGATTTATGAACACAAATCTGCTAAATAAGCTAAAATCATTCCTTCTAGGTATTCACAAGCTAGCAAATTAATTGACTCGTCAATAAAGCGGATGAGTGAATTACCTTCATATTTTATCAACTCCCAAGACTCATCAAGGTAGGATGTAATAATCCCTTCTAGGAAATGGGCAACCACGGGAGTGGTGAGATCTTCTAAGCAAATTTTCACAGCAAATTCAGATAACATAATAGCATCAGATATTTCTTTGTCAGATAGCACTGAAACTGATTCATCTTGAGCTTGAACTGCATCAGTCTTTTCTTGAACTGCTGGAAGAACTGCTGGAAGGGAGGCTGGAGGCTCTGAGACATCTTCACAGCACATCTCCCCCTGCCTGATTTCAGTGGAAACTGAAACCAGGCCCCTTGAAGAAGAGGGCTCAGCAGATTTGAAAAGTGATTGGATGGAAGAAGTTAGGGTAGCAATGGAGGAGGCAAGTGGAGCAATTGCCTCTTCAATCATACTTTTGATTGAAGGGGTAATCAACTCCAAAATGCTAGAAATGAAAGCTGGGGTGATCTCAAAAGATGATGGAACTGCAGTGGATGGAGATGCAGCAGAGATGGTTGTAGTGTTAGGATGAGAAGTGGTGTGAACTGGAGATCGAATTGGAGATGGAGCTGGAGAGTTAACAGGAGTGTTAACTGGAGAATGAATAGGGGATTGAATAGGAGACTGAGGAGGTGTTGGAATCCTCTCAGATCCTAACAGATCAAAACTAGGAGCAGATATCCTAGCCAGATGAGAAAGAGGAGGAGATGCTGGAGGGGAAGGAAGAACAACCGTGGTTGTTTCTCGAACATGAGAAAGGGAAAGTCGTACTTCAGCTGAAGTTGATGGAACTTCAACTGAAGCAGACTGCATAGCAGAAGAAGATGAGGGAAGGGAAAGAGCTGAGCCAACTTCTACCGGGTGAGGAGCGACTGAATCAGTCCTGGTGCTCTCTGATGTCGCTGGAGCAACCCCTGTGAGAGCGGGTTTCACAAAAGTCCTCTTCCACTTGGAGAACAGATTTGGGTCCATCTTCTTGCTTGCATTTATGGTTGTTGCAACGAAGACCAGCAACTGAGGATACTTTTCCTTCAGGAAAATTCCAATAACCCTGCCTAGGGTAACCTCTTTCTTATTGTTCTTTTTCCTTATCAAATCAAACATTACTCCTGCCCAATCAATCTTTTTCTGATTAACAATTGCACACATCAGTGCAAATTGTTGCCTTGTTATGTTGTCATGAGCAGAGTGCTTTCCAAGGAGCACTTTTCCAACTAACTCAGCGAGAAATTTAATCTTAAAGGGAAAATTGACCTTGAGCAGCTTGGTGGGAATGCCCTCCGCATGTCCCAGCTCAGTTAGCATCCTTCCAAATTCTTGAGCATCTTGCTCATAATCATCTTCACCATTTATCAAACCAAAAACATTAGTCAAAACGGCCGGAGTTAAAATTACCTCTTCTCCGCCGATGGTGCCAGTCATCGAATTGTCGGTGGAGGACGAAGTAAAAGCCCATTCCTTGATCTCGGGAATATTTAACTTTATCCTTGTCGACATTAATTTCTCTAGACCTTGATCCCGACACAACTGAAGAACTTCTACAATTCCTGCTTCACAGCAACTGAACGCGTCAAAATCGATGCTGAAGCCTGCATCGAACTTTACAATGGCTAACACTGCGGGAGAAATCGCCATTGAATTGCTGGAGAATGCGCGAGAAAGACGGCGAAGACGAAGGGGACGAAGCGGCAGAAAATCGCAAGCGGGAAGACAGAATGCGAAAAGTCACGCTCCGTCGACGATAAAACAAAAGATCTTTTAACCTAGGTCGACTATCGGCTTTATATTAGACCGGAGATAGTCGATCTATTAAAAAGATACTAGACCCGATAGTCGAACGGTTGTTCGACGATCGGCCCAGAAGCAGAGTAGTCGAGCCACCGTTCGACTATTTCTGGCTTCTCAAACAACACGCTGTCGTCATCCAGAGATTGACGATAAGCTCGACCTGTTCGACGATCTTCGAACGCCGGTCGACGATCTTCAAACAGATAAGCTATCATTAACCAGCGGTCGACGATAGGCTTAAACCGTTCGACGATCTTCGATCATCGTTCGACGATCTTCGATCATCGTTCGACGATCTTCAAGCAGGTTTCAACATAGGTAGATATAGTCACACTTAGTCTCGTCCATTGATCATGCCTAGTTGAACTAAAAAGAACAGATGCTTCTGTTCATCTAAAGGCTTGGTGAATATATCACCTCTCTGAAACTCAGTGGATATGAACTCAAGACAAATCTTGTTCTTTTCCACACAATCTCTCAGGAAATGGTGCCGAATCTCAATGTGCTTCGTTCTAGAGTGGTGCACTGGATTTTGTGCAATAGAGATAGCACTGGTACTGTTACACATGATTTTGGTATTCTTGTGTGAGTAACCATAATCCACAAGCTGGTTTTGAATCCACAGGATCTGTGAACAACAACTAGCAGCTGCTATATATTCAGCCTCTGTAGTTGAAGTTGAGACAGATGCCTGCTTCTTACAAAACCAAGAGACCAATCTCTCTCCCAGGAACTGATAAGTTCCTGAGGTGCTCTTCCTGTCAACTCTGCAACCAGCATAATCAGAATCAGAATATCCAATTAATTCAAATTCTGACTCAGCTGGGTACCAAAGTCCTAGATTTGGACATCCCTTCAGGTATCTCAGGATTCTTTTTAGAAGAATCAGATGAGATTCCTTGGGGTTGACCTGGAATCTAGCACAAAGGCATGTAGCAAACATTATATCAGGCTTACTTGCAGTTAGATATAATAGGGAACCAACAATGGCCCTATAATTCTTTTGATCAACTAGCTTGCCGTGATCATCAGAATCAATAACTACATTAGTAGCCATAGGTGTAGGCATTGCTGAAGCATCAGCCATCCCAAATTTCTTTACCAATTCCTTGGCATATTTGGATTGGGAGATGAAGATACCATCAGCATCTTGCTTAACTTGGAGACCAAGAAAGTAAGACAGCACACCCATACTACTCATCTCAAACTTAGAGTGCATCAGGTCAGAGAACCTTTTGCAAAGTTTGGGATCAGTTGAGCCAAATATAATGTCATCTACATACACCTGAACTAACAGGATTGTGTCCTTGTGATGCTTGACGAAAAGGGTTCTATCAACTACTCCCCTAGTAAAGTTGTGCTCTAAAAGGAAACTAGCTAGAGTCTCATACCAGGCTCTGGGAGCTTGCTTTAGTCCATAAAGAGCTTTCTGTAACTTAAACACATGTGAGGGCTGAGTTGAAGAAACAAACCCTGGTGGTTGTTCAACAAACACCTCTTCCTTAAGCTCACCATTCAGGAATGCACTTTTGACATCCATTTGGAACACCTTAAACTTCATATAGGCTGCATAGGCCAAGAAGATCCTTATTGCTTCTAACCTTGCAACAGGAGCAAAGGTTTGGTCATAGTCTATACCTTCCTCCTGTCTGTAGCCCTGAGCTACAAGCCTTGCTTTATTCCTTACAATAATTCCATTTGCATCCAACTTGTTTCTATACACCCACTTGGTGCCTATGATCAGTTGGCCTTTAGGTCTTGGAACCAAAGTCCAAACTTTACATCTCTCAAACTGATTAAGTTCCTCTTGTATAGCAATGATCCAGTGGGGATCTAGCTCTGCATCTTTAAAGGTGAGGGGCTCAACCTGTGAGAGGAAACAAGTGTGCATCACATCCTGTCTTAGCTGATGTCTTGTTTGAACACCAGCTGATATGTCTCCAATCACTTGAGATGTGGGGTTATCTCTAAGTGTGACAATATCAGCAGGTGGGATGTGATCTTCAGCAACAGTTGAGATTAATTCCTCAGGAGGAATTTGATCTACTGTTGGTGGTACAACAACAGCTTCTGCAATGTCTTCATCACTGTCTGATTCAGTGATCTGAAGAGTTGATAGTTGAAGAAATTCTTGAGGGGCATCAGGTACCTGCAATGAACTAGAGGAAGGAGAGTTTTCTTTCTCCTTGTAAAACATCTGAGATTCATCAAAAGATACATGCACAGATTCTTCAATTTTACAGGTTGATTTGTTATAAACCCTATAAGCTTTGCTTACTTGGGAATATCCAAGCATGATTCCCATTGAAGCTTTTGCTTCAAATTTTCTAAGATATTCTTTATTGTTATTATGAATATAAACAACACAACCAAATACTCTAAAATAATTAATTTTAGGTTTCTTTCCTTTAAGCAACTCATAAGGAGTTTTACACTTAAGCTTGTGTATCAAACTTCTATTCAAGACATAATTGGCTGTACTAACAGCTTCTGCCCAATAGGAGAGAGGCATGTTAGCATCTGCCAACAATGTGCTAGCAGCTTCAATGAGTGTTCTGTTCTTCCTTTCAACTACCCCATTTTGTTGGGGAGTTCTAGGAGCTGAGAAACTATGTTTGATATCTTCTCTCTCACAGAATTCTTGCATGAGAAGAGAGTCAAACTCAGTACCATGATCACTTCTGATCAAGGCCACATGAGTAGAGTACTCAGTCTGCACACATAGTAGAAAGTCTGTAAGGGCTTTGAAGTTATCAACCTTAGTTCTCAAAAAGAAAACCCAATTGAACCTAGAGAAGTCATCTACAATTACTAAGGTGTAATACTTCCCTCCTAAACTCGGTACATTTATGGGGCCAAATAGGTCCAAATGTAATAGGTACAGGATTCTAGGAGAATCACTCTTATTTACTGATTTAAAAGAGTTTTTGATTTGCTTGCCTAGCTGACAAGCCTTGCATAGGCTCTCCTTCTTGTAGGGGCAAGAAGGTAAACCTCTAACAAGGTTGTGTTTAGATAACCTAGATATATTTTTAAGGTTAACATGACTAAGCCTCTTATGCCACAAAGAATTATTGTTAATTGTTACTTCATTAAATAGATAAATTTCTGAGTGAGATGAATTGAAATCTACTAAATAAATATTACCTATTCTAATGCCTACTAAAACAACATTATTATTTAAAGTAATATTGCAGGAAGAGTTAGAAAATGAAACCTGGTAGCCAGCATCACATAGCTGGCTGACTGAAATCAAATTGTGCTTCAGTCCTGTCACATATGCAACTCTCTTGAAAGTAACATCTCCAATTGTAATCCTGCCATAGCCTTCTGTCTGACCACAGCTGGAATCTCCAAAGATAACCTTTGGGCCGAGCTTAGCTTTAAATTTTGACAGATGATCTTTATTTCCTGTCATATGCTTGGAACATCCACTATCCAAATACCACTTATTTTGAGTGATTGGATAGGCCTTCACCTGCAAGACATTTATTTAGACAGTGTGGACCCAGGTAACCTTGGGTCCCTTGTTTTTCACATAAGAAAAACTAGAAATATATGAAAATGCAGGCTGAGGGTGATAACCTAATGGGTGAGATCTCCTAGGTGGGATTCTCCATGCAGATGATGGGTCAACAAACCTAGGGTTTCTATTTTCATTTAGGTTTCTATGGTACTGATGATGATTTTGAAAATCATATTGAAAACGTCGATCGACGTTCGACGATGGGCGCTCAGATCGTCGAGCTTCGTTCGACCATTGAGCTTCCGATCGTCGAGCGGCGTTCGACGCTCTTTGCATTTCTTTAAAAAATTTCTTTCTCTTTTCTCTCTTAGCTTTATTTAAAGTTTTATTAACTAGGTTTACTTGCTCAGTGTTCTTCATTCCACTAGCTGAAATGAAGTTCACTGGAGTTGAAAGATTATTTTTAAGAATAACTGGGGGTTCACTTGGAGAAGCTCCTAAGCCTAGTTTGTCATTACCTGACCTAGTGTTAGTCATGCTGGTAATCTCTAACAGCTTAAGGCTTCTACCATTAAGTGATTCTTCTAACCTCTTAGACTTAGCTAACTCCATTTTAAGAAATTTAATTTCTTCACTACAAGTAGTGAGATCTTCCTTTAACCTAATATTTTCTGTAGCAATTAATTCTGAGTCAGCTAACTTATTTCTAAGTTCTTTTATCTCCTTTTCTGAACTAATTAAGTCTAAGCATAAAGATTTAAAATCTAATTTAAATTCTTCAGAAGTGAAGTCATAAGAAGATAATACCTCATCTTCTGTTGGCATCTCTTCATCTAAATCTGAACTCTCTGCAGCTGAGTGATTGCTGCAGGCATCTATTGCCATGAGGCAAACTTTTTTTGCCTTCTTCTCTTCCTCATCCTCACTGGAGCTTGAGGAGGAGGATTCTTCATCAGAATCACTCCAGGTTTCAGTAATGAAACCTCTCTCCTTTTTCTTGTTCTTGTAGGAGGATGGCTTGGAGTGCTTCCTGTGCTGTTCCTTTTCTTTCCTCTTGTCTTTGTTCTTCTCCTCTGGACACTCTGGTAAGATGTGTCCAGGCTTCCTACAACTATAACATATAATTTCTTTAGCAGGTGAACGATCATACATTGGTTTGTCTTCATAGCGTGAAGACTTCTTTCTGAATTCCTTTCTCCCCATCTTGAGAAACCTCTTGGCAAATAATGCCATTAGTTCCTCATTTGATTGGCTGCCTTCAGAAGCATCAGCAGCCTTAAGAGCTAGAGATTGCTCTTTTCTTGTTGGAGTAGGGGTCTTTGCTTCTGCTTCTGCTTCCCTTGTCTTCAGCACTTGCTCAAAAGACTTGAGCTTGCCGAGAAGGGCTTCAGTGAAGATCTCATTTGTACTTCTGGCTTCCTTGATGGGCCAGATCCTTAGATCCCATGTGCTAGGGAGGCACATCAGAATCTTATCATTGACCTCTGTCAATGATATGTCCTTGTCAAGGGTCTTCAGCTCATTGATGATTGAGCTGAGCCTGGTGTACATGGCTTCAACTGATTTAGCATCAGTTTTCTTGAAGTTCTCATATTGTGAGATAAGGTTAGACCTTCTGTCCTTCCTTTCATCAGCTGAACCAGCTACAATCTGGTTCAGTGTATCCCACATGGCTTTTGCTGAAGAGCAGTCAGCTACCTTCTGGAAAACCTCATCAGACATTGTCTGAGCCAGTATATTCATTGCCTTGGCATCTGCTATCTTGGCCTTCTTGTACTCATCGTTGTAATCTGGAGGAGGCACTGCACTCATATCAGTTGATGATGAGGCAGTGGCAGCAGCAGGTGCTCTTGGGGGACCTGACAAAATAGAAACAAAGATGCTTTTATCAATAGAATTCATATATAATTTTATCCTTGCCTTCCAGATGCCAAACTTAGCTAAGTTGCATGCTGGAGGTCTGGCGCTAGAATAATCCTTGGACTGGGCCATGATAGTGAATATCTATAAGCTTTGGTATCTATCAGGATCTTGTGACTTAGGTGTTAGCCTATTCAGTCAGTCAACCTCCCTCTGATACCAATTGAAAGTGAAGGGATAGATACTACTCTAGAGGGGGGGTGAATAGAGTTATCAAATTTTGCACTAGACAAAACTTAATGGTCTACCCAACTCCCTTGGAGTGAATTGCGGAATTAAAAGATTATAGATATGGAATTAACCCTATAGCCTAACACAAGTGTTGTGCACAAACTCAAGCTAACTGTAATTACAGTTAAGGCTTGGAAATCCTAATCAGCAACTAGCAACCTAGTTATATCTATTCACAGCCACAATGCAGGAAATAAACAAGGCAATCCAGACGACACAAGGAATTTATAGTGATTCCCCAAACAACTTGGGTACGTCCACTCTTCTACCAACAAGGTAGGAATCCACTCAGGTTTTTGATCAGGTGCCCTGCCACCAACAAGATCTGCTTCAGGTAGATCTAGAAACCCTTTAGACTTTTGATCAGGTGTCTAAAAACCAAGCACAAGTTTTTGATCAGGTGCCCTGCCACCAAGGGATACTTTTGAAGGGAGTAATAACCCTGCACAGGAGGGGGAAGGAAGGTTAAGATGTCTTCTCTATTTTACAAAAGATTAGAGAAGCACAAGAACTTGCACTGAGTTAGAAAGCTCTAAAGAATCAAGGCTCCCCCTGGCTCAAAGATGTCCAGGTGAAGTCTTGCTTCAGTGCAGAAAACTCTTCAGAAAGATCTGAAGGAAAAACTACAAGAAGATAATAAATAATAAAATTAAAGATCTTCAAGCAGCTATCTTCTTCTTCTTCTTCTTCAAAAGAACTCTGAGTTTGAACTTCCTGAAAGCAGGAGAACTCAGGTTGAAGAAGAGTAGAAGATCTTAACACTTCTCAGTTGGATGAGTATTGCTGAGAGCAGAAGACTTGATCTTGATGAAGGCTTGAAAGCTTAAGTGAACAACTGGTTAACTAGTTAGCTAGCTTGAATCCTTCTTCAAAGGATTCTTTTTATATCAGCAACAAGCAACGGCTCTCTTCAATTTGAATTACTTGTCTTCTTCTGAAACTTGAGACCTGAGCTGTAAATATCAAGAAGACAAAACAATCTCTGCAGCAGAAACATTCTATAAAAGGGATAAACCTCTTTCGAAGAAGCTGCAGGAAGCAATCTGATAATAAAGTACTAAATAAAGTCATATCAGAAACAAACTCTTTATAGCAGGAGAAAGACTTTTCAGTCTAACGGCTATAAAGGACTGACAGCAGATAAAGTAAAATACAATGTCAGCTAATAAGACAAACAACTTTATCTGAAAAGATTTGACTCAGGCATAAGGGATGGAGCAAATATTGCCTGGAAATATTATCATAAAACAACTGAAAAGATATGCCAGATAATGTATTAATTAATTAAATATAATAAATAAATACAAAATATAAAGGCAGACAGAAAACGTCGAACGACCCTCGGAGATCGTCGACCGACGCACGGAGATCGTCGAACTATCGGACAGATAGTCGAACGATCCAGATAGTCGAACTATCACAGGAGATAGTCGAACTATCACAGCAGATAGTCGAACTATCAGAAGATAGTCGAGCTATCAGATAGTCGACCTATCAACAGATAGTCGAACTATCAAGGCAAAACAGATAGTCGAACTATCAACAGATAGTCGAGCTATCAGATAGTCGAACTATCAAAGCAGATAGTCGAACTACCAAGCGAGAACAGATAGTCGACCTATCACCAGATAGTCGAACTATCAACACAGAACAGATAGTCGAACTATCAACAGATAGTCGAACTACCAGAGAACGACAGATAGTCGAACTATCAACAGATAGTCGAGCTATCAGATAGTTGAACTATCCAGGCAGATAGTCGAACCATCAAGGGAAAACAGATAGTCGAACTATCAACCGATAGTCGAACTATCCTCGCAGACAGAGCGTCGAGCAACTGATAGACGATCGTCGAACAGTCAGTCGACGATAGTCGAGCGGCGTTCGACGATAGTCGAACGAACAAACAACTTAACCAAATTCTTCATCTGGAAAAGTGAGGACTCTACAGCTAGACCACTAACCAATGACCATAGATATTTCTTGGGTCAAGGGACAAACGGAGAGGACTAAACTCAAATCAAACTAGGGTACCAACAGGGTCTATTTATAGGTAAACCCTAAACTATGGGCAAAATCGTCTTTATAACCTGCATATAGCGGTCTCTATCTTTTGATTCTTGCTATTGGCACCCCTGATCGTTCCGCAGATAGCGGTGAGATGGCTATGGGCAGAAAAGGCTGAAATGCGAGTAGATAGAGGGGCATACTGACTTTCCTCGACGAGGCGAGTTCACGAAGACTGGAGTCGGCTCGCCTGCAGGCGCCTTGGCGCGTGATCGTCATTGCCTCGATGACTAGTTCAACGAGCTGGCTTCTGGCTAGGGAGGTCGGCTCGCAGTTGCTCCTGGCGAGGCACGAGGTCGCCTTGCCCAACCTAATTTCTTCTGATGGACTCACACTCTCGTGGTTGGGCGCAGTCTGAACTGGGGTCGCTAAATTGAGGTTGTACACAATCTCCTCTTCTTTGTGAGCTCGCTAAAGGTCTAAAAGAAATCATCAAACCCCAATTTTATGAAACTAGGATGTTGCCCGACCGACCTGCTGCCCCCTTGATCCTCATGTACTCGCTTGATAGGGATGATGTCGAGGTAGCTGCCCTGTTCGGCTTGATCGACGGGCCCCCCGGGACTCGATAAGGTCCTTAGGTTGTTGATCCTGGGCGAGCTTAAGTTCATCAAGCCAGCACTAATCTGGTGGCCCCAACCGACTTGACCTCTTCTACGACACCTCCGTAACACTCGCCATCCCTGAGAGCGGTAGTGCCCGTTGGTGATGCAGGCTAGCTTCCTCTGGATAGTCGATCCGCCAATATCATGGTATATGAATCCGTTGCCCCTTTTGCGTTAATTCCTCATTTGATCACGCCTTCCTGTGATCCCATAGGTCTACGATGACGCTGTCGTTGTGGTGGTCTTGGCAACCTCGACAGGCGGTGATGGTACAGGGGCAAATAAGATAAAGTTATCCAAAGGGAAGAAGCGGTCTCGCCCGCCCGTGCCATGCATTGGTCTCTGCCCTCCCAATTTCATGGGGAGCCCACAAACAACCCCCCTTCTTCAACAGCGCACTCGCTCAGGGGCTCGGTCGACGATACCTCCACGGAGCGTCGTGCCGACCACGCACATCCTGGCGGGCAGACGATACCGCCCCTAGTGATTGACGTCGAAGTCATCGTCTCGCCTCGCTACATGGAGGCAGGAGAGTCAAGTTTCCCTCGTACCGGTGGAAAGTCCTTATTGATGAAGTTGCCCCGCCTCGATGAGGACAACACCGTCTCTCCTCACGATAATTCCTAAATTTCCTCATTCTTGCCGGCGGTCGTCCTTTTGAGCTATGTGTTGGGGAGGCCGTTGCAGTTCTATTCTCGGATTCCTTCTCATTTTTACTTTACAGGTACCGACTCACCTTCTTCTCACGAGCCTTCAATGATGGGAATTCCTCTCGAGCCGAATCCACCCTAGGTATCTAGCCCGCTCCATGAACTGATGGCTGACCCGCAGGTGGACATAGATGACTTAGCGTACGATTGCTTAGGGTGTTCGGGGCTCAAGACTTGGCTTTCGCTACTGCGACGCAACAGAAGATTAAGCAGGGGCTCGACGAGCTCCGAGGCCGCGTGGAATCGCTATAGAATTAAATCGCACAACTGCAAGGAAATGGTGGTCTCTTCCCGTGGATGTTGGAAGCTGAAGAGAGGATATATGAGCTGGAGACTCGCCGGAACGCCTCCGAAGATCACTTGTAAAAATTTGGCCAGGTTGCGGGCACAGTTGGCAAGGCGAACAGGCTGGAGGAATATATGTGCAAGTGGGCAGATCATCTTCAACGAGCCCAAGAGCACTTCCATAAAGCCCTAGGTATTACCTGGACGACGCGTCATCTCCCCCATCTGCGCATGAGGGACCGAGGCATGCCAACTCTCCCATAATGGCCATGTCTGTCTTGCCATTTTTGTAATCGCGCGGAGATGTACTAATCATTATTTTTGTAGCGCTTAGACTTTTGTGCTCGCACAAGATTGCCGAGTAAATGATGTTTTTTTGTATACGACGAGTATAATATAAATTCGTTTTGTTGGCGTGATCATCTTTTTTATGTACATGTTTATCTTGTCGGTGTAGGACACAACACGAGTTCGATATCAGTGAGTTTGTGATTTGTGAGGCACGCGGGGAGCTCACGAGCCCGGGAGGCTTGCTTGTTTGACTATGAAAACTTATAAATAGGCGGGGGGGGGGGGGAGGGATGGTGATACATTTATTTCCCTTCCTGCCTCTCCTGCTACTGGCTCTCGTCGTCCCTCTCGGGCTCCTTCCTCTGCTCCTCTTGATAACTTCTCAAAAAAAGTTATCTTGTGCCTGAATTCTTATTCGTTTGATTAATACAATTGATAAATACAAGTTAAAATGTATTAAATTAAGAATATCTTGGTTTTTGATTAAAGTAAGAGTATTATGGTCATTTTAACTTATTTTTGATATAAGAATTTCGAAGCATTCATCTCATGGAGTTATTGACAGAGCTTATTTGAAGTCTAGAAAAAAGGACAGAAGAGTTGTCATAAATTAATTACAGTTGGAATAGTTTTTAGTAATGTACAAAATATGTTACAACATATTTTCATAGTGTAGAAATTATGTTATAACATCTGTGCGAGAATAGAAATTTGAAATCCGAAATTATTCAAATTTGGGCAATTACAAGAGCAAAAGGAGGAATCCTTTCAGCTTTTAAAACATTTCTTTTTTTTGGGAGGGGGGGGGAATATAAAAAAGACTTATGAGAAAAAAAAAGACATCATTCTTCATAATATTCAAATCATTCAAGAGATAAGAACTATGGTTTGACAAAGAGGAGAAGAAGGAGCCGCACAGATCTTCATCAAAGAGAGATTTTGTACATGTTTGAGGGAAATTTTCTGCAGCGTTAAGATCTCTACAGATCATGTCTTGTAAGATCCCTCTAATTTCATGATGGATTTCTCAAATCATGAACTAATTCTCTAAGTTTTGTATTTTGAAAGTACTTTGTTCTATTATGATGTGATCTCTACTTTTATTTTAGTTTATGAAATATTTAGCGTGATTTCTTTATTGAGTTTTTGATTTTGTTGATAAAACTTTGGATTATATTTTCATTCTATTCTCTGCTTCGAGATTCGAGAGATGAGACATGTGAAAATATGAACGGAAATTATTTCACTACGCGACGAAATAATGAGAGATGAGTTGCGTAAATCTTTAACCAAAGTTTTTGGCCCGTTTTACTGCGCTTTGAGATTCGAGAGAGGAGAAACGTAAGTGTATCATTAACTCAATATAGCATAAAAGGGAGAAAGAGATCTCACATATACATTAGCAATTTTGATTTTTATTATAATTCATATTTTTCATTTTGCTTGAGTTAGAGATGACAAGAGAACGAGAGATATAGTAATTTCTGATATCAAGAGATATAGATCTTTTCCTTAAAATCGTTGTAGGAAAGCGCATCAAGTTTTCTCATAAATATCTTTCATTGATTCATCATAATAGGCTTAGAAAATCAAAATACAAGACCATTTTCTCACCATTTGATAAAAATAATTCTAGGAAGTCGTTGTTAATTTTTCTTAGAAGTTTAATTTAGTTTCAAAACCCTGTTAAACTAATTCACTTGAATTTAAAGAAAATGTTAGCTAGTATTTGCGAACATTAGATTAATCATCTCTCTGTGAGAACGATCTTTACTCACTCTTTATTACTTGATCTGGCACGTGCACTTGTATAATTTACGTATACCAATTTCGGACGTATCAAGTTTTTGATGCCGTTGTCGGTGATCGAACCCGGGTCACCCGCGTGATAGGCGGGAATACTCACCACTATACTACAACAACAAGAATTTTTGTATACCAATTTCGGGTATATCACCCCTCCTTAACTCTAGGAACTCCGGACAAATTGCGGTGGCGTGGTTCTCGGACTGATAAAAGTCATACTAGAGGACCGCCCTCCAATCTTCCCCCCTCCTCTTCCTCGTCTTCTCCTGACCACGTTGGCCTCCTGTCGGGGCGCTTGGTCATGCCCCATTGCCCTTACCGCCTCTCGGGTGAGTATCGTCGCTCCCGTCTTTCGTGCGAGAACCTCCTCCCTAAACGTCCATGGTATCCTCCCCCGATCATCCTCTGTGGTGGCCCGACGGGAGGCCCGTAGAATCTTCTCTCTGGGTCCTTCCGCTCTCTTTCTTCCCGCGTCCTTTGTTCCTCTTGCTTCATTGGCTCTTCCTTTTTCTAAGCTCCTCTTCCTCCTTCCGTCGCATCCTCCACCTCTTCCCCCATCAGCTTAGCCACCTTAGCCACAAACCCCTTGCTTGAAGATTCTCCTTCAATGTACCGCGTCGTCTGGTCGATGAGGTCTTTAAATGATACCAGGGGAATCCGCTTGAGCTCCATCTTAAATAGCCCGCCTTGCCGGCCTAGAGTGAAAGTAATCATCAGAGTGTGTCCACGCTCACCGCAAGAAAAATGTTGAAACACGGATATCGGTTCAACGGAGTTTGGATTGGGAAGGAACAATTCAAGTTACTTTACCCGTCATCGGGTGCTCAAGGCAGGTCAATTTGAGCCCGGATTCAGCCTTCGCTAATTTGAAATGGTTGCCTACACTTATACCCGCTGAGCTGTAGCGTGGAGGTCTCATCGCTCACCTGAAAGCACGTATCATGTCTTTCCCCCCAAAGCCAAAGGCTGAGCTTGACAACTTTGATGACACAAAGCAAAAATTCTCCGAAATTCAAGAGCTTTGTGAGGTTGGGTCTGCCTCTCTAAGTTATTTTGAGGGTCTATTTATAGGCAAACCCAAAACTAGGGGTAAAATCGTCTTTGTAGCCTACATATAGCGGCCTACACCTTTTGATTTTTTGCTATAAGCACCCCTGATCACTCTGCGGGTAGCAGAATCTCGCTGTTTCAGATATCTATGAGCAGACAAGGCTAAAATGAGAGTATACGGAGGGGTGTACTGACTTTCCTCAACGAGGCGAGTTCATGAAGACTGGAGTTGCCTTACCTGTGGGGGCCTCAGGGTGCGATTGCCTTTGCCTCAGGGACTAGTTCAGCGAGCTGGCAACTGGCTAGGGAGGTCGGCTCACGGTTGCCCCTAGCGAGGCGCAAGGTTGCCTCGCCCGACCTAATTTCTCCTGATGGACTCACACTCCCCTTGTTGGGCGCAGTCTGGACTAGGGTCGCTAAATTAGGGTTGTACACTCACACCTAAAACTTGTTAGTCCCTAGCAAAGATGAATCATTGTGAGTCATTGAATGGGCGAATATCTACTAATATATAAGTCCGAGTCTCCTTACCCTTAAGCATAATTAATCAAGTTAACTCAAGTGATTTGCATTAGTCATTAGTAAACATATCAATCATTAAAATTTCAAATATACGCATTCATTAGTTTCATAAAAGCAAAACTCCATAATGATTTCCAAGTGTTGTGTGTGTTTTTCTTTAGAATTATCTACTCCTAAACGACTTAACTCATTAAAGTTTCTTATAAGTAGGAAAAGATAAAAATATGCTAAGTCTTCGAGTTAGCCTCCACAAAAGTTTTGTAGTTGAAAAAAAATCATAAGGACTTGAAATATAATAAACTTTGGCTTGGTTAGGAATTCAACATATAATTTTGATTGGGTAAGTGCTGAAGGATCTCACTATTGGGGGTGAACATATTTTGGCGGTAGATGGACGAGGGAGAGCATTCGACAGAGGATTGAGGGGTGCAAGAGCTCGGTCGGTGTCAAAGTAGGGAGTTGTTTGTTACCACTATAGAAAAGCAGTCTTTTGGAACCAATAAAATTGGTCTCTACTGTTCGGACCAAGGGGGTGACAAAAAATTACTAACTTAGTGGTCGATCCACGCGAGACTCGGTGAGAAGAATCTAGCAAGCACAAAGAACAACTCTGAACTGCCTACAAACAAGACTCGTGTGCTGCAGTGAGGAGGTCCTGCCACACACCCAAAAATTTATAGGAACTTTCCCTCCTAAATCCATTGTTGAGCTTGACACAAGTGGAGCTGGTATTAACTCCCCCAACATAGGGAGGAGGGAAGATGCCTTCAATTTGTTCCTCGGGTCTTATTTATAAGCAAATTCGGGGGGGGGGGGGGGGTCTGCCAATAGCCGCTCCAATCTTAACCAAAATGTTGTTCTCATACCCAAATAGGGTGTGAATACTCTCCTGAAGGTCGTCGAGTACTCCCAACGAGTACTCCCGACTAGTATTCTCTTGCAGTGCCTTCCTTATGCATTTTTGATCTCGACGAATTACGGGCTATACACAGTCACATCAGGAGAAATTTCCCACAGTGAGCGGAGAATTCTAGAGACGTCTAGGATGCAGGTGTGATGCTATATCTGGATTGGAGAGTGATGGTCTTTATACTATCTCTGAGAGTCATGATGACTCCGGCAGCGGATGGAGATTAGATTCTGGTGCATCGCAACACATGTTCGGATGTGTCGATGTTCAGTTCTCTGGATGTGATGACTGGGTCATTCTATTTAGGTGACAACTCAAGTTGTGAGGTTACAGGTACATAGACGATGGATATATAAATGCATGATGAGGTGGTACACATGCTTGAGAGGGTACATTTGGTGCCCAAGCTACATAAGAATCTGATATTGTTGGACAGTTTGGACTCGGGTGGCTATAGTTTTGTTGCTAGAAAAGAAGTTCTGACGATGACACGCGGGTATATCGTGCTCATGAAGGTTGTGCAGTTCGGTAGTCTGTATCGACTGATGGGGACCACAAAGCGAGGTTGTATTCCCATGATTTCTATGGGTGACATGATGGATGGTCGAGTTGGTATAGTGGATCGCCCTTCTATGGCTCGGATTCGACGAGTCCGTTTTTGTGATCCAGATGTGTCGACATCCCATATGTGAACAAGAGTAGAGATGAAGTTTGAATTGCGACAAGTTGGCTGACGCCTCAAGCATAAGGTGGTGCTTTATACAGATTGATTCTTCGTGCAAATTGGTGCTTCGTGCAAATTGATTCTTTGTGCATACATTGCTTCATGTAGATAGCGCTTTGCACAAATGATGCATTGTGTAGAATGTGATGTTTGGATTTCAAACCAAGGTGATGATTGTTGAGTTGGTTTGATTTTTCAAACCCACGTGATTCACATTTTTCCCTACTGACCGCTAATGAACACTTTTCTCTAACCATCCAAGCGCTTTGAATGAGTGCATGCATGAGAAGCTTCTAGTAAAGAGGCCACAACATGTGTTTCTTGTTCTATTATTATTGAATTTTGACTCTATAAAAGGAAAGAGAAGCAAAACTATGAGGACACACCAAAAGCCAAACCAAAAAGAGGTAAAACCTTGAAGAGGAGAGTGGTAGTGCACGACCGAAGGCGACGGTAGGAGTCGACATCCGATTGCGAGTTTCACCAGCAACGTAGAGCGAAAGCGTGCGGGTAGTGACAATGCGTCAGATTCATGGGTTGTGGTTGTTCGATCTAGTCAGTTCCAACAGTGGTATGGTGCGCGGTGCTCGATGGTTGCATGCTCATAGGTGGTGGTGGTTGTGCACAAGTGGTAACGTTAGCGGGCTGCACATTCGCGGGAAGGTCAAATCCTGACTTGTATCTCTTTTTGGTGGTGGTGGAGGCGGTTATTGGTCATCTAACGACAACGAAGATTAGCTTTGGTACGAATCTTGTGCGTCTATTTTACAGATTGCAGTCAAGTTTATATTAATCTTGCGGATTTTCAAAGTTCGAGTTCTTCTACAATATTTTTTTAGATTTGTATCTCTTAATTTGAGTACTTACTTGTTGGGGATGAGACTCATTTTATAAGATTAGGTGTGCACATAACCACACACCCATGATCTCCACCTCAAAAGTAGTGGGATCATGGGGCTCACTGCACGAGCGATCATCGCGCGTGATCCCCCGCGCGTCAATCCCATCACACGTAGTGGGCAAACCTCCGCGAGCCCCACCTTGCCGGCGACGGGCGGCCGACCTCCTCCTCGGCCGTCGGCCGTCCGTCCTCTCTCGCCGCGCTGGCCCTAGCCGCGGCTGAGGGAGTGGCCTCTTCCTCCCTCGGCCGAGGGAGCGGCCGCCCGGGCTGCTCCCTCCCTCGGCAACCGGCTGCAGCCGAGGGAGAGGCCCCGGGCCGCTCCCTCCCTCGGCCGCCGGCCGCGACCGAGGGAGCGGCTGCCCGGGCCGCTCCCTCCTTCGACCGTCGGCCGCGGCCAAGGGAGCGACCCCTACCCTCCTTCGGCCGCCGGCCGCGGCCGAGGGAGCCGCCCCCGGGGCCTCCCCTCCCTCGGTCGCCGGCGCGGCCAAGGGAGCGACCGCCCGAGCCGCCCCCTCCCTCGGCTGCCGGCGCGCGGCCGAAGGGGGCAGCCGCGCCGGCCGCTCCTCCCCGGGCGCCGTCGGCGGTCCTCCCCTCACCCTCAAATTTGGCGGCGAGTTCGTCGGCCGCCCTTGGAGTTCCGCTCCCATCGTCCGATTCGTATGTAACCACTCACTAACCACCAGGTTAGTGGGGGGAATTTAATTAGTAAATTTAATTATTTATTTTGGAGTGCAAACAGTATTATTAATACGCACCCCTAAACTATGGAAAAATATTTATATTGGGTGGTTACGGTGTGCAGATAGCCGCATAACCACCGTAACCACCCTGTTGAGCCTATAAAAGGAGCAACATGCCTCCTCATTTCTCATATTTTTCTTTTGAGTCTTCTTCTTCCTCAGGTCGAAGCTCTGCTGAATTCCTCCTACGACCAGCACCCGAGCCGCACCCGAGCCCAGAACGAGCCAAGTTAAAGCCACCCGACGAAGCCCGATATCTCAAGTTCCAAGTGGCCCCCGCGACCGCAAGTTCAGGCGCTCCGCTCCCATGTTCAGGATCAGCAAGACGCTAAGCGAATCCCACCAACACAAGTGCAATTTGTAACAGCTCCCGGCGCGACGGTCTGTTGTCCGCCATGCGACAAGTTTTCTCTCACCCCAAAACTGTAACGTGAGGTTGTCTGTCACCCTCGGTTTCACAAACAAGCTGTAACAGCCAGAAAATAGTGGACTATAACCGACACAGATTCGGTCACGTGGTTTTTTACCCAGTTGAGGGGTTTTTCCACGTTAAAACTTCGTGTGTACAATAATCCTACTTTATTTACTGTGTGCGCGCTCGTCCATTCCAGGAGCTAAGATGGTCCAGGTTATTCCGGTCCGACCAGGACGTCGAGTTAAACTACAACAGTTTGGCGCCATCTGTGGGAAGTGAGTTCCCATCATCCTCAAAAGACTGTACCCCTGGCACATCGGTACTCATGATCAAAGATGTTGGAAAGAAGAAACACTCGAACCATCGAAGGGCTAGTCCCCGAGGGGCGCATCGAGCCCCCCTCCCCCACATCTACAAAATTGACCAAGTAGCTACCGTGGGCAAGCTTGAGGCATGTTCACAAAACACGCCTCCCAGATAAACAAACTCCAAGCCATAATGCTCGCCATATGTCAAGAAGTAGAGTCATCTTCCACGTCACCATTCGTGCAAACTGAGTCACTACCATCAGGAAAATCCTTCGCCATGACCCAGTCACCCCAGTACAAGGAGTACGACATAGAAAAGGAATTCTCGAGCACCAGTAGCTCCCCTACTCCAACAACACTAACCCGGGACGCGCAAAATCACTACCTTGGCGGTCAACAACACAATGGGAACATCAGAAACACAACGAATGACGTACCTCAGAAGAGAAAATAAGAGAGCAAATCACACCAGCCACTTAAAAGGAACTGCAAGCAAGACGCAGACACTTGCCAAATAAAGAAGTCATGCCGACACCAAGAGCTCACGTCACTCAATGCCCCCCAAGACAAGATTTTCCAAGCGATTCGTAATCATCCATCATTGCACAAGCCCAGGTCACTCGCCCGAGCGTGAGGAAATTCATCAAAATATTGCCAATATCACCAGGGGCCTGAGCACAACACTGACGAATGCAATCATCTGAAGGAAGAAATTCAGCGACTCGCCAGCCTAGGGGCAGTCGACCAATTCCTAGCAAAGGAAAAGCAGCTTCATGCTCAGAACATGAGAAGCATAATCATCGGTATCGGCGAGCCGCCGATCAAATTAAATCAAGTCTTGATAGATGAAGGGATTACAACAAACGTACTATTCTTATCAACACTGCTTCAGCTCAAACTGACCGCTGATAGCCTCAAGCTAGAATCAGCTAACGCGCGCATCCCGGGGGGCACTCCAGTACCAGTTATAGGCACCATCATCCTTCCCTCACTCTTGGAGAGGAGCCCGAGCAAGCCACTTATTATGTGCAGTTTCTTGTCATCTAGGCTGACTGTGATCACACCGCGATACTTCAACAATCGCTCCCAGACGTCTTCCAAACCCGCTCCCGCCGCTTTTTTCCCTGGACTATAAACTTCTACTTGCAGTTTTTCACTCTATCATTATTCCTCAACCAACTACTGTAGAATCCACAAGCCTGAACTTGTGTGAACTACTTTTTATATAAAGTATTGTGTTTCCTTTTCAACAATGTCCGACTAGTTTCAAGTAAGACCAAGCCGCGAGCGATCCTCGTGCAAAAGGTAAGACTACGCATGCGGTTTGAATACAAAAGCTATTCACCGAACTTGTCTTTCTACGCCAGCACGTCGTCAGGGCCTGCCCCCTCACGACTAAGCCGCGAACGATCCCCGTGTAAATTAAGCCGCGAGCGATCCTTGTGCAAACTAGGTTACTAACCAGCTACAGACGCAATTACAGCCTGCACAAAACAACGCCGCGAGCCAAACAACGCTCAGGCAAAAAGAAGAAAAAGAGCACAATCATCACAACAACATGTAAGTACGTGCTCAAACGTGCCAATCAAGAACTGTCAAATAATGAAGATGACATACATGACACCAGAATAGAAAAGCAAAAGATGCAAACACATTAATACAAGGAGACAGCGCCGCTACATATCAGCCGCGTTAACATCAGAACTCTCGTCCCAGAGATATCATCAAAGCTAAGGCCAGATATATCGCATCCCAAGCACCTGCCAACAAGAGGAAAAGCCTTCGAGACTCCATGTCTGATGGCCAGATCTCGAACGTCTTCCATCTAAGGCTCCACTTCATTGCTCCAGATCTCATCACGAACCTCCTCGCTGATCAAGCAACGATCCCGCATATAATCCAAAACCTCATGTACTCTGCAAGTCCAACAACCTTTAACACTGACACACAGATATAAGAAGATAACGCCTTCACTTGTGCCTTCACCGCACAAAGCTCTGTCTCTAAACGAGGAGTCTGCTCTTGAGCGCGCTTCAACATCTGAGTAGTACTTTCCACCAGAGATTTCTCCACCTCCAAATATGCTCGAGTCTCCTCCAATTCCGCCTTCAGCTCCGATCCAATCCTGCGAAATCGAGAAATGTCCCGGTCATGATCATCCCTCTGAGTGACAAGAGAGCCTATCGCCGCTCGAAACTTCTCCTGGAGGGCCAGATACCCGTCCTTCAAACTCACGTAATGATCATTCCAGGTAACGATAATTTGAACCTGAGGCTCAATCTGCAAAAGAAAGAACGGAGAAAAGTCAGCAGAACACAACAACAACAAAAACCAAGAATAATCAAGCTTGCTTACCACTTCATTCATTGCCTTCAAAGAAGAAGATAACCTCGGATTCGCTGCCCCCGCGGGAGAAGCCTACAGGGTAGATGATCCAAGCACATATATCTCGGGAGGTGAACTGCCTGGCCATCATAAGGAGAGCCGCCATACGGAGAAGACGAACAAGGTGCCACACTATCACTACCACGAGAAACTACAATGGTCTTCCATTTCTGATAACAATCCAATGATGTCTCAGTAGTCCGCCCAGAGTCTGAAGAAATGTAACACCACAACAAGCGCTTCTTTTCCACAAACGAAGAAATACTAAACAAAAGCTTCGCCAACTCGCGAGGCTCTGAAAATCCACGCACATGAGAAAACTCCCGCTCTTTCCCCTTTGACGACGACAACGATAAGACAATGCGTTCCACAGCAAGACCCAAGAGTTCCTGACATAACCAAATAAAGTATTCCCGTGGCGGTGGTCTATCCGAGTCTCAAAATCAAGTCAGCTCTTGTTACTATGAATTTCCACACGCTCACCACCATCAGAGCGAACATCACACCAATCTCGGAAATAGTCCAAAGAGAATTTCCCACCATGTTCGAGAAAGAAGACAATCAACCCCATGAGACGTACTACTCCGAAGGGCGTAAACTGGGAAATCGGCATACTACAAAATTTCAGAATCTCGATCACTTTCTCACATGGAGGGAATCGAAAACCCGATCTCAAAGTGGTCTCGCAGAATGTCAACAAGCCGAGAGGGGGATTTTGGACCCTCTCCTCAACACGCGATATCTTTACTTCAAGGTCGGCAGGCAGGCCGAACCTTCTCCTCCAAATTGCAACCTGATCGTCGGTAAGGGAGGAGCGAAAACGCATCAGCCTCGCAGTATGCTTCGAGCCCTGTCATAAAAAAGGAAAAAATAAATTTAGACAAAAAGTCTGCAAATCAAAAGTCATCAGCTCCCGTCGTGCGCATAAAGGCGCGTCACCCAATAAAATCAACAATATACGACGCTCCCGAGCACACACGCGCACCGGACACGCAGACACGCGCGCCTACGCAGCACGTCCCGCGCATAGCCGTGCGCACGCGGCGTGCTCGCGTGCCTACGCACGGTCATACGCGCTAGCCCGCGCGCGACAAGGCGGGCGCTCGCAATAAAACCCGCGTGCGCGCGTGCGCGCGCTCGCACGCGGCAAGGCACGCGCGCGCGATCAGACCCGCGTGCGCGCCTGCGCGTGCCCATGTGGGCGCGCCCATGCGCAATCATGCGTGCGTCCACGCGCGCGCATGCTCGCACATGACCGAGCCCGCACGCTCCCATGCGCGACCTCACGCGCGCATCCGCGCACACTACTGCGGCCGCGGGTGCGCCAGCTTCCTTCTCTAAGAACGTTCATTGCCTCTCCTCCACCGTAGTATATTCTAACATTTTTACCCGAGTTTGCAGAGCATTACTACTTGCCATCTTAAGTCCTACGCCGTTCACCATCGTCGCCGCCGTAAAAAATGAGTAGAGAAAGATCCTTGTTTTTTCTTCGTCCAAGCCGGCCTCGTGCAACAAGGATCTGGGGGGCAATTGCTGGGGATGAGACCCATTTTATAAGATTAGGTGTGCACACAACCACATACCCATGATCTCCACCTCAAAAGTAGTGGGATCATGGGGTTGACCACACGCGCTATCACCGCTCCCGATCCCCCGCGCGCCAATCTTATCACGCGTAGTGGCCAAATCGCCGTGAGCCCCACCTTGCCGACGGCGGGCGACCGACCTCATCCCTAAACATCTGCCGCCCGCCCTCTCTCACCGCGCCGGCCCCGGTCGTGGCCGAGGAAGTGGCCTCCCGGGCCGCTTTCTCCCTCGGCCGCGGCGGCCTCCCGGGCCGCTTTCTCCCTCGGCCGCCGGCCGCGGCCAAGGTAGCCGCCGCCCGGGCCGCTCCCTCCTTCGGCCGCCGGCTGTGACCCCCTCCCTCCTTCGGTCGCCGGCCACGGTCGAGGGAGCGGTCTCCCGGGCCGCTCCCTCCCTTGCCCACCGACTGCGGACAAGGGAGCGGCTGCCAGGGCCGCCAACGTGGCCGCCCGGGACGCCCTCTCCCTCGTTCGCCGGCACGAGGCTGAAGGGGGGGGCCGCGCCGGCCGCAGTCGACTGTCCTCCCCTCGGCGGCGAACACGGCGGCGAGTTCGCCGGCTGCTCGTGGAGTTCCGCTCCCGTCGTCCGATCGGTTGGGGACGTTCCCGGCCGTTCGATTCGTATGTAACTACCCACTAACCACCAGAATAGTGGAGGAATTTAATTAGTAAATTTAATTCTTTATTTTGGAGTGCAAACAACGATATTAATACGCACCCCTAAACTATGAAAAAATATTAATTTTGAGTGGTTACGGTGTGCGAATAGCCGCATAACCACCGTATCCACTCCCTGGAGCCTATAAAAGGAGCTCTAGGCCTCCTCATTTCTCACTTTTTTCTTCTGAGTCTTTTTCTTCCTCAGGTCGAAGCACTGCCGAATTTCTCCTACGAGCAGCACCCGAGCCGCACTCAAGCCGCACCCACGCCACACTCGAGCCACGAACGAGCCAAGTTAAAGCCGTCCGACGAAGCCCGATCTCTCAAGTTTCAAGTGGCCCCTGCGACTGCAAGTTCAGGCACTCCGCTCCCACGTTCAGGATCAACAAGACGCTAAGCGAAGTCCACCAACGCTAAGCGAAGCCCACCAACGCAAAGTGCAATTTGTAACAGCTCCCGGCGCAACGGTCTGTCGTCCGCCGCGCGGCAAGTGTTCTCTCACCCCAAAACTGTAACGAGTGTACAACCCCATATTCGCTGGGACGGACCTAGAGGCTTCAGTGGTCAGGATTGGGCTAGTCTCAGGCTAGCCTCGGGTTAACCCTAAGGCATACTTGTGGAGTTATCGTCCTGTAGGAGCTCCCGCCAAGGGCAGGGAAAAGATGGAGAGGCCAAGGCAGATAGTCGAGCTCTCGGCAGGAGAGATCGTCTACCGACCAAGGCAGATAGTCGAGCTCTCGGCAGGAGAGATCGTCGACCGACCAAGGCAGATAGTCGAGCTCTCGGCAGGAGAGATCGTCGACCGACCGAAGCAGATGGCTCGACCACGGAAGCTTCCGCCTTAGGGAAAGCTCCCGCCCAGGGCAGGCGAGAAGGCCCTAAGTAAGCCTTCAGTCGCGATAGTTTCAAGACCGTAAAGGGCGCGAACCTCCCTGGCAAGGGGTCTCGCCAAGTGTACAACCCCATATTTGCTGGGAGGGACCCAGAGGCTTCAGTGGTCAGGATTGGGCTAGTCTCAGGCTAGCCTCGGGTTAACCCTAAGGCATACTTGTGGAGTTCTCGTCCTGTAGGAGCTCCCGCCAAGGGCAGGGAAAAGATGGAGAGGCCAAGGCAGATAGTCGAGCTCTCGGCAGGAGAGATCGTCTACCGACCAAGGCAGATAGTCGAACTCTCGGCAGGAGAGATCGTCGACCGACCAAGGCAGATAGTCGAGCTCTCGGCAGGAGAGATCGTCGACCGACCGAAGCAGATGGCTCGACCACGGAAGCTTCCGCCTTAGGGAAAGCTCACGCCCAGGGCAAGCGAGAAGGCCCTAAGTAAGCCTTCAGTCGCGATAGTTTCAAGACCGTGAAGGGCGCGAACCTCCCTGGCAAGGGGTCTCGCCAAGGTTGGCCCAGTTGGGGGTCCAGCGAGAGCCTTCACGGCCAGGGTTCTCGCCAAGTGGGCCCACGTGGTAGGGCCCGGCGCTCGTAAAGGGGATTATTTTATTATTATCCCGAGGAAAAATTATCCAAATGCCCTTGGAATGACAGCGGGATTTGGCTATTGGCAGACCCCTCAGGGGTATTTCAGTATTTTCAGGTCAAAGGAAGACTATAAAAAGACCCATAGGGGGCTCTTTGGAAGGCAGGACTTTCATTACTCTCCAACTCTAGTGCCTTCTGAGGAGCTCCCAGCCCAGCATTTGGCTTTGGAGGGGAAGCTCTCAGAGATCTTCCGGGTGTGTGGTGGGACCTCCCAGCTGAGGCTTTGGGTCAGTCTTTTGACCTTAGCAGCCAGTCAAGGGTCGAGATAAGAGAGAAGTAAGCGTCGGCTGCACTTTAGTTTGTGAACATTCGTTGGGGTCATTTTTGGCTTCAACAGTTCTAGTGCGGTGAGCGTGGACGCAGTCGGTGTAAGAAAATCTCGAGTTAAGCCCCATGGCAGGAGGCGAAGGTGAAGGATCAGGCGCAGGAGGATCCCCCACCCGGGTGGACGATGCGACGAAGAAGATGTTTGAGGACTTCAGGCGAGAAGTCATGCAGACGATCAGCTTGGCCTTCTCGGCAAGGAATGAGTGGGAGACGCCGCAGGTTCCGGTGGAGGTGGTTCCGCTGTTAGGCGAGAACGCTCCAGGACAGCGCCCCGAGAAGGAAGTCCCGGTGGAGGCAGGCGAGAGGGACGTAGCCGCGCGGGAGCTTTTCCCAGGCCAGCGTCCCGAGAAGGAGCTTCCGGCGGATCTGGGCGAGAAGGAGGCGACGGTGCGGGAACTCTTCCCCGAGCATGGTCTCGCGGATCGGTCCAGCCAACCGAGGTCGCGAGACGGGCCTTCTCGCCAGGCGGGAGGCGAGACCCCCTTTAGTGAGCTCATTGTCTCGGCTCCAGTGCCGGAGGGGTTCCGGGAGCCGGACATGACCTACTACACCGGGAAGGATGACCCGGTTCAGTACGTGCAATGGTTTGAGGACGTGGTGTCCATCAGACAAATGTCGGATGCCTTCAAGTGTAGGCTTTTTGCCATCACTCTGAAAGAGAAGGCCAGGGACTGGTTCCACCAGTTGCCGGCGAGTTCCATCTACAGCTTTGAGGATCTGCGCAGGGGTTTTCTGTTGAGGTTCTCAACTTCGAAGAAAAGGAAGAAGGAGGTTGAGTGCCTGTTCGCAGTGAGGCAGAAGCCGGAGGAGACGCTGGGTCACTATGTGGACCGTTTCCAAGAGGAGGTTCTCTTGGTCCAGGAGGTCCCAGGGTATGCGCTAATGCTTGCCTTCACCCTGGGGCTGAGACCAGGTTTTTTCAGCATGGAGTTGAAGAGGGTGCCCCCCCTCTCTTTTGAGGAGCTCATGGAGAGGGCGGCGAAGGAGATAGACTTTGAGAGGGCAAACCCTGCGTTTGCGAGGAAGCTGGCCAGGTTGGCCGAGGATGATGTGAAGGAGCCGGTAGTGGGAAGGCAGAGAGAGCAGAGGGAGCAGAGGGAAGATAGGAGAAGAGAAGAGCCCCGAGGGCAGGGACAGCAGCATGGGGGGGCCAGGGAGCCAAACAACCGACTGGGTTGGAGGCCTCAGGAGGGTCGCCCCCAGGGCCAAGGAGGACTTCAGGGAAGAGATAACTTCCGGGAGCAAAGAAGGCTGGAGCAGGGAGGATGGCGACAAGGACCAAGGGGTCATTTCCCACCGCCGCAGGAGGCCATGGAGGTGGGAAGAGGAAGAGGAGGAAGAATTCGGGGAGCCGGAAGAAGGGGAGGAGGAGAAGGAAGAGGGGGCAGGATGGCGTTGCCCTATTGTGACTTCCATCAGGAGGAAGGTCACGCAACGGCCACCTGCCCAGAGTTTCTGGAGATAAGAGGGGCCAGAGGGGCCGGAAGGCAAGACCCGCCTGTAAGGATCGTCGAAGTACAGCGAGAAGAGGCTGAGGACAGGTGTGAAGACAGGGTAGACGTGGGGACCCGGGGAGGGATCGGAGTGATCCATGGGGGAGTGGGGATCGAGGCAACCCGCAAGGGGAGCCTTCAAACCATGTTCCGCCGAGGGGTCGCCTCAACCTCCCTGGCTCCCCCCCAGAGGAGAAGATCACCTTCTCATCCGCGGATATGCCGGACTACGAGGATCCGTTCTGCGACGCGCTTGTGATCCAGACAGCGATAGAAAACTACACCGTCTCCCGGATACTGGTGGACAATGGGAGCTCGGTGAATGTGATCTTCAAGAAGGCCTTCGATGAGATGAGGGTGGAAGGAAAAAGGGTCCTGGCTTCTGATGGACCGCTTTTTGGCTTCTCCGGAGAAAGGAAAGAAGTGGAAGGGGGAGTGGGCCTGCATGTGAGGCTTGGGGGCGTCTCACAGAACTGTCGGTTCGTGATCGTGGACGCCCCGAGTAGTTACAATGCCATCTTTGGACGTCCCCTCATCAGCGCCTTTCGCTGCGTACCCTCCTCATACCACCAATGCCTCAAGTTCAACAATGGAGGGGTGCAGGTTAGGATCAGGGGGGATCCGAAGATGGCAAGGCAATGCTATGTGACGGCGGTTAACACCGTGTCGTGGATGGCGGAGGCAGAGGAGTTGGAGAAGGAGATGGCTGAGCAGGAAGGGGTTGAGAAAGGGGAGATAAGCCTGGGAGAGGCAATGGAGGTTGTTGAGGAGATGGCAGAGGTGGAGGAGATCAGCCTAGAAGATGCGAGAGTAGTGATGGATGAAGAAGAGCAGAGGCAGGAGGAGAGCCTGGAGGAGGCGATGGAAGTTGATGAGGTTGGGGGAGAGGAGCTCGAGTTTGAGCAGGAAGAGGCAAGGGTAAGTTGGGAGCGGTCGGGGCTGGAGCCGGCCGAAGAAGTGGTGGAGATGGAGGTGCTTACAAGAGCGGGGGAGGTGCAAAGGATTCGGATCAGCGGAGGCTTGAGCCTCGAGGATCAGGAGCGGATGTGAGCCTGCATCCAAAGCAACGTCGACATCTTCGCTTGGAGCGCGGCAGACATGCCGGGCATCGACGCGGACGTGGCCTGTCATCGCTTGAACATGGATCCCAGAGCCCGCCCCATACGCCAAAAGATGAGGGCCATCGCCACCAAGCTAGAAGCCCCCATCCGAGAGGAGGTCAAAAAGCTCCTGGACGCAGGCTTCATCTCCGAGATCCAGTATCCAGGCTGGATCTCCAACGTGGTAATGGTAAAGAAGGGAGAAGGAAAATGGCGCATGTGTATTGATTTTTCTTTATTAAATAAATCATGTCCCAAGGATTGCTACCCCTTGCCTCGAATCGACGCGCTGGTTGACTCAGCCGTCGGTTTTTCTCTTATGAGTTTTTTAGATGCATTTTCAGGTTACCATCAGATCCGGATGCACCCTCCTGATGTCAAGGATGTTTCCTTCATCACAAGAGAGGGATGCTTCAGCTATAAGATGATGCCCTTCGGGTTGAAGAACGCAGGGGCAACGTACCAACGCATGATGGATCGAATCTTTCGAGATCAAAGGGGAAGGAACCTGGAGGTCTACGTGGACGACCTCATGGTCAAGAGCAAGTGTGTTGATTCCCACTTGCGGGACTTGGAGGAAACGTTTGCCACCCTGCGAAGGTTCAAGATGAGGTTGAATCCCTTGAAGTGCGTCTTTGGGGCTAGTCGCGGGAAATTCCTCGGACACCTCTTGACTCCCGCGGGGGTAGAACCTAACCCCGATAAGGTTAAGGCTATTCTAGACCTGGAATCACCTCGCAGTGCCAAAGAAGTCCAGCGCTTGACCGGGAAGTTGGCCGGGCTAAGCAGGTTTCTCTCTCGGTCAGGGGATATGTGTTCCTCTTTCTTTAAAGTACTTCGTGGTAACCAAGTGTTCGAATGGACGGCCGAATGTGAAGAGTCATTCCAGGGGCTGAAGAGGCAACTCTCCCAAGCTCCGTTACTTCAAAGCCCGAAGGAAGGGGAAGGCCTAGCCTTGTATCTCGGAGTGGGGGTAGAGGCAGTGAGCTCCGTCTTGGTTAGGGACGAGGGGAAGAAACAGTTGCCCGTTTATTATGTAAGCCGAATCTTAAAAAAGGCGGAGATCAGATACCCCATCCTGGAGAAGCTAGCGTATGCTTTGGTCATCTCAGCTAGGAAGCTTTGCCCTTACTTTCAGGCGCACTCGATTAGGGTGGTAACCGACCATCCTCTTCGCAAGGTCTTTGAGGGGGTGGAGCATTCAGGAAGGTTGGCAAAGTGGTCCATCGAGCTAAGCGAGTTTGACATTTCTTTCGTCCCAAGGCTCTCCATCAAAGCCCAAGCCGTGGCGGACTTTTTGGCGGATTATGTCACTGAGGCCGAGAAAGAAGAGCCGAGGCCGTCGGAGGCATGGAAGATGATGGTCGATGGAGCCTCAGGAAGGCACTCCCTGGGAGGAGGTATGGTACTGGTAAGTCCCCAAGGGGTTACCATAGAACAAGCAGTGGCCTTCCACTTCCCTGTAACCAATAATCAGGCGGAGTACAAAGCCGTGATAGCCGGTCTCCGAATGGCAAAGGAGTTGGAAATTCAGGATGTGGAGGCCTTCACAGACTCAATGGTGGTGGCGTCGCAGATCCGAGGGGAGTTCGAGGCCCGGGAGCCTACCCTCGCGAGATATCTATCAAAGGTAAGAACTATCATTGGAGGTTTCCGTTCTTTTTCTATTCAACATGTTCCCAGGGAGGAAAGCATGGCAGCTGACCGATTAGCAAAGTTCGGGCCTCGGGGTGGAGGTACCCTAACCGAACTATTTCGGCCAGCCATTGAAGAGGGGGAGGTGATGGAGGTGAATCGGCGGTCCTCATGGGTAGATCCGTTGGTGACCTTCTTGACCACAGGAGAACTGTCGGAAGAAGTCAAGGATGCCAAGAGCTTCAGGCATAAGGCGGCTCATTACCTGATGCTGGAAGGGAGCTTGCATTGGAAGATGTTGTCAGGACTCCTCGCGAGATGCGTGACCGAGGAGGAAGTCTCAGGGATCCTGGAAGAGGTGCATTCTGGAGAATGCGGCAGTCATTCAGGGGGAAGGACATTGGAAGCAAGGGTGATAAGGCAAGGATATTTCTGGCGGACTTTGAGGAAGGATACAGCTGAGTTCGCAAGGAGGTGTCGGAAGTGCCAAGTACATGCTCCCCTCCAGCTCTTGCCCGCCCAAAGGCTTCGAAGCATCACGGCGCCATGGCCCTTCGCCATTTGGGGAATGGACCTGGTTGGACCCTTTCCTCCAGCTAGCGGGCAGAGGAGATTCCTCCTAGTTATGATTGACTACTTCTCCAAGTGGTTGGAGATCAAGCCGTTAGCCAAGGTAACCTCCCAGGTCATCAGGAACTTCGTTTGGGGGGAAATCGTTTGCAGGCACGGATTGCCCCAAGCGATAGTGACAGACAACGGTCCTTAGTTTGCCAGTGAAGAATTCATCAGTTTCTGCACCCAATTGGGGATTGACCTTAGGTTTGCCTCTGTCCATCATCCTCAGAGCAATGGCAAGGTGGAGGCGGCCAACAAGATCATTGTCAGCTTGCTCAAAAAGAAGGTGGAGAACCTGAAGGGTAACTGGGTGGAACAGCTCCCTTCCGTTCTGTGGGCCTTGCGAACGACTCCAAACACGGCCACAGGGGAGACCCCCTTCAAGCTCTCTCATGGGTGTGAGGCTGTCCTCCTGGTGGAGTTCGAGGTTCGGTCCCCAAGGGTCGCGGCCGCGGCTGAGGAAAGCGAAGCTTGGAGGTTGGAGAATGAGGGAGGGTTGCGCCTCTCATTAGATATGGTGGAAGAGCTGCGGGATGTTGCTGCCATCAGGCAAGAAGAAGTAAAACGGTGAATGGCTCGGTACTTCGATAAGCACATCAGAGTTAAGCAATTCGCCGAGGGAGATCTAGTACTGAAAAAGGTCGACGCTGCAGGAAGGTCGGCCGCGGTTGGTAAGCTCAACCCTAGCTGGGAAGGGCCTTATATAGTAGAGAAGGCTCTGGTTAACGGAGGTTACTATCTCCAGGATGCGGAGGGAAGGACCTTGAGTCATACCTGGAATGGTGACGATCTGAAGCGCTTCTACCCGTAAGAGGGAAAGAAGGATTGTAATGTTGTAAACAACCTTTGCATTTTCAATAAGTTTATTCCAGAATGTTGACTATCTCTGAGTATGCAATCTTTAGGTTTTCTGTTTTAACTGGCTATGACTCCTTATCTCAATGATGGAATAGGCCTGGTTGAAGGAATCTTCATCAACACCCCGAGCTCGGCTCGGCCCCAGGTAGACCCGCTGCGCAGGCTCTCATCTAGCTGGCAGGTCCGAAGGCTCGCCTGTGGGGGAGAGGTTTGGTTATCTTCATCAACACCCCGAGCTCGGCTCGGCCCCAGGTAGACCCGCTGCGCAGGCTCTCATTTAGCTGGCAGGTCCGAAGGCTCGCCTGTGGGGGAGAGGTTTGGTTATCTTCATCAACACCCCGAGCTCGGCTAGGCTCCAGGTAGACCCGCTGCGCAGGCTCTCATCTAGCTGGCAGGTCTGAAGGCTCGCCTGTGGGGGAGAGGTTTGGTTATCTTCATCAACACCCCGAGCTCGGCTCGGCCCCAGGTAGACCCGCTGCGCAGGCTCTCATCTAGCTGGCAGGTCCGAAGGCTCGCCTGTGGGGGAGAGGTTTGGTTATCTTCATCAACACCCCGAGCTCGGCTCGGCCCCAGGTAGACCCGCTGCGCAGGCTCTCATCTAGCTGGCAGGTCCGAAGGCTCGCCTGTGGGGGAGAGGTTTGGTTATCTTCATCAACACCCCGAGCTCGGCTCGGCCCCAGGTAGACCCGCTGCGCAGGCTCTCATCAAGCTGGTAGGTCCGAAGGCTCGCCTGTGGGGGAAAGGTTGGCTCTTGTGATATTCTGTTCTTAGCCACTTCTACGACACCCCGAGCTCGGCTCGGCCCCAGGTAGACCCGTTGCGCAGGCTCTCATCAAGCTGGCAGGTCCGAAGGCTCGCCTGTGGGGGAAAGGTTGGCTCTTGTGATACTTTGTTCTTAGCCACTTCTACGACACCCCGAGCTCAGCTCGGCCCCAGGTAGACCCGCTGCGCAGGCTCTCATCTAGCTGGCAGTTCCGAAGGCTCGCCTGTGGGGGAGAGGTTTGGTTATCTTCATCAACACCCCGAGCTCGGCTCGGCCCCAGGTAGACCCGCTGCGCAGGCTCTCATCTAGCTGGCAGGTCCGAAGGCTCGCCTGTGGGGGAGAGGTTTGGTTATCTTCATCAACACCCCGAGCTCAGCTCGGCCCCAGGTAGACCCGCTGCGCAGGCTCTCATCTAGCTGGCAGGTCCGAAGGCTCGCCTGTGGGGGAGAGGTTTGGTTACCTTCATCAACACCCCGAGCTCGGCTCGGCCCCAGGTAGACCCGCTGCGCAGGCTCTCATCAAGCTGGCAGGTCTGAAGGCTCGCCTGTGGGGGAAAGGTTGGCTCTTGTGATACTTTGTTCTTAGCCACTTCTACGACACCCCGAGCTCGGCTCGGCCCCAGGTAGACCCGCTGCGCAGGCTCTCATCAAGCTGGCAGGTCCGAAGGCTCGCCTGTGGGGGAAAGGTTGGCTCTTGTGATACTTTGTTCTTAGCCACTTATACGACACCCCGAGCTCGGCTCGGCCCCAGGTAGACCCGCTGCGCAGGCTCTCATCAAGCTGGCAGGTCCGAAGGCTCGCCTGTGGGGGAAAGGTTGGCTCTTGTGATACTTTGTTCTTAGCCACTTCTACGACACCCCGAGCTCGGCTCGGCCCCAGGTAGACCCGCTGCGCAGGCTCTCATCAAGCTGGCAGGTCCGAAGGCTCGCCTGTGGGGGAAAGGTTGGCTCTTTTGATACTTTGTTCTTAGCCACTTCTACGACACCCCGGGCTCGGCTCGGCCCCAGGTAGACCCGCTGCGCAGGCTCTCATCAAGCTGGCAGGTCCGAAGGCTCGCCTGTGGGGGAAAGGTTGGCTCTTGCGATACTCTGTTCTTAGCCACTTCTACGACACCCCGAGCTCGGCTCGGCCCCAGGTTGACCCGCTGCGCAGGCTCCCATCAGGCTGGCAGGTCCGAAGGCTCGCCTGCGGGGGATAGGTGGAGTCCTTGACTTTTTGATCCTTGGCTCTTGGTTGGTAGTCACTACGTTACAACGAGCTCGGCTCGAACCCCGGTAGACCCGCTGCGCAGGCTCCCATATAAGCTAGCAGGTCCGACGGCTCGCCGGTGGGGTGGGGGTTTAATTGGTTGGAAAAAATATACGGGCAGGGCCCTGACCTAGACCGGAGGCAAGGCCCCAAAGGCCTCGGCTCAGAGGTCTCAGCCAGTAAAGGCCTCGATTTGGAGGTCTCGGCCAGTAAGGGTCTCGGCTCAAAGGTCTCGGCCAGTAAAGGTCTCGGTCAAAGGGGGGGGGGGGGTTCTCGCAAAAGGAGGTTCCCGGCGGACCTGAGCAGGACGACTTAATCGACGACGCGAGGTTCCCGCCTAACGGATCTCTAAGAAAGGTTATCCTAAAGAGACTAAGGGTCTCGGCGGAAGCTCGCGCGGAAGCCATTCGGCAGAATAACATACTTTCAAGCACACACTGACAATGAAAGATGAAACATTACTTTACATAAAATTAATTACAAAAGTTGGAGCCTCTCGCTCATTACAAAAGAAACAAAAAGAAAAAAGAAGCTTAGGGGGACGCGCTGTAACTCTCGCTGGTGCTCTCGCTTGAATCATCGCCAGAGCTCGCTTCAGATGTCTCGCCAGCGGCGGTAGAAAACCTCGGGATGTCTGAGGGAGGCGAGTCCGGCGCGCCCGGAGGTTTGGGAACTGGATCGTAGAGCCAAGGAAGAAGTTGGCGAGCGTCGATGGTCGCGCCGTCCTCCCGAAGCAGCTTGACGTCTCGCAGCGTCTCGAGCGTCAGCTTGACGGTTGCCTGAGCGTTGGCTTGCAGCAGCTTGTCAACGTCGTACTCCGAGAGGTAACGACTCCGCAGCCTCGCATCTAGCTCCGGAGGCGGGACCTTCGCCATCTTAGCGCGAAGCTGTTCCCTCAGGAGGACGCTCTCGCAGCGCGCGTTGGCCAGCTCTGCGCGAAGCTCCTTGACTTGGGCAGAATCCTGTGAAAAAAAAGAGTTCAGTCTGAAAACATTGCACAGTCGTAACTTTGAGAAACGAGAGCGAGGGTTCAGGAGGGTCTCGCTTACCTCGGTCGCGGGGCGTAGAGACAGCGCCAGTCGAGCATCCGCAAGCTCCTGTTGAGCTCTCGCGAGTTCTTCTCCCGCGGTGTGCGCTCGAGCCACCGCGTCCTCCCTTGCCTTGCGCATATCGGTGAAATTCTTGTCAAGGGTGATGCTTCGGCGCGCGCACATATGCGCAAGCTCGAACCCGCGCAATAGAGCCCGGATGGCATCGAAGGCTATAAGGCGGGTGGACATCTGGTCAAACACGCTGGCATCCTCTCGGCTGTAAAGGCCATATCCAAGCGAGAAGGCCTCGCCAGTCACATCTTCCCCCTCCGCCCAGCTGGGAAGGAGCGTCGTAACCTTGATTAAGTTTGACTCGGGGTCCCATTCCATCTGAGGCTTCCCCTCCGCGTCGACGTACTTCACGCCGAAGCCAAAGTTCCTGTGCCCTTTCGGCACCTCCCGGGGCGGAGCTCGGGCGGAGGTTTCGGCGGCGAGCACTTCTCCCCCAGCCTCGCTTGCGGCCGGTGGGTTCCCGGTGGAAGCCTCGGCGCGGCTTTTGGCGGCGGCATCCATCTCGCTGGCCCTTTGGAGGATCGCTTCGAAGGAGCTGCCTGCGGGAAGGGGTTGGACAGGCGAGACGGCCGGGGCTTTCCCCTTCTCGAGAGCAGAAGGTTTGGGCCTCTTCAGCGTTCGGAGAGGAGGAAGGGTGACCTTCCGCTTCTTGGCTGGTGGCGGCAAAGGAGGGGCTGGATCGTTTCGGCAGACGCTGGCGCTAGCTTTCGCGAGCGCAAGGGAGCATCTCACGGCCAGACCCTCGACACCCCGGCCTTCAGCGAAGGGTTGGCGCAGAGGGACCTCCCGCTCTCCTGCAAAGTTAAAACACTTCAGCGCAAGAAGATCTTTGATAAAAGAGGGAATCTGAGGCGAGATCGTACCTTCGCCCGAGTGAATGAGTGGGAGGGAGTCGACGTCTCGCCTGAGGTAGGGGACATCGAACTCCTTGGTTCCAAAGAATTCCAGGATCGCGCTCTCGCGCGATCCCAGAGTAGGCGGTTTGTAGGCAGCGTCCTCGTACTGAACGGGCTGAAGCGGGACGTTGCCGAAGTCCCCGCTGACATAGACGAATTTCTCGCCCCAGTGATGGTGCTTGTTGGCGAGACCGGTAACCTCAAGCAGTTGCCCGGAGAAGAAAACCACCCCTCCCTTGGCGCGGAAGTTGAATAGCTTCCGGAAGATGGGCAAACTGAACTCGATCCTCTCGGATCGCATATAGCATATGAATGCTATAAGGATCACGACTGAGTTCGGGTTCAGTTGGGCGGGAACCACCCCATAGTAACGAAGAGCAAGCCGAACCTCCGGCCAAAGGGGAAGGCGGAAGCCCACCTCGAAATGCTCGAGGGGGATGGCGAGTTCTCCCGCCTCCGGAGTATTCACCTTATCGTGATTACCCGGGTTCCGCGCCGAGAAGCCAGCGGGAATATAGCGGTCAACGATCAGGTTATATTCGTCCAGGGTGAGCTTGCAGGAAGGGAAGAGGTGTTTTTAGAAAGCTTCCGCGCAGTGGGCGCGACCCTTGTTCTCGCCAGGCATGGTGGGTTCGCGAGTGAGAGCGAGAGCTGGAAAAAGGTCGAAGCGGAAGCAAGAGCGCGAGAGCAAGGAAGGAAGGCTGAGGTTCCGGATCGAAGAAGTAAATGCGGTTGGTAGACTTCTCTATTTATAGGGAATCGTAATCATCATGGATCCATCCGATAGAGAGAGAAAGTGACAGCGGAGTACAGCTGTCAGAATCCGGGCTAACGACGTCTCGATTTTCCCCCTCGGGATGGCAGCGGTCAACGGTCGTTCCTGTTTTCGACGCAACTATCTTGATTGGCGCAAGCCTCCTAGACTGGCGCAAGGCTCCTAGATTGGCGCAAGCCTCCTAGATTGGCGCAAGCATCCTAGATTGGTGTAAGCGTCTCAATTTAAAAGCCTCGCAGAGCAATAAAAAGAAAAGAAAAGAGAGACATTGGTAACAGTGAGGTTCTCGCCAACGAAAGTTGGATAAACTTAATTAACAGTAATGTTTATTATAGATACATTGATAAAAGAGATTCAAGCGAGAAGTCTAATAAGGCTTCCAATACCACCGTCCTCGTTCTCGCCGCCTAGTTCTTGGAGGCACCAGCGGATTGAAATAAGACGATAGGGTGGTACACCCAAGGTTGATCCGCCTGGCGTGATCTCGGATCTGCGAGATGCATCTCCCTGGCGAAGACTCGGCGGAAGGCCCTCCCGGGCGATCAGCCTCGCCTAAGAAGAAATCCCGCTCCAGAGTCTCCAACCTTTGCTCCACAGATTCACGGAACGCTTTTGCCGCGGCAGAGTGAGCACGATCTCGCCGGATGAGCCTGGCCAGGATAGCCGAGATCTTCTTCCTCCTCCCCTTCGCGCTCCCGGCGCTGTTCAATATTCCTTCTATCTCGCCAGACGAAGGGAGGGGAGAATCTTCCTCTTCTTCATCGTCATCATCTTCATCATCATCTTCTTCTTCCCGGTTAGCTTCCGACCGCAAGCCGGGATCACCTGCAAAGGAAACGCACGAGAATTTTGGTCAAGGCATGACAATCAACAGTCCAGAAAAGTTTTCGCATACCTGCGGCTGGGCGAGAACCGTCAACCAAAGTTGGACGAGAAGACCCGGCCCCTCCGTTGGTTCCATAAAGGAGGTGAAGAGGCTTGCCCAGCCCCGGGCGGAAGGGCTCGCGCACGATGGTCCCGACCTGGCCAGAAGCTCGTGGGGAGTTGTCTTCTCCCAAGAGATGATCGGCATCCTTGGGAGTAGCGGAGGGATCAGAGGCCGTCCCTCCCGCCTGCAGGGTAGGATTGGTCACCAAGGGAGGCAATTCCACAGTTCTCGCTTCTACTTCCCTGGCGGTTAGGCCCGGGTCGGCGGGAGCGGGCACTGCGAGAAGATAGTTCAGAAAGGAAAAGGCAGGGTTGACATATCGACAGTAGCAAAACGTACCAGTCGTTTCGGTCTCGGCTGAAGGAATTGCGTCCGAGACCCGTGTTTGGTCCTTTGGGGAATGAGCTGGCAGGTTCGAAGAACTTGGCGGGATCTCGGCGTCATCGTTAGGAGCGGATTCCTGCGAAAGCTTACTTTAACCATCGGATCTAGTGCACAATCAGCTCGGTAGGCACGGTTGAAAGGCTTACCTTCTGCGGGGAAGGATCCCCTACAGGGTTGGGAGTGGGGGAAGGAGGATCCCTGTTCTCGCGAGAAAGGTCCCGCCGGACCACCTTCGCTCTTTTCTTTTCCTTCTTCTTCGGCTCGGAAGGCCCGGCGGTTGAAGTCTTTCTCGCTAACCATGGAGCCACCGCCGCACAGTTAGCCAAGGCCCGCGCTTGGGCAGCGGCTAACCGGTCTTGGAGGTCTTGCGGAAGTGGTTTGGCAGCACGTTTGGGATGCATGGTAAGCTCGCGCAAAAATCCCTGAGGCGAGAGCTCAGTTGTAAAACAGTATTTCAAGGGCGAGGCATATGGTCGCCTATCGGTGCATATTTATAGCCGCAGTAGGACCCACCAAAAGATTCCCCTGGTTAGCTGGCACGTGTCCAGCGAATATTTTGGGGGTTGGACTTGTCTTGTCGAGCGCAGGGCTAGCTCGAAAAGAGCGGGGATTGTGTACAACCCCATATTCGCTGGGAGGGACCCAGAGGCTTCAGTGGTCAGGATTGGGCTAGTCTCAGGCTAGCCTCGGGTTAACCCTAAGGCATACTTGTGGAGTTCTCGTCCTGTAGGAGCTCCCGCCAAGGGCAGGGAAAAGATGGAGAGGCCAAGGCAGATAGTCGAGCTCTCGGCAGGAGAGATCGTCTACCGACCAAGGCAGATAGTCGAGCTCTCGACAGGAGAGATCGTCGACCGACCAAGGCAGATAGTCGAGCTCTCGGCAGGAGAGATCGTCGACCGACCGAAGCAGATGGCTCGACCACGGAAGCTTCCGCCTTAGGGAAAGCTCCCGCCCAGGGCAGGCGAGAAGGCCCTAAGTAAGCCTTCAGTCGCGATAGTTTCAAGACCGTGAAGGGCGCGAACCTCCCTGGCAAGGGGTCTCGCCAAGTGTACAACCCCATATTCGCTGGGAGGGACCCAGAGGCTTCAGTGGTCAGGATTGGGCTAGTCTCAGGCTAGCCTCGGGTTAACCCTAAGGCATACTTGTGGAGTTCTCGTCCTGTAGGAGCTCCCGCCAAGGGCAGGGAAAAGATGGAGAGGCCAAGGCAGATAGTCGAGCTCTCGGCAGGAGAGATCGTCTACCGACCAAGGCAGATAGTCGAGCTCTCGGCAGGAGAGATTGTCGACCGACCAAGGCAGATAGTCGAGCTCTCGGCAGGAGAGATCGTCGACCGACCGAAGCAGATGGCTCGACCACGGAAGCTTCCGCCTTAGGGAAAGCTCCCGCCCAGGGCAGGCGAGAAGGCCCTAAGTAAGCCTTCAGTCGCGATAGTTTCAAGACCGTGAAGGGCGCGAACCTCCCTGGCAAGGGGTCTCGCCAAGGTTGGCCTAGTTGGGGGTCCAGCGAGAGCCTTCACGGCCAGGGTTCTCGCCAAGTGGGCCCACGTGGTAGGGCCCGGCGCTCGTAAAGGGGATTATTTTATTATTATCCCGAGGAAAAATTATCCAAATGCCCTTGGAATGACAGCGGGATTTGGCTATTGGCAGACCCCTCAGGGGTATTTCAGTATTTTCAGGTCAAAGGAAGACTATAAAAAGACCCATAGGGGGCTCTTTGGAAGGCAGGACTTTCATTACTCTCCAACTCTAGTGCCTTCTGAGGAGCTCCCAGCCCAGCATTTGGCTTTGGAGGGAAAGCTCTCAGAGATCTTCTGGGTGTGTGGTGGGACCTCCCAGCTGAGGCTTTGGGTCAGTCTTTTGACCTTAGCAGCCAGTCAAGGGTCGAGATAAGAGAGAAGTAGGCGTCGGCTGCACTTTGGTTTGTGAACATTCGTTGGGGTCATTTTTGACTTCAACAACGAGAGGTGACATGTCATCTTCTGTTTCACAAACAAGCTGTAACAGTCAGGAAATAATGAATTTTGACCGACACATATCTGGTCACGTTGTTTTTACCCAGTTGAGAGGTTTTCCACGTTAAAACTGCGTGTGTATCGACCTACTTTATTGACTGTGTGCGCGCTCGACCGTTCCGGGAGCTAAGCCGGTCCAAATTATTTCGATTCGACCGGGACGTCGAGTTAGACCGCAACATTAATAATTTTATTGTGCTGATAAAATTGTGCGAAGTACATATTTTCTTGTGACTACGTATTTAGTTGTTCATGGGGATTGCGCTTCCGCGACCGGAAATCCCAACAAGTGGTTACAGCAAGCGCAAATTTGGTATGTTGTCAGCAAGGGAGAAGGTGACGGAAGAGATCGCCTCATCATCTACGACAGAGGAAGAGCAAACCCTAATTTTTAATTCCAATTCTTGCAACCTACCGAACACCAAAAATGAATTTCAGTAAAACCAAAAATTAACAGGTTTTGGACTTTACTAAATTCCAATTCTTCAAAATCAAAAGCACAAACCAAACAAATTATAAACAATGATTGGTGGATGGCAATGGCTGAGCGGAACATCAGATTTTTAGCGATTTTTCTGGCTTGACAGAATCCAATAAGCGTGATTTATTTCATGTATAAGCATTAATAACATTTTATTTCGTCTATCCTTCATACGTATTACACATACATATGTACACAATTTTTTTAAAAAAAAACCTCTTGAGCTTAGAATGTGCGGTCTGAATGCGCCAACCTTCTTTTCCATAACCCTAAAACATAAACTGTTAAGCATATAATATAGTCCAACAAATTGAATAACATAGAAACAATAATGGTCTGTTTCGATCTCCATGGAGATCAAAATCGATATCGAACTCCCGATCTCTATGTATATTGATTTTGATCTCCATGGAGATTGGGTTCACTCTCAATGAAGATCAAAACCGATATTTGATCTCCATGGAGATTTGTTTCAATCATCGTGAAGATGAATTTCCGACTCTATGAAAATAAAAAATGGTGTCCGCAAAAATCAAACATGATCTCTAACTAAATCGGGATTGATCTCTAACTCGCCAATGAATTTCAAAAATTCATGTAAACGAATATTTCCATTGATTTTTCATGAAAGAATTGTCGTCCATATGATCCATTGACACAAATGATGAAAGCAAACCTCAAATAATGAGTTGGCACAAAGAACTTACCAACAAAAAAATGTCGAAAAATCAATATGGTATGCTCCTGTTGGAGATGTGGAGTCTGATTGTACCGTCAATTCATCCAGTGCTTTGCGGGCAGAAATATTTATGTAATTTTATCAGTACGATTGCCCTATACTTCAAATTTAAAAGAGCTTACATGCCTTTTGTTTCTGTAACTGAAAAACTGAAAGAAAAAAAGGGTGAAACCCTAATACGACCATGGACAGAGACAAAATTTCTGAACCACGTAAATCTATGTATTTGATGTGTTGATTTCTTATTTTTTTCTTTGTCATTTTTGTTCCTATCGTTCCTAAGAGCTCCATCCCCAATTTTAACAGTTCGGTTGTTCATAAATCTCAAAAACTACCTCCGGTCATCCCCAGCACTTCGCTTATGCCTAACACAACATTACTTTTAGCTACCTTAAGGCTTCATTTGGCGCGGCGGGTGGAGACGGGGGCGGAAGGAGCCGGGCCGCTGTTCGAATCGGAGGGAGGAGACCGCCGTTCGAAACGCTGCGGATTGCTCCATTCCTCAAGGGGCGGCGGGTGGAGACGCAACAAACTCCGCCGCCGGGCGTTTGATTAATTACCCGCCTTGCAGCGACATTTGCCACAAACGCGGCCTTCAAACACCGCACCAAATGAACCCTAAATCCGGAGCACCATCGCTTATGTCGTACAACTAGAAAAAGAATGTAAAAAAAAAATTTTTGTCTACATTTTATATTTTCACGTGCCCCAATTTGGTATCACCCAAACAAAAATCTTGCTCTATTATAATTTATTATGCTCTATTGTTCCAGTATAATATCTAAATATGACTTAATTACGACTTTATTTGTTTGAGCGTTTCGCTACTCCGTTTTGGCCAAACGTCGTCGGAAGGAGGGTAAACAAATGAACATCCGACGGCGTTTGCTCAGTTTCCACCCGCCCGCCTTGAGAAACGCCCCAAAAAGCTCCGTTTGGAGCAGCCACCTCCCCCATCCGGTTCGAACACTCCGTTTCCATCCGCCGGATCGACCTGCCACCGCCGAACCAAATGGAGCCTACATCTAAATACAATGTTAAATATACAATAATTATTAATTGGGTACTAATTACTAAGACATTTTGGCACTTTGTATCCCCAATTTTCTCTCTTTGGTACTTTGCACTCCCAATTGGTAAATATTGCACTGTGTTTTCCCAATTGTATTTTTTGGCACTTTGGACCCTTAGGTCTTTTGATGAAGGGTAATTAGGTCAAAACACTTACAATCTTTAATCGATGATGGGAAGGTCGCAGTTCCTACTTGAGGCAATGCTAGAGCTGCTTCTTTTGCTTGCACCTGCAGACAATGCTAGAGCTGATTCTTCATGGTGACATCAACTATATAGACGTCAAGCTTTCTACCTTCTAGCATCTGAATATTAATCATTGATATGTTTCCCAGGTGTTCAATCCAAAGATCATCAGCTGTTATCAAAATGTTATGATGAAACTAGATTATTATTTACTGCATTGAACTCCGAAGGGCTGCGGGAACTCTGGCGGGATCAGTGGCGGATGCAGAGATTTTTCTCTGTGTGGGCGGTGTGCGAAAACTAATAAAAAATGAAAATATTATTACTTTGAATTGTATCTAAAAAATGATAAATAAATGTGACATACAAAGAATATAAATGATTAAAATATGTAGCAAATATAATGAGAAATAAATGTATTAAAAAATAAAACGATAAATAAATATGTAGGTAATAAAAAATGTGACATGCATAGGACTCTACCAACTTAACCAAAATACTTGCTTGAATTTATTCATGATATATATTTGTATAATTTTTATCTGCCAAATAAATAAATTGCGCATTCTGCTATTGATAAATGATATTTCGGACGAGATGCAGGAATTCCGACGGGCTGCAGGAAATCCGAATGACAGCAGGAACTTTGACGGGCTGAAGGATCTCTGGCGAGCTATAGGAACTCCGACGGGCCGTAGGAATTCCGACGGGCTGCAAGAAATCTGAATGGCAGCAGGAACTCCGACGGGCTGCAGGATCTCCGACAAGCTGCATGAACTCCAATCCTCCGACGAAATTGCAATTGCAACTCGCCGCTTCTTCGGATGACAGACGGAATAGCAAATGGGAATGACGACAAGAGCTTGGAATTAGGGAAGCAAAACAGATTTTAAGTGTCTTGACGGAATAATCCTTCGTCGAAAGACCCTGGGTGCAAAGTGCCAACAAAATCTAATTGAAGAGTGCAAAATGCAATATTTACTAATTTGAGATATAAATAAATTGGGATGTGCAAAGTGCCAAAAAGCCAGTGCACAACTATAATTTCTCAAGACAGTGAGCTCACCGCTGCCAATCCTCGATCATTTCCGGGGTGTTGGAATTGGAACCAGGAATAGAAAGTTGCCGTCGCCGTCTCGCCGGAGCCTGTTCTGTTTTTGCAGACGTCGAATATCGGAGGCAACAAACCGGAGGTGATGGATCCTCCTAAATCCAATTTAGGGTTTGTCTAACAGACCTCTGGGTTTTTGGTGGGCGGCGGAGATGAACGGGCCCTGGGCGCCGGACTTCTTTTGCAGAGAGGCTCAACGCCTTGGCTACGTAGCAAGATCGGCCTTTAAGGTTTTCCCACTCCATTGCAGCCATTGTTTGGATGATTTCAAGGTCTTTGTAGATGGTTGAAATCGACGGTATTTTTTGACAGCTTCTTCAGATTCAAACGCAGTTCAAGTTGATTGGCGCCGGGGCTTCTGTTCTTGATCTTGGGTGTGCTCCTGGAGCTTGGCTTCAGGTAATTCTAGGGTTCATCCTGAAAAAGAAAAAAAAACAAACAAACGGGAAACTCTCTCAAGGTGATTGCGTTGATTTTCTCTTTATTCAGGTGGCGTGCCGGAGCTTGGGTCCGTTGGAGAAGGGCGGGACGGTTGTGGGCATTGACTTGAAGGTGAGCTTTATTTTCGTTTCTGGGAGGTAGAAGAGGAAGGAATGCAGCTTGGAACATTGAATTTAGTGCTATGATTACGTTAATTATTGATTTCATTTTGTGTTTCAAGTGTTTTCTTAAAATTGCAGAAGATGAATGTTCCATCTCACCATTGCGATTCAAGAGTAAAAACCATTTGTGCTGATGTTATGAATCTGCGGAAGGATCAAGCAAGGGCCTTTTCTCCCCAGGTTTTAATCTTTTCCTCCGGTTTTTTACATGTTCCAATGGTAGAAGTATTCTGGATCTTATTTAAGTCTGTCATTGATCTTTTATAGGCTTGCTTTATTTAGTTTAAGGAAGCATTACTTTCTAAAATTTACTTCTTGTATTATAAATTTAGGGTCATCTTATATGCATACCATTTTTGACTATATGCAGTCCAAGGATAAATGCAGGCTAAACTAAAAAATCATAGGAAGTGATGAACCTATATAGGTCTGGCCTGCACATAACAATTATAAAATTACATGACCTGCAGATAGCCGAAATGGACCCGCATATAGTTATTGCCTAAATTTAGTGCATCTTCGTTGAGATTTTTATATAGAACTTCAAATATACGAGTCTTTTTCTTAAACTAAGTATTGTATTTGTCAAGACGCTCATTTTTTACTATTTAAATTGTATTTTAATAACCTTGCTTATAGTTATAGTCTAATATGTATTAACTTACATTTTTTGTGCATATGGACATCAATGTGCAAACATTAATCGTGTATTTTTCTTCTTAATATAGGCATATATAACATCAAACGTGTTTCTCCTATTTATTTTCTTTTGGATCCACCATTTATTGCCATATACGACTTCAACATCGCCTCATTGTGTTTTCTATGACCTAATCTGTATATTCAAGTTTAAGTTATATCATATTTGATTTAACCATTTTCCAAGCATGTGAGAAAATACAAGGATGATTAGATGACATAATGTCCTCGAACTGAAATATTTTTCTTTTGTGTAGAGACATCAAGTTTGAATTCGGTTTGCATCTACAACTGTGATATGTGGACTAAGATCAAAATCCTAAAGCTTAAACTCTCTTTTCCTACGCTTGTCTCATTTTGAATCAGTAAATATAATTGTTGAACTTCAATGAACACATGAGAGTGTGCCTAAATTAGAAGTAACATAGAAATGGGATCCACGTTAAAGGAACAATGGAAATAATAACAAGAAATATGGCTTAGGTTATCACTGGGAAAATTAGATGGTGTTTTTTTGTACAAGGCATAACATTTATAAATTTGGAGACGATACATCTTGAGTAACCCAAATCTTAGCTATATGGGGGCACATCCATATCAAGGATGACCCTATTATTAGATCCAAGTGCTTAATTTGCTATAGAATGAGTGATTCTATTTGCCTCACATATTATACATTCCCCACTTTTTTCTCCTTTTTATGTTACCAAAAAAATATTTATAGGACTAAATTACGAGAAAGAGGATAAATCTACTTGTAATTGTTCTACCGGAATAATTCATAAAATTGAGGCATGAAATACCTTTTAATTGGCGACTTATGATTTCATTACTGCATGACTTCATAGATATCACTACTAACATAACTATCCCACTAAATGGTAACTTTAATGGGATAGTTATGCTAGTTGGAGGTAGTGTCCACAATTAACTTTGATGCTGTCAATAGGAGGTAGTGCCCACAACTGCCTTGGTTGGGATGAGGAAAGAGAGCCATGGTGTTGAGACAATCTAGTCACGTCCTTGTATTTCAGGAATTCTTCTAGCAATTTTGAGCATTCCATCTTATCCGACTGTATGTTCCCCGTGCAACACTCAATTACGATCACTCCATATGCCCCATAAGATTATCATAATCTCATCATGAACATCCATGCATTTTTCCATGTCATGATCAACCATTTCTTTAAGCAAGCTGGCAGTGTTGTGTCTGAGACAAAATCAGATTGTGTCATTCTCCATACTTTTGATGCCTAACTATACTTAACAAGAGCATGAAAAATTGATTCTCCAATGGAGGCACATTTGATGCAGGTGTTACTTACATTTTGGCCCTCAAACTACAAGCAATATAGTAAAATTAATTCTCCAAACAAAAAAATTCACTTTTGGTGAAGTTGAAGGCTGCGTTTGGGAAACCGTTTTGGCCCCATTTCATTCTAAACGGATCGGAGGACGGCTGATTGGCAACAACCAAATTGCTATCATTTTAAAATGGCTGGTTTAACTGGGTTTTTCCTCCATTTTTAAAAGGCCCAGAAGATCTCCATTCTACATTTCAAAACTACCGTTTGACATATTTTTTAATTTATTTTTAATTTTATTTAATCAATTTAACTCCTAAAAATGAAATTATATCCGTAAATTTGTAAAAAAAATCACATATATAATATTTAATTTTGTTAAAAAAATGGCCCAAAATAAATAAAATTCATGTGAGTAAAAATTTTAAAATAGTTTAAATCACTATCAAAATGGAAGTTACCCAAATATAGTCTCAGTTTTGAAACTACAGTTTATCATCTCCCTTTCGAACTTCTCTCTTTTCAAACGACACCGGTATCCTAAATAGAGTCGAAGATAACCAATGGCTTTAAGAAATCCCAAAGAACCATGATAGGGCAATATCTAGACGTAGCTGTAAGCATTGTTATCAGATCTTGTCCAAAAAATGTTAGAATAATATGTTTTGAAGGCGTTGTCATGATTATCAGTGCTGATTTGCGTACTTAGTGTTTTTGTTGCAATATTCGATGGAAAGATGTCTTGGACAAGCCCACTATCCCAATCATTCCTATCCTCATTGTACAACTCTCGAATTAGTAGGATCCATGAAGTTGCTGATATTTCTTGTGTTATGATCCTGAGAAGAATCTGACAAGGGGGAGGGCTGACGGAGGTGAGGAAGAGGAAGGAGGAAACGAGAAGAAAAAGCTAAAGAACCACCCTAATTTCAATACAATCAATCATAATCCAAAAAGAGTACAACACAACCCCTTTATAGTCGCGGTGTGTGAATAACGAAAAAGCGGTGCCAATAATAAAGCGTACACATGACATAATATAACATAACAAAATGCAAATAAGATAATCATGTTGGCAGAGCGTCTTCGGTCTCTACTCCTCCAGACGGACCCGTCATCGTCTTCCTCCGCATGTGGACTCGCCACAACGCTTCGTCGACGTGTGTGTCTCGTCGGCATGTGCAACCCTAAAAATGCCGCTGCCTGGAAAATATGCCTTGTCCCCAAGGCAGTAGTCGGAGGATTGGCGGCAGAAGTGATCCTGGGGCAGCCACGTTGCTTCGAACTCCATATGGTAAGACCCAACAACAGAGACTTCTTGCGATCTAGAGTCCCCCTGAAAGTGGTAGCGACGATCAAGTAGCTTGACTGGGTAGTGCGGTGCCAATTGTCGTCTTTATTCCGCATCAGAAGACTTGGGCTAGAAAATCGACTTGCACCAGAATTGGTAAGGCCCCCCATCAACATCCCTTGCTTTAGAGGCTCAAGCTCATCCTTCCGCCCATGGTTAGAACAGAACGACTGTGCCGAAGTTGCTGTGGTCCTAGGCTGGCGGGAATCGGGGGAGTCGGTCGGCCGAGTTGGTGGCAATCCTGCCGGTAGTTGGATGACATCGGCGAGCGCAGTAGAAAGCTCTTGGTTGTCTGTCGGGGAAGGGAAAGTCACATTGGCTGAGCCCGAGAGGGCCCACGACACCGCGGAGAGGCCGATGTCTATGGTCCGTTGGGCCGTGCAGAGGGAGACCGGAGTCACCGTCGAGGCGACATGGCTGACCCTCGTGGAGGAACTGTTTGGTCATAGTCGCTCAATTGACACGTACATCACCGTGCGTGCGAAGCCAAACCACCCCCAAAATGGCGTCGATACCGCCTAGAGTCTAGACTGAATGTGTAGAAGTCCGCGGTCACGAAATAGGTCCCTATGGAGAGAGACACGGTCGTGCAACGACCCGGAGTCGGTCAGCGGCGCCCATCGCCCAGGTGGACCACAACATCCGGAGAGGGAACCTAGGGAAGACGGAGTTGTTGCACCAAGCGCTTAAATACAAGGTTGTGACTTGCGCCGCTGTCCACCATAATGATGATCGTGCCCGAGAGCTGCATGGTTTGCTGGTCGCCTGGCCTGAGATCCCACCCATCGAGGCACAAGATAACTCCAGACAGTGGAACGTAGTCGCGGTGGGGTCGAGAGGTGTATCCCCCTCCAAGGCTTGGCTCTAGGGCCTCAAAATCGGCCTGGATAACCTCAGGGTCGACGTCGCTGATGATGACGTGGAAATCCTTCATAGAACACTCATGGTCGGGGGAGCAGGGTTGGCAGCACCCAAAAACAAAGACCCTTGCCGCGAGGCTCATTGTAATCATTGTTTGAGAGGCTCTGAGGGGCCAGGTGGTTGGGGGAGAGGCCGACTTCCACCAAACGCACTAAGTCCATGGCGTTAGAGACTGTGTGAGGGTGGTGCGTGTTGAGATGAGAACAGATATGTGGCCATAAACCCTGCATGAAGAAGCCCAGGTAATGATCGGGCGGTAGCTCGGGGACGAGGGAGACCAGGGTGATGAACTCATCAACATAGTCGTCCAGGCTAGCTGTCTGGAGGACGACGCAATGACACTCGATTGTGGAGGAGCCGGAGTAGTGCGTGTCATATCGCCGGATCTTCTCCTGCTTGAGCTTGGGCCAAAAGAGGCATGGGTTGGACCAGCGGATCCACCGAGCCCAGTGGAGGGCTGAGCCGTCCATGCTAACCACATTCGTAGACACCTTGTTGTGCTCCGGTGTATAGTTGAGGTTGAAATATTGTTCCGCTTTGGCGATCCATTCCATCAAGTCAATAACAACAAAGGAGGGAATGTCGAGCGAGAGGGAGGACCAGCCCAGAATGGCCGAAGGAGTGAGTCCGGAGGAAGTGGGTGGCGGCCCGGCGCCGAGGAGAGAGCCGCCATCCGCGGGCGAGCTGGATCCGAAGGCGGCGGTCGACGCTTGAAGGGAGTCTATCTTTGAGTGGAGGGCAAGGAGAAATGCATGCATGGAGGCGACGAGTTGCTCTTGAGCCTCCACTCGGTGGCTTAGGGCATTGACGACTGCATCTGGAGGATGGTCACCCGCGGAGCGAGTGTTTGGAGCCATGGATTGGGGACAGGGGGTGGCAGCCAGAAGTGGGCGGATCTGGTGCAGGCGGAGGAAACAGAGGGCTTGGCCTTCTGCGACAAATTGGGGAAACGACGGTCTTAGACGCACGTCACTGGAAGTGACGGATCGGCCGACGTAGGTGCGGAAGAAGCGAATCGGCGGGGATCGGATCACGGAAGATGCAGATCGGGGCTTGGATGCGGCAGAACCGGTGGACCTGGGCTGGGATTCGGCGGAATCGGTGGACTGTTGTGATTGGAAGCGACAAACGTCGACGCGGCGGGGCTACACGCGGATTGGAAGACACGGACGTTGGCAATCTCGTTCACTGACAGCTAGAGGGCGAGCAGTGAGGCAGGTCAGACCAAATTGATACGATCCCGAGAAGAATACGGTAGGGGTGAGGGCTGACGGAGGTGAGGAAGAGGAAGGAGGAGAGAGCGAGAATAAAAGGCTAGGAAGCAACCCTGATTTCCATATATCCAAAGCATAATCCAAAATGAGTACAACACAAACCCTTTATAGGCTCGGGGTGTGAATAACGAAAAAGCGTTGCGAATAATAAAGCGTATACATAACACAATATAACATAACAGAATGCAAATGAGATAATCATGTCGGCGGCACCGCCGGCACGTCTTCGTTCTCTACTCTTCCAAACGGACCCGTCATCGTCTTCCTCCGTGTGTTGGACTCACCACGGCGTCTCGTCGGCGTGTGCGTGTCTCATCGTCGTGTGCGTCTCTGCATGCACAACCGTAACAGGTTGGTACCCCTACCACCCATTTATCCTCCATATTCGAACGCCACATCCATTACATATTTTCCACATCACCTATTTTCCACATTACTCTCCATGTTTAAGCAGATCTCTAACCGCTGGGAATCTTCTCCAGATAAAGCTTGATGAATATCCTATCGTGGCATCATGAAGAGTGGCTCGTGGACACCGAGCTTTCAACATCCTAGCAACCAGAGATTCATAGAGCGAAGCAAGTATCAAATTTGCTAGCTAGTATGGGTTTGTTGAAAGCTTCAAAATGGTGAAGACCCAAACCTCCACTGTAAGTACAAAATTTCTCCCCGGAAACCCATTTAATAGGATATGTTGTTCAGGTCACTCCACCAATAAGCGTTGAACTCTTTCTGTATGAAAAGCTAGGCGATGTTCACACCTTTAGGCCATATGTATTTGAAACTAAAAGAAAATGGATAAATAAAAAATTAGGTGATGTCCACACTAGGATGACAAGATTAGCTGCAACCTGCAATGAGAGCACAGAGGAGCATCGAGCAAAAATAGGGGCCAATACTTTGTGAATTGAAAACAAATTCCTTTGCTATATAGGCCTCAACTCACATTTTAGGTTCTTCTAGTTGAGACGTAGAAATTTGGGATGGCAAAAAATTTGACCCAATTTCTCACCAATGTGTTGGGGTGGTATTGTCCATTTTATATTCCTAGTAGAGCATTAATCTGAAGATTGCAAGGAAATTAGGATAATATGAGTGATCAAATAAATAAAACACATTTAAATGATAATATGACTAGCTTATTTTATCTTTATCGTTGTCTATATCGTGGAGAAGAGAATCACTCAGTGCTCGAGTCAATGGAAGAGAACACATGGAGGTCCGCTCTTCAAGAATCTAGAGTTTAACAAGAGAGATGATTCTATCTTTTCACAATAGTTCTCGACAAGGATGATATCCTGGATGTAGTAGTTGACATTTGGCAATGCTGTTCTCAACTTTAGAGTAGAGTTCACCTTAAGAAATATGTTGCTGATGAGGTTCCCGGCTGCCACCGACGAGGTGATCTAAATATTGTTAGGGAGGATATGACAACTGGCTGGAGGGACATCAATATTCAACATTGGGGTTCAATTTTTGCTGAGATTGATCTTGGTAGTTGTGGTTGTCAACAAGGTCTGGATGTTCTCAACAATTGTTGTGGAAGTTTTCACAGCTGTCTCAGTAGAGGTCATTCATGCAGGAGTTCACATCCGGGAGTTTTAGGCTGATTTCAAGGGAGTTTTAGGCTGATTTCATGTAACCCATGTTGGAGTTCTATATAGTTGTCATTGAGGTTGTAGTTGTTACTAAGATAGTTTTCAAGTGCCTTACAAGGAGAAATTTGTTGGGTTTCAAGATCATCAAATTTGTAGCGGAAATACAGGATACCCACTCAGATCCATGTGAAACTAACTAATCAAAAAATTTAAGTTATACCTGTAACAAAACAATGGAACCTGGTTTCGTTTTGAAGGAGTTTGTCGAAGACCAAATGCAGAAAAACTATCTGCATCTCTATTACTATCCACATGAATGCTTGGAACTCTATCATAGTCCGCTCAACTATCTTGTGGAAGGAAGACGATCGTTCATCTCTGATACGAAGTACTACCTTCATTTTTTATCGAGATTCTCTTTTCTTATCTCTTCTCTTCTGAACTCTCTCAGAGAAACCCACATAAAGAGTAACTACCATTTTCAAAAACTACATTTTTTTTATATGTAGAGAGAGGGTGTTTCTAAAACACTAAATGAGGAGTATAGGACATGCAAAATTCGGGATTCAGTTCTGAAACTAAATGGTTCCTCTTCAGTTCAAAAATCAAATAAATAGTTTTGACACCAGTAAATTCTTAGTTAATTAGTATCCATTAATACATTTCAGGTCTTGGGTTCAATTAAAGTGTGACTTATGTTGAACCCAATCGGATCATTTTTTATTATTTTTCAGTATGTTCTTAATGTGCAACCCAATATGCTTATATTATGTTGGCAATTACATTAATCCTTTGATTGCTCCTAGGTCACAGACCTACAAAATTATCCTATATGACATTTACAAACTTGGTGAACCACATTGGTTGTGTGAAAGATCTCTGCGGGCTTTGCACTTCATTGAAGAGGGAGTATAATTCTTTCTCAGAGAAGGCAGGGAGCTTTTTCTATGATAGTAGCTGATTGGAAGAGTGAGTGGAGGGGGAGCAAAAAATAATGAAGGTTTTTAGTTAAAATAATCTAATTCTTGATCTTCAAAGGAAAATAAGCTTTCTTTGTTTATTTTATTCTAACCACGCATAATCAATGTTCATATCTGAAACTTGGAAATATGTATATTATATTTAATAACATATAATAATGTTTAATGCTTACCTATTTAAATTAAAATTTTAGTTCCATATTATCTTATAACACAAAATAAATGTATTATTTTTTGTAACTTGTTTTAATTTTTTGTTTTATTTATTAACATATATAAATAATTAGTTATTTTTAGAATTATTTTTATATTTTCGTTGTCTTTCCTTTTTTGTCCTTGCATGTATTCCCCTCATATATATATAGGAGGGAGTCTTCTCTTTAATCAATGGAGATTATTTTCATGGTATCAATTTGGTATTAGAGCCAAGGACTTTGGTGCCTTAGCCCGCTCCGCTTCTTTTTGTCGCGAGTCGCTCCAGCAGCGCGACTTCTTCTGCAGCAGTCCGCTCCGCTCCGCTTCCTAGCCCGTTCGGCTTTTTCCTCCATAGCAGTCCGCTCGGCTTCTTCTTCCTAGCCCGTCCGCAAGTTTCCGACTCTCACAAGTTTCAGGCTTCTTTGTCCGCAAGCAATCCGTCCGACACCTCCAGCTCCAGCAAGCACCGGTCGGCGCCGAGTTTCTCTTCTCTCGGCATGGATACTTGAGTCTCTTTGACGCTGGATTTATGCTCAGTGTGCTTCTCCGGCGTCTGTTTCCCCTCCGTGTTGGGATGTCTTCTGCTCTCCGTGCGTGATTGTGCTTCTCCAGACTTCTCCTCTTTCTATGAGTGAGATTCCTCTCGGTTCGCAGTCTGGTGTTGTTCCTTTCACTCGCCTATGATGTCGAGCGGTGGTGAAACTCCGGATATCTCCTCTGGTGGTAGTGTTTCTCTGGATTCTCTGCCTCCTATTAGATCTCTTAGTGTCTCTCATGATCACGAGACTCCTCAAATTACTACTATTAGGTTGGATGGAACCAATTATCTTCCGTGAGCTCGTTCTGTTACTTTGGCCCTCAAGATCCGCCGTCTGTTTGGCTATCTCAGTGGTACTACTAAGGCGCCTTCGCCTACCTCTCCAGATTGACCACAATGGGATTCCGAGAACTCTTTGGTTATGTTTTGGCTCACCAACTCTATGCAGGAGTCTATTGCCCACAATTATTTCTTTCTAGACACTGCAACTGATATTTGGAAGCATGGAGAGATTACTTATTCCTGTCGGGGCAATGCTGCTCAGATCTTTCAGTTGCGGCAGCGGATTTTTCTTTTACGCCAAGGGGATTGTCCTCCCGCTGCCTACTACTTGGAGTTTACCTAGCTTTATCAAGAGTATGATCATTTCGACTCGCTTACTCTTGCTCCCCTAAGGATGAGGTGTTGGTTCGTACTCGGGAGGAACACAACTGGATCTTCGAATTTCTTCATGGCCTTCATCGTGACCTTGATCCCATCAGTGTTCAGATTCTTGGCCGCTCTCCTCTGCCTTCCTTACCTGAGGTGTATAGTTTGGTTCAACAAGAATATGATCGCCGACAGATTCGCCTATCAGACATTGTTACCGAGGGCTCTGCTCTTGCCGCTCGGTTCAGTCCCGTGGGCCGCTCTTTCCGTGTCACTAGGGCCAAGTACGTGGACAAGGACATGTGACGTGTGATTATTATGGGAAAGCCTGCCATACTCGGGACACTTACTTTAAGCTTCATGACTTTCCCTCTTCTCGTTGGGGTCCCGCTCCTTGTGGTGGCTGTGGCTCTTGTCGCAGTTCGGGTCGACCTTCTCCCGCTCGCTCGGCTCATCTCTCTGATGCCGGTGAAGATCCTGCTCCTTATGACAGACCTGTTTCCCCTAGGTTCCTTCTGCCCTTTCTGCTGAGTAGATTCTCGCCTTCCGTCGCTTCATGCTTGGCCATTCCTCGGAGTCTGCCAGCTCTTCCTATGCCCATCAGGGAGTTTCCGGTGCTCACTCCGCCACCGCTTGCTCTTCCTCCCAACGGATCATTGATTCCGGCGCCACCGACCACATGACAGGTTCCGCTACAGGTTTTGTCTCTTATACTCCTTTGTCTAGTCGAGACAAAGTGAGCATTGTTAATGGATCCCTGTCTTTCATTGCTGGATAAGGGTCAATTCCTTGCTCCTCCCTTACTCTCTCTTCGGTGCTTACCCGTAACCTGCTTTCCATTAGTCACTTCACTAATTTTATGAATTGCTTTGTAACGTTTTTTCCCACCTCGTGTGTCTTTCAGGACCTGAAGACGGGGAAGATGATTGGCTCTGGTAGACTGCGAGATGGCCTCTACCTGTTTGATCCCTCCAGCTCTGTCGATGTTCCGCATGCTGCCAGGCTCTTTCTGCAGCCCAGATCTCTGTGGACTCCTGGCATTGTCGTCTTGGTCATCCTTCTCCATCTGCTATGCATTTTTTTATTTCCGCATATGTCAAATATATCTTTGAAATATTTTTATGGTGATGTGTGTGCTCTTGCTAAACACCCTTGTGCCTCTTTTACTCATGTATCTGCTCCTAGTGCTTCTCCTTTTGCTATGGTTCATACTGATGTTTGGAGGTTATGCCCTGTCGCCTTTATTTCTGGTTTTCACTGGTTTGTTACCTTTATCGATTGTTTCTCTCGCTGTACGTGAGTCTACTTGATGAAACATAAAAATGAGTTTTTTTTGTTATTTCAACGTTTTCTTAAGATGGTGGCTACTCAATTTAATGCCACCATCAAAGTTTTGCGGAGTGATAATGGTCGGGAGTATGTCGACTCTTCCTTTGAGCGTTATCTCAGTGATCACGACATTATACATCAGACATCTCGTGTCTATACCTCGACTCAGAATGGGGTCGCCGAGTGCAAGAATCTCCATCTCTCAGAGGTCGCTCGCTGTCTCCTTCTGAAGATGCATTTCCCACTTCAGGAGGAGTTTCACTTCACGGGGAGTTTCACCAAATGGAAGTGAGTTCTTTTCCTCTTCCTCTTCCTCCTACCATGCCTATTCCCACTTCCACTCCTTCTCTTGTGACCGCTCCTGTGCCTACTCCTCCCGTGTCCTCTCCTGTGACTGCTCCTCCTTTACAGGAGTATACTCGACGAAAAAGGAGTCCATGCACATTGACATCTCTCAGGCTACCCGCTCCAACATTAGATCCTTCTTTGGATTCTCGAGGTATCTCTCCCCAACATCCGATGTCCCACTTTTTGTATTACAGCTCATTATCTCCCTCATATAAGCTCTTTATTACCTCTCTCTCTCCGCTATTTCGATCCCCTCAACTTGGCAGATGCTATTGCTCACCCAAAGTGGCAGGATGATATTGCTCACCCAAAGTGGCAGGATGCTATGCGTGAGGAGATGTTGGCCCCAGAAAAGAATACTTTGGACTTGGTCCCCTTGCCACCTGGAAAGACTGTGGTTGGATGAAAATGGGTGGTCTCCGTCAAGCAGAACTCTAAAGGTGTTGTTGGGCAGTATAAGGCTCGATTGGTGGCTAGCGGCTACACCCTGACCATGAGGATTGACTACTAAGAAATCTTTGCCCCGATGGCGAAGATGAATTCTATAAGAGTTTTACTCTCATGTGCTACTTGCAAAGGGTGGCCTCTAACTCAATTGGATGTGAAAAATGCGTTTCTTCACGGGGACCTGAAAGAAGAAGTCTGCATGTCGTTACCGTCTTGTCTTACCCTGGTAGGATCTGGGGGAAAGATATGCAGGTTAAAGAAATTCTTATATGGTCTAAAGCAATCTCCTCGGGCCTGGTTTGGGAGATTTCATAGAGCTTTGGTCGCATTTGGATACTCACAAAACAATGCTGATCACACTTTATTTGTAAGCCTTGCAAGCACGAGAGACTCACTGTGTTTTTGTTGATGATATTATTACCACGGGTGATGATACCGAAGAAATTCAGTCTCTGAAATATAGACTGGTAAAAGAGTTTGAAGTAAAAGACCTAGGAAATCTCAGATACTTCCTTGGAATTGAGGTCACTCGCTCAAAGTATGGTATATTCATATCCCAGAGGAAGTATATCCTTGACTTGCTCCAATTGTGTGGGTTGAGTGGGTGCAGACCTGCTGACACCCCAATTGAAGTCAACTATAGATTGGGTAGAGATGATGGGGAAGTGGTTGCTGATGTTGCTGAATTTCAAAAACTGGTCGGCCGCCTTATTTATTTATCACATACTCATCCAGATATTTCATATGTTGTTGGTGTCATTAGTCAGTTCATGCATTCACCCAGAGCACGTCACTTAGAAGCGGCCTACCGTATTCTTCAGTATCACAAGTCCTCTCCTGGAAGGGGTATCCTATTCTCTCATGGAAAAGAACTGAACTGAATGTTGAAATCTATACATATGCTGACTGGGCCGATTAAGTTGATGACAGGAGGTCCACTTTTGGTTATTGCTTTTTTGTTCAGGGTAATTTGGTAACGTGGAGTAAAAAACAAAATGTGGTTGTCAGGTCAAGTGCAAAGGCAGAATTTAGAGCTATGACGCATGAGATTTGCGAAGGACTATGAGTTAAATATTTTTTGAGCGATCTTGGCATGAAAAACAAAGATCCCACGAGACTTTACTGCGATAGCAAAGCCGTCATTAGCATAGCTCACAATCCCGTCCAACATGATCGTACAAAGCATGTAGAGGTTGATCGCCACTTCATCAAAGAGAATATAGAAAGAGGAGTTGTGTGCACACCATTTGTTCCTTCAGATCAACAGTTTGCGGATGTTCTCACCAAGGGGCTAAGTCAGGCTGCGTTCAAAAAGATTATGTGCAAGTTGGGCATGCAAAACATCACGCGCTCAACTTGAAGGAGAGTGTTAGAAATACTTTTATATTTTCGTTGTCTTTTTTTTGCCCTTGTTGTATTCCCCTCATATATATAGGAGGGAGTCTTCTCTTTAATCAATAGAGATTATTTTCAGGGTATCAACAGTTATTACTTTTGAATTTAAAACTAAAAATAATGTCTTATATTGAATAACATATGTAAAGATGTATTAATCTTTTTCCAAAAATAATATGATGGTTATATATCAAGTGCTCCATTATCATAGAATCGTCATCATTACCAGTCTTGTTCCTAGGTATTTCGGGTCAAATTTTGTGAAGCCTCCTGAAGAATTTTTGATACTTCATCAGTTCATCCTCTAAGTACACGAGCTTTTTACAGGGAGTGGGATTCTCTGTTGTACTCTCCGATATGTGTCCTACAATTTCTGGAATCACAACAAAAGATGCTGCTTTATCATGTGAATTGGGTAAAAGAGCACTCTCTCTGGCTGTTGGCAAGGCCTCCAACAAAATTAGTTCACAGTTCCTTGACAGTTTTGAAGATGATGCAAGTGACAATGGCGTCCTTCGGCGTGGGGGTGATATTGTTATCAAGTTGCTCGAGAGCGAAGACACAGAAGGTAATTTACTTATCCCTTGCTAGTTTCTTCTTGTTTTAGCGTCAATTTTTTGAAGAAATGATAAGTAATACAGATACTTCATAACCTCTATTACTCTACAATCACCTGTGTCTATCAATGTTTCTTTTGCTTTAGCGCTGCTCTAAACAACTCCAAACCACTTCATATCATTCCTTCCAGACCTTATTGATTTAAAATGAACTTTCTTTTGTGGGGCTTATTATTCTTATGCTACATAAATTGCATCGCTCTGAAATGAAAAAAAGATGAAATTTACCCTAAATTGTTACATATTTGGAAATAGCGTAGGACATATAATAGTTGATGGGGATCCATCGGATCATGCACCAGGAGGGGTTCACCGCAAGGCGGGATCCACGTTCGCGTATTCGTGCAGGAAGGCTTGATCGGATCACCGACCCGACTCCGCGGATGTGTCCGGATCCGTGTTGCGAGTCAAAATCATATATTACTTTAGTATTTTTGGTTTATTTTTATTGTATTTGAGTGATCCCACCTGTGGCCAATCATAGCCGTCGAAGGTGGGATGCCCTAGCTTTTCTTTTATTATAAATAGTCATGTAGTGGGTTGGTTTTGAGTCATTGCAGATTTTGGTGAAAGTATTTCCGGAATCTCGTGATCCCGCCACGGTGCTGACTCCGTAGAACCCTAGGTGACGACTTTTAGGTTGGTGTTTTCCTCCCCAAGTCTCCCCCAACCCTAAGCCATGTTTCCCCCTCCAATTCCCCTTGCCGCCGCCTCCACAACCCTAAACACCCGTCCGCATCTACTGCTGCCCCCCCCCCATAACAGCCGCACCCCCCTTCCAGTAGCCGCCCAGCCACCGGCCTCCTCAACTCTCCCTGCAGGCCGCCACCACTCTCATACGCCTCCCCTCTCTCTGGCGCTGCCCCCTTCTGATTTTGGAGCCACCACCGCTCCTTTTCCCCCTCTCCCAAGTCACCGCAGCCCCCTCTATCGCTTCCCTAGCAGCCGACCAAACTCAGCTGCCGGTCTCAAACCCCACAACCCCTCCTTCCATGGAACCACCTTCCCAAAGCCGTCCCCCTTCCAAATCTGTCCAGATCTGGGAATTTCAGCCCCGATCCGTTCTTCCCTTCACCCGTTCCTCATCCCTTAGCCCGAATTCGCTCCTAAGCATTGGATCCATCCTTCCCTCACTCAGATCTATGCCTATGTGGTCGGATCTATCCATTTCCGGTCCGATTCCACCTTCTACCGCTGAGGACAACCACCTACGTTATTTCCACGCCACCGGTTCCACATTAGATCGCCGTTGAAACGCATCCGGCTCCGGAATTTTCGGTGCCTTGGTCAGCCTACTACTTTGGTGAGTCACTCGTTGTATTGAATTATTTTATTCAGTATTTTTATTGTATTGGACATTGCATTTGTTTGGAATCTTGTTTATAGAAATGCACTTCGATACGCTTATAATTTGCAGGTGGGATTTATTCGCTGCGGGCTTAGCCTTGGCCCTTCAAACGGAGGAAAGCTATTAATTACTTGCTAATTGAATGCTACTTCTGCTATTTTAAATATTTGCGTGGGTTGAAATTTCTATTGCTCAAATTAATTTGTCACCGTCACTGACGATATCATTGCATTTAGATTTGGGTTAGTGTGTCTCATCTACCTTCCACCCCTAGAAGTCTTGATTTTGTGCACCGCATAGCCTACTCTACATCAATTGGTATCAGAGCTAGGTTGGACCGTTTGCATGCTCCGTAGTGGTAGGATATTTAGAGCAAGCATATTAGATCCACTAGTAACCGACAACCGAGCGGCGAGCTTGAATTCGGGTGCTGCTTTTGCCGAGTTTCAACGTCGTGTCCTAGATCCTTTGGACACTTTAGGTACCCAGTTCGACGACGTGCATCATGAGCTTGCCGAGGTGAACCTCCATTTAGATTACTTAGAGAATGCCAGAGATAACTCGCTTGAGGACGACCATGATGCTCCTCGTCTTGAAAAGTTCCCGATGAATGGTCAGCCTTCCGTAGATCGTTACCGTCGTGGTATTCCTCCCCGAGCCCCACCACCGCCTGCGAGGCGGAATCCCGATCTTGCAGTTGAGCGTAGACAAGCTCCGACTCGTGATAGACCCCCACACCAGCGTGATCAGTATCGTGTGCCCCGTCAGCCTCAGCCTGATTCCAGGGATCGTGTGCCCCCACATGGTCGCCGCGACCATCACCGTGATGAATATTATCCTCCGGGTCGGAGAGAGCGTGGTCCCCCACTCGCTCAATATGATTACGCCCATGATGATTACCCAGAGGATTATCCTGACCCACGGAGAGGAGGCCACCACTACGACATCACTCGTTGTATTCGTCTCGATGCCCCTTCGTTCGATGACCACCTTGACTCAAAAGCCTTTAGCGATTGGTTCCTCAACATGGACCATTACTTCGAGTGGTCTGACATGAGCGACGAGCGCTGCTTTCGCTTTGCCAAAATGAAGCTGGTCAGACAGACCAAAGTATTTTGGATTAGCGTAGAGAGAGCTGTTGAGGGAGATGACTTTTATCCTATCACCCGATGGGATGATATGAAGCAGAGGCTGAAAGATAAGTATCTCCCTGCCTCCTACTGAGACCAGTTGTTTGATCAGTTGCAAAACTTACGACATGAGTCTCTTATTGTCGCTGAGTACATGGCTCACTTCGACGAGCTTGTCATTCAGAGTGACATCTCAGAGGAGCCCATTACCACCACCTCTCATTGCAAGGCTGACCTACGTTCTGAGATTCAGAGAGAGATGATTCCCCATCGTCTCGAGACCGTCGATCAGATATTTTAGCCCACTCTAGAGTACGAGCAGTACCTCCGATCATCAAGCACGAGGCAGTTCTCCTCTCAGATTGATTCCTTGACTTATAGGAAACCCGCTCCGCCCCAGACCACCACGACTGCACTCCCCCTTGTGTTCCAGCGGACACAGGATAAGGACGTCTCCACTGATGACCAGTGATCTGGGGGTATTCTGTGTTATAGATGCTCTGATAGAGGACACGTGGCGGCGCAGTGTTCTACGCGAAGTCTGCTAGTTGAGGACTTGGAGCAGGGTTTAGAGGAAGGTGGGGAGGTTATTGAGGAGATCACAACCACTATCGAGCAGGGATGGGAGAGTGACGCTGAGCGATTCTTAGAGATGAGAGTGAGTAGGCGCCTCCTACATACCCCACATGTAGATGAGGATTGACATCACACTACCATATTCTACACGTACTTTCCTAGTGCAGGCGATCCTTGTAAATTAGCTATCGACAGTGGGAGTTGCGTGAATATCGTGGCCTACAAGGTTCTTGACCGTATGCAGGTGAATGCTGAGCCTCACCCCACCCCTATCGTGTCATTTGGGTTGATAAGACAACGATTCAGGTCACCCAGTGTTGTCTCGTACCGATTAACATCGCTTCATTTCAGGATCGGGTTTGGTGTGATGTCATTCCCATGGACGTCGCTCATGTGTTGCTCGGCCGCCCCTGGCTATTTGATCGTGACGTCATGCATTTCGGCCGCTCGAGCACATGTGTCTTTTATGACAAGGGGTGGAAGATTATGTTAACGCCTACCCAACCCAAGGGGAAATCCATGGGTCAGATTGAGCCTTCTGTGAGCACGAGCGTCTTGAGGCCTCTACATATCTTGAGGCGAGGCGAGTTTCTGTGAGATAGCATTGAGTCTAATATCATTTATATTGTGACAACCACTATGACTTCTGAGTGCCCCCCTGACGACCATCCTCTAGAGGTGCGTCCCCTTTTGGATAAGTTTGCGGATATTATGCCTGATGAGCTCCCGATGAGCTGCCCCCTCCGCGGGGCATTCAACACGCTATTGACTTGGTTCCGGGGGCTTCTCTCCCGAACCTGCCCCACTATCGTATACGCCCTGATAAGCACGCCAAGCTCAAGAGGCAGGTTGACGAGCTTCTTCAGAAGCAATTTATTCGTGAGAGCTTGAGTTCGGGTGCGGTTCCCGCCCTTCTTACCCCTAAGAAGGACGGTAGTTGGTACATGTGCATTGATAGCCGAGCCATCAATAAAATCATGGTCAAGTATCATTTCCCCTTTCCATGACTCGATGACCTACTTGATACTATGCCCCAGATATTTTCTAAGGCTGATCTCCGTAGTGGGTACCACCAGATTCGAGTTCGTGAGGGAGACAAGTGAAAGACCGCATTTAAGATCAAGGATGGTCCGTATGAGTGGCTTGTCATGCCATTTGGGCTATCGAACTCCTCGAGCACGTTTATGAGAGTCATGACACAGGTTTTACGGCCCTACACAGGCAAATTTCTGGTGGTATACTTCGATGATATACTGATCTATAGCCAGACCCAGGCCGAGCACCTCAATCATTTGATACTTCTCTTCGGCACCCTCTGCCGGGAGAAACTGTATGTGAATTTAAAGAAGTGCTCCTTCCTTTCTGAGTCTGTTCATTTCCTTGGATTCATTGTATCCTCCACTGGAGTGTCTGTTTACCCCGAGAAGGTCTAGTGCATTCGGACTGGCCTGTGCTTGCGACTATCCACGAGGCTCGCAACTTCCATGAACTTGTCAACTTCTATAGGAGGTTTGTACATGGGTTCAGTACGATCATGGCCCATTCACCAGCTGCCTTCGGAAGGGCGAGTTTTAGTGGACCGCCGCGACCACTAGGCCTTTGGAGGAGATCAAGGAGAAATTGATGACGGCTCCTGTCATGACACTACCTGATTTTAGCCGCGCATTTGAGGTCGCGTGTGACGCTTTTGGTTTTGGTATTGGTGGCTATTGAGCCAAGAGGGACATCCGATTTCTTATTTTAGTGAGAAACTGAATGAGGCCAAACAAAAATACTCGAATTACGATCGAGAATTTTATGCCATTGTCCAGTCTCTGCGCTATTGGATGCACTATCTCCTTCCCCGGAAGTTTGTGCTTTATTTGGATCATTAAGCGTTATGATATTTAGATTCACAGCGCAAGTTGGGACACTGACATGCCAAGTGGGTTGAGTACCTCCAGGATTTCAATTACGTTCTCAAACACCGAGCTGGTGCTGAGAACAAGCCGGCTGATGCATTGAGTCGTTGTGTCTCCTTGTTGCAGACGATGACCGCACGTGTAGATGAGCTTGAAAGAGTGATTCTAAATTATCTAACATGTCCTGATTTTGGCGAGATTTATACCGCCTAGTCCCGAGACCCTCCGGACCCTGTTGAGGGCTATCAGATCTTTGAGGGATATCTGTACCGGGGCTCCTGTCTGTGCATACCCCAAACTTCCTACCGTGATTATTTGATTTGGGAGTTGCACGCCGGCGGGGCCGTTGGGCACTTTGGGCGGGATAAGTCCATAGCCATTGTTGAGGATCGCCTCTATTGCCCCAACCTTAAGAAGGACGTGGCTTGCGTTGTCCGCCACTGCCGTATACGCCAAACAACCAAGGACACTAAACAAAACATGGGTCTGTACACACCTCTACCGGTCCTACACCGCCCTTGGGAGGACATCGACATGGACTTTGTGCTCGGACTCCCTCACATTCTTCAGAGACACAATTCCATCTTTGTGGCGGTCGATTGATTCTCGAAAATGACGCACTTTATTGCATGCCGCAAGACAACAGGTGCTTCACACGTAGCATCCATCTTTATGAGGGATGTTTTTAGGCTGCATGACCTGCCCAAGTTTTTCGTGTCAGACCACGATGTGAGGTTTATGAGCTATTTTTAGAAGACCCGATGACACAAGACTAACACCGCCTTAGGTTCTCCTCGGCTTATCATCCACATTCGGACGTGCAGACTGAAGTAGTAAACAATAGCTTAAGAAACCTATTGAGGTGTTTAGTGGGCGAGCATGTAGGTAGTTGGGACCTTGATCTTCCGGTCGCGGAGTTTGCATATAATAGTTCAGTCAATAGGTCAACTGGGTTGAGTCCATTTCATATAGTGTCAGGATACGATCCTAGGAAACCTATCAACCTTATCTCCTAGAGTCGCGCCTTAGTGAGTCAGCTAAGTATTTTGCTCGTCATTTGCATGAGTTGCATGAGTCGGTCCGCTGACGAATAATAACGATAAATGAAAATGATAAAACTTATGCAGATATGCGAAAGCAGAAACAAGTATTTCAAAAAGGTGAACAGATGATGGTGCGAATCCGTCCTGAGAGGCTCGCTTCAGGGCCTGCCAAAAAGCTAAGCGTCAGGCAAATGAGACCCTACTCAGTTATACGTTTCATTGAGACGAACGCCCACTTGCTCGATATCCCTGCTAGTATGAGAATCCATCCGATATTTAATGTTGAAGATCTGACACCATATTGCGAGTCTCACGAGTATGTGAATCCGAGCAGTGGAGACTCTCAGCCTCCCTCACCTCCACTCCTGTTACCTTACCACCCTCATAGTCCACCCACGTTTGATGGCCAGCACAGTACACCTTTTGCTGACACCCACCCACATGGGGATTCGTCTTCTTTGGTTTCACCGACGACGCCGCCGATCGCACCGGGATCCACCACTCGAGAGATGAGCGATGAGAGCATTACAAAGGTCAGATCCCACCAGTTTGTACCTACCACAGGCGGGCCACAATGCCGTTACTTGGTACATTGGCAGGGCCGCCCAGATGTAGATGACGCCTGGATACTACCAACAGAGCTTGATCGACTCGCCCCTTGAATTCGACTTCAGTACGATCGTCTTCATTCATCAGAGATGAAAGTTTTTCAGTTGGGGGGGGGGATTTGATGGGGATCCATCAGATCATGCACCAGGAGGGGTTCGCCGTAAGGAGGGACCCGCGCTCGTGGATTTGCGCATGAAGGCTTGATCAAATCACCGATCCGACTCCGCAGATGTGCCCGAATCCGTGTCGCGAGTCAAAATCATATATTACTTTAGTATTTTTGGTTTATTTTTATTGTATATGAGTGACCCTACCTTTGACCAATCATAGCCGTTGAAGGTGGGATGCCCTAGCTTTTTTATTATTAAAAATAGTCATGTAGTGGACTGGTTTTGAGTCATTGCAGATTTTGGTGAAAGTATTTCTCGAATCCCGCGATCCCGCCACGGTGCCGACTCCGTTGAATCTTAGATGACGACTCCTAGGTTGGTATCTTTCTCCCCAAGTCTTTCACTAACCCTAAGCCACGTTCTCCCCCTCCAAATCCCCTTGTCGCCGCCTCCAGAGTCCACAGCCCTAAACAGGCGTCTGCATCTACTGTTGCTCCCCTCATAATAGTTTCACCCCCCTTTCTAGTAGCCGCCCAGCCGCCGGCCTCCTCAACCCTCCTTGCAGGCCACCGCCACCCTCATACGCCTCCTCTCTCTCTGCCGCCCCTTTTGATTTTGGAGCCACCGCCGCCCCTTTTCCCCCTCTCCCAAGCCACCGCCGCCCCCTCTATCTCTTCCCCAGCAGCCGGCCAAACTCAGCCGCCGGTCTCAAACCCCAGAACCCCTCCTTCCGTGGAACCACCTTCCCAAAGCCGCCCCCTTCCGGATTAGTCCAGATTTGGGATTTTCAGCCCCGATCCGTTCTTCCCTTCACCCGAATCTATACCTACGTTGCATGATCTATCCATTTCCGGTCCGATTCCACCTTCCATCGTCGAGGACAGACACCTACGCTATTTCCATGCCACCGGTTCTACATTAGATCTCCATCGAAACGCATCCGGATCCGGAATTTTCAGTGGATTGGTCAGCCCACTACTTTGATAAGTCACTCGTTGTATTGGATTATTTTATTAAATAATTTTATTGGATTGGACACTGCATTTGATTGGAATCTTGTTTGTGGAAAATTTTATTACTTACCTGTAGTAGTTGTCATCAAGATTGAAGATTTACACTTCAATATAGCAATGTCAAGTTGTGCTTTTGATCCATGGAGAAATGTCATGTAGTTTATTACTTCGTTGTCATTATTTGTCTTGTATAGTTTGTGCAGTTTAAACCATACAAGACAAATAATGACGACAAAAACAATAAACCACATGACACCTTTATGTATAAATAAGTTTATTCATGAACATAATCGTGTGACCATTTTCTCCTTGTTCTTAATACATTGTATTAGAGCATACAATCTTTGACCTAGCTGATTGCTTACAGTTATCCCTCTTTGCTCCCTCCGTCCCTTGTGTTGAGGTTGAGACTCACTCTCAACTACTAACCTAGAGGTCGAGGATATCTATAATCATGTTTTCTTTATTCCCCGCTACCTCCATTGTGTGCGCTCATTGCTCAACCTGAGACACTCTTTGTATCTACTCTCCCCACAACACCAATGCTCTATTTACCCTGCCCGCCTAATGGTGTCGTTTGCTACTCCGGGGATGTACACAACTGTTATCGTGTCATAGTTTGTGACGATGGACTGTGCTCTATCAACATGATGATAGAAGTTATTGCCCCCCACCCACCCCCCCAGACACCCTTAGTGACAGAAGCTCCATGTTTATATCAGTCCGTTGATAGGAGCTATAATGGCTGGGATATCCAACAAATCATCGCTTTTTGCCCCTATCAGGCTACTGATAGAAGTTATCGAGCTCCTGATAGTCCTCTCCCGTGTTATTTCAGAACTCTGTCTTTATCCAAGTACTAATAGAAGCTACCGGGAACCCGATATGCACAAGACGCTGTTGCTCTCCTTCCTCATCATTCTTGTTCTTGTAGCCATGGGCGCTTCCTCTAATGCTTTCTCTAACCTTGCTCCGCTCGTTTCATTTTTCACACGAGCATCGTGAAGAAATTTGGATTTTCACTCTCTCTAATAGTCAAAGCAATTATGCCTAGTGAGTGAACTTCTTTCTGTCATTCATTTCATCTCTGTCATGTCATTCATGTTCCTTCCAATGCAAATTCTAAGCAGTGGGTTCGAAATGATGAATGAGTTCAGACGTTGATACTGAACTTCATAGAGAAAGTGCCTTGTAACTTGTTGTGGAACATGAATATACAAAGACCATGTGAGATGAGCTTTTGTTCCTTTTATTCCGGCTAAGAAAATCTAAAACATTTATTTGATCTATTCAACGAGCTCAATTCCCTCACTTCAGAAGTTGCTAAAACATTACCCCTTGACTATTGATTGGACTGGTCAACGGGTCCAAAAAGAGGCCATTGACATTTCCATGCTGATGGCCTGAGTTCCACCTCATCTCCACATGGTACAATAGACATTTCTGCTACTACAATTCCTTCTACCTCAAACATATATTTCATGCTCCTCAAAGTTGTTCTTCCCACTGAGGTTACTCCATCTCCTCCTTATGCCTTTCAACAAGTCTTTACTACACCCCATCCAAACACTTATAGGTAGGATGCTGCGCTCCAAATTCAATGGATTTGCAAAGAACTGATATAAGATTAGAAATATAAGATTAAGCTAAATAAGTTATCATGAAAAAGAACAAAATTAATAATAAGAAATTTTATTGCCAATATATTGTAATTCAAGTTATAATATTTTAATTGGTGGAATGTTTTCGGTTCATCTGAGCAAGAGTCATATCACTGAGTTTTTTGGTGCTGTCTGAAAGAATTGTCACAACCAATTTTCATGCACGGGAGGACCTCATACACTGACGATAGTATATAAAGTGTGAACTATTGTGGCCAAAAGTGTACCCAACCTCTACTTTTAGCCAAGACCTTATTAAAGCGAGGAATCAGGAACTGCAAACAATCGTTTATTAGTCACAGAGAGTCGGGGGCAAGCATAGACAAAGATGTCGCGAGCTTCCGGCACCAAAATTCCAACAGCTGCAAACTGCCCTAACTGTAGGTGATTTTATTACTTGAGAAAGCTTTCACAGAGCTATTACAAGGCAAAGATAGATGACTAAATTTTGGCAACAGAGAGTGACAAACTTGTACCGTACCAACTAGAAAGGAGGTTTTATCTCAAGTTTTGCGAACCCCTCTGGGCATCGTTGGCCCTCTATTTATACTAAGAGACCGCCCGAACGGACAGATGCAATAAATGCGAGTTGCCCGAACGGGAAGGTGCAATAAATGCGAGGACCTGGGATATAGAAGAACTGGGCAGGAGAGAGAAAGGGTGCGGTTACAACAGGTTGTAAGCGCCCCCACCTACACGAGCTGAGAGGAGGGGAGTTCGGGCACACTCTTGGAGTGTTTGCACCTCTCGGGACTTGGGCTACTACTGGGGCCGACTGAGTTGAAAGTTCTTGGGGCTGGAGGAGAGCGCAGTTACACGGACTGTAACTGCACACTACTAGGCCGATGCGGTTGCACGGAGCCACATCGCGTTCCACTTGATGCCAAAAATTAGCTCTCGCTGCTGTCGTTGTATTCCAGATTAAACATATTCCCTGCACTTTTTAAGTCTGTGCAGACTTCAAAAACTATATTGGTAATCGCGGTGACTGTGACTTGACTTGTGCTGCTGAAAAACTATAAATAGCCCAGTGCTCAGCTCAAGAGCATCACTTTTGAAATGTTCCTTTTTATTTGCTACTAATACACCTTTGAGAAATGCCTGGTCGTAACAAATTTATGCTGGAGATATTGGCCAAGAGGAATCCTTCGATGCCATGGGGCTAAAGAGACGGCGGGCACCTCCAAAGCACCAACCCTACCTCCGAAAATGAAAAGGGATGGGTGGCCTTCCCACGACGACCACCGCTGCGAAAACTCGGTCTCTTGCTGTTCCCGAGACAAACACCCCAGTCCTCGCCCTGCAACATCAGGCAAGTACAGATGTTTCTGTCATTAGCTCGAAAATCAACAAACTCCTCGCGAAAGACCCCACACATGACCTCTCATCCAGTGAACCGGGGGAGGGAAGCCATGAGCCTTAGAAGGTACCAGAGCCAGAGAAAGCCCCCACAGACACTTTCAAGAAGAAGCGGAAGCGAGAGACTCCTAAGAAAACGGTTTCCATGAAGGCGAAGAACGCATCTGCTGTGGGAGGAGATATTGCCCCTTCGTGCATCGTTGATCTGAAGCGGGATGAGACCGCGTAGATGCCTGCGGTCAGGGACTTTCCCGGAATGCAAGTCCAATCCGAACTGGATGTTGGGGCAGTGGTTGCAGATGTATTTAAAGGTGATGTGGATACTACGACGAGCTTGCCTGAGGACGAAGCCCCAAAAGAGAACCTTGCGGGAGGAGCGAGCGAGAACCTCGCTGTTGATGGCGGCTCCACGCAGATTGACCCGCAGCCTGATGAGACCACGCAAAATGCGTTGAAAGCTGGTGGGACCATGGTCACGACAAGTGAGACAGAGCGATTTAGCGACGAGATCCAAGGAGATGAAGGCCAGATGGGTTACTCTAGCCCCTACCCGTACCCAACCTTGTCTGGGAAGACATATGCATGGACTTCATCGCCCGCCTTCCTCATTCTTAGGGCTACGATTGCCTCCTCGTTGTGGTAAATTGCCTCTCTAAGTACGAGCATTTCATACACGGCTAGTTAGGTTGCCAAAATTTTCGTAGGGAAGGTGGTCCGACTCCACGGCTTCCCCCGCTCCATCGTCGGCGATTGTGACCCGATATTCATGAGTGATTTGGCTAGAGATGTTCTGTCTACAGGGCACCTTGCTGGGCTTCAGTACAACGTTCCACCCACAGACAGACGAGCAAACAGAAGACTTCGATCGTTGTGTCAGAACATACTTGCGATGTTTTGCTACTGAGCAACCCCGACAATGGACCCACCGGATCTCGTGAGCTGTACTTTGGTACAATACTTCATATTAGTCAACAGTCGGCCACGGGCGTCACCCCCTTCCAGGCAGTCTACGAGCGGCGGGCACCACGGATACCATGTGGTTTCCCCGAAGAATGTCAAGTGCATGCCTTGTCCTCTGATCTCCAGTATTGAGATGAGGCCCTTCGTCAATTTATGCACCGGCTTTCCTGCGCTTAGCAAGCCAACCGTCACCGCCGCGAGGTGGTATTTTCACCGGGTGAGAAGATGTTCATAGGTCGCACGACTACATCCCTAAATTTATGTCTGATACTATGGTCATTCATGATCTCAGCGAAAATACGGGAGGTAGCCTACTGTCCACAACTGCCCACCTTTAGTCGCATCTAGCAGGTCTTCCATGTATCACAACTCAAGAAAGCAATGGGGAACCACCCCCTTCTGACCACTCTACCAAACATATTAACCATGGAGTCAATTACACACTATGAGCTGACAGCAGTCCTAGGCTCTCAAGTCGAGCACATTCAAGGAAAGCCCGTGCGGAAGGTCCTCATCTAGTGGAAAGGGAAGCCAGCTGAGGAAACCACGTGGAATGTTGTGAATGTGATCAAGACACAATTACCGGATTTCAACCTGAGGACAAGGTAATTTTTGAAACTGGGAGTGTACCCACGAACACGAGAGATCCCATCGTCGGGCGGAGGTTCACACGCGTATACACACGTCGCGCGTGTGGACTGGATATGACGTAATCAAAGGAGGAATTATCTTTATTGCAGCTTCCCAATTTATTGTTTTTCTTGCATTATTATTTTCTGTTGTTGCACTTTCATTTCTTGTCTTGTGTAACTGATCCTCCCCTATATAAGGGAGGTATCAGACCTTTATTGGGCATGCTTGTATTGATTTGTCTCAAAAGGAATTTTTGAGGAATAAGACCCAGTGTATCCTTGTATCATATGCCCAACTGCTTTTGGTTACTCGGACCTGACTTATTCAGACACGCTCATGTTTCATCCATGACAGCCCTTATTTTGCCTTGGGTGTGCACATGATTCCCCGCTCTTGATTGATTTGGATGCATGACTACTATTGGGATGCACAGGCGTAGGGGCTACGCACACACGCAACTGCTCTTGGTTGCGAAAAATAGTGTAGATATTTCTTATCTTAGAATTTAATAGTGTAGATATTTTTAGACTCACACCAAATTGATGCAGAATCTTCCCAATTCAAGCCAATATAAAGAGAGCATAAGCACTATGTTTTCAGGAGCTAGGAAACGGAATCCTAACAGCAAAACATTAAAAATATTGGAATCAATTGCTCTGGAGTTGTCTTTTGGATTGAGATGTGTTGCTTCCCCTCATCGTTGAAGGTGTCATTGGGGTGAAAGCTCTGCTTCTGCTGGGCGAGGAGTTGAAGAAGAGCAGCTCTCCGATGCCAAAGCCGTGAATGTGGATGCTTAGGGGAAGTTTGCTGGTCGGCTTTGGGGAGAGGATTTCTGGGGAGGGAGTTGCGGGTTGCAAGGGTTTGAAGCGCGGTCGAGAAAGGTAGGGGTGGGTTCAAAATGTGAGGTGTGGAGCTTCCTCGCCAGTAATCAAGAGTGCGAGGCTTTCTCAATTCTCGCCCGCGAGCATGAGAGCAAATTCCGACCGGGATTGTGAGGAGTTGCGAGGTATGATTGTTCCTTTTTAGGGCGTATTAGATCATAGATGGACGGCTAAGATTTTGTTAATGTGCGTCGTGTTTGCAATTCTAGATTATTAAATTTACTCGCATTATTTCTAGCAGACGAGCATTGGATTTTCTTCTGAATTGCAATAGTGAAATCACCTCCTCTGAGGGAGATTTAAGATTTGTTAAACTTAAATTTTGTGTTAATTTCAAACGGCAGCCAACCAAACAGCGAATTTAATGAAATGCGACTTTTTTATTATAAAATATGTTTTCTATTTTCTAGCAAACAATTGAGACTGCATCAAATTGCTTTGCAAATTAATAATTTATAATCTTATTATTAATTTCCATTTTTTCTTTTTCGTCGGTGGCCGCCGATGTGAGTGCAGCATTTGCTAAGTTTTGCAAGCCTAGATTCAGGAAGGTCTCATGGCTGAGACCCAAGGCTACAAGATCCTGCTCAAAGGAGATTTATCTGATTTGCCAGGGACTGCGGTAGCACTGACTCCTTCTCCATTGATGGCTCAGGGGACTTTTTTTCACTGGTAACCGCAAGACCGATGAAAATAAGTCCTCCCAAACCGAGCCTAAATTCAGGGACCCTATGGTAAATATTCATCCTACATTTATTTATTTATTTTTAAACCAGAATGGCTAACTTAAATTTACAGAACACCCTTTTCTGTGTAGTAGTCTTTCTCTTTTGACTCCGGCTTGCAGGTTCCGCCCCGGTCTCATCCCTTTAATGTTCCCGCACGACTGTATTTTTGATTTCCCTCCGACCATGAGAAAGTGCATGCGGCGGAGTTTGATTATGATTGTCGTCGGCCGTGGAGGAGGGAGTGGAGCGGGTTTTAGGTTGAATAGCAAGTTTGAGAGGGCGGAATTGAGCATCTCATTGTAGTGTTGTTGGGATAGGGCTTGGGGTTTGTTCTCAAGATATTAGAGGTGAAATTCACGGGGTTTGTTGTCAAAATATTAGAGGTGAAATTTTGACATGTCTGGATAGGCTGAGCCGTAAATTAATCCACGAATTCTCCGAATATTTCTTGATTCTCCGACTTGTCTGGATATGTTGAACGGAATTGAGGGCAAGAAGTTGAAATAGACCCTCAATTCTACGAGTGATAGTGCACGTCTGGGTGTCCTGCAATTGCGATAACACACTCGAACATCTACATCACTTATAAACAACGTAGATGATAATACTAGTACTAATGCCACGTACATTTTATGCACTATCGCTCTTACATTCATATGACAATTTATTCCGCTCTTTTTAAAAGTTATTTATTGCAGTTAGTAAATAGTATTTGTGGAACACTTGTAGTTTTAGTTTTAAATTTTCATTTTATGTTAGATTATAGATTGATGTTTTTATTAAAATACTGTTTAAATAACTAGTTTGTTTTTTTACTTAAAAATAATTATTTTGAAAATAAGGCTCCGTTTGGGCCTTTGGGGGGACTTATTTTCGCCGGTCAAACGGTTACGACCGGTTCATGCGGATTACGCTTGACCGGCGAAAATAAGTCCCCCAAACAAAGCCTAAGGTGGCGTTTGGTTCGGCTGTTAGGTTGCGGTGCGGTCCGGACGCACCATAATTTTGATTAAAAGTAGTGTTTGTTTGCACTTATACACAAAACTCCGTTTATTAAATACCGCGGTTCTCTCCTTACACCCAGCCGCGACATTTTATTGCGGACAACCGCAGACGCACCAACTCTTCCTCCCCGATCTTTCTCCACGCCAGCCGATCTCCCGTCCGCTGCTCCTCCCGCCTCCCGCTTTCCCGTCCACTGCTGCTCCCGCCTCCCGATCCCGTCCGCTGCTGCTCCCGCCTCCCGATCTTTCTTCTTCTTCTGCAAAATTTTAGAAATTTATGTGATCCAATTTCGCTAGGTTTTTATCTGTCATCTATCTTCCTCCAAATCTGATTTCACGCAAGGTCTCATCTCTTACCGTTTGTTGTACTGTGCTCCTGCTTTGTTCATCCTAGCAGCAGGAGAAGCACTTGTGCTTCCCATTTGCAGATTTTTTCAGTTATTTTCATATATTTTTTTTGATCTTTTTCCAGATTTTTTTCAATTGTGTCTATATGTGTGTGTTTTTGTGTGCAATTTTAGGAATTATTCCTTCCCAATGAGAGGAGTTGTTCTGAAAATGCAATCAGAATCAAAAATTGTTAATCAAGAATGAAATTGGCATTTTAGTTTATTTTTTGCTAAGAAATTTTTAGTGAGAAAATCATTACGTTGTGTGATTGGTGATTATATTTTATTAGGAAAAAAAATTTCGCTCAAAATTCCGCTTTGTATCCAAATAATTTTTCAAAAACTTTGTTTTATAAACTCTGTTTTACCCAAACAATTTTTTAATAAAATTCTGTTTTTCAAAATCAGGACTTTTTCTATTAGCAATAGTTCATCAGCAGCTTTTCATCAGTAACAGCCCAATCAAAGAAAACCTAAATCTAATGATCAAGATTAATGTACTGGCCTTCTCCATTACATAAGGGTGTCACAAAATTCTTTTTAATATAACATAGATGTTCTTCATTCTCTTTTGTCACTGTTGGGTGAGATAAAAGTTATTGACGTATTTCCAAACATAAGATAATGGGGGTGCATTTTGCAAAAAAAAAACCCTGGTTTTTAGAGAAAATAAATGGTTTGATTTTTCTAAAAAAAATGAGCTGCGAATAGTAAATGTTAGTCTGACTACAACACTGGTTCAATAATTATAGCGAAAGCTTTCAATCTCCAAAGACTTTACGTCAGCCCTGGTTCAGAACCAGACGGGAATCCAATGTTAAGCAGTCGGCATAAATTTCCCTTCAGGTATGCCGCACGTGCCTCAACGAGAATTCAACCAATGAATGGCAAGCACGTGTTCAGGTTGCCTTTCCTATCTTGTTGACGACGACGCCAACCAGTCGGAATCTTAAACGTGTCCTCCTGCTAACATAAGCATTCCCCGCCGACATGAGAAAATAGAAGCACACTGTAGAGCGAAATGAATACCTTTTCATTTCCACAAAAGCCCTTCCTGATTCATTAATTAACATTTTTGTTCCGAATTTTCCCGCGCTTCATTTAACTCGGTTCCCGCCCATTCCCGGATTTCAAAAGACCAAACCACGCGTCGCACTCACAGCGGCTCATCCAAACACGTGTGAGGATTTCGATCGTGGCAGCTTCCGTACGTTTCCCGCCACTGGCGTCTCTTGAAAGCCAGATCCAACCGTCCATCCGATAAGATGCAGATCCCGCTATAAGATCCCCCATTTCCCCTAAACCCCTCCCTCATCCACTCCTTCGTTTCGAATTTTATCACCGCGAGAGAGATGGAGGCGGAGAGAAAGGAGGAGGGCTGGGAGACGCCGAAGCGAGGGGAGTGCAGGATTCCGGCGAAGCTTCAGTGCCCGCCGCCGCCGAGGAAGAAGATGCCGGCGTCCGTGAAGAGGCGAGATCCGCCCAAGGGCGGCTACTTCCTGCCGCCTGATCTGGAGACTCTGTTCGCGCTCGCGCCGCCGCGGAGAGAGGTTTGCGTCTGAGCGCAAGGATTTCGGCTGATGGGTGTAAATATAGCCGCTGCAGTCTGTAGGATACATTTCTTAGATTTTCCATTTTCTCTGCTTCCCATAATTCACTCGGTGTAGTTTCTTCTGTTTGATGCCCTTTTAGAACTTGTAATACCTGTGTTGAATGGGTTTTTGTTTTTGGATCTCTCTTTCCCCGCGTTGGCTTGACTGTGTGTAGGATTTCGTAATCTGATTTGTTCTCGAGTGTTTCTTGCCGATATTGAAGAGATATAATGCTGTTTTGGATTGTAAAGAAGATCTGGATTCGGAAAAGTTTGGAGCGTCGAAATAAGTTTTGCTGCCTTCTAATGGCGCGCTATGGTTTCGGCTATGCTGATTTTGTTCATCTTTGTAATCTCGCGATGACAGGATCCGATTTCAGGAAGAAGAAAATAAGAGTGCTGGGCGTTCTGCTGATCATATAGATGTAAATATAATTATGAAGAAGAGTACAGGGATATTTAGAAGACTGTAGAAAGAAATAGAATATTTATGAACAGTTCTGGCATGCTTCGGCATGTTCTAATATGCAATGCTCTGGAGGGAAGTCTCGTTTATTCGCGAATTAATTAATATTATTGATGGGTCCTCCATTTATAGGAATTTGAGGCTGTAAATAGTCATAATTTCTACATCCTCGTAATAATTGATGTGCATATAACGAGCCTCTTAAAAATGCGCTGGCATAAATTATAAGAAAGTGATATGCAAATAGCACATAAAATAGTTATAGTCTGCGAATAATTGCGTAACCACTATAATCCGTGGGTCTTTTTTTTTCATCTTTTCCTCCTACTTCGCCTTATACACACATTAGAGCTCCTCAATGAACTCCTTGAAGATCTCATTCTCTTTCGAAGACCTTTGAACGCCTTCTAAGATCTTAGATTGTTTTCAAGCGTCCCTTGAAGGTTCCATCTTGCACACACTCCGCCTTGTGCACTCTCCATATTTTGCACGTTTCATTGTTAGCGCTTGGACCCAGTAGCAAGCATTCCACCCCAGACTCCTCCGCGAGTAACATGAGACAAGTTGTAGACTTAAAGCTACGCAGAGCGTGCAACCTCTACTTTCGACTTCCGAGCAACATCAAAAGTTTTTAAAGTGCTTGGAACACCACTCCTTTCATCAACCAACGGGACACTTAGCTTCTCGAGCGATTTTCTGTCACCCTTAGAGCCCTCTTTCTCTCCCTCTATAAATTGTAACGAGGCGCGGTTTGTTGCCCTCGTCTTCTCATTCAAGTTTTGTACAGCTCCAAACAATAGTGGATGTTTGGTCGACACAGTTCCGGATACGTGATTTTTTTTTGAGGTTTTCCACGTCAAAAAAATTGGTTTATCAGTTGCCTTCTTCGTCTCAACTCACATTGACTGTTTGTGTGATCGACCGCTCCCAACGTAAGACGATGTAATTTAGACCGGTTTACATGAGCGCCGAGTTTGACCGCCACAATTATAAATAGTAGAAAATAATTTTTTTTTAGAAAATTCTAAAATTAGGGTGATCATGGAGGAAATCTTTTTGAAGCCTATGTAAAGGCAAAACTCTTATGTCTGCTCCCTTTCAAAAAAAAATTTGAATGGGTTCATTTGTTTTCTCGGGTTTTTATTTTTATTTTTGATCTTTCTCATTATCATTCCACGCAACAAAAATTCATGCGTCCCGGACTGAGATCTTTAAATGGGACACTGAAGCAATAACTCAATGCTATAAGCCTGACGCAAAAAACAGTGTAAAGGTGGGCTCATTTATAAGCTTTCTCATCATGCTTTGCTCGGCCCAAGGTCCAAATTGATGTTCCAGTAAAGATAATTGTTCACAAATGTGAAGGAAGGATTAACTGTTTTCTAGACAAAATGAGGTGCAAGAATGAAGTGAACCAAATATTGAGATTACGTAAAAATTTATTGAGCTTAAGTGGTAATTTTTTACTCTAAAATATTATAAGTTATTTCTTAGAGCAGCTAAGGTCTAATTTTTCAAGTATTTCACATTTATGTGTTAATTTTTGGATGAATTATGTTCAATGAAATACTCATAATACACCTATAAAAATGATATATCATGGGCAAGCCAAGAAGAAGTTGGTTAGTCTTCAACATAACAAACTTGATGAAGACAATTCGATGAGAGGAGCGATAGTTTTGGGAGCATGAAAGCCCTGTTAAATACATGTAGGTGAATATCGGTTTAGAAATGAATTTATCGTTATTCTCTAAGTATCTCTTAAGACTGTATTAGCGTAAAATTAACTTTGAGCATATTGCCGCTTCTTCCGTCGGCACTTGCTCCATCGGCCCCCGTTTTGCCGATCTCGACGGACCCGTTCTGGTATTGGTCGTTGTTCCTCCGGCAGTCTTGCCGCTTGATGGGTTTCACCATCATTTATAGGAGAAAAAGCCCCCCCCCCCCATGAGCTCCTCCAAAAGTGGATCATGGGTGGGCCATCCCCCCCATGAACTCTCATGATGAGAGAACCATGGGGGCGGGACCCACTCTTTCTCCCCATGGAGGAGGACCGCCGCCGCCGGGAAGACCCCCGCCGTCGGGCGGCCTGACCACCACCGGCGGCCGGCCCCCTTCCAGGCCTCGCTGCGGTCGGACCGCCAGCCTCGCCGGCGGGGTGGCCGCGGTAGGCCGCCGGTCTGGCCGCGGCCGGCCTGACCGCGGCCGGCCAGGCCGCGGCCCGGCCGGCCTAGCCGATGGCCAGACCTCGCCGCGGCCTGCCACCTAGCCGTCGCCGGCCACCACCGCCGCCGTGGCTGCCCGTCGCCATGGACGACCTCCCCACCGTCCGATCGAGGGGAGGCTCTCCTCACCGTCGGATCAAGAGAGTAACCACCCACTAACCCACTACTTTAGTGGTGGGGCCCGTCATGATCATCCCCCGGAGGCTATAAAAGGGACCCCAGGGCCTCTTCATTCTTCATTTTTTTCTCTTCTCCGGGTTGCCTTCTTCTTTCTCAAGTGAGAGCTCTCCTGACTTCTCCTCCGAGTCGGCCTCCAGTCGCCGTGAACCACCGGCGGCCACCTGCGGTTACCAGCGCTTCTCCAACACGTTGCTAGTAGGAAAACGCCCGAGTCCCCGAGAAAGCTAAAGGAAGAAGGCAACCGTCGGCAGCAAGTGTACGCAACCACAAAGCGCCAGAGCACCGGGATCATCACACGCATTTCAACATCCAAGTTACTCCCGCGGCGCAGTCTGTTGCCCGTCGGGAACCGTAGTCTCTCTCTCCCCCAAGTTGTAACGGGAGCGGCATGTCGCCCCGATTCTCCAACACACTGTAATCACCGGAATCTAGTGGGATTTGATCGGCGCGGATCCGGTCACGTGATTTTTTACCCATTTAAGGAGTTTTTCCACGTCATCACATCTTGTGTCAACCTTCTACTTTCATTGACTGTGTGCGCGCTTGACTGCCTCGTGAGCTAAGATGATCCAAGCAAATTCGGTCCGACCGAGGCATCGAGTTAGTCCGCAACACCACTGCTGCTCACCGCCTCTCCGCTGTATCCATTCCTGCCGCTGGCCCTGGCCCCTCCGGCCATCTCATCACTGCTGCCAACCACATTTACGCCGAGTCCAGTCCTTCCACCGCCAGCCTTTTTGTAGGCGCCGTAGCTTCTCGTCGATGTCCTAGCCGACGTGACCCGTTACTGGGAGTTGTTCTGGCGCGAAATCAATGAGCCAGATGATTTGATCGTCGCGTGAAATTTACACTTGAGGGCAAACTCCATTTTAAGGGCAGAAGAGATGTTATGGGTCTATTATTATTAGTATAATGAATTATTTATTTAATATGTCGAGTCATAATTTAGAGTATTATGGGTCTTTTAGTATTTTATGTATTTCTTTATAATTGAAAGTCAATTTGCTCCCTAATAGTTGGGGAGGATAACTGTTTGGGTGCATGTTGGGATGACATATTTAGCTCCTTGCACATGAGTGCCGCCTATGTGGGCTTGTCATACTCGTATGGAGTGGCCTGACCCAACTTTCAACAAAAGTTCAATATCAGGAAATAAGGCTCGAAAGCCCGACAGTGAAACTCTCTCCAATGAATCTATCGTCTACGCTACCTTTTTTTCCCCTCTTGTCAATAAAGAGCTTGATGAATATGTTCCGTCCTTATGGATTGATGTCGATCTCTGATTTGAATAGTGCCAACTGCCAATCCTATCAAGCCTAGCGCCATTGTAAGGATTCTTGGACTCTTTTATTCTCTGCAAAATCGACATTCACCTCGCATTCGGGGGGGGGGGGGGGGGGGGGGGGTTGCGAATTCAAAAGACTTTTTGTTAGGTGTATGGGTCTCCAAGCCAGCTGCAAACTTGTATGAAGGACCCCTTGTATATACAGGAGGTGCGGGTGCCGCTATCCGGATTGACCAATAAATGATAGGCCAGGGGGAATGGCTCATTTGACTAAAGAGAGATCCATGATCCTAAACCCTAACGTAGAGATGTCCTATTTCCATGAAATAGGGGGATTGGTGGATCAGAAAGCTCAGGCCGGACTAGGACATTCCTTAAAAATCTTTCAATTCTCACTCCCTCTCCCCATAATCATCTAACTATATTTGATAGCCACTCCTCTTTACCTAGCTTATCACTCTGTTGGATTTTGAGATATAACACGAAAACTATTTCCTACGCGCAAAACAAATAAATACATGGATACAAGAATGCATAAATCTGAGCATAACTATTCGTAAATAAATAATATAATTGTAATATAAGATATGAAGAAATGTATCGACGTCCGTTACAGAATACATCACAGAGGAGTCGGACTTGCTCGATCCGCGGGAGAGAGAATAATATGAACTGCAATCCGATAACACATCGAACACACAAAGTTTACCGGGAACCTTCGTCGTCGGCTGACGACCAAACCACCGGCCACCACCGGAGAACCACCATCGAGGCCAACTGCACTCGCGCACGCCATCGAAATCAAACCGCACCACCGGAGAGAAACACCATCAAGGCCACTGTTGTGAGACCCCATTTTGACCCCACAAGAAAACTATATCTTCATTTGGTAGAGCGGTTGCGGTTGTAAAATGAGCTGTTGTAAATGCAGGATTGTAAAGGGAGCTGTTGGAAACTGGATGCTGGAAACGGAGGTCTGTTTGGATAGTCTGCGTTTACAGAGCTGTTCAGAACAGAGAACCGTTTGGCAAAACAGCGGTGATGTTTTAAAAATAATTTTTATTATATAATTATTTATATTATTTTTGTATTAATATATGTATTAATTTTTTTAGTATATATATATTTCTGTTATATATATAAATATATATTAAATTATATATATATATAATATATATATATATATAAAGATTTTTTTATATATTGTTTTTGTAATTGAATTACTGTTCAAATTTTAGACTTAATTTTTTTTGTAATCTTTAATTGTTTTGGTAATGTTTTTTCCTCCGCCTCCCCTGCCTCCGCCTCCACCTTGCCTTCCCCCTACCTCCGCGTGCCTCCGCCGCCGCCGGTCTACCCGAAGCCCGCCGGCATGGTCGCCGGACCCCGGCGAACCCACCCTGGGCCTCACGGTTAGGGCCGGCGGCGGTTGGGGCCCTGCCGGAGCCCCGCCGGACTACCCCTGGTGGGTTCGCCGGGGTCCGGCGACCATGCCGGCGGGCTTCGGATACACCGGCGGCGGCGGAGCTGCTGGCATGGGAGGGAGACAGAGCACTGGCACGATAGGCGGCGGAGGAGCCACCTACGACAGTCATAACAGGGAGAAACCTAGCGGTGGACACGAGCTGGCGGCGCTGCGCTGGGCACGGGAGGGCGGCGCAATTTCCTCCCCTAAACGCTGCTAACTGTTGGCTTCATGCAGTGGTTCGTCCCGCAAGTTTTAGAACAGGAAGAAAAGCCGCGTGGTTCAAATTTTGAGTGGAAAAAACAAATGGATTCGTACGCATCTTCACGTTTTGACAAAACGCATCGGACCAAAACGCAATACCAAATAAAGCCTAAGCTACTTTCAAGACATTGAATTAAGGTCAGTGAGTAGAAAATAATACACATAATAAAAACGTAACTCATACCTTAAATTATTCTTCGAGTCTTTTCAGTCCTGCCACCATCAATTCATATTTCTCTGCGTATCCAAAGTCACGTCAGTTACCTAACAAAATTTGACGACAAACTTTATCAAAAAATATAAAGTGAGAAATTTATCTTTTTAACTTGATGTATAAAAAATGAAAAGGATTAAACAAAACAATTTACTAATCCTTTTCTGTACCAGTAATGAAACTGTGAAACAACATTATAATTGTATGAACATGTTAGTTATACAACCTCGTGTTCGCTGAGTGGGTCCCTCGGAGAGTCCCAGGGACAAAAGAGCCCCATGACTTAGGGGCAAAAGGGCCCCATGACCTAGGGTGGCCAGGCGGGCGAGTGGGGGAGTCGGGCCAGCACTCGCCCAGGGGCTAGGGCTTGCGCGCAGCGGGCGAGTGTGATGGTCAGTCCGCACTCGCCTTGGGTGGTGAGTGGGTAGCAGGCGAGTTCGAGTTTTGTCGGGCACTCGCCCCAAGCTAGCTAGGGGTAGACAGGTGCTCACCATTTCGCCTGGGCATTCGCCTCTCCTTCGTGGAGTTATGTTTTAGCCTGCTATTAGTCATCCCAAACAGCGAAGTTACGCTGTTTGCAGACCAAATTTGGGATTCCATAAATAGATCTATAGAGGCACCTTTGGGGGGATTTCCTTTCTTTAGGGCTTCTTCCTCCTCTGGTTTTCTGGTTGGCTTTTAAGTGCCCTCCAAGGTGCCCCAACTTAGCATTGGCTAGGGAGGGAAAACGTTATAAGATCTTTCGGATGTGTGGTGGGACATCCGCGCTGTAGCCCAGGATCTGTTCCTAATCCTAAGTCTTTCGTCTTCTACACTTCTTCAGAAGTAGGTGCTAGGTTACCCCTTTTGGGTTCGAACTCCACAAGAAGTCAAGTTTCGGTTTCAACATTTTTGGTGTCGTGAGCATGAATCGTAGCCAGCACAAGAAAATCCTGAGCAAGTTCCATGGCTGGAAATGAAGGATAAGGTATCGACCCAGGCAACTCGCCACCACCCGTAACACCAGTCTCGACAGGGATGTTTGAGGAATTTAAGTGGGATATCATGGTGAGCTTGAAGTACACATTTGTCGTGCGTGGCGAGTGCTCGACCCTTTCTGTCCCGGTGGTCGCGCTGTCGTGCCTGGGCGAGAACGTCCCTGTCAAGCGGCCTGGGAAAGAGGTGGCGGTGGAAGGAAGCAAGAGGGATCTCGTCGGGCAGGAGCTCTTCCCCTGTCCGGCGAGTGCGGACATGGATGGCGAGCCGATGTCGCGTGACCACCCGACTTTCCCCGTAGGAGGGGGAAAGCCCCTTCAGCGAGCTGATCGTCTCGACCCCAGGTCTAGAGGGGTTTCAGGAGCTGGAAATATATCAGGTGTGTAAATTGAGGAAGGCAATATATGGCCTGAAGCAAAGTACGCGAGGCTCGTGTGAGAAGTTCAATGAAGTTATTTTTTTTTTTTTTCTGTTTTTGGATTTGCTCGAATTGCTGCAGATCACTTTATGTTCATACGCAAGACCTTGACAAGGCTAATTATTTTTTCTGTCTATGTGAATGACATTCTTTTTAGAAGGGATACAAAAGGAATTGACTTGACAAAGAAGCAATTTCTTCAGTATTTTGTTACAAAAGATATGTGGTCTCCTAAATACTCTCTGGGGATTGAGATCTCCCGAAAGCTCAATTCTATAGTTCTTTCACAACGGAAGTATGTTTTAGATCTTTTAAAGAGACATGTGTTCTTGGGGCTTAAACCTGCTCAGTGTCCAATAGTTGTTGGTGATGACAAGTGTTGGAGTCAGGATTAATCTCTCCTTCCAAATATCACAAGGTACAGACGGTTTGTCAGAAAACTCATTTATTTGACAGTCACAAAATTAGTTATATGTTATGCTGTAGAAAAGGTGAGTCACTTTATGCAAGTTCCTAAGGAATGTCAACCTATTTTCTCACAGAAAGACACATGACACTCGCATCCATTAATTTTGGATAACTAATAAAAAAAGTACTAACTGAAGTTGAGTATTAAATCCACAAATAACTAGTCTTGCACAAAAAGCCCGATCGGGCTGGGCTTTGACCGGGCCGATCGGGACTGGGCTAATTGCCAACCGGACTCGGCCGGGCCTAGCCGGGATTTTCCGGGTCAGGCTCGGGAGGGCTTTTTCGGGCCCGGACTTTTTGTGCACGACTACAAACAACTCAAGAGTATAAAGTTATCGGCGAAGAAATTTAATATAAATATATTTTTTACTCATAAATGCACGATAAGATTTACCTACATTTTATCCATATGATGAGACTTTTCCCAGACTCGCAATTTTCTATTTTGTGATGGGCTACCCATTTTTATAAGGCGCTGATTTTAGCACTATAGTTTTGGTTATTAGCACTTTTGGCTATCCACAAATATTATTTTTTAAAATTGACTATTTGCAAGCACGTAAGCTATCCACACTCAAAAATTGAAAAAATGGTGGAGCAAAGGACCACACTTGATAATCGCGAAATAGAGAAGCATCGCCGCCAAGAGGAAGAGAGATCGCCGGATGTGGAGAAGATAGCTGTCAGATTATGGAGGAGAACAGACCGGGATAAAGAACGTCGCTCAGGAAATGGAGGAGAAGCACTTGCCGGATTTGGAGCCATTCAGGCCGGATGAAAAGAGAGGAGGAAGGGTCGCCGACAACATCACGTTTTGGAGGGGAGGTGGAAGCACGAGAGTGGCGAGTGCGAATAAGAAATAATTTTTTTGTAATGTTTGCTAATAGTAATTCTAAAAATAAAAAAAAAACTTAAATTTTTAGTGCGGATAATCAAAATTACGATTCTAATATCAGCACCCTTTTTATATATTTTTACTCTTCTTAGTTATTTATGAAGTGAAGTAATTGAGAGCAGATGGGCTGATGAGCCCGCATAACTGCATAAGAGCTTACATTTTTCTATTATGCGAACATTTCTGGATAAGTTTACGGGCCAGTTTAAAGGACAAATTTTTAATTGGGCTAATATAGTTGTGTGGCTACGAGAAAATTGCTATACTGCACTCCAACATACAAATTGTGGCCCAGTAACCTAGCAAACCCACATTTTATTTAATTGCTATCATATTTCCCAGCTAAAATTAAAACCAAGGTTTTGAAAACCGGATCGGAAAACGAACCGGAGAGATCAAAGGTTCAAGGTCTGACCGGTTGGACCGATCAGACCGGGGTTGAACCCTTATGTTATATAATATAATAAATATTAAAATTATCTATTATAATTTTTCTCAAATCTTAAATTTCAATATATTTTATTATCATCTTTAATCTTAATCTTAATATTTTATACTTTTAATTAAGTCGTGCACACATAAGTGATAAAAATGTGCATAATATAATATATATTTATATATACTGTATATAAGTATATAACATAATATATATAATATATATAATATATATAAGTAAATAATACATTACACATTATATATAAAAAATTACGTTATATATTCTATTGGAATAATGGATTATTGCATATAAGTATAGGTAATCCGTAATATAATTAAAGAATGGATAAGTATTTAAAAAACAAACAATATACATCAAAATCAATTGGCTTGGTTGGATGAACAACGGAAGAGTATTATGAAGGTGCAAGGATCGAAACCCCTTATTCGCTATTTGTCAAAAAAATGTCATTTATTATGAGGGGTTGGACCCGTCCGGTTCGGCTAAACCCGCCCGGTTAGCGGTTCTTACGGTCGGACCGTCCGGTTCGCCGGTTCTGGCCCGGTTCTATGCTGGAGCGGTTTTGGAGCCTAGACCGGACCGCCTGGTGCACCGGTCGGCGGTCCGACCGGTTGAACCGGCCGGTCCGGTCCGGTTTTCATAACGTTGATTAAAACACTTATTCGCTTTGTCAAAAAAATGTCATTTATTATGAGGGGTTGGACCCGTCCGGTTCGGCTAAACCCGCCCGGTTAGCGGTTCTTACGGGCGGACCGTCCGGTTCGCCGGTTCTGGCCCGGTTCTATTCTGGAGCGGTTTTGGAGCCTAGACCGGACCGCCTGGTGCACCGGTCAGCGGTCCGACCGGTTGAACCGGCCGGTCCGGTCCGATTTTCATAACGTTGATTAAAACACTTATTCGCTTTTTGTCAAAAAAATGTCATTTATTATGAGGGGTTGGACCCGTCCGGTTCGGCTAAACCCGCCCGGTTAGCGGTTCTTACGGGCGGACCGTCCGGTTCGCAGGTTCTGGCCCGGTTCTATGCTGGAGCGGTTTTGGAGCCTAGACCGGACCGCCTGGTGCACCGGTCGGCGGTCCGACCGGTTGAACCGGCCGGTCCGGTCCGGTTTTCATAACGTTGATGAAAACACTTATTCGTTTTTTGTCAAAAAAATGTCATTTATTATGAGGGGTTGGACCCGTCCGGTTCGGCTAAACCCGCCCGGTTAGCGGTTCTTACGGGCGGACCGTCCGGTTCGCCGGTTCTGGCCCGGTTCTATGCTGGAGCGGTTTTGGAGCCTAGACCGGACCGCCTGGTGCACCGGTCGGCGGTCCGACCGGTTGAACCGGCCGGTCCGGTTTTCATAACGTTGATTAAAACACTTATTCGCTTTTTGTCAAAAAAATGTCATTTATTATGAGGGGTTGGACCCGTCCGGTTCGGCTAAACCCGCTCGGTTAGCGGTTCTTACGGGCGGACCGTCCGGTTCGCCGGTTCTAGCCCGGTTCTATGCTGGAGCGGTTTTGGAGCCTAGACCGGACCGCCTGGTGCACCGGTCGGCGGTCCGACCGGTTGAACCGGCCGGTCCGGTCCGGTTTTCATAACGTTGATTAAAACACTAATAACAAACATAATTGTTTAAAATTATGTTATTAAGCATATGTAATATTAATAGATTATATTAGGCACAAGTACTAAAACAATCCCTAAATTATGAAACTTTGGCTCCGTTTGGGGGGACTTATTTTCACCGATCAAGCGGTTACAGCCGCATGAACCAGACCTTAATTGACCGGTGAAATTAAAGCTTCGTTTGGGGGGGACTTATTTTCACCGGTCAAGCGGTTACAACCGCATGAACCAGACCATAATTAAGTTCCGATTCATGCGATCATAACCGCTTGACCGGTAAAAATAAGTCCTTCCAAACAAAGCCCAAGTCCCTTAGATATGTTCGGAACATCAAATGAATCTGCAACCGAGCATGCACTTCTCTACACTTCTCCGTCCCTTTGAATCTCCAATGAGTCTCCTTCCTCATCTTCTTCCCTTTTCTCTTCAACTTCGTTACTACAATGTTTCTTTGTACACATCTTAGCCTCGGATATCTTTGCCCATGCTTCAAGGAGCCACCATGATCTCGCCATGATCTCTTGGGATTCTCTCTCAGGCCGTGCCCTCTTTATAAATTCTCCTCATAATTTGCAAGAGTGCATTATGGGGAAGGATAGAAGAAAGGTGAGTGCAGAATTGAGTATGATGCTTCAATTTTCATTGCAATCCAATTTCATGCGCTTCAGTTATAGCTGTTGCGCCCAACTCTAGGCTCTTAGTAGACCGATATAAGTTGCACTGTCTTAGCTCATGGCGGTCGAACGCTCAAACAGTCAATACAGAATGAAAAGAATGCGGCGGCTAGCGTGTTGATTTTTTTAACATATAAAACCTCGGAAATTGCTGAAAAATCACATGGCTGAAGTTGTGTTGACAAAATTTTTGATATCTTCAAGTGTTGTTACAACTCTTTTCAGAGAGTTGGAGGGCGACATGTCACCTCTCGTTACAATTGTTGGGGGAAGAGAGAAGGGAGCTGAGAGTAGCAGACCACCGCTCGCGAAGTTAAGTATTTCTTCTTACGGAGAGGAGTGTGATGTGCTTTGAGCGCACGGTATTCTTTGGTTGTTGCTTGGATGTTGGAGGGGCATGCTCTGTGCGACTTCTGCTATGTGGCTGGTCTCATATTACATGCAGTGGAGTCAGGAGCTGAGAGCTTCTTGTTGACTGGAGAGCTTGATGCCGACTAAAGAGTTTGTTGTTGACTGGAGGGCACAATATGCGCGGACTGTGCTTGGTGCATAGGGAAGTGTGCGCAAGGTGGAACGTGCGCGGTGTTGAAGCCGGGATATCGCTACTTCAAAAACTCAAAGCAAAGCAGTCTAAGGTTACAGTCCGGCAGTCAGGCATGATGGATTGAGGGGCAAGGACAAAGAGACTGAGAAACTACTAAAGGACCCCAGGTGCTGCGGCCGGGAGGTCCCTCCACGTACCCAGAAGCTTAGAGGAAACTTCCCCTCCACAACAAATAATAACCAAACAGGGTACAAGGAAGACACTAACTTTGCAAGTATCTAAAAATGAATGGTCATCGAGGGAGAGATGATCAAGATCGCACAACCCAAGTCTTTGAAAACGAGATCTAGAAGCTCAGTAAAAAAATACAATTCATCTTCTCCGCCTCCCACTCTCCTCCTACGCACATGGGAACTCCCTTGAAGGTCTTCTTGCGCCTTCGAAGAATCCTTCGAAGATATTTGATCTTCTTTCCAATGCCCTTGCAAACGATCCGCCCTGCGCACGTTCCACCCAACACACGTCCCGCTTCGCACACGTTCTAATCAGCGCACATCCTGCTCCACGCACGTTCCATCTTGCACGCACTTCCCTACATACCAAGCACACTTCACGCACATTGCACCTTCCAGTCAGCAACAAGCCCACCTATCGGCAACAAGTCCTCCAGTTAACAGCAAGCTCATCGCTTCATACCCCACTGCGCGCAACAAGAGACAAGCCGCAGACGAGAATACACACAGAACACCCCCTACATCCTCCAAGCAGTAACCGAAGACTCCAGAGCGCACAGAGCACAACACTCTACACAAGAATAAATACTTAGCTTCGCGAGGGGTGACCTGTCACCCTCGGAGCCCTTCTCTCTCACTCATCCTAACAATTCTAACGAGAGGCGGCTTGTCGCCCTCGAGTTCTCTGTCAAGCTCTACAACACAAGAAGATAGTGGAAGTTAGGTCGGCACAATTCCGACCACGTGGGTTTTCACGTCTTTTTGGGGTTTTTCACGTTAAAAAATCATCTTGCCGGCCGCCGCACTCATTTCATTCTACATTAACTGTTTGCGCACTCGACCGCTCCAAAATTAAGGCGGTCCAATTTAAATTGATCTACCGGAGCCTCGAGTTGACCGCAATGATACATGTGTGTACTTAAACTAACTGTAAAAATACCTAAAATTTATATTCCACTAATTATTTTATTGAAAAAAATATAACTTTAAACAAATAAATTCATTTTTGAGATATAATATTTTCTCCCGTCTCATGGACAGACAAATAATGCAAGTAAAATTGTTCCTACTTGACCCAAATTTCTATGGCTTATCTTGGTGACGGTTTAGTACTATCTCGGATTCCTGATTTCTGTGGGTGAGGAAAAGGGAAAAAAAAAGTGATTTTTATTAGCACTGTATTTGGATATATTCGCACTTATTTACTCTTATTTTTCGTGTCTTTTGAAAATACTCCTTGTACATGCATTTTTAGGAAAAGTGTTCAACACGGAAAGTTGTAGATCTCGATGAGATCTACAACTTTCGTGTTGAACACTTTTCTAAAAATGCATGTACAAGGAGTATTTTCAAAAGGCGCAAAATCTGAGCGTATTTTTAGAAATACGCTTTATATATGCATTTTTAGGAAAAGTGTTCAACACGAAAGTTGTAGATCTCGTCGAGATCTAAAAACTTTCTTGTTGAATACTTTTCCTAAAATGCATGTACAAGGAGTATTTTCAAAAAGGCGCGGAAAATTAAGAGTAAATAAAGTGCGAATATCTAAAGTGCAGTGTAATAACAGTCACCAAAAAAATCAGCTGCTCTATTGTAGGGAAAAAAATTAGGGAAGCGGGCAGTGCAACACATCGAGCGGGTGAGAGTGCATCAACACTCGCGCCGAGATGTGTTGGAGAGTGCATCAACACTCGCGCCGAGATGTGTGTGTGAGTGTTGATGCACTCGAGTCGCTGGATGCTGCACTGCACGGGAGCAGTACAACATCCCCCTCTTACCCAAAATTTAGGTCCTCCATCAGATCTACAGGAAGGTCTTCGGGCCACCTAGAAAATTTAAGGTAAAAATAAAATCTGATATCCATCTGTATCTCAAGTGTCATATCTAGGTTGATTTTTTGTATTTTTTTTTATAGAAAAATAAAATCTTAAAATAAGCAGAAAAAAATTCTGATTAATATTTCATAATTTTTTTAGGAAAAAAAAATTTTGAATGACCAAATTAATTTTTATCCGAAAAAGACCTTCTCCAGGTCGAGCATCTGGCAAAAAATTTTCTTATATAGATGCGATCGCAAAAAAACTTAAGTTAGTAGATGAAAAAGTTCCTTTTTTCCCGGAAATGTTCTGAAGTAGGTCCGGGATGAACCGCGGAGAATAAGGAGCGGCCACGTGATAAAATGCGGCCTCATTTGTAATAGTGCAATAATTTTGTGTCATGGAATTGTGATCCTGGCAGTACTAGGCTGTAAGTCAAAACCAACCGAACCGCAAAATCGAACCGAACCAAACCATATGGTTGTTGGTTCGGTTTCAGCAGGCCACAGTTCGATTAAGGTTTTGATTTACAAAAACAATACGGTTCGGTTCGGTTTATGGTTTTGTGTGGCAAATCGAACCGTTGTATATAAAAATATTTAATTTATTAATTAAACTTCATTAAACCATACGATTAATCATCAACAGATATTTCTCTTATATATTTTAAGTTTTCTGTTTTTTGTTTTGATTAAACATCTAAGTAGTCGTTAATCTCTAATTACATATTTCTCTAATCTAGATTTTTCTCAAAATAAACAATACTGATGAATATTTCATTTTCCATTCATTTGATTTTGGAGTTCTGAAATGATTACGTGATAGGAATTGTGTTCAGACAACACTTTCATGTTGGGTGATTGAGCCTCATTCATTGCACCATCTCTAATTTCTATCTATAAATCTTTAGGATTTATCACATTATTTAAACCACCAAAACCGAACTGATTCGGTTCGGTTCGGTTCGATTCGATTTTAATGTTTGAACGATTCGGTCGATTCCAAATTTGGAAACCACATAGAGATTGTTCGGTTTGCGATTTTGCTTACAAACCGAACCAAACCGAACTGTACAGCCCTA